>OZ059903.1:6929871-7012371 GCA_964057215.1 Oscheius myriophilus | reverse complement strand
AGACAGTGGTTTTCAGCAAAGAAACTCACTGCTGCATTGGGAAAATCTGGTAATGGACATGGGAAGAATGGAGGTGAGGAATCTTTCTCTCTCTCTCTCTCTCACCTCACCTCACCTCACCTCACCTCACCTCACCTCACCTCACCTCACCTCACCTCACCTCACCTCACCTCACCTCACCTCACCTCACCTCACCTCACCTCACCTCACCTCACCTCACCTCACCTCACCTCACCTCACCTCACCTCACCTCACCTCACCTCACCTCACCTCACCTCACCTCACCTCACCTCACCTCACCTCACCTCACCTCACCTCACCTCACCTCACCTCACCTCACCTCACCTCACCTCACCTCACCTCACCTCACCTCACCTCACCTCACCTCACCTCACCTCACCTCACCTCACCTCACCTCACCTCACCTCACCTCACCTCACCTCACCTCACCTCACCTCACCTCACCTCACCTCACCTCACCTCACCTCACCTCACCTCACCTCACCTCACCTCACCTCACCTCACCTCACCTCACCTCACCTCACTTTTTTATAGGCTGGAATGGAAATGGAAAAACTACAGCCCAAGAACCTCTCGTTGAGTGGGAGGGAGCTGGAGCCCAGGCTCCTCACAAATCAGTCGTCGAGGGACACGAAGGAGCTGAGAAAAACTTCCATATTCACGAGGAGCACGGTTCTGATAAACTGAAATCAAAGGAAAGTTTTCCAAAAACACCTCTGATTTCGGTGATTTAGACTAAAGGAGTGCCCGATGATGACCTCGATGACTACGAAGAAACTGACACCGATGTGCTAAAGTCTAATGGAAAGGAGACCAAGACGTAAGTTAGAGTTGCTTTTAAGGGTGTTAAGGAATGAGGTGATTTACAGAAATCCACCAGCTGGTACAATGATTGGAATAGATACTACTCCTAAGAAGCCGACGGTACGCACATGAATACGCATGCAATTATATCGATCACTTTTTGACTTACGCACAATACACTTAATATATAAACCTTTACAAAACAGTTTTACGCATGTGTGTGTTTGGGTTTGCCATGCTGACTTGAAACTGTAACGTTTACACACGTCTACACTCTACACTCCAACACGTACACACGTGCTTGCATGCAAACATCCACACGTGCACACATTCACACGAACACACGCCAAAACATCTACATGTGTACACATGACGAACTGTAACAATGTACTGAGCAAATTTCAGCAACAGCAGGATGAGACAAACGAGTTCATCCCAATTGGAAAAGATCGGAAGAAAAACAAGATTACTAGGATAAAACCGGCCCCTGCTCCTAAAGTACTTGTTAATCGACATAAGGTCGCTTTTTTGTTAAAGACTTAATTGATTTTTCTTTTAGGCCCAAGTGAAAATGACACAAGCGTTAACAGCCGCTTGGGAGGTAACGAAAAAGCAGACGAAACCACAGGAGCCTTGGCGGTGATATTGAGGTTCTCTCTCATTTTCTACCGCTGTATCCCTCTCTTCTCTCTCTCTCTCTCTCTCTCTCTCTCTCTCTCTATCTGTCTCTCTGTCTCTCTGTCTCTCTGTCTCTCTGTCTCTCTGTCTCTCTGTCTCTCTGTCTCTCTGTCTCTCTGTCTCTCTGTCTCTCTGTCTCTCTGTCTCTCTGTCTCTCTGTCTCTCTGTCTCTCTGTCTCTCTGTCTCTCTGTCTCTCTGTCTCTCTGTCTCTCTGTCTCTCTGTCTCTCTGTCTCTCTGTCTCTCTGTCTCTCTGTCTCTCTGTCTCTCTGTCTCTCTGTCTCTCTGTCTCTCTGTCTCTCTGTCTCTCTGTCTCTCTGTCTCTCTGTCTCTCTGTCTCTCTGTCTCTCTGTCTCTCTGTCTCTCTGTCTCTCTGTCTCTCTGTCTCTCTGTCTCTCTGTCTTTCTCTCTCTCTCTCTCTCTCTCTCTCTCTCTCTCTCTCTCTCTCTCTAAATCATAAATGTAATATTCATTTGTCTGTATTTCACAAAATATGTACAACATGTGAGTATCATCTCATTTTCATCCCTGTCGTCTCGTGCAGAACCGCCAGTACTTCTCACAACCCTCTCTGTACTGCTGTTGGGCCAAAAGCAGAGGGTTGTTACAGTAAGAAGCAGCAAAAGCCCTTAATTTAACCCTAATTAGGCCCTAATTAGGTCTACCTATAACTCCTGCATAGTTTTTCAATGGTGGAAGATCGGTGGCCACGTGGGGGTTTTCGTGTCGGGACCACTGGTCGGTCGGGCAGAGGTACGTGACAACGCTCGCTGTAGATGGGGCAGAATACAACGGCCTTAACATACAATTTAAGGTTAAGTAGTTTTAAGGTAATTTTTAATAATAAAAAACATTTTACATAGAAAATATATGTTTTTAAACCAAAAACCTTCTGTCCAAAGCGGAATGGATCGGGACAAACGAAGAGGTATCGGTTCTTGAACTCCTTGCAGAACCGAGTGAAATCGATTTTCATCTTTTTCTTCTTAGGGGCTTCAGTTGGGGGGCTAAATTATATAAAACTTAAATGTTAGTTAAAGTTTTGCTAGTCTATAAGCCATGCGAACCAAGGAACTAGGCCACCACCCATAATAACACTTACGATGCCTCCGTCGGGGAATCTTCGGCTGTCCCCATTGGGGTCAGCTCTTTGATTACTGCCTTTCTGAAATGCTTCATTAAACACTATTTTTTTTATTTATTTGCAATGCAATTTTATCGTAAAGTTGATAATACATCGTAAAGTTGATAATTTTTTTCTTTTTGCAAATTGAAATTTCATTCATAACGAAGCGAGATATTCCACTTTGGGTGTGTAAACTTTTTGTGTCGAAACCATGAGCACAAAAACCCTGCTAAACAACGGTCAGATATTTGACCCAGCTAAACAACGGACAGACACGCAGCAAGAAACGAGTTAAACAGCATTTTTCAACAGAGGGATGTAAGCAGAGTATGTTTTGGAGAGACCATGCTGTATTCTGTCAAAAACGTTTATTTGGTCTATAAACACTATTTTTTGTAAAAGTTGGAAATTATCGATTTTTGGTCCCGAAGTTACTGTAGTTCTAAGTTACTGTAGTTCGAAATTGCCAGAATGGGCCAATCCACATTCTAATTAACTTTTGGTCTGGAGACCAATTTTTAGCGTTGAAAAATAACAATGTTGAAGAAAGTTAACAATTTTGAAATGTCAAAAACTGAATGTGCTTTTTCTAGACTTCACAATGAAGGAGAATTATGTGAGCAAAGCCACTGTAATGACTAAATTTTGCACAAAAATTGCTACAAATCAAGTTTGGAAAGTATGTTATTTCAATACCTAACGCAAATATGCCACTAAAAGCGCGAAATCAAAGAAAAGTTCAAATCTACCCACCAAAAATCCGGTTTCCGCGCTAAATTTGGATGTTTGGGTTCCATGGGTCTCGAAATTTTTATATTTAAAAACTGGTTTTGTTGAAACTTTTTGCAGAATTTCGTCCTTAAAGTACAATGGCTCGCACATTTCTCCTTCATGATGAAAATTTCAAAATACCTTTAAAAATGCGGTTTTTGAAAAATATAGTGATATTAAACTTTCTTTCATATGATAATGCTATTTTGAGCAAACTACCTCTGTCATACTGCAGTGCGTAGAGTGCGTAAGTTATGAAATATGTGGGCCAACTCCTTTTCATCCATCCTTATACATAAAATATTTTATCTGTATTGTGACAGTTGTATAGATCTTATTCTCCTGATTCAGAAAAGTGTCCTCTTTCCCTATTTGGAGCAAAACTAACCAAATTATGATTTGAATAGCGCGCCACTCTGGCGTCTCTCGATTTCCCACGCTCTCTCGCCTGTCTCTGCCGAGTAACCGTGCACCCTTTGCATTGTTTGGCCGTCTATATGTGCACCGGTGCAGAACGACAGCTATTTAATATAGTTGCATTGAAAAAATCCCTTTCACGATGCCTTCATCTTTAAGAGGAGTATGTTTGCAGTCGAATTTTCAAAAAAAAAAATGATTTGGAAAAATTGAAAATCTGAATCTTTTTCCCCTCACTCACGAAACAGTTTGTTGATCGGGCTCTCCATTGGGAATCCTGAAGCAAATGTTCTCAAAAGCCGCGCAGAAGTCCTTCTCCTTCTCATCAGCCTTATGCTGTCCGGACATGGCACAAACATTCACGTACTCCTGTCTCAGTTCAGCACAAGCTTGCTGAATTTGATGCATTCATCAAGATTTAAAAAAAAAACCCGCACCTTGTCCTTCTCCGTAATCTCATTGGATTCGTCTTGTCTATGCGTCTTGGAAGCGTGTGCCTTGCAGAATTTTAGGGAGGGGTCTCTTTGGCAGCCGAGATCTTCTAGATCGGCCAAAGTGAGGACAGGAAAGAGGAGAAGGGGGCAGAGCCACCGCATCTGTAAAAAGGTTTGGTTTGGTATCAAAGAGAGACATCTGTCATTTGAGAAAGGTTTCTGGTCATTACGGAACCGGATTCAACCGTCTTCGAAAGTCACACAAAGAAAGTTGCACTGGGGGCATTGAGAAAGATAGAGGTATGGAGAGAGAGAGAGAGAGAGAGAGAGAGAGAGAGAGAGAGAGAGAGAGAAGGATGGCGGAAGACATAGAGATAGAGACATTGAGGGAGTATGCAGAGCAGACAATAAGCGAAAAGATATGCAGGTATGTTGAGAGTCAGAAAGTGGGAGAGATACAGAGAACAGGAGAATGGGATAGACAGAAATAGAGATAGAGATAGAGAGAGTGAGAGAAAGAAAGAGAGGGGTGGTGAAAGAGGGAGAGCGAGGGAGACAAAGGGGGATTGTTTAGAAGAGCAGGAGAGACAGTTTCAAAGAGATACAGAGAAAGAGATGATGAGATAGAAAGTGAGATAGAGAGATATAAAGAGATATACAGAGACAGAGTGAGGGAGAGGGAGAGAGAGGGGTAAAAATAGAGAGAGACATCGAAAAGAGGTGAAAAACCAATGTACCTGTATCTTCTCTAACTTATTCTTTATCTATATATCTTTTTTTTTGAATTGGCCAACTTACAGTTTTGGTAAAATTGGGGTCGTAAAATTGATTCTAGTAGGGAACGTTTACTCTACCACGCCCTTTTGGTCCCGAAACGCAATCGTCAAAGAAGATATGCAAAGAATCGGCGTTTGAGCCCATTTTTCGCCAATGGCAGTACTACACTGTTCATAAATCTATTACAATCCCCGATTTCAAAAAAAAACCGAAGGGTGTGATAACTTGAGAAACGAAGGAATTCAGTTTTTTTCAAATCTGGCACAAGGCAAATAGATGTTCAAGACACTTTAAAAGATGCGAATGCGTTTCAGAATGCTAATACAATAAATAAGAATAACTTTTTTGTTTAGCGCTTCGTGCACTCTTACTGTGGAAAGAAAAAAAGCGGTGTATAGAAATAGAAAATGGAAATAGTAAGCAAAAGTAAGACGAAAAAATACAATGAAAAAATTTCTGAGTCGTCATGGAAGCGTCTTCGCGACATGCTACCTTTAAAAGCGCGGATTTTCTTCAACCCCCATCCATCACTGCGTTTGCAAGAATGTTTCGCGAACAGTGGTCAATTTTACCGGCGAAACGTCTGGAGAGTAAATATCGTTTTAAAGTGGCTAAATTTGGCTGGACAGGGTAGGAGACAAGACAACGAGAGAGAGAGAGAGAGAGAGAGAGAGAGAGAGACAGAGACAGAGACAGAGACAGAGACAGAGACAGAGACAGAGACAGAGACAGAGAAGTGATATATAAATTCGGAAAAACCTCAACTGAACTGTTTTCTGTTTTGCACAAAGCTTTCCGAGAACAATAAGTAATGTGTTGTTGCACGCAAAAGACGACTGAAGTGCGGAAACGGGGAAAACAGGATCCGCAAGTGATACCGACGAGAAACGACGACGCAAGAACTGGACCTTGCGTCGCTTTGGAAGAGGACAAGCCGATAAATTGCGGTTCATCACATAAACAGTGGTGGAGGATATCGCCAAGGGAGGGCTCTGATTTCTGTTTTGGCAGGGGAGAACGACACACATCGATCGGCGACCAGTTCGACGCAAAGGTTGGTTGTCGCTGTGGAGAAACAGAAATTAGCCGAGGAGGCAGTTCCTCTCCCGACGACCTTCGACTGCACTAACAAGCGACTGCCAAGGGATATGGGGTCTAGGCAACGTTCAATGAACGATTTGCGATTACTGGAAATACTGACGTAATCTGCAGGCATAGTGAAATTTCAGACAAGCGCAATGATTTATGCCTCGCTGTTCTAAGTTTTCCTATCTCGGTACATTTTGAAAATGTGAAATCGTCACGCCACAAATGCACGAACAACAGTTTAGGAGGGTTCTCCCCTCCAACATACAAACATATAATCTTCCTTCCCATGAAAATAAGCCGTAGCACGGCTGGATTTAGTAGTATTTTGCGTGGACATGGCAGAGTGCCAAGGATCCGCAGGTTTGGCGGGGTACGGTATCCAAGACGCAGTTGTCGTTGGACGGCTGGGAGCGGCATTAAATGAGAGGAAGCTAGAGCAGCAGAGGCAGCGCCCTAATAGCTCAGCCGTGAGAGCAGTGGACTGCAGTTGTGGCGGTCGCAGGTTCGAGTCCCCTTTGGTGTTTTTGGGAGTATTTTGCAGCTAATTTGATAATTTGAACTTGCCGCCAGTTTCTTTGCGTGTCATAGTCCAAATCTTGGCACCCGGCCAATTCCATGAAAAATACCACTGAAACATTGACAAATCCTACCGTGGTAGTAACTAAATTTATGAGTTTGTGGACGTACGATTCGCTCCGGTCTACATTACTGGTTTTTTTTAAAGTTCATTGTCAGCTGGGACCCGCTATACCAGCCGCGGAAGTCAGGATGGACCTGGGCACGTGACCAAGAAATCCGTACTTGGGACGGTTATTCCTACAAAAACAGTGAAAATTCACAGCGCACGCCTGATGCTGAGTCATACACCTCCATTACACCTTAACTTGCCAGGTTGTTGAATTTGCGTGTTTTTGAGAAGGCCGTAACAAGTGCGGATTTCTTGGCTGAGTGCTCGGTCCATCCTGACTTCCCCGAAAACCCACCGTTTTGTACCTCGAGCCATTTTTCTATTTATGTTATTCAAATACAAGGACTGCGAACGGCGTTTTCTATCTAAATTTATTTTACGCGCTGCGCGGTGATTTGATTTGGAATGAAATTCTTCTAATAAGAATCAAGGAAGGAAATTATCTCGAGAAAAAAGATTTCAGAGGCATGGTTGTGCCAGCAAATATTTCGCTTCTTAAAACGAGATAAAATTGAAAAACATTTAAACTACTTCAAATTGCGATTACGACAATTTCAATCAGCCCTTCAAAGGGGCGCGCAAAAAAAAGCGAGCAGTGCCGAAAAAAACTGAACATTTCGAACTTTCAAATGTTTCATACTTTTTAGAACAAGGAGAATATCGAAGTATTTACAGTTGCACTTAAAGCCACGGTACCAAAATAAGTACATCCGTCTACATCTGCCCTGAAACGTCGTGCCCCCTGCAGGATATGGTAGCAGCGCGGAGAAGAATTTGAGATTACACAATTATAAATGCGTTTTTCACAAACTGGCAAAAAATAAATAAACTGGTTGCTGTCCAAATTATTGAACAATAACAAAATGGTTGAAAAAACACCCGTAAGCTCGATTTGTTCAAACAGCACTTTTGGTCCCTTTCCGTTATATTTAGCCGCTTCGTTCGACATCTGCCCGCGGCTGAAACGGGTTCCGCACCTGCCACCCGTGTGTCAATTCCACCATGTTTCTCTTAATTTTTCTGTCACTGATTCTCCAATCCTTCCAACAGGGACCGTATTACCCAAACCACTGGTACGGCGCCAACCAGGTTAGTGCGCCCGAAGCTTCACAAGTTTTCACTCAAGGGAAATATTCGTTCCGGCGTAGTTCCCGACTTCGGCCCAGCTCCGTACAGCAACGCTGGCACGCTAGCCCCCCACGTTTGCGGATTCAACCCTTTCACCAGGTGATCCAAAGCTTCTACAGCTAAATCCAAGTTCAGAAAGTGTATGGACCCGGAGAACCACTGCCCGGGCAGGTGTATGAACTTCCGCTACACTTACAACACACTCTACGATTGCAGATGTTTAGTGGTTTGAATAAATTACCAGTATGCCAAATTCACAAAGTAGATCAAAAAGAAGATCACGGGGCATGGTGTGGAGAGGAGAGAAGGTCGATCAGGCGCTGTCGTTCGTCTTGTCGCCTAGGGGACCTTCGGCGGCGACGGCGGGCTCGACGGCCTTAGTGGCTCCGGTGCTCTCTTCGTTCTCCATGGCGTCCATCTCCACGTCGTCTCCGTCGGCTGAAAAATTGAAATAAGGCACTGATTAATCCGAAGTTAGAAATGGATTTTTGAAGTAATCTAAGGGCGATAAGGTCATAGTTCTAACAAAAAGGACCGCCCTGGTGTGTAAACCATACATTGTCAAGTTCCGCCAAAAGCGGCAGTAGGGGGCGTCGCAATTTTAAGATTTCGGCAAATTTGTTAAAGAAGGAGGCCCGTCGCATATTTTTGAATTTTTCGATAATTATGGGGACCGTCGCAAAATGGACCCCCGCGGTTGGGTGCCCAAGTATGGTGTAAACTTGTCAAATTGAAATTTATTAAATCGTTATTTCAGCTAACATAACTTTTTCAACCATTCCAAACTCGGTCATAATACTTCTATTAAATATTTGAAAAGGGATCAAACCTTGGTCGAGCGGGTCTTCACTAGGTGCCCGAGTAGACGGGCCGAAACGGCCCGGGCCGAGGATTTTGTTTCAAGCCGGCCCGGCCCGTGAGAACTATGCGGCATAGTATGCCTGAGGCGAAATTCCAGAATTCGGCTGTTGACAGACCGCTTATTAAACGTCAACAGCCAAATTCTGAAACGTCGCCTCCTTCAGCCATTCCTGGATTCGCTGTGCCCACAGCGGCAGTAGCCAGTTTTCGGCAAGAAACCATGAAAATCCAGGACATTATGGGTCTCGACACGAAGTTTCAGACATCGGCCGTTATGCTTCAAAACGTCAAAAGCAAAATTCTTAAACGTCGTGTCGGGACCGATCATATCGAGAAATGGCTGAGTTTGAGGCGTGTCTTAGGCAGCAGGAATCGCGTCAGGGAACAACCAGAAAATAGCAGGTCCCGACACGACGTTTCCGAATCAGCATGACAGCCATGCTTATAAATAACGTCAACAGCCAAACAGGAATAGTAGAACGCTGTGTCGAGACCCATTACATCGAGCTTTTGCTATCGAAGTTGCTATAGCAGTTTTCAGCTCCAGTGTTCCCCAGAGTTAAACTGTGCTTTGATGAAACACGGCTGTTCCAAATCTTCGCGTCAGGACCAATTTCAAATCTAAGGACTGCAAAATTAACCAACCGGAATCAGCTGTCTGTCCCTCTGCCTCCTCTCCGGCCTCGTCCTTCTCCATGGACTCCTCCAAGTCGACGTCTCCGTCGCCTCCCTCCTGCTCCTCCTCTTCTTCCTCATCGTCCTGCTCAGTGTCCTCGAGAGGCATGAGGTCGGCTTCGTCAACCTTCTCCTCCTCTCCCGGCTCGACAGGAGGCATCTCCTCCTCGCCCTCATTCCAGCGGATCGGGTAGGAGGTGACACGGATGTCGTCCGTCTTTACCGTCCTTTGCAACTAAAAACGTCATTATTCTGTTAAAAACAAAATTATCCAACCTTGGTGATGTCGGCCTTGCTGGGCGGGTTCTCCTTCAGCTCTTCGTCGGTGTACTCGTTGGACACGAACCATCCCAGGTTCAGGAATTCCCGTCCGTCGTAGGAGAGCTTCAGAAGGATCACAGACACGCCGACGATGTCCTCCTGGGGGATCTTGGTCTCATTGGGAGCCGGGGCCTAAAATAATCCATAAGTAATTCGTAGAAGCAGTGAAACTCACGGAGAAGACGAACTTGTGCTTTCCTTCGGGGGTGGGGCCGACGAGGGCAGAGTCCAGCTCCTGATCGACCGACTCGTTGGATGTCACGTAGACCAATTTCCACTCGAGATCTAAAAAACTAAAATAAAGTTAAAGGTTAAAAAAAATACCTTTAGGGAGATGCTCGAAGACCTCGAAGGTGATCTCGAGCTGGAACTCGTCGTTGAACTTGCAGGGGTTCTCGAGGAAGTGCACGTTGCAGATGTTCACGCGGGAGCCCATTTCGTCTGGAAAGAGTTGTTAGAATAGAGCAAGGCGAAAGTTGGCAAGAAAAGTAATAAAAGCCCCGCAACGAAATAAGCAACTAAACTTCTTGTTAAAAAGGCATGTCGGGTTCTTGCCCAGAAAAGGTCCCGTCACGATGTTCCAGAATTCGGATGTTGACAATCGTGCACTAAACGTCGCCAGCCAAACTTTGGAGCTTTGTGCCGTGACCCAGTGAATTCAAAACTGTTTTGGCTCCAGTTACCCAAAAACGACAGGGCATTTGCGAGATTCACTGCGACTTGGAAACGTTTTACACAAAGTATGACAAGCGCCTGTGTTTGAACACAGGCAATTCGAAAGACGTTTCAAAATCGCGACAAACTAATGCCTTTTGACGTAACACATGATAACGAAGTACCGCGCTGAGACGGTTCAATTAAACTACTACGCGCAAAAAGGGTATGATAAAACACCACCGAAACAAAAGTAACTGAAGAGTTTGCCAAAGTTGACTTTCGCAGCTTTACCGCCTTTAAAGGACAGATGAACGACGCATACGGTAATACAACAATCGATATTAATTTTTAAATTTACAAAATTAATAAATTAGCTTTACAAAAACAAAAAAAACGAGCAAAAGCAACCACCGAACGGAGAAACGACAGCCGAAGAAATGAACGCCATTTTCCCGCGCTTAAAGGACGGAGTGATTACGGTAGCCGGACATTTGGCTGTCACTTTGCGCAATTGTCATCACCGTTTTATTTGAACGGTTATTATGTCGGCTCGCTTGTTTTTTGCTGATTTTTTGCTTTTTAGTGTCTTTTTTGTTCAGTTTTATTCAGAAATTTAATGAAAGTTGCGATATTTAGCTTACATTCAGTTTTGAACTCCTCAAACAACCTGTTTAATTTCTAAAATTACGGTGTGTTGTGTTTTAACGAAAACTGCTGACTTTCTTGTTTTCCTTTTACTCAGAATCCCTTTTCCTTATAATTCTTTACGTTCCAGAGATGCAGCCCGTCACCGTTGACCCCATAAAGGCCGGTGCCAAGACCGACAAGGCGGAGATCGACGAGATGGCGAAGCTCGCCGAGCAGGTGGGAATTTCATTAGTTTTTGTAAATTCAGAATTTTGGTCCTTATAACTATTAAAATACAAAATTGTCTAAATCCTGGTCTGAAATCTCTATTTTAAGGGAGGCGATGGTCGCCTGTTCAAGATGGAGGTCGACTACGCTTCTCAGGTCGACGCGGCCCTGCCCAAGGCTGACGCCATCGCCAAGGTATTTTATTTCCTTTTGTTTTGTGTTAAGTTAGTTCTTTTTAGACAGGAAAGGTCGTCGAGGCGCTGGAATCCCTGGCCAACCTGGAGAAGCTGTCCCGTCTGGGCTCCGACATGAAGAGCAGCGCTCGCATCGTTCAGCACATGGCGAGTTTCTGCGCTAAAAATGCTATTATTTTCCAATTTTCAGGTAAAGATGTGCTTCGAAGGGCAGCAGTGGGACCTGCTGAACGAGACGATCCTCTCGCTGTCCAAGAAACGACTCATCATCAAGGTCGCCATTGCCAAGATGGTCAGAGACGCCTGCGCCATGGTTGAGAAGATGCCCAGTGAGGAGTTGAAGATGAAGCTCGTCGACACGCTCAGGACCGTTACTGCCGGAAAGGTCCGTCCTTTTTTGTTGCTTTTACAAATAAATTTGTAATTTTAGATCTACGTCGAGGTGGAGCGCGCCCGTTTGACCTTGATGGTCGTGAAGAAGATGGAGGCCGAGGGAAAGATTGAAGAGGCCACCAACCTGCTCCTCGAACTTCAGGTCGAAACCTACGGATCCATGGAGCACCAGGAGAAGGTTGGAGCTTTAATTTTTGTGTTATTTACTTTATAAATTAGGTGGAGTACCTGCTGGAGCAGATGAGGCTGTCTGTGGCTCGGTCGGACTTTGTCCGTTCCGCCATCATCTCCAAGAAGATCAGCGTCAAGTTCTTCAACAGCGAGAAGCCTGAAGTGCAGGAGCTGAAGCTCAAGTTCTACAATCTCATGATCACGATCAGCCTCCACGACTCTAACTACCTCGACGCTTGCCGTCACTACAGGTTCGTAGAGGAAGACTTCAGATAAGCCCCACACGCTTCATTGCTAAGCTAACCATTTGAGCTTTCCACCATTATGAGACCCAAGCACACCCATAACAGGACTTAAGGTACTTGTGGTACATACGTAAATACCTTTCTGGGGCGAAACCCTTAATGAAACATGGTTGCGGAGCTTACGGTAGTCGGTGGTTTCTTTAGTGTGACCTACGAATCGCATTTTACTTCTTTGTGTCCACCCATGCTGGTTCCGTGCTCCATTGCTAAACTGATTTCAGTTAAGACCCCCACCAATGTGTGGTCACACAAGAAACTGCACCTAATTGAATATTGTATCTTGCGAGGTATCTTTCATACCTCCAGAGACTGAAAGTTGACGAAGCCATCATTTACTATACCCTTCCGAGTTACGATATCTTTTAATTAAGTTCGGCTCCGCAGTAGAAATGGGGCGAAAATGTTAGCTTCTCAGAATGACAAATATTAGATTGTACAGTGTAGTGTGGCTACATCGTGCTAAACTGTTGCTTCATGGTCCCGTTTGCCTACATTGCTTCCGGAGCACCATTTAGGGGATTTACGCGTCGAGCCCACAAACGCTCCCTTTCCAGTCATGGTCGATAATATGTTCAAGCTATATAAGCAGCCAAATCTACCGATGTGTACTTATATAAGTATTCTATACGACCATACTTGGTGAATCTCCGCGAACTGCAGCTGTGGGGTGTCGCAACTTGATGTTTACCCAATTATTGTAAAGGGAGAGTGCCCGCCGCAAATTTCGAAAAGTTATTCTAATATGGGGATGCTATAAAATCTACCGCTGCAGTACGTTGACCAGGTATGTATACGACGTATAAAAAGACCGAAGTATAGTAGCTATAGCTCGTTCAATGAGTATAAATAACTGTTGTTTTTTTTCCTCCAAAGCGACCTCAAGGGTAGTTTTTTTTTTTGGAAGGGCCACTTGGTATTACTGAATCCCCCAAAAATACACCCGTATTTCATTTTACATCATAACATTGCCGTTCTTATTGTTTTATGTTTAGAGCCATTTTCGACACGCCGAAGGTGCAGGCGGACAAGGAGTTCGCCAAATCTACTCTCCGCTGCGCCATCATCTTCTGCCTCCTGGCCCAGCACACCAACGAGCAGTGGGACCTGCTGAACCGCATCGCTCTGATGCGCGAGTTGGAGACGGTCCCCGACTACAAGGAACTGCTGGAGCTTTTCATCAACCAGGAACTCATCTCCTGGAAAAACACCATCGAAAAGGACTACGAGAAGACTTTGAGGAAGGGCACGGCCACCTCTCCCGACACCGGCGTTTTCAACGATAACAAGGACGCCGCCAAGCGATGGACGGACCTCCATCTCCGCGTCGGAGAGCACGTAATACCCACTTTGTTCTAAAATTTATTATATTTCTTCAGAATATGCGCATGATTGCCAAGTACTACTCGCAGATTTCATTCGACCGCCTCGCAGAACTCCTTGACTTTGGAATTGAGGTAGAAAATCCTTTTTTTATTATTTTTATTTTGGCCATTTTCAGGAGATGGAGTCCTTCCTTTGCAACTTGATTGTAACGGGCGCCATTCCGGACGCCAAGATCCACAGGCCGAGCAGGGTTGTCAACCTGAGGGCCAGGAAGATGCCCATTGAGCAGCTCGACCAGTGGGCCAGCAATGTGCACAAACTCACCGACACGCTGAACAAGGTTCGTGGTAAACGAGATTTTTGCTTTAAGAAATCTTTCAATCACCTACTGTAGTTAATGTAGTTGTAAAATTAAAAATGCAGCTAACAAAAAGTTGAGAGGGACTTATACTGTCTCCAGGGCACCATTTTGGGGCTGACGCATCCAGCCCCCAAAACACTCCCTGTCCAGCTATGAATCTAGTCTGTTATTTTTCTCCGCAAATTAAAAAAAAACATCAGTTCTCACGCATATGGGCTCCAATATGGTTTGCAGGGAAAGTGCTGCAGACCGAATGCTTTGAACGCGGCGTATTTTTCTTCAGCTTTTTTACGCAAAAAATTACAATAACTTCCGAATTTCCTGGAATTTTGCTCCGTTACAAAGTAAAACTGCTGCCGTATTTTGCTCGCTGTTCAGTGAAAACCACACATGGGCATGCTCGACTCTGACGTCATTCGGGTTCTCGCTTCGAGGGACTTGATTTAAGAGGGAGGTGTCGCTATGTTCGTCGTTTTGCAATGGGTGGGGGGGGGGGGGGGGGGTTCGCACATACTCTCGTGACGGAATGGCGCCCATATATGGTGGAAACCTTGTGCGCAAAAATGGTCGACTGCTAAAAATCGGAGAGGACATGGGAGGTTTTAAAAAACTTCTAAAAGATACAGGCTTAACACTTACAAAAAAAAAACTCTTTTTCATATTAACAAAGTCTTTCTCATTGTGTTCCCTTTTGAAATCCGACTGGTACGAAATACGGTACACCTCTCACGAAATGCCACTTATTGCAACAAAAAAAATGTTGCACACTTTTAACTCGCGCCCACTCTAGAGAAAGTTGTTCTTGTGTAAAGTCAAGTTTCGTTGCGAAGGTCCCGGAATTCTATGAGCTCGTTGCAAAATTCGTAATGCAACGGAGACTAGGATTATTTCAAAGAGGTATTCGTCAAACTGCAATAACGTTCGCGGTGAAAAATTGTACTTTAAATAAGCAATAAAATTGAAGATCTCAAACATCTATAATCAATGAATTGTAAATACTTGAACGTTTATCTGCTTTTTGCGTGCGATAAGCCCTAAAAATAGCTTTCCCGTCCTCACTTCCTATAATTACCCTTCCCTCTTTCAGGTATCCCACCTCATCCTCAAGGAGCAGATGGTGCACCGCAACCTGGCGCCGACCGCTGGCAGCAGCTGAGCCTCCTCGAATTACGGTTGTATAGCAGATTGACTCGCCGTTCTTCAATTCTTCCTGTACGTGTCTGCCCCGTGTTTTATTTATTGTCGAATGAAGTCTGATATGCCTCCCTGCTCTTGTATTCTCTTTGGGGAACATTTCGGCTCGCCGCTTTGAAGTGAGACGCATTTGGGAAAGACTTGTAAAAGCGACATAAAATGCTATCTAGGAGGGGCGGAGATAGTGGGGGCGCCCTTAGATCGTCTCGCGTCCGCCGCGGTATGGCTCAAATTGAAATAAGTAAGTGACTTAGGGCCTTGAGCTAAGGAACAACCTTATTCAGGAGGCAAAGCTGAAAATGAGATCCAGACAAGGAACAGGATCCTCCGCAATCAACTCAAGGTGGGTACGGTAGTTGATGACAAGGGTGAATACAACAGGTTTCGGGCTTTCCCAAAATCAATCGATAATTTGAATCGATCGATTTTTTATTCACTCGGTATGTAATGTTTGCGCAAATCGATCTTTTTTGTGGATTAGATGAGCCTAGACGTCTACGGTTGTTTTCGGTTGTACCCCAAACAAATCAATAACTTTATTTAATTGATATCACAATCAATCAATATGTTATTGGTTGTGCAAGCCGACTTTTTCTCTACATTTTGAACGCTTTTGTGTCGTTTGTAAAGTTTCCCCCATTTTATTTGCGGTAGAATAAATATAATTCATACAACTCCCAAAGAGACTTCAAAATGGCTTCAAGAATGGGGGGGGGTTGAGCTTAACTCTTCTTATTCGACAAAAAAACCTTTTTCGCCCATGCCGATCATAGTTTGTCAGTACGGTTTTTTTATGCCAAGTGCGAGGGCGGGCGGTGGAAAAAACATCGATCGAAATTTCAATAAAAAAAATTGTAAAAATTATTTCAAGAGGAGGGAGTTGCAGTAGAATCGAACGACAAAATTATGACCACTACGTATAAGCGTATTCATAAAGCAATTTCGTTTAGACAAATACAGAAATAGTGCCTTGGTGGTTTTTCACGGCCTTTCCAAATGGGAACTCGGGTCACGTCAAAAACGGAAGTGGAACGTTGACAAGCGCCGCCCCATTTTCTGCATCTGGACAATGAGTCCCGCCACGAAAGGAGCTGATAAACAACCGTTGAGTTGCAAAAAACCGCGCATTTGATAGTCTTGGCACTTTGCCAATGCATTCGTGGCGGGACCACGGTTTGGAATGGGCCGCGCAAACGGCCGCTTTTTTGCATGTTGGAGTTCCTTCAAACGGTAAGGATGGAAAGGCCGTGATTTGTACTTCACAAGTCCACGGGGACACAAAGTCAGAATTCTTTTTTTAAACGTTAGATTGTCGTATAAACTGATTGGTCCCGTTGCGGAACATCATCCATCGATCGATTGCAGATGAGCACGCGACGGGACCACCCAGGTTCTTTCGTTGCAGGACCGCGACAACTGCATCGTGCTCAAGATCGACACGCATATGCAGAGAGATGAGGTGTCTCCATTCGGCTTTCACTTTGAATTGGACAAGAAAAAGTACGAGGCCAGGAAGAAGGCGATTCGGAGGAAAAGTGAGTTTTCTGAGAGAGAGAGAGAGAGAGAGAGAGAGAGAGAGAGAGATTTTCCGTTTAATAGCCGTTTTTCTAATAAATGTGTCCTCGGTGAAGTTAAACGAGTTTTATGGATTCCTCCAGGCAAAAGAGATAAGCTTTAATGACCTATTAGTGTGATGAAAGGCGCTACCCGACGGAGACTAATAAAGACGTGGACAGGCCACTGGGAAAAAAGACGTCAGAGAGCGAGAGATAGAGAGACAGTGAGTGAGTGAGTGAGTGAGTGAGTGAGTGAGTGAGTGAGTGAGTGAGTGAGTGAGTGAGTGAGTGAGTGAGTGAGTGAGTGAGTGAGTGAGTGAGTGAGTGAGTGAGTGAGTGAGTGAGTGAGTGAGTGAGTGAGTGAGTGAGTGAGTGAGTGAGTGAGTGAGTGAGTGGGTGAGTGAGTGAGTGAGTGAGTGAGTGAGTGAGCGAGTGAGTGAGTGAGTGAGTGAGTGTGAGTGAGTGAGCGAGTGAGTGAGTGAAACACGGCAAGAATGAGACATATCCTCTTCAGAAATCTTCAAATGGCTGGCCTGGATTGCTTACTACCACCATAAATTCGGAATTCGCCACCTCCTCCTCGTTTTCTTCCTGGCGGCCTATGTTTTCATCGGAGGCGCCATTTTCCTAGCACTTGAAGCTCCCAACGAAATGCAGGCTGGTGTTCTTTTCTTTTTCCACTCTTATCTAGCAAACGGTTTTCTACTTTCGATGATTGTAAATGTCTCTTTTGCCACACAACACCGGCACGTGATATGACTTTTAGAGGAGCAAAAAGGGCACAGGGTTTGGGCTACAGAGACAGTTTCAGGCGGTGGGGTGCAAAAATTGGCGAATGATGACAAAGAGACAGAGACAAAGAGAAAAATCATAAATTTGATCTATTTCAGGATTTGAAGGCAACAATTATCGAAATGAATGCAATTTTTTCGGAGGAAGCGGGTGATGTTATAAATGCAACATTTAAATACAATGATGAGTATATCAGGGAAGAAAAAGTGAAGAAAATCTTAAAAGTAAGAAAGAGTGGACGTTTAGTTAGCCCAAAAAACATAAATTTACAAAATGTGCGCAACTAATGTCTGAAATCTGTTGATTTTCCAAAATTGTTGTAAACTTTATTATTGTAAACTTTAATATGAATTCTAGGATCTCACCCAAACCATAATGCTGATGAATCGCATATTCACCGAAGAAACGTACGATGTGATTGGGATAGCACTCAACTACACCGGGGAAATCAGGGAATCCAAAATGAAGAGAACTCTAAAAGTAAATTGAATTCCGGCAGTCACGCACTCACTGGCTCACACATGAATCCCATACATGCGCTACGTAAACACGTGCACACGTGCTAACAACCCCCACTACCCTGAGGTGGATGACGTCCTATTAGGCATGTTAGGACACGTTCACATGTCCTAACATGCCTAACATGACATCACCCACCCCAGGCACTCACGCTTTCACAGTCTCACACATGACATATATCACGTGCACACGTGCTAACACCCACCCACATTACCCTTTTCACGCCCCACCGCTAATTTATTTCAACAGCCTAGCATTCCGCATCACCCCTTCCCATTTCCCCATCACTGCTTTCCCTATTACCTATGCATGTTTTCAAGAGAGAGAGAGAGAGAGAGATCTCCCCTTCCCCTCCATTCAGGCATATTACAAGGACTTGCTAGACGCGGAAGGCCGTTTTCACGGAAGCGTCTGGCACAAGGCCGAAAATCTCGATCTCAATCTAATGTGGTATTACTCCAGTGCTACTTTCTATTGCATGACCTTATTTTCAACTATTGGATACGGTATCACAATTCAAAGTACTGTAGACAACTTAATTTAGGAACAATTGCACCACAAACCGCTGCTGGGAGAGCTCTTTCAATAATCTACGCATCCGTTGGAATTCCGTTGATGTTGGTGGTTTTGGGAGACATTGGAGAAGGATTTCAGAATATTCTTACTAAAATTTACATATTTTTTCTGCTGAAGTATAAGTGAGTGACGCACATGCACACACGCACACACTCACACACTCACACACTCACACACTCACACACTCCCACACTCACACACTCACACACTCACACACTCACACACTCACACACTCACACACTCACACACTCACACACTCACACACTCACACACTCACACACTCACACACTCACACACTCACACACTCACACACTCACACACTCACACACTCACACACTCACACACTCACACACTCACACACTCACACACTCACACACTCACACACTCACACACTCACACACTCACACACTCACACACTCACACACTCACACACTCACACACTCACACACTCACACACTCACACACTCACACACTCACACACTCACACACTCACACACTCACACACTCACACACTCACACACTCACACACTCACATACTCACACACTCACACACTCACACACTCACACACTCACACACTCACACACTCACATACTTCAGAAAACTTCGAAAACAGGAGCATCCTGAAGACCTAGAAGACATAGTTCTCCCCATTTGGTTAGCTCTGACCATTGTTGCAATCTACCTCGGTCTGTGTACCTTATTCATTACTCTGTTTGACCATTCGGAAGGGAAAATGCCAGGTTCCACACAAAAGCAAACCTTTGACCTAAGCAATTATAGGAATCGATAGTGCAAGTGCTTTCTACTTCACTTTTATCAGTTTGACAACAATTGGTCTTGGAGATGTGATGCCTTATAACATTCAGGTTAGCTTTACTTACCCTCAGATCACCTCACTCACTTTTTCAGTACTCTCCCATCCTTGCCGCCGTTTTTCTCCTTGGCCTGGCATTGATCTCCATTGTGAATACGAGCATCTACGCTCAGTGCTACGATGGTTTCTTCAATTTTCTGGAGTACATGGAGTCGAAGCTTGAAGTCATTCATCGCTCTACTCACAAACCTCACGGACACAAGATATTCCAGGCAAACTCGTCAAATTGCCTTCTTTTAGAAAACCGATCCATTTTTAAAACAAGCCGTGATCGGTTTGAACGAGATCTCGTGATGTAAACATCCCGTGGGAAAATAACGATGTATCGGGAATATTTATGAGCTATCGCCTTACAACAGTCGCTTTTACACGTATACTTCAACTTACGTTTTTCGTGCAACGTCCGGAAAGCGTAATAGTATCTCAAAGATTGTTAAGATTTTCCACTTGTTCTTTGGGTATGCTCACTGTTATCGTTCCAAAAACACCTTTGAGAGTTGATCTTTCGCGGTTCGAATTCTCCAATCGGCGCTAATTCCCCGCTATCAGTGTCCACTCAAGCCCTCCCATTTAGGACCTCGAGCCGTGCATATTGCTGCTCGTCTGTTCATTCCCCCATCTCGGCGCCGACATGAGGAACCAGGCCCTTGAAGGAATTCTGAAACCTGCTGGAACCGAGAAAAAGGACAAAGGAAATAAGACAGTCACGGTAGGTTAAAAGAAATAGAAAGAGAGACAGAGATAGAGACAGAGGCAAAGAGACAGAGACAGAGGCAGAGACAGAGGCAAAGAGACAGAGACAGAGGCAAAGAGACAGAGACAGAGGCAAAGAGACAGAGACAGAGGCAAAGAGACAGAGACAGAGGCAAAGAGACAGAGGCAGAGGCAAAGAGACAGAGGCAAAGAGACAGAGACAGAGGCAAAGAGACAGAGATAGAGGCAAAGAGACAGAGATAGAGGCAAAGAGACAGAGACAGAGACAGAAACAGAGACAGAAGTGAGAGAGAGAGACAGAGATAGAGGCAAAGAGACAGAGACAGAGACAGAAGTGAGAGAGAGACAGAAGTGAGAGAGAGACAGAGACAGAAGTGTGAGAGAGAGAGAGAGAGAGAGAGAAGTGAGAGACCCAAAAAGCCCTGTTTGTTGTCATTTCTCTCGCCGCCACCTCCCCATTCTCAGTCATTCCGATAACATTCATCTGAATGGTTGGCGTCCTTCTGGTGCAATCGCACTTTTTGCCCGAATTCCGTTTCTTTTGCCTCAAAACCTCCATTTTCCCTTGAGGCTGAGACCTGTCGCTAATCGGATCGACCCCCGCAGTTCAATAGAATTGAGCGATAGATAGTGTCGGATTGAGAGAGTGAGGCGGCTCCCCCTCCAGCCAGCTGTCACAATTTGATCCCTCACTTCTACTCGATCGTTTTCAGTACTCGCAAGTCGTGCGCAAGAGGACCATCTCCTACTCGGGAGAGCAGGAGGGCGCCGAAACGAAGACAAAGTCCTCCGGGCGTTTGCGAGCACCCACCCTCGGAGCACTCGGAGGAAGGGATCTCGCCAAGTTCAGGTAGGAGATTGTCACATCTCGCTTTTGTTGGTTTTCTGTATTGTTTTTAACTATGAAAATGGTCGTCCTTAAAACGAAAAAGCAAAATACAGTCATCACACGGTATTCGAATCCAAGAACATGAGCTCAAAATGCGGATGTCAAACCAAGTCGTCAATTAATGTATAGCTGTCGCCAAAATGGAATCGTGCCAAAACCGCCTTAATGCAGCGTTCGTGCGATACGCAGGCGAAAATAACGTGCAAAAAGCGAAGACGCAGAGAAAAAGCGGCTTTTTCTCGCCGATTTCCGTGTGGAGAAGCGGCGCGCGCCGACAAACTATTGCCGTCGCCAAACGGAAATCGGCGAGGAGAAGCCGCATTTTCTCGGCGTCTTCGGTTTATGCGCGCTTTTTCGCCTGATTTTCGCACAAATGCTGCATTAGGGCTGTGTTTAGTAGGATTCCACTTTGGCGACGGCTATATGGACGCGCATAACTCGGCTGGAGTGAATTTTTTTTTTGCAGAGTTTGGAGACATTTTAATATTTGTTGTAAATAGTATATATTGGTATACAAAAAAGTATATTATTACTTTAAACGATAAAAATGAGCTGCAAAACACAAAAAGCAAAACAGTATCTTCACGTGGGGATCGAACCCGTGACCTTGAGCAAGGCTAGAAAGGACTTTGGCACTACACCACCGAACCGCGCCACCACGCGCGCGGCCAAAACTTCGGCGCGCCTAACTCGGATGGATTGAAATTTTCGCAGTTTTGGACGAAATTTTAACATTTCTTGTTGTCCAGGCTATCTAAGGGCATGCAAATTGCACGGTATGTTTTCCGTTTTGATAATGAAAAAAGGCTTTTAAACCCAAAAAGCAAACGGTAGTATCACACTGGGTTCGACAGGCAGCGGTCCGCATCGGCAGTATTCGCATCGGCAGTATTCGCCGCGCGCCAAACTTTGAACGCTCATAACTCGGCTTCATTGGCCGTTCTGCAGGTTTAAACGAAATATTAGCATTTAATATGAGAAAAGCTATCTACTGGTATTTTTATTGCATATAAACCCTCAAACGGAGATGCAAAATATTTCATTTGAATAGAAAATTCGTCCAATCAGCGTGCAATACGTAAAAGTGGGTCAAGTAAAAAGAAACGAGACTTTTGAAACAAACTCTACTCATACAATTCAACAGATTTAATCCTTTTTCAGAAAACAACGCCAAATGGCTCGTCGCAATTCGGATGCCTCCAAGTCTGCTGGAGCTGCTTCTAAGGTCGTGCGCCGTGGAAGTGACGCCGGCTCAATGCCGCCGAGTCTGGACGAATGGAAGAAGGAAATTACTAAGAAAGACAAGCCCAAGGAGGAGAAAAAGCCGGTAGAGGCTCCGAAACCAGAAGCCAAGCCTGTGGAGGAACCAAAGGAGCAACCAAAGCCAACTGAAACTGTGATTGTGGTGCCAGCCGCGGCTGGCAGCAGCAAGGACGTGTTCGACATGTCTGATCTCTACGGAGATGCTCCATTCACTCGGCCCCCTCATGTCGAAGCTTCAGAAGATTCTGAAGCACCACCTACGGTAGGGGTTACTGTTACACTTGTCTACTGTAGTTTAGGCTCATCCAATCGTGGTTCACACAGAAGATGAGACAAGATCTTTGGAATCGGAGGAACAAGAAGACGAAGATGAAGGACCTCCTGGTGGCTCTCGCCCTCCTCCTCTCATCTCTCTCCCTATTCCTCATAAGGGAGATTCAGATTCAGATGACGACGACGACGATGATGACTGGCAGCCGCCTACTTCGAAGTTTGCCAATCTCAAGAGAGGCTCCGTCTTTGTGCCGAAGGGAACTCTGGCGGACGACAGCGATGATGAGACCGAGGGACCGAGTGTGGAGTACATTCCGTAGATCACTTTTATATAAACTGTGCGTAGTTTTTTGTTTTAATGATGTGAAGAGAGATGGGTGGAACTACTGTTTGTTCATAGAAGGGATTACGAAGCGAGAGCGGTTCGTCTTGGCCATGGCGTTGCAGCTCTGAAATGAGAAATTGAGTGAATGAGGCGAGGTGAGGTGAGGTGGGGTGAGGTGAGGTGAGGTGAGGTGAGGTGAGGTGAGGTGAGGTGAGGTGAGGTGAGGTGAGGTGAGGTGAGGTGAGGTGAGGTGAGGTGAGGTGAGGTGAGGTGAGGTGAGGTGAGGTGGGGTGAGGTGAGGTGAGGTGAGGTGAGGTGAGGTGAGGTGAGGTGAGGTGAGGTGAGGTGAGGTGAGGTGAGGTGAGGTGAGGTGAGGTGAGGTGAGGTGAGGTGAGGTGAGGTGAGGTGAGGTGAGGTAAGGTGAGGTGAGGTGAGGTGAGGTGAGGTGAGGTGAGGTGAGGTGAGGTGAGGTGAGGTGAGGTGAGGTGAGGTGAGGTGAGGTGAGGTGAGGTGAGGTGAGGTGAGGTGAGTGAGTGAGTGAGTGAGTGAGTGAGTGAGTGAGTGACTGACTGAGTGACTGAGTGACTGAGTGACTGAGTGACTGAGTGACTGGGTGACTGAGTGAGTGAGTCAGTGAGTAACTGAGTGACTGACTGAGTGACTGAGTAAGACACCAACCTTCGGCAGTTTCTTCGCCGTAGCCAAATTCTCTTGACTGGGCTTCTGCTGATCGGGAGACTTCTGAGGCGACTTCTGCGTCTTCATCGTAACCAACTGAAAGTCAAAGTACACCTTCATCGTAGCAGTGTTTTTCTTATGAACTTTGGCCGAATTCATCTTCTGAAACCTCTGTATCTTGGAAAAACTTAATCGTAACCTTGGCTGTCTTCAACGACTGAGACACCATTGACTTCTTCGGAACCGCTGTCTTCATCACCGTCTCTTTGTAATCCTTCTGGGTTTTGTTCAGTTTCGGAGAACCTCCAACAGAAGCCTTTTCGTCGGTGTTTGGCTCACTGGAGACATTGGATGTGGCTGGTGTTTTGTCCCTCGATATGAGCGGAGTTTCAAATTCTTCGTTGAAAACATCATGTGCCTGTAACAATTGGTGTGTGTTTGTATGCGTGCGTGTGTGTTTCTGTGTGTGTATCTGTGTGTGTGTGTGTGTGTGTGTGTGTGTGTGTGTGCGTGTGTAACGTACGTCGTTCGACTCATTGGTCGGAGTCACAGTTTGTGTCGCCGGCGTTTTCTTCTTCTTACTCTTAGCTTTGAGCGATCGATGAGAACGCTGCTGATGCTTTCTGAATCCCTCAACTAGACCTTGTCTGTCTCGGCGCAGCTCCGGGTCTTCTTTAGTGGTACAGTTCAACGTAGACCCCACAAGGAGGATGTAGAACTAAAATACCAGGTAAGGGCTGGGTGAAACCAACGCACGAGGAGGAAGATAATCATGAGCGACCGCTTGGGAGGGAAGAAGGGAGCGAAGTGAGGAAGGCATCAGAATATTTGTTAGGGGGAGGAGGACGGAACGTTTCTAACGCTTGTACGTGAATGGTCACGTAAACCACGCCTCACACACGCACACACGCGCGCACTCACACACACGTAGTGTTCCGTTTCTTCTTTTTGCGAAAGTTTTTCTAGCAAGTCAACCGTGCAAATTTAAAACTGATTATAAATCGGTTCCCGAAACACGTAAGGAATGTCACCGAACGGTGTCAGTTAGCGGGAAAACTTGTGATGTAATTCTACGCCTAATATCCTGGTCTTTGGAGAAAGTTTGAATTTGCACGTTTGTGTCTTTAAAGAGTTTGGCGTCATAACAGAGAGAGATAGATTGCCAGAGAAAGGCAGCGAGTGAGTTGTATGTGCATGCGTGTGAGTGTGTGTACTAATGAGGGCAAGATGATCTCATATTTAAAGAGAGCGAGAGAGAGAGAGAGAGAGAGAGAGAGAGAGAGAGAGTGAGAGAGAGTGAGAGCGAGAGAGAGTGATTGACCCTTGTAAGAATTTCTGTGCTTCCCTCCCCACTTCAGACGTTCGAGTGTGATTTCTCTCGCCAAATTCGTGATTCAGTCCACGAATATCGTGTTTTCTCTCAGCCGAACGCCAAAAAGCGGCCACGTGAAGGGCGCCTACCGCGGAATTCGGCCGCCAGCCCATCTATTCCTGTCAATTTGTCGCGTGACGCGAAAAAGCCAAGTCGTGATTAACAACTCTGTCACGAAACAGCTGATCCTTCATGCTTTCGCTGATCAGAGTTTCACGTTTCACAGGGATCAGTTTCAGCGGGAAAAAGTGACCTTCGCTTCTGACGAAAGCACCTGAAAGTTGAAGATAGCTCAAAAAATTCAGAAGACTTGTAATAACAGACTGATCACAGATCAATTTGACCTTGTGTAATCGCACGTAGATTTGTCCTTCACGCGACTTAGCCTTGAATTTTAACAGAATTAACACAACAGAATCAGTTTAGAATCAGAACACCCAATTTGCCTTCTGATACTCGCCTGCGTATCAAATGCAAAACCATTTTTCATAGTACAAATTCTCTGTAGATACCAGTTTTTGACCACCTGATGGGCAATTAGTGGAAGGTGACAGTTTACCAGTTCTCCGTGTTTCATCAAATGTTCCAGCGTGTTCTCACAAACAGCCAACTGCAGAAGCAGTCGGGTAACTGAACCAAAACTAGTTTTTGAAAACGAATTTCAAAAATATGAGAGTTCTAAAAGAAACATGAAAAAAAAATGGAAAGTGAAAGAAAGTGCATAGGATATAAAATAAGCGGTAAATGTTGTCCCGCAGAGACGAACTGCAGGATTTGCCAACCATTGTCTTAATCGAGCAAATATGACGAGAGAGCCGTCTTTGTGTGATATATATATTTAATTTTAACTTAAATGGGTGTTTTTATAGCTTTTCATTCCAGAGTTTCTATCGATTTTGAAATCGAACCCTTTGGGGCCGAGCTCGCCCGGCCCATGTGGCCGGCACATTGTCGTGACTGCTTTACACTAACAACAAATTTCGAACAAAAACAATGAGAGTCACAAAAAATTAAGAAAAGAGACCGAAGAGACGCTTATTTCTCGGGGAAAAACGTATGGGCCACACTGCATTGCATAATCATATAGGCACACTTTACACAAAGATAAACCAAAAATTAGCTTCCGGGGACAACACCATTCAATTAAGCATAGGAAATAACCCTGTGAGCCAGATTTGTGGAATTGTTCATTGTACCCTTTTGGTGATATGCTAATTACAATCACATAATTTTGAACAGCGTCCCAAAATTTTTGTGAAGAATAAACCACGTGAATGAAAAGAAAATTTTATCGTAGGGAAAACATTTTGAAAATTTTGTCAAGTGGTCACGGTCAAGTTATGACTCTTTAAAACCCAAAAAAGTGGCAAAGTTTCAAAATGCTGTGGGCCCCATTAATTAACATATTGCCGAAAGGGTACAATGAAAAATCACAATTTGAGCTAATTTAACGTTAGCAAGAATAAGATCACCGACCGAGATTGAGCATCAACCATACAGGTAGACGAACATCTGTTAACAGTCTGAATTGACGGGCCGAAGCGGGCCGGCCCGATCCGAAGCTATAATCCAAGTTTGCGGTCTAGATTGTTTGAATTGCGCTATAGTGTGTTTCCTGGGGCCGGGTCGAATAACAACAGATAAGTTTGGAACACAGTATAGAACAAACGAAAGTACGTACCCTCGCCGATGCCGGCACATTGCGGACGTAGAGCGACAGCCAATAGGAGCCCTGGCAAAAAGCTGCCGCAATGGGACCTAATCACCCAGTCCTTTAAATTTCCGGAAAACCATAGACATCTCACAATTTCAAAGACATAAGTTCCATAAACTCGTGTTTTTCGATTCTTGACACCCGAAAGCGGAACTTTTATTATGATTTGGACCAAAGAAGAATTAGAAAACTGTACTTTGAAGTTGCGAATGACGTGCGAAACTTTGAGTGTTCTGGTTTTCTATGAAAGTATGAGGAGACTTCCGGGTCACGTCGACACGTTACCCTGAAAACTATCTATTTTTAGAATTCTTCCCCTTTATTTTCCTGCTCAACACGATCCACAAATCTCTTCTCGTGCGAATTCCCGCATTCCTACGAAGCTTTGCCGCGAAAAAGTTCGCTGGAAAACGGCCAAGAAGTGCGAGCGCCGCCCCTTTTCGGGTCTCGTTTCGCTACGAAAACAGCTGTCGCATTCCGTATAAAAGAGGCCGATGGGGGTCATTTCCACACCACACCCTACCTCCTCCTCCATTAGCCAAGTCTCTTCAAAAACGAGTCTATCTGCGACATTCTATCAGAGAACGACTCTCTATCTTTTGCTCTTTGAATTTTTTTAGATACGTCATCTCTCTCTTTTGCCTTTCTCTTTTTCACTTTCGCTCTCTCTCTCTCTCTCTCTCTCTCTCTCTCTCTCTCTCTCACTCTCACTCTCTCTCTCTCTCTATGTTTAAAGAGAGGGAGGAATCGTAGCGATGCACCATGTCGTCTCTGCCATTTGCCTCGCCTCACTGAATGTCTCTACATCTGTCTCTCTTTATCTCATCTCTCTCGCTCAGCGATTAATTTCTCTCTCTCTCTCTCTCTCTCTCTCTCTCTCTCTTTCTTTCTCTCTTTCTCTGCGTCTCACTATCCTAATTTTTCGTACTGGATGCATGTCGCCGCGAACTCTGCCTCTCTGCATGTTTCTGCGTTTTCTTCTCTTTTGAACGTTTTCGTCTTATTTTTTTTTGTCTTGATTTTTTTTGGCTTGAATTCAAGACGTTTTCGTCTTGAACGTTCTCTATACGCACCTCTATCCCCCCCCTCTCTCTCTCTCTCTATCTTTCTTTCTCTCTCTTTCTCTCTCTCTCTCTCTCTCTCTCTCTTTCTCTTTCTCTCTCTCTCTCTCTCTCTCTTTCTCTCTCTCTCTCTCTCTCTCTCTCTCTCTCTCTCTCTCTCTTCTGCGCTCACTCTCTATTTTGGTGCACCTCTAAACGCCAATGCACCAAACGCTTCCGAAGCTCAATTTCATGGCTATGTTATATCTATAAACCTTTCTAACCCTTTCTCTATATCTCTCTCACACACTCTCTATCTTTCATCTTTCTATCTCTATCTATCTCTCTTTCTCTCTATATCTCTCTGTCAAATTCTCTGCCTAATCACCATTTTCCCAGATGCAACAACGTCTAGCCATTCTTTTCGCACTCGCTGCCGTCGCCTTCACCGCTCCCGCACCCCTCGAGGAAGACTTCAGCATCTTCCAGACCAAACAAGAATCCCACGGTAAGAATTCCTACCATTCGCCTTTTCTCAAAACCCAAACCCATATTTGAAACAATAAATCAGTCATTTCCACCGACTTTAAAACCGAAACAGCGGGAATTCCCAATCGGTTATCTGAAAACGCTCGAAGAATGCACGCGAACCGTGTCAATTAGGCATGGAACCGAACCAGTTCAATCTCCTACGTCATTTAAACTGTTTCAGATGAGAAGTTCACTCGTTCTGATCTGAACAAGAACAAGGAGCTCACTTTCGATGAATTCCTGCACATGGAGCTGGCCTACGTCGAGGCTAAGAAGGAGGAATTCGAGTCCCTGGATAAGAATCGTGAGTTAATTCTTTAATTAGGGTAATTACGGAACTAAGAGTTTAAACTTCAAGCTAAGATACCTTACTCTAACTTCAAAAAAGGTAGTTTTAGAGTTTGGCGCCTGTTGGACTCGAACCTTGGTTGTTAGTTTTGCGCATGCCGAAAACCACTGCGCTAAATTGCCCTTAGTCTAGCTAACTTGTTCACATTTCCTTTAAAGATATAATTAGAAAGTTCACTGTTTTAGATGGTAAAAAGTCAGAGGTGGATTCGAACCCGGAAGCTAAATTTGGCGCGCGCCACTTTGCACTGAGCCATTGTGATCGATTTTGAATCTGCATTGATACAAAACCAATTAAAACATTGCATAACTATGACATACAGTACTCCATCAGCAGAGAATGAATTTAGCGTTTTTTTAAACTCGCGTATCCGAACTTGGATGGAAAAGTTTAATGCGCGCGCCACATTCCATTGCGCCATGGTCCCAAGAGTAATGTTTTCTTCGTATGCACCTCAAAACACACCAATAATTTAGCAAAATTGGGAGAAATTTGTTTCGAAAAGTCATAGGTCTCGAACCCGAGCCCTTAAGTTTGGTGAGCGCCGCAATCCACTGCGCCATAGAGTTTAACATTAAATGGTCTTATTTGAAGTAAAATTTTGAAATCAACACCAAAAAAAACTTAAACTGTGAAAATTCGCTTTCAGACGATGGAAAGCTCAGCTTGAGCGAGTACGAGGAACACTACCACGGAGTGAACAGCAAGAGCGCCGCCATCCGCGCTGAGTACTTTGGAAAAGTGTTCACGGTTTGTGAAAAATCAAATTCCCTCTAAATCTCATCTTCAGGAGTTCGACGAAGACCTCGACAAGGCTCTGAACATCGAAGAGTTGGAGCGCGTGTTGGCCGAGAGATTCCTGGTGAAGCCCCGTGCCAACTTCCCCAAGCTCTTCTACACCTTCGACCATGACCACAGTGGAGGCCTCGACCTCAACGGTAACAAACAAAGAGAAATAATGGCACGAAAGACTTTTCCAGAGTACATGAAGTTCGACGCCATGTTCCCCTTCGACCAGACCGACCCTATTGACAAGTCTCTGCCCCGTCAGCAGAATGCCGCCAGTAGGAGGGACATTCCCCTTGAGAAGAAGAGGGACATGGGGGCTGCTGATTCCACTGCCATCAAGGCTGTCATGGCTCAGAGTGGAAGATTCGTCTAAGAAAACTGAAATGGACATGTACAAAGAAAGACACTACCGGTACTGCGATCTTTAGCCTAGGGCACACCCTGATCTACATGTGCATAGAATCATTGTACAATTATGTAAATAAAGGCTTTTAATTCAAAATTGTAACATTCTTACACACACTCACACACTCACACACACAAAAACACACATACACACATAAAATAAGTATAGGTCCACCCTAAAAAACTGAGCATTTTTTTAAGACAGAAAAAAAATAAAAATTGCTGTTTTTCTGCTATAAAAATCGGAATTTGCTAATTTTTCATTGGAATACCGTGAGAAAATTTGGTTTTCAACGCGTGTTTGTTCAGATAGGATATTTTTCTGAACAGCAACAAAAACGTTTTCCAAGACTTTTCATGGGCTTTCCGATGGTGTCTGTCTCGAGGTCTCAAAAAATTTCTGTCCGTATCCTGATACGCGTGTTTTTGCAAACGGGGACGGTGTGTGTCGTATTCAGCGGAATGTTTCTAACAAAGTTATCACTTTCATAAGAATACAGACACTCTTGGAACTCAATGAGACCCCAAAACTTCTAATGAATTGTCATGGGGAAGCTGAAACCCTAGGAAAAAGCCCTTTTTCCCTGTCGATCAGCTAAAGAGGGTTTTCAGTCAAAAGTGGGCTAAGATAACGCCTTCGATGAGTTGCAAACTCTTTCTTTCCTTTCCTCGGAGTGTCTCCTTCGTCGTGGAGGACCTGTTGACTATTGATTTTTTTCTGTCGTAAAAAAATGCTCAGTTTTTTAGGGTGGACCTATACTTTTTTCCCACCTGAATTTTGCATTTTTCGCGAAAATTAGCCTAAAATTTGAATATGCAAATGAAAAGCTCTTGTTTGTTACAGCAAGGGGTAATCGACCATGGGGAAAACTATGACATATAGGGCATTTCAAGATTTTGAGCGAGATTTGAAAAAATCTAAATTTTGAAGTGGACCTATACTTATTTCCCGCACTGTACTCACACACTCACACGCTCCCACACTTACACACACACAGAAACACACACACACACACACACACAAACACACACACACACACACACACACACACACACACGAACGCACACACATACACACACATACACACACACAGCTTCGCTTGTTTCTCCAATTTCACAGTTTATTTTCACATATATGATAAAAATGGTTTAATGCAATCAATGGGTATCCGTATCTCGTCGAAACGAACCTACGTAGGTACCGCAGCGTCTTCTGAAGCAGCTTCATCCCTATCATTTTCATCAACGGGTTGTGGCTTCATAGCTTCTTAAAGTTAACAATACTAAGAAAATAAAATTCAAAAACTCACTCATTGCTTGCTCCATATTCTCATTCTCTTTCATAACGGCCTTATATCTATCGCTCTGTTCCAAAACCTTGTCATCGATAGGAAACCCACTATTGCGGATGATTGTCAACAGGCTCTCGATCTGAAGTATGCTTTTCATATCGGAATTTAAAAGTTTTTTCTGACGCCTTCTGAGTCTTCAATTTTTGGTTTTAAAATGAAAAAATGTAATTGGAATATTTGTATTTTAACAGTTAAATTCAAAAAAAACTTGGTGGTTTCTATCAAAACACTTTCAAATTTTACCTCAGCGCTTTCACGTTCAAATCTGGCTTTCTCTATTTCCAATTTGGCACCGGTTCTCTCCTTTTTCTGAATAGAACATGTTAACTTAAGAAAACTTTCAAACCTTCTCCAACGTTTCGATTTCCTCTTTCTTCTTCTCGTAATATTTCTTACTGGCTGCGCGGTTTTTGGCGCGTTTTGCCGCTAACTCTGGGCTGATTGGCTCCTTGGCAGACTGGGTGGCCATGGGTTTTCCAGTATTCGTCTTTTTCTTGATTCTATTGTTCCGATTTCTTGTCATTGCTGAAAATTGGGTAAGAAAAGTACATTTCTCGCCAAAAAACCTGCATATACGAAGTTGCCCCAACAGGTTTGCAGTATTGCGTACTCCATTTTGGACAACACGACAAACTTGCGAAAATCAATTTTGCTTATGTTTTTGAACGATTTTTGCAACTTATATAATTAAAAATGGGTATAAGTGATAAAAACTAAGTACATTGTTAAAAACATATTTCAAAAATGCCTTTTTTCCAAATAGCGTACGCAATTCAGCGTCTACGACAAAATCCAAGCAAATTGAGCCTTGTGAGGATCAAATAAATTGGCAATCGATTAAAATGCTTGAAGTTTGCTTTGAAAAAATGCTTTAAAACTTTTGAAAAAACGATATAAGCGGAAAAAGTAGCAGATAAAAATAGCTATCCCCGAGCGGCGCAGCCAGTCGCTTTATATACTCGTACAAAAAAGCGGGTTCAAACAGGGCCGTTATCGATTTTTTTAAGAACAAACAAGCGGAGACAATGTAAGTAAACAGCTTCTCTAACTCACAATATTTTTTAGATTAACACACTTTTAAAATGCACATTACATATTTAATATGTTATTTACAAAACAAACTATTCTGAGTTGTATATGTCCGGAACATCGAAGTCAGTTGCTTCATTCTCGTCACTTCGTGCACCAAAAGGTTTCGTGAAGACCTCTGAAAAAAAAAGAAATTTAGAAATGAAACCTTACATAATTTTTATTTCAAGCTTTATTTAATCGCATCTACCAAAAAATACATTATTTCAATGTACATACCTCATGTTTTTCCTTGTTAGGATTTTCTTTTTAGGACGTTCTGACCCGCCCCGCGTCTGCCCGTCCACTCGGACCACCTAGTCAAACTGTCATCCACACGACCAAGGTTTGATCCCGGTCGGGGCACTTAATTTTTTCTAACTTACTTCTAAGTTAGAATCAGTTGAAACGTGTACTATAAGTGTTAAAAAGAGTTTGCGTGGTTATACATTTCAATGTGAGCTAAAATAACAATTTAAAGAAATTTTGCTTGGAAAAGTTTACAAAGTTAACCAAACCCAGCTATTTTTCTATAGTCTATTTCCAGCGAAGGGATTTCGACTTTTCATTGACTTTGATATTCAATCATATTTATCCACTCTCGATTTGAAACATTCATGTAAATATCAGAAAAATAAGCAAAATAGCGCTGTAACAGAAGAGTGTGCAGACATTTAAGTGATCGCGGCGGGACCAAATGTACCTAGTCCATTTAGGAAAACCCATTGTCCTTGTCTCTTTTTTAGGAAACGCACTATAGTTATGCCCCCAAGCAAGCCGATCGAATAAATTATAAATTTATAGACTAATTTTCGCTATCATTCAAAATCCTAAAAATGCAAATTTTGGTTTTTATAATGAAACGTTCAACATTGGATACTCAGTGATGGGGGCCAAACTGAGCGGGTATTTGGGGGGGAGGCGGAGCCATTGGGCACCAAAACACGTTGGGCGTTGTAAACAGCTGATATCGAGTGGCTCAGAGAACAAACATTGGTTCGGCCATTTCGCAACAAAAGAAGATATTTTTAACAGAGCGGGAAAAGACGATTTTGAATGAGTTACGGCTTTAAAGGGACCATCAAGGGCCTTTTTTGCAAAATTATTCTCCCCGATTAATCATATATTATTATTTCCGGTTTTAATAGCCATGTTTTATGTATGTATCCGACAAAAAGCATTTTCATGATGAAAAAGTGAAATATTTTTTCCCAACGGTTTTCCGCCATCGGGTCATTCACATAGCCGAAGTCGCGGTGTTTAGAGAAAAGTGTGCGCAAATCGGCAAGCTGGCTGTTGCCAAAATTTTCATGACGGAAATCAAACATGGCGTTAATTCAAGCTAAAAAATGTATTTTAATTGTTTAAACTTTTTACACTAATTAAAATTATCTCACGCTAAATAATTGCTGTAAAATAAGTGAAAGGGGGTTGCAAACATCGGTGGTAAAAAAGCTGCGCTGTAGAAAAAAGGAAAAAGTCCCATCGGTGTTTCTCGTTCTGTCTGCGTCTCTCATCGAGAGGTTCGCTCCTTGCCCCCAAATGATTTAAACAAAAAAGGGTTTAGGGTTGTATATGCGACATAGAAAGATGAGAGAGCGCGGCCAACCGTAAGATCGCAGAGTGGCGCGCAATCGATATTTTCGCCGAAACTTTAGGCACTCCTATTTTGGATCATTTTGCTTCAAAAAGTGAAAAGGGGATACTTTTCTGAATTAGGAGAATTGGATCTCCAGGTTTATAATAACTGCAACGCAAATTTCGAGTCGCAGTACGACTTGGGTCCCACCACGATTTCTTTGTTTTTAGTTGCAGATGTATTATTTAATTCTTCTAAACAACACTTCATAGTATTTTCTTCGCAATTCGCTAAAAAATACACAAATCAGCTGTCGGTTATCACCTTAACAAGCCACTGTTTCTAGTTTTCTAGGCCCAGCCCGGCTCGGTCCACAATTTTGTCACTGCTGTGTTAAAAAGGATTTTCGGCGAGGTTTTGTTTTCCAGCAATTGTTTGCTACAGCTGTCCAATACTCAGCTTAGCCACGAATATGTAGGAGCTGGCTTTTACGATGACGACCAGATGCTTTACTATTTCTCAGATTATCCCTTAATGGGAGGGATTTTCTGGGATATCGAAGAAATTACAGAAAAACTGCGTTTCCTAGGAATCCGGGGGACTCTATCCCAATATCTCATTTCTTCTCTAATTTTTCGATCTATCTCTTTCTCTAGGCATGCATGCTTCTTGCTCTCTCTCTCTCTCTCTCTCTCTCTCTCTCTCTCTCTCTCTCTCTTTGTCTCTCTGTGCCTCTTTCAGTCTCTCTCAGTCACTGAATCGCTTTCTTGGCTTTAACAGAAACGTTTCACACTACCAATGAAACGGTTCATACTAAAACAAGTGTGACTAATAGCGCAATGACCGTGAAGAGTACTGCGGTCATTGATCATCGTAAAACACGCTGACGCAGTCGTTTGCGGCGAAGGAATGCAGCGGGAACGACGTAATTCGGGGGAACACTGGAACAGAACATCAAGGCAACAAATCGCAGAGGGGTTTTGCAACCCGAAGGAATGTGAAGGCATCGGCGTAGCGAGAAGAGGAAGGGAAGAAGAGGGCAACATAGTGCATCATTCAACACTTTCACACACTCACACACTCACACACTCACACACTCACACACTCACACACTCACACACTCACACACTCACACACTCACACACTCACACACTCACACACTCACACACTCACACACTCACACACTCACACACTCACACACTCACACACTCACACACTCACACACTCACACACTCACACACTCACACACTCACACACTCACACACTCACACACTCACACACTCACACACTCACACACTCACACACTCACACACTCACACACTCACACACTCACACACTCACACACTCACACACTCACACACTCACACACTCACACACTCACACACTCACACACTCACACACTCACACACTCACACACTCACACACTCACACACTCACACACTCACACACTCACACACTCACACACTCACACACTCACACACTCACACACTCACACACTCACACACTCACACACTCACACACTCACACACTCACACACTCACACACTCACACACTCACACACTCACACACTCACACACTCACACACTCACACACTCACACACTCACACACTCACACACTCACACACTCACACACTCACACACTCACACACTCACACACTCACACACTCACACACTCACACACTCACACACTCACACACTCACACACTCACACACTCACACACTCACACACTCACACACTCACACACTCACACACTCACACACTCACACACTCACACACTCACACACTCACACACTCACACACTCACACACTCACACACTCACACACTCACACACTCACACACTCACACACTCACACACTCACACACTCACACACTCACACACTCACACACTCACACACTCACACACTCACACACTCACACACTCACACACTCACACACTCACACACTCACACACTCACACACTCACACACTCACACACTCACACACTCACACACTCACACACTCACACACTCACACACTCACACACTCACACACTCACACACTCACACACTCACACACTCACACACTCACACACTCACACACTCACACACTCACACACTCACACACTCACACACTCACACGTGTGTGTGTGCCAGCACAAACTCTTCAACAGTTTATTGGGCCGCTCATCTACTTTGCATGTCCCGCAGCCGCGTAAGTTTCAATTCCGCATTCATCGATGCCTCTGATAAATTTGAAGAAGCCTAAAACTTTCGAATATGACTACCAAAAAGAATAAAATACCGTTCTCTCCCCAGTCGGTTCCCCAAGAGTTGGCTCCCAGCCAATAGGGAGTTCCATTCTCAGTGCCCCAGCCGTAGAGCTTGATGCAGTGCATCAAATCGTGCTTGGCATCTGCGGTTTTCTAAAAAGAAATTTCACAATAGCTTAAGGGAAAAGTTACAATGTAGATTCCCGATGTGTAGTCATAGAAGTCATCGTAGAACTGAAAGCAAGCGACGACTGGGCCGTTGGCCATGATTTCTTTCTGCATGATGACTGCTCCAGGAAGCAACTCGTAGTAGGAAGAGCCTAAAAAGATTAATACCAAGTAGGAAAAGTAATTTTACCGAAATGTTTGTCTTGTTGGTAGTTGAGGGGATATCCAGCTACACAGGAGGTTTTGCAGTTGTGCTCTGGGGGAGTGTCAGGGTCTTTGGGGTAGGGCTTGCAGCCGACCTAAAATGAGAAACGAGATAGAGAAAGAGAGTGAAAAGAAGAAATATAATGAGACAAAGAGGCAGTGACGCAAAAAACAGAGATACAAACAGTGAGACACACATGGCAATAGAGATTTAGACATATATGCACAGAGAAAACCAGAGAACTAGACAACCAAACAAAGAAAGAGACACATGCATGCGTTTAGAGAAAGTGAAAAAGATGGATAGGGAGCGAGAGAGAGAGAGAGAGAGAGAGAGAGAGAGAGAGAGACAGAGAGAGTGGGACTAAGTAACTAAAGAAGGGGTGAGTCAGAAAAGAAATACGAAGATACGGAGACATTTAGATGCAAAGAAAAAAAATGAGGAGATAACTATATAGAAATATTTGTATAAAAAGAGATTGAGAATGGGATAGATCTAGATAAAAGAAAGAGAGATAATAAGAGAATGACCGAGTAACTAAGACGGAAAATTGGAGATACCATGAGATGAAGAAATTAGGAGGCTCAGAGACTGAGACACAAAGCAAGGGAGGCTGAGCGGAGAGAGGCAAAAAAGCCAGAAAGAGAGAGAGAGAGAGAGAGAGAGAGAGAAGAGAGAGATAGTGAGAGAGAGAAAGAGAAAGAAAGAGAGAAGGAGACCAACTTACGCTTGAGTTAAAGTCTCCTCCAGAAACCACTCCGTGGGTGTTCCAAAACTTGAATCCAACGACAGGAAGACCTCCCTCACACATAAACACACTTTTTTTTTCAATTTTTGGTTAATGCTAACCACGCAATGTTACAAGTAGGACAGCAACTCATGATGTCATCGGCTGAAGCTACAAACTGTTGGCTGCCTCCGGAATGAATACAAGTGCGGTCAGACATGACAGAAGCTGAGGAAACGGCCCAGCAAGAACCTAAAACGTTTTGAAGCTTGCAAATCAAGGATCGATTCATGGTATTTCTTCAAAGTGGCTGACGCAGACTTACCACAATCACCCTGATCACGGATTTGGGAGAGGGAGGCACAGTTGGGAACCTGTTGTCTCCAGTCGAAGCTGAAGATGTAGAAAAAATTTGAGAGGTAGGTGAAATATGTTTACCTAGCGGGAAGATCAGCTTCCTTGATCCAGTCGATTTCAGGGGCAAAGGGTCCCACATGTTGGAATGTTTTCTTGGGGAAGACCAACTTGTGGCGGTCGGCTCTGTCCCATTTCTTGGACTGAAACAATATTCTCTCTCTCTCTCTCTCTATCTTTCTCTCTTTGCCAGTCTCAGTTTAACTTTTTGGTGACTTTGCTAATCAAAGACGTTGACTACACTTTTCCCATTATCAAAAGACCTATCTACCCAGACCAGGAAATTATTGCTTATTTTCTATCTAGTATCACCACAAGCAAAGCATTGTCGCATAACATTATCGGATTTTGTTAAAGGGGAAGGACCTCGTAAAATTGATTTTTCAAATCTTTTTAACAACAACTTTATTGAATAGATACCGTTGCCACGATTCTGAAACATACCCCTTTTATGTGTTTTGGACTGCAACCGGCGCAGGTGTACACGGCCGAACAATGCAAAGGGTGCAGGTGTACACGGCAGAGAAAGGCGAGAGAGCGCGGGGAAAAGGGAGACGCAGAATTGCGCGCTATTCAAACGATATTTTCGGCTAAACTTCTGGCGCTCCTAATTTGGTTCATTTTGCTCCAAAAAGAGAAAATGGGACACTTTTCTGAATCAGAAGGATGAGATCTACTCATTTATCACAAGTCCAAAAAATATTTTTTTACGCGGTCCTTCCCCTTTAAGTTCCCTTTATCCACTATTTTATTGTTATGGCTCGTTTCCAGAGGACATCCCAGCGTTGCATAGTTGGCAGTGGGTCCCGGCGCGATGAACCGTGGACCTACCCGGGCTCTTAGAAATGAGATCGCACTGCATGAAGAAGCGCAGAGAAAAACACAAAAAGACATTTTCTTTTGAAACACCAGGAGGGTAGCCTACGGCGCGCACCCTCCTTTCTGGCTTGCGGCCTGCGGCCGTACCAACACCTGCGGCCGTTAGGAGACGCGGCCTTTGGCCGCTCAATTAGGCAACCTTCCGCCGCAACTTTCGTGACCTACGACCACCCATTCCTCGGTCTACGGCCGTGAGAATGACGTGAAGAACGTTTTACTCGGCCTATGGCCGAACTCCTCTGAGCTATTTGCGGGGTTAAACCATTCACCTTACCTTGAACAGAGGCTCCTTGCGTCCCTTGATGAGTTCTTCCCCTGAAACAATATTACAGGTATAAAGAGAAGAAGTACTGGTTTGCTTAAAACTAACTTGTAGGTAGACACTGAGCAGCTACCAGAAGAACAGAGAGCAGAACGATCGAAAAATCAAACGCCATGGTTGCTTGAAAGCGATAAGGACGGAAGCTTATAAAGGGAACTAATCACCATTATCCGGAAGATAACGCTGTCTTTGATTCACAATTGCACAAAATGATTTGTAAAGTTCGAACCGGCTTCAAAACGTAGTATAGTCTTGTGTGTGTGTGTGTGTGTGTGTGTGTGTGTGTGTGTGTGTGTGTGTGTGTGTGTGTGAGTGTGAGTGTGAGTGTGAGTGTGAGTGTGTATGTGGTCACATCCACTATTTTCATATTGATTTATTGGTTCCATGTCACAGACAGCAATATGCCTCAAACTCCTCCTGCACGCACTTGGAATTCTTGGGGCAAAACTTGTGAGTACAGCTTTTTCCAAAGAAGAATCTATCCTTGTCCTCGGGATCCTTAACCACTCCCTTCGATCCCTTAGGACACTTGAGAGCTTTTTGATTTTTGTCGTATCTGTCTGAACAAGGGTAATTTTTTAAGTGAAAATTAGGATGAATTTACCGCTGATACCCTGGTTGCAGCAGAGTCCAAAGTGGGGTCCGTGAAAGCAGAAGTGACCCTTAGGACACGGTTTTTCGGTCTGTCCTGGGAACACGGGTTCATTTCCACAAACACCCGCGTCTTTTCCAAAGCCGTTGCAGAAAATAATGTCTTCTGAAGATGGTGATCACTTGTGTTGAAACATCATATAAAACGTTTCCAATGACAAAACGAAAATTAACGAAATTTGGCATTGGGTCCCGCCGCGATGGCTCATGATCGCAAAGACACATAGAGTGAAGAACGCGTAAAACAGATACCATTCTCCTGATTCAAAAAAGAACTGCTTTTTCCATTTTGGAGCAAAATGAGCCTACAGTGCGTGCAAAAATTATACGGCCACCCCAGAATTTCAATTTTTCTCGAAAATGGGTGGGTATGGGAAATTGTGAGTAGCACCATTGAATAGCTCGTACAAAGTTACCGTATCATTTTTGCACACCTGATTTTCGAATTTTTCGCATAAAATTAGAATATGCAAATTTAATTTTTTGTCATCCGGCCCCTGGGGGGTAATTTTGTACGAGCTATTCAATGGTGCTACTCACAATTTCCCATACCCACCCATTTTCGAGAAAAATTGAAATTCTGGGGTGGCCGTATAATTTTTGCACGCACTGTAAATATGAGCTCATGAAGTTTTGGCGAATATATCGATTGAACAGCGCGCCACAATGGCCTCTCTCGATTTCCCGCGGGCTCTAGCCTTTTTCTGCTGTGTAACCGTGCACCGCAGTACAAGACATATGAAGGGGGTATGTTTCAGAATCCTGGAAACTGTATATTAGTCAAAGTTGAACAAATTTGAAAAATCCATTTTTCAAGTTGAACACCGATTTCTCGGTGGAAAAAATGCTGACTTTGAAGTGTTTCATAAGCCTTTGCCTTCGAGTCAAAGTGTTCTCCCTTTCCTCCACAGCCCAGGTATTCGAATGGGTAAGGAGTCTCACTCCTCTCCGTATCAATGAAGTGCTGAAAGTCGCTTTGATTCAACAAAACAGAAATAAACTCGCCTTGATTCCTGGAGACCCCTTCTCTCCAGGCTTGCAGACCCTTCCGAAGTCGGGCCCAGCGGCCAAAACCACAGGTAGCAAAGCGAAGAAGACGAACAACATGGCGACGCTGAAATCGAACAGTTTGCTGTTTATAAAGACTCAGGTCCGACCTTCAGCGGCGTTGCTCATTGATTTCCGGGTCAGTCCATCGCCAAACTCGACCTTCGGTTTGCTTTTTCTTCCTTGTTTGTGTTCATGTTTTGGTTTCTGCACAGAATGAAAAAGCTGGTTTTTGTTTGGTTCACCTATTACACTTCTGGAATCTTTTCATAGGTCAGTCATTACCTCACCAGATACTTTTTTACTGTTTTGAAGCGGCAGTTCTAATGGGTCCAATTTTCCGCGTAAACGAAGGCACATAGAGCGAAAGAAAAATTCAAAGTTATCCAATCTGGCTCCTATTTTGCCTTGAAACTATCCAGGACCAACCCGAATGAAAAATGAAAATCGATTATTGATTTTCAGGCGGGTACTGTATTTCGACACCGGGATACTGTAACTACCCTCCCACGAAAACCATACATATTTGGTACGAAATAGATTGCACAGTTTCCGCTGAAAAAAACATTGTAATTAGGATAAAAAGTGATTTCATAGGTTTGAAAAACATTAGAAGCCAAAATGTGTTTGAAAAGTTACAAAAAAATTTTATTCTTTGTGTCTGAAAAGTCTATTGCTGATTTTTTGATATGTTGTAGAGCATCGTATTTGGTACTAACTTTGTTTTTCTGGGAATGCGTTACGGGAAACCCAACGATTGTGAAAAAGCGCGAAGAGTAAATAAGCGAAGAATGTTTATTGGTGAATCAGAAGGAATCCATCTGTCGGGCCTTGATGCGTCGCTCCGTCTTCTTATATACTGGCCAGAGGCGTGGGCAGGCGATCATCTGATGAGGTTGTAACAGCCAGCTCATCGGTCATTACAGCTAGGGACCGCAGAGCATAAATTGTATTTCAGAATTTCGCCTTTATGTAAATATTTAAACAGATGGTACTCCAACTTAAACTTTTCTTTTTTACACTATCAGATTTCATCCACAACAAAACAAGATATTCCATTTTGAATGCCTCAATTACAATCCCGTTTTCAACTACCGCCGTGGTTGGGCGGGGTCTTTCTCGGCCGAGTGCACAGGCGTCGCTAAACACCGGACAGAAACTTGGTTGAATGCAAAATCCCTCAAATTGAAGAAAATTGAAGGATTTTGGTTTTGTAATGAACAACCGTATTTTTCTACGATTTATGGCACCAAAATCAACCCCAGAGTAATAAAAATACACGTTTAATTAACCGTTTTCGAAATTGCTGTGAGAAGGGGATTTGGCATTGGAGCGCGAAATTCGGTTGAAATTCATAAAAAGTTCACTTTTAAATTATATTTGTATATATCCGCACGAATGAAATTGGCTCAATTTTACATTAAACGAAAGAGAATCAATAGTAAATTCATAAATTTAAAACATCTTGAGCGCTCCGGGCCTGTATTGCGCACACATAAGGGAAATCCAAAGAACGCTGGAAAGTTGACTTCGTTGACTTGTTTCGCTGCAAAATAAAAGTGGTTTTCTCTAGTTTTACTATCTTAAACCAACAAAAACACTTCAATAAGTTCAGTGCGCACTAATAATGCTACCAAACATGATTCAGCGACGAATGGGAGCGCCGCAAATGTTAAAATTCGGTGTAACTTTTTTCTGCACGAACGAATTTTTGAGTTTTTTGGGCGAGTAGATGTAAAATAAGTTGATCCTAATTTAAAATCGGACGCGCTCCATGCCCAACCTGTTTTTAATGGCCAAAAAACTGAAAAATCATGGTTTTTGGCCCAAAATACAAAGCGGTATCGGTTTAAAAATAATTCCATCGGATTCCTCGTGTTCATTTACGTCGGATTCACTATTCAAAAAAACAAAATAAAAAATAATACGCGCGAGAGCGATTCAAACCATATTTCCTTAACATTTCGGGCTGCACTGCTGTGCGCACCTCTGCGGTCCCTACATTACAGCTCCCTTATTTTACCCAGGACTGTCCCTAGTCCGAGGTGTTCGCACGCATGCCGTCTACGGAAGCGGAATGCAGGCGCACATATAGTTGACGGCCTCCTTCAAGTCTCCTCTGATTACCAAATGACTAGGTGTCTACGACACCGTTACTGGCTGGTTTGGCCGACTACGTCGGGGATTAAAAATGGAAATGTTGGCTGGGGACTACAGTCCTGACGCGTGTTGCACTCCCCACTCCTCACAATAGTAAAACAAGCGGTACAGCGGCTCCCTCTTCAACGGGCACACCGGGCGCCATCAGAGAATGGGCAGGAAGGCGCACACGCACGTTGAGCAGAATATGCAGATCCAGGGGAGTGAAAGGGCTCCCTCGAGAAGCTGGCCATCATCCAGCGGCACCGACAGACTGATCTCCTTGGGCTCCTTGATCCTTGGCGGCGTTCTGGTCGAAGAGGTGGTGGTCGTTGCCGTCGCTGCTACCAGTAAATAAGCGAAGAATGTTTATTGGTGAATCAGAAGGAATCCATCTGTCGGGCCCTGATGCGTCGCCCCGTCTTCTTATATACTGGCCAGAGGCGTGGGCAGGCGATCATCTGATGAGGTTGTAACAGCCAGCTCATCGACCATCGGAAAGACATCCAACTCCCTTACAGAAGAAACAGGCTCGCCGCCCCTTGCAGCGCCCTTCCGTGGTCCCACAGGTCCTGATTTCCGCATTCAACATAATGGTTTAAAACTTTTAAAAAGGTTGTTTTTCACATAATATTGTATTTTAAACACAATGTTCAACGAAAAATGATTCTTTAATATGAACTCGCAAGATTTGTAAGCGTGGACGTTGCCACCCTGCCATCGAGGGCTCGCTTTGTAATTTATTTGCCGTCAGCGCCAGACCGACCCCATAGCAGAATGGCAACGTCCACGCTTACAAATCTCGCGACCCGGGTTCGAATCCGCCCTCTGATATTTTGTTTTGCCTATGTTTGGATAACTTCATAGACAATGATAATGCGATTCTGGTACCCGTATGCTACATTGAAGCAAAATCTGGACTTGAATATGCTGGAGCGAAAAAAGTGATACTTTTTCAAACGCATTTTTGAGAACTTTAGTATCCTCCGATTTTTTGGTCTATAAAGCAATGTTGTACAACATTACCTCCACAATCAAGTTATAATAGTGAGCCGTTTCCCGTTTTTGAAAATTTTTCGAAGAACTTGGAAAAACTTCAAAATTTCGCGTTTTTTGCTCATAACTTTTAAATTTCTTATGAAATTGTTGATTATTATTTCGGAATCGTTTTGTAAATTCAATTTACTCCTAGAAAACATATATAACTTACAGTTTTTGTTGAGTTTGAATTTTGACCCTATACAACTTCAAGCTACCGTACCCCGGGAACGAAAAATTGCCAAGGTCCAAAAGTTTCAGGATTTCATCTAGGGGTCATAGGAAGGCTATACACGAGTTTTCAGAAATTTCGATTTTTTCCTATGTCACTGGCCTTACAAAGGCTGCTCGAGTCTTACAGAGACGGCGTCTTATAACTAAACAGCCAAATTCACCGAAAAATAGACAAAAAATGAAATTTTTCAAGTTTTCAAGGCTTTTTTGCCCGCGTTACGGTATAGCTGTCGCCAAAGTGGAATACTGCCAAAAAAGGCTTTATTGCAAAAAGCACAAACTTTTTCGACCCCAAATTTTAAACTTGTTGCTTTTCCTAGGAATGGGTATATTTGAGATATTTTTTGCCCTGTTAAGACTCAAACCTCCAAAGAAAAACATCTTAAAACCGTCCTTTTAAGGTTTTCGGCATTTTACTTTAATAGGCATGAAAAAACTTACGTTACTATCAGAATCTACGTCAAATTCTGCGTTGAATAAGCGTTTGAAATCAAAAATTGAAACCGGCCATTGTTCTTAAAAAAATCCTCTTGGAAGTTAAAATTTCATCAAAAAATGCCGGAAATAGTATTTTATGACACTTTCAACGTCGATTTACAAATTTTTTGATGATTTTCTAATTTTGCATATTTAAAGTCTACTTTTTGGTTCGGAATTCGAAAATAACACTTGAAAAGAATGAATATTCACCGCAAACGCGCTGCGACGAGTAAACCTCCCGGAACTACCTAAAAAAAAAGCCGACGCGTTTCTCTCTCTTTCTCTCTCAATCTCTCTCTCTCTCTCTCTCTCTCTCCCTTTCTCTCTCTTTCTCTCTCTCTCTCTCTGTCTCTCTGTCTCTTTGTCTCTCTGTCTCTCTGTCTCTCTGTCTCTCTGTCTCTCTGTCTCTCTGTCTCTCTGTCTCTCTGTCTCTCTGTCTCTCTGTCTCTCTGTCTCTCTGTCTCTCTGTCTCTCTGTCTCTCTGTCTCTCTGTCTCTCTGTCTCTCTGTCTCTCGGTCTCTCTGTTTCTCTGTCTTTCTCTCTTCTCTCTCTCTCTCTCTCTCTCTCTCTCTCTCTCTCTCTCTCTCTCTCTTTCTCTCTCTCTTTCTACGATTCTCTCTCTCTCTATGTCTGATAAAATCACTTTATTTCTCAACATGCCCAAATCACAGACAGCAATATGCCTCAAACTCCTCCTGCACGCACTTGGAATTCTTGGGGCAAAACTTGTGAGCACAGCTTTTTCCGAAGAAAAACCTATCCTTGTCCTCGGGATCCTTAACCACTCCCTTCGATCCCTTAGGACACTTAAGAGCCTTCTGATTCTTATCGTATCTGTCTGAAAAATGTTTTTTAAAGCTTGATGTCGAATTAAATTCACCGCTGATAGCCTGGCTGCAGCAAATTCCGAATTCTGATCCCTTGAAGCAGTAGTGTCCAGAGGAACAGTCGGGCTGTCTATGACAGGTGCCAGCAGATTTTCCGAAGCCGTTGCAGCCGAAACCGTCGTCTAGAAATGAAAATAATTTTTAGAAGATTCCGAACAAATAGATGTCCATAATTTTAAATAAAAAGGCCGGCCGACGCGAGAAAAGTGTGGACCCGGCCGTAGGTCCACTGTAAACTTGTCAAACTGAAAGTTATTCAAATCTTTTTTTTCAACCTTTAAAGTATTTTAAAAATTCAGCAAAATCTTCTATATTACTTCCATTTTCATGAAACTAATTCTAAGCTATAAATATTTAAGTGCAAAATAAGCCACGCCCACAACAACTTTATCGAAATTCCGATGGCTCAAAACATCTTAAATACTTTGGTTTGGGTGCATTTTAAATACATATAAGGAAAAATTCAAGCGTTCAAATTTTCACGCTACAATTGAAAATTTTTCGGGGAACTTGAAAACAATTTTTGCATTTTTTGATCATAACTTTTCAATTTTCATATAAATCGTAAATTTTCAAATTGTTTTGTTTTTGGAAATTGAATTTCCTCTCAGAAAACTTACCTTTTTTGGTGAATTTTGATTTTTGACTATGGGGCCGGTCTACTCGGACCTAGTCAAACCCACGCGACCAAGGTTCGATCATGGTCGGGGCACTTAATTTTTGCTAACTTAGAATTTGTTCCAATAAGTAATAAAAGCATTATGAAAGAGTTTGAAAGGTTTTAAAAATTGTATGTAAGCTGAAATAACCATTTGACGAAATTTCAATCTGGCAAATTTACAAAGAGGGCCGACACTTTTCTCGGGCCGGCCCGTTTCAGCCCGCGGGCCGACCTTTCTCGTAAAAATTTTGATAGGGGAGGGGATATGCAAATTTGCTATAGTTTTCAGCAAATTCGATTTTTTCTCTGTTACTGGCTTCTAAGATGCTCACCATGGAACTGTTGGTAAACCTGTGCCTTCGAGTCAAAGTGTTCTCCCTTTCCTCCGCAGCCGAGGTATTCGAATGGATAGGGAACATTGTTTCTCTCACTGTCTCGGAAATACTGGAAAAGCTTGTATAAGGGAAAGAACACCCTTGCCTTGATGCCGGGAGACCCCTTCTCTCCAGGCTTGCAGACCCTTCCGAAGTCGGGCCCAGCGGCCAAAGCCACAGGTAGCAAAGCGAACAAGACGAACATGGCGATGCTAAAATCGAAACTTTTGATTGTTTATAAAGACCTAGGTTCGACCTTCAGCGGCGTTGCTCGTTGACTTCCTAGGTCATACCGTCGCCGAACTCGACCTTCGGTTCGTTTTTCTTCCTTGTTTGCGTTGATGTTTTGGTTTCTGCAAAGTATGAAAAAGGAAAACTGGGTTTTGTGTTCTGTTAACCTATTACACTTTTTCCACAGTTTAGTTATCACGTCATCGGATACTGTTTTTATGGTTCTGAAGCCGCAGTTGTGAAGGCTCCGCAGCCATGGCGTAGTAAACCCCTCGCCCATCGAATAGTTTTCAAATGACGGGCCGGCCCGCGGGCCGAGACGGGCCGGGCCGGACCGAGAAAAGTGTCGGCCCGGTTTGTAAACTTGTCAAATTAAAAATTCTTTAAACCGTTATTTTCGTTTACGCCAAATTTTTTAAACCCCGGAAACACTTTCATTATACTTCTATTACACATTCAAACTAATTTTAAGTTAGCAAAAATAAAGTGTCCCGACCGGGATCGAACCTTGGTCGTGTGGGTGACAGTTTGACTGGGTGGTCCGAGTGGACGGGCCGAAGCGGGCCGGGCCGGGCCGGGCCAGGACGGGCCAGGACGGGCCGGGCCGGGCCAGGACGGGCCGGGCCGGGCCAGGACGGGCCGGGCCGGGCCGGGCCGAAGATTTTTTTCAAGTCGGCCCGGCCCGGCCCGGGAGAACTATGGCCCATCGAGCTTGTAATAGCTAGTCGATACCCGAGGAGTGTATATAAGTGAGCTACCGTAATTATTCAAGGCGGGACGGTACCAATTGAGCTCAAAGGAATCGAACCATCGATCGAAATACAATGAAAATGAAAAGGTAAATTGATTATCGATTTTTCGGTTGGGGTACTGTAATTAGCCCCCGGAGTACTGTAACTACCCTCAAACTTGAGGAAACGTTACATGTTAGGTGTGGAATCGATTGCAAATTTCATGCTGAAAATGTTATGAAAGCTGTCGCCAAATTGGTATCCTACCAAAATAGCATTATTGCAGCATTCGTGCGATACGCAAGCAAAAATAACGTGCAAAAAGCGAAGACGCGGAGAAAAGCGGCTTTTTCTCGCCCATTTCCAGGTGACGACGGCTAGAGTGCAAGAGTCTGTTTAGTGTGTGAGGAATAAGTTAAAAGTCGGGATGTGTTTATAATTCACCAAATAAAGATTTCTTCATTGTGTCTGAACAGATAATTCCATACATTTCAGGACAATGTTTTGTCTACAAAATATGATTTTTCCTTCAATTTGTCTCAACCCAAAGCCATTGAAAACACTCGAACAAACTGGCGCATGCCCACATTTAAAACTCCTTTTCAATTGCTGGTTGCTGCAGTCGTTCGAGTGAAAATATCTCTTCGCCTAGTACGTACATTTGTGAATACAGATGCACAGGTGGTCGAAACTCGAAATGGGTAACTCGGGTCTCTTCAAAAACAGAACTGGAAATCTGCTAATTTTTTGTTCGTGGTGGGACCAATGCACCCTATAACACTTTGTTCTGGGCGGTTGGCAAAGTGTCCATGACGGTCTTCTGGCAATTAGCGTACCTTCAAACGTAAAATTACAGTAACCCGTTCCATGAGTCGTGGCCATGACCAATAAAGCGAAGGTCAGAGAGATCAGGCAACGTGAAAAACCCGGTTTTCGTTTCCTTTTTTTTCTTTTTGTGCAAAAAGGAATTTTCCCAACAATCACCCAAACAAGGAAAAAAGAACCGAAGGTCGAGTTCGGCGATGCCATGACCCGAAAATCAACAAGGCAGGTGAAGGTCGACTCGATGTCTTTATAAACAGCAAAGTGTTTCGATTTTAGCATCGCCATGTTGTTCGTCTTGTTCGCTTTGCTACCTGTGGCTCTGGCTTCTGGGCCCGACTTCGGAAGGGTCTGCAAACCTGGAGAGAAGGGGTCTCCCGGCATCAAGGCGAGTTTCTTACTGGCTTTTGTTGTAAAAAGCGACTTTTAGTACTTCATTGATACGGAGAGAAGTGAGACTCCTTATCCATTCGAATACCTGGGTTGTGGAGGAAAGGGAGTGCATTTCGACTCAAAGGCAAAGGCTTATGAAACACTCCAAAGTGAGTTTTTATTTTATTTTGGACCGGGTTTGCACTCGAAAAATTGACTTTTCCAATGTTTTTCTAGCAACTTCATTGAACAGACCACGGTTCTGAAACATAGCACTTTTATGTGATTCGGATTGCAACCGGTGCACGGTTACACGGGCAAACAATGCAAAGGGTGCACGGAAAAATTGCAGAGAAAGACGAGAGAGTGTGGGAAATCAAGAGACGCCAGGGTGTCGCGCTGTTCAATCGATAATTTCTCCAAAACTTCAGGCGCCCCTATTTCGGTTCAATTTGCTCCAAAATTAGAAAAAGGGGCACTTTTCTGAATCAGGCGAAGACATATACGTTTAATGGCTTTTCCAAGTGATAACCTTGGTCACTTCAAAAATAGAAATGGAATTTTGCAAAACCCCGCCCGCTGGTGATGCCGAAAACTGCGTATTCATCGATATTTGTTGCATTTTCACTTTGCCAATGCTATTCGTGGCGGGACCAATGCAACCTGTAATATCTTGTTTTGCTTAATTGGCAAATTGCCCATGCCGACTTCAAACGTAATGGAGGAAAAGACCGTTGTTTATCAAAGGCAATGTAGATTTCTGAAGGGTAGTCCAGGAGCGAAAATAGCGTACAAAAAGCGAAGACGCAGATCAAAAGCGGCTTTTTCTCCCCGATTTTCGCTTGGCGACGGCTATAAATGTTGGGGTTTCCGTTGAAAACCATCATATTTCGCACCATTTTCGATCAATACAAGTAATACAAGTAATCAGCATTTTCAGAAGACATTGTTTTCTGCAACGGCTTCGGAAAAGACGCGGGCATTTGTGGAAATGTGCCAGTGCTGCCAGGAAAGACCGAGTGCCCCGCGGGTCACTTCTGCTTCCACGGACCCCACTTTGGACTCTGCTGCAGCCAGGCTATCAGCGGTAATTTTAACATGAACTTCGGTTCATAAACAAACATTTTCAGACAGATACGACAAGAATCAGAAGGCTCTAAAGTGCCCTAAGGGATCGAAGGGAGTCGCTAAGGACCCCGAGGACAAGGACAGGTTCTTCTTCGGAAAAAGCTGTACTCACAAGTTTTGCCCCAAGAATTCCAAGTGCGTGCAGGAGGAGTTTTTGGCATATTGCTGTCTGTGATTTGGAACTGTTGAAGAAAAAAAAGGTTTTCTTAGAAATAAAGAGAGAGAGAGAGAGAGAGAGAAAGTGACAAACACACACACACATACACTTTATTCTTATGGGTTAAAACAGGATTCACAAAACATTATGTATAAATGTAAACGTTAAATGTAGAATACAATAAATATGCAGTAAATAGCTCCAAGCCAGCGGGTAATGTCAAATGTGCTCTGAAGTACATGCTAATGTAGTTATTTCTAACCAACGCAGTCGACTGAAGGGTTGGTGGTTATAAACTGATTGCAGCATGATGTGAAATTAGCAATAGGGCACGTTTCCATTGACATGCACCCGTAGATGAGATGAGTAACGGCATTGAAAGAGGAATTAGGGTTCCACCAAAATACCTGTAAAAATGGATTTTTTCCGTCTCTGTCTCTTTCTCGACTTTGTCTCTCTCTCTCTCTCTCTCTCTCTCTCTCTCTCTCTCTCTCTCTCTCTCTCTCTCTCTCTCTCTTATTTACCTTTACAAATTGCCCCATCCCATCTCCTCTATTCCACAATTCGAACACCAACGTCGATGCAAACGGAGCCGTCCTCCCTCGCAAAAGTTGATCTAACATTCCAAAACTGGCCAGAAATAGTTGAATCATAGTGTCGTGCTGAAAATCCAATTCCACTACTTGAATCAGGACAAACCGTAGAATAAGCATAAAATTTTGTACACTTCTGAGTGCAATTGATTGCCTTTTTCATGTTCTCCATGATTGTATTCAGCATGAGGCCACTACGACATTTCACAACTTGAGTGTTATTGAACTCGCCAGTTCCCGATGCGAAGGAAATATACTGAAAAATGAAAAATGAATAGCAAATTTTTGTAAATTAACCTTGTATTGGAGCTTTACAGCTTCGAACTCAACGTTGCTGTTAAACCAATAGGGAGGTGTTAGGCCGTGTTCTTTCTAAACATCACACAAACTAACTCACTCACTCTTTCACTCACTCACTCATTTCACTCACTCACCTCATCCAATACAGCTTGCGTTAATCCACCCAAGGTACCATTTTGAAGGTAGGTCGTATTTTTAAACCAAGACATATAAGGATAAAAAGCCAGCTCTTCCTAAAAAAAATTTCTTTGAACTCGAATTTTTTATTCTTTACCGCTCTAGTAACATCTGAGGGTACAGTTACTCCAGCCATCTTTCTCAATTCGTTAAGAACTAAAGAAGGTGACTTCGGAACACAAATCTGAATTTTTGACCATTTTGGAGAGGAAGGTTTGGTTTTACATTGTCTTTATCTCTATCCATCGTTACTGCTACGGGAGTTGGGATGTAATTATATTGATCGAACATGGCTGAACCCATGGCAGACGCTGTCATCAGGCAGCGAGGGGTGTAGCTACTGTAGAAAGAGGCCTGGAAGTGGGCTTTGAATCTTGTTCTCTCTGTCACTGTCTCTCTCTCTCTCTCTCTCTCTCTCTCTCTCTCTCTCCAACAACAAACCTCCTCCGGCTTATATCTCCTGTTAAGAAATCCATTGTCCACATATTTCTGTTTCAAAACCTTCCCCAGTGCATTCGCTTGTTCAATGCCGAGCTAAAAGCACAATTTTCATGACTTTTCATAAAACTCTTTCCAACATCGCTCAGTTCACCCAGTCCTCTGAAGAAAAACCTCTGCGACTCATCTGAGCTGAAATTTGCTATCGGGGCTCGAGCTGCATGGCGAAATATCTGAGTTTATTTCATTTTAAGGTAAATATTAGCTCAAACTTACTGCCTGTACTTGTAATAAGGTGTCTTGTGTGGTAACAAATGACGTGAAATAAAGAAGAAAAGGGAGGAAACAGAGATTCATAAAGAAATGGGATGGTCTACAGTTGGAATAACCTGAAGTGAATGTTTTGATATTATTGTGCTTTCTAAAAAAAAACCTCCGGTGTTCTCAAATGACGGGCCGAGGGATTTTTTTGGGTAGGCCCGGGTATAAAAAAATTAAATTTTGTAGAAATCGGTACAATTATTTTTTTAAACTGCTTTAAATAACTGAACAATGTTTGTTACTAACGTTACTAACCAATATTAGTTGTAAAAAAAGAATGTCACCGATCGGGATCGAACCCTGGTCGTGTGGGTGGCAATCTGACTGGGTTGTTCGGGGTAAACGGGCCGACGAAATTTTCCAAATGGCCGGGCCCGTGAGAACCCCGAAAAAGGTGACAATGGAGTTTTCTACAATTTCGAAGATAACGTTCTTGAGGGGGAATAAAACAATTTAAGCCTTACAAACACTTTCATAATACTTCTATTACATGTTTGAACTAATTCTAAGTTAGCAAAAATTAAGGGACCCGACCGGGATCGAACCTTCGTCGCGTGGGTAACAGTTTGACTAGGTAGTCCGAGAAGACCGGCCGAAGCGGGCCGGGCTGAGGAATTTTTCAAGTCGGCCCGTGAGAACCATGGCGACAACTATATAGTGCAAATTGAAAGGGGAGTATGAAGAAGGAAGGGAATCGAATCACGCTGCGTCCATTTTTAATAGGTGCATGTGTGCAAGTTGCCGGGGGAACGACCTGATTCAACTCGCGAGCTATCTATTACAAGGTACAATTAGGAGGAAAGAGGCAAAGGCAGCGAGAGGGGGAGCCGAACATCAGGAGTTCTAAGGCAGAACTGGTTGTATATTTGTTAGACCTAAAAACATCGAGTCCTGAAGGGATTAGCTGCCTTTGCCCTCCTCAAAGTAAATATGGGTGATCACAATGTGAGCAGGGCTGGTAAATTTGAGGGCCCGATTTTTAAGAAGCGGGCCGGTCTCAACTTTTCACCGACCGGGCCGGCCCGTTGCCAGCCCTGAATGTGAGCTAACTGGTTCAATGAACTAGAAGTGGCTCGGTGAGAGCTCAACTCGGAGCATGAAGGAAATGTTCAACCGGCAGGGTAACTAGACACAATCAAGAAGATAGACTAGGAGGGCATGCGAGAAGATGAACCTATGTCTCCCAACCCCAAAGGAAGAATGCTTTAAAACGAAAGAAAACTTTAATTCAACACGAAGAGATCAAAATGAGATCAGTCGAGCTCCTCGATCTTGGGTCCCTCGGAAGACTCGGCTCCAGTCGGCATGCCGCCGGGCATTCCTCCGGGCATACCACCAGCGGACTGGTAGAGCTTGGTGATGATGGGGTTGCAGATGGATTCGATCTCTGAAAAGAAATGAATGAGCAAAGTATATTTAGGATAAGAAAGTGAACCAGATGCGAATGAGTATGGATCAGAAATCGATAAGGTGTAAAATAACATACCCTTCTGCTGGTGCTCGAACTCCTCCTTCTCGGCGGTCTGGTTAGAATCCAGCCACCTGATGACCTCCTCGCACTTCTCGTCGATCTTCTTCCTGTCCTCCTCAGAGATCTTGTCCTTCAGCTTCTCGTCCTCGAGGGTCTGCTTCATGTTGAAGGCGTAGGACTCGAGGGAGTTCTTGGCCTGGATGCGGTCCTTCTGGGCCTCGTCGTCAGCCTTGTACTTCTCGGCCTCGTCAACCATGCGCTCGATGTCTTCCTGAAACAAGATATTAATAAGGTCTAGGAGAGAGAGCTAATCTACATATGAACTTAAAACATACCTTCGACAGGCGTCCCTTGTCGTTGGTGATGGTGATCTTGTTCTGCTTTCCGGTGGACTTGTCCTGGGCAGAGACGTTCAGGATACCGTTGGCATCAATATCGAAGGTAACCTAAATTGATAGATTGAAGATGCAAAAGGAACAATCCAACCTCGATCTGAGGGACTCCACGGGGGGCAGGGGGGATTCCGGACAGCTCGAACTTGCCGAGAAGGTTGTTGTCCTTGGTCATGGCACGCTCTCCCTCGAAGACCTGAAAGAAAAGGATTAGTGAATGGAAATTAAAAATTAACTGATAAACAACAAAACGAAAAGATATAAAATTTACCTGGATCAACACACCAGGCTGGTTGTCAGCGTAGGTGGTGAAGGTCTGAGAAGTCTTGGTGGGGATGGTGGTGTTCCTCTTGATCAGGGCAGTCATGACTCCTCCGGCAGTCTCTATTCCAAGGGAAAGAGGGGCGACGTCGAGGAGAAGCAGATCCTGGACGGCCTCGGACTTGTCTCCGGACAAGATGGCGGCCTGGACGGCAGCTCCGTAGGCGACGGCCTCATCGGGGTTGATAGACTTGTTCAGTTCCTTGCCGGAGAACAGGTCGGACAACAGCTTCTGGACCTTGGGGATACGGGTGGATCCTCCGACCAGAACGATGTCGTGGATCTGGCTCTTGTCCATCTTGGCGTCGCGGATGGCCTTCTCCACGGGGTCCATGGTGTTGCGGAACAGGTCAGCGCACAGCTCCTCGAAACGGGCGCGGGTGATGTTGGTGTAGAAGTCGATTCCCTCGAAGAGAGAGTCGATCTCGATCGACGCCTGAGAAGACGACGACAGGGTGCGCTTAGCGCGCTCGCAGGCGGTGCGCAGACGACGGAGGGCACGAGGGTTGGAAGCCAGATCCTTCTTGTGCTTCCTCTTGAACTCGGCCACGAAGTGGTTGACCATCCTGTTGTCGAAGTCCTCTCCTCCCAAGTGAGTGTCTCCAGCGGTCGACTTGACCTCGAAGATTCCGTCCTCGATGGTCAGGATGGACACATCGAAGGTACCGCCTCCAAGATCGAAGATGAGGACGTTGCGCTCTCCGGCTCCCTTCTTGTCCAGTCCGTAGGCGATGGCGGCAGCAGTAGGCTCATTGATGATACGCAGGACGTTCAATCCAGAGATAGCTCCGGCATCCTTGGTGGCCTGACGCTGAGAGTCGTTGAAGTAAGCCGGGACGGTGACAACGGCGTCCTAAAAAAAGAAAATTTATAAAGAATCGATAAAGTAAAATTCAACGAATTGAACAAACATACCTTAACGGTGGATCCGAGGAAAGCCTCAGCGGTGTCCTTCATCTTGACCAGAACCATGGAAGAGATCTCCTCAGGGGTGAAGGTCTTGGTCTCTCCCTTGTACTCGACCTGGATCTTGGGCTTGGTGGACTCGTTGATGATCTTGAAGGGCCAGTGCTTCATGTCAGACTGGACAGCGGAGTCATCGAACTTGCGTCCGATCAAGCGCTTAGCGTCTAAAAACAATAAGTTAGAAACTATAGAAAGTATAAAAACCAACCGAATACGGTGTTGTGGGGGTTCATGGCGACCTGGTTCTTGGCGGCATCTCCGATGAGACGCTCAGTGTCGGTGAAAGCGACGTAGGAAGGAGTGGTGCGGTTTCCTAAAAAAAAAAATCAGTAAAATACGTAAAACCAAAAGAATACAAGTACTGTGAATATACTTACCCTGGTCGTTGGCGATGATCTCCACCTTTCCGTGCATGAAGACTCCCACGCAGGAGTAGGTGGTTCCGAGATCGATTCCGACAGCGTTGGTCTTCGACATTCTGGAAGAAATAGCGTAAATTCAAGATCAAGCAACAAAAAACGAAGACAATAACAGAAAGTAGTAGGAACGACTGGCATGTGAACCTCGGACCTGTCAAATTTTAGCGTTTACAAAATAAACTGTAAAAACGACTTTTTGCGTCATTTTCACGCGAAATCCCGATTTCTCACTTTGAAGAAACACTTACTGCATTTACAGCAAGAAATAATGCCAACTGGAGGTTAACTAGCTGCAACAAACTACTTTTGTAAAAACGGCTTTTTGCGTCATTTTCATGCAAAAGCGAGATTTCCCACTTCAATCGAAAGTTTTTACTGACTTTTAAGCAATACATATTGCGAAGGTTATCAAAATAATGTTTGAAAAGAGGCCGATAAAGGAGAAATGAGGGAAAAGACCGCCAACAACGCCGCAGACTGTGGCTGAAATGGCTCCGTCTGGCCTAAAAATGGCGGGCAGCTGCACTATATTCCTCCGCGCCGAACGTTCTCGAACCGTCCAGCCGGCACGGCACAGAGAGCGCGCACACGATTTTGGCCGCCGGCCAGGTTTTCTCGCGCGCTGATTGGCTGACGAGGCCCAAAGGTCAAATGAACTTTCGAGAAGGACTTGACTTTCGAAACGGTCCGAATGAACTCGATTTTTCAAGGAAATGGCGCGATTTCAAAGTTTCTGTTGGAAATTTGTAGAAAGTTCCGGATTATTTGGTAGAAAATGGCGAAATACGTTTTAGAAAATGCGATTTTTCTGTAGAATTGTGGATTTAGCGAGGAAAAAATGGGTGCGAATAAATCACGGAAGAATTTGTGGGAATAATTCACAGAATGCCTAGGAAAGCCACAGAATCGCTTTTTTTGAGAAAAAGTCGCTTGGTACCATTGTTGTTTTTAAAAAGGGCCACAGGAAGCCGCTTTAATCTCCGAAAAGGCCACAGGGGCCGCTTTTGTTCCCGAAAACGCCGCATCGGACAGGTTCTGTTTCCAAAAAGGCCACAGGAGAACAACTATTATTGCGAAATCCGCAGGACCCACAATAGGGCGACAGCAGAAACCACTGTTGCTTAAAAATACCACAGCAGACCACAGTAATGTCGTAGATGACCACAGGAAAGCAATAATATGGTCAAAAGAGCCGCAGGGCGAGGATATTGTTCCGGAAAGGGCCACTGGAACCACTTTTGTTTTTTAAAGGGCCACAAGAGGAACAGCTGTTATTCCCAAAAAGGCCACAGGAACCACTTTTTTGCACAGAGGCTACTACGGAAGGCCACAGGAACCGCTGCTATTTCCAACTGGGCCACAGGAACCATTGTTATGTCCTAAAGGGCCCACGAAAGGCCACAAGAACCACTTTTTTTGTACAATGGACCACAGTATTCCCAAAGAACCACAGGAAGCCCTGTCATTTCTATGAAGGCCACAGCTGGTACCACAGTTTATTTCTTAATGGCCACAGGAACCATTGTAATTGACCAAAGAGCCTCGGAAGGCCACAACTATTTCCGAAAGGGCCACAGGAACCACTGTTGTTCTCCACAGGGGACCATGAACTAGCCTTCCTTCTTGCTTCTCTCTCTCTCTCTCTCTCTCTCTCTCGCTCGCTCGCTCTCTATAGCTCTCTATCTATCGTTCTACCTCTTACTATCACTCTCTATCATGCTCCAATACCAAGCGTCGCTCGGGGCCGGCCCGCAAATTTTTTTCTCGGCCCAGCCCAGCCCGGGCCGAGAAAATTTTTTTCCAAAATGTAGAAAAAAGGTTTTCCTTTTGAAACGTACTAGAATTTATTTTCTAGCATAAATAAAAAGCAAAACTACAAAAGTTTTGATGTCGGGGGATCGAACTGGGGTCACTTTAGTTCGTCAGTCTAGCCTCTTAGCCACTCGGCCATGGATTACATTTAAAAATTATATAGGGTAGTTCGAATCCTTCTTTACACTTTATCTTTTTCACACAAAAAAAATGGAAAATATTAATCTTGAAAGGAGTTACATAAATAAATAACATTATCAAAAAATCACGGGTCGGCCCGCTCTAAAAATTTCTCGACCCTGCCCGGCCCTTGATTTTGACATGATTGTCCACTACTATTCTCTCAATAGTTTGTTTATGCCCACGGCTTAGTCACTTCACATTTTGATTTATGAGTATGTCGTTAGGGGGATTTCTGCACTTTGAAGGGTAATTTGAGAGGGAGCCCAAGTTCGAGCGCACGGCGGCGGATGCATTATTCAGACGGGGCTGCGCTGAACCCTTCCGCACATTCCAACGCAACGAGTTCATTTATTCGGATTCTTGAGGTACTTGTCTGCTATAAACATTCTGATGATTATTCTCTTCTGTTTTGAAGTCTCTCTGGTCTTTTTCATTATCGAAGTTGTTTATTCAGACTTGGAGGGGATTAATTAAGCCTTAAACTTGACATGTGATATACAAATTGTTGCTATTATTGGCACATGTGAAAACAAGATTAAGAAGATATTAGACAGAGACAGAGACAGAGACAGAGACAGAGATAGAGACAGAGACAGAGACAGAGACAGAGACAGAGACAGAGACAGAGACAGAGACAGAGACAGAGACAGAGACAGAGACAGAGACAGAGACAGAGACAGAGACAGAGACAGAGACAGAGACAGAGACAGAGACAGAGACAGAGACAGAGACAGAGACAGAGACAGAGACAGAGACAGAGACAGAGACAGAGACAGAGACAGAGACAGAGACAGAGACAGAGACAGAGACAGAGACAGAGACAGAGACAGAGACAGAGACAGAGACAGAGACAGAGACAGAGACAGAGTTAGTGAGACTGTTTGAGAGAGAGAGAGAGAGAGAGAGAGAGAGAGAGAGACAGAGAGAGAGATTTAAAGTGTTTTCTCGCTGAAAACAAGAATATGTATTCAAATTGAATCGAACTTCATCTGAACTCTGCTCCCTAAATCGCTTCCGTTTCCTCCCGTTTCCGCCGACGCTTTTCACATTCCACACGCTCTATTCTTAACCACAATGATGGCATTTACACTGTTTTTTCTATAATAAACACATCAGGGACATCCCTTTGCCTTCAAAATATATTTCAAGCCCTTTTTAGGTTCCTGGTTCAGAAGCCTTTCTGTTTTCATTCCCGATTCGTATTCATTGGTCTATCTTGTTTTCACCGGCTAAAGGACAAGTCAAGGGGAACAGCTGGCAATGGGCTGACATTTTCGCTTCAGAAGACACGTTTCTGTGTTGTTTTAACCTTCTCCGCTCTAAAAGTAACTGTCCTTGTTGCTTCCATTTCAGTGAAGTTCGTGCTACCCCTTGCTAAAGTTAATTGGACAGGTGGTTTAAACTCCTGCTGTCGTTATCAATTTAAACTGCACTACATACTATACTTTGACGGGCATTTTTAATTTCAGCAGTTTCGTAATTCAATGGCAATTACAGATTAATGACTTACTTAGTTAGGCAGTTTTCTTTTCAAATTCACCCGCGGTCGTTCTCGGCGGCGCCGACTCACACATCTCTCGCCATTTGCAAAAAGGTTCCATCTGTCTTTCACAGCCCTCAGCCGCCCGAAATGGTCATTCATCAAAACCATTGAGCAGTACTTGTCTGTGTACGCCCTCGCCCGCGCGTGTGTGTGCGCGTGTGTGTACGTGCGTGTGTATGTGTGTGTGTGTGCGTGTATGTGTGTGTGTGTGTGTGTGTGTGCGTGTGCGTGTGTGTGTGTGTGTGCGTGTGTGTGCGTGTGTGTGTGTGCGTGCGTGCGCGTGTGTGTGATAGAAATAGAGATATAAAGGTGAGAGATGATAATTCTGCTCAGACGATTCGATCAACAATCTCAATTTTGTTTTCGTAAGCGCAGGTGGGAGTAAATTGAACAGGTGGTTTAAACTCCTCTCTCAAGTTTCCCAGAGAGTGTGGAGAACTGATTCATTAAACCTTTGCACTTTATATGTTTGTTTTTGCTATATTTCAATTTTAAAAAGCAGAGAGGCAGAGAGGCAGAGAGGCAGAGAGGCAGAGAGGCAGAGAGGCAGAGAGGCAGAGAGGCAGAGAGGCAGAGAAGCAGAGAGGCAGAGAGGCAGAGAGGCAGAGAGGCAGAGAGGCAGAGAGGCAGAGAAGCAGAGAAGCAGAGAGGCAGAGAGGCAGAGAGGCAGAGAGGCAGAGAGGCAGAGAGGCAGAGAGGCAGAGAAACAAAGAGACAGAGATAGAAACGCACAAAGGTGAGTAAAAACGAGTTAGTAAGAGTGAGTGAGTAAGAAAGAGAAAGAGAAAGAGAGTGAGAGTGTGTGTGTGTGTGTGTGAGAGAGAGAGAGAGAGAGAGAGAGAGAGAGAGAGAGAGAGAACGCGAGGTTGAGCGTTCTCTCAACTCCCCCACCATAACAAACAAAGTATTACCTCTGACTGATCTTTTGTTCCTATTTGTCAAGTTTTTGTAACTTTTCTTATTTCGGCCTTCCGACAGCGCACAAAGGAAAACAGAAATCACGCGCTCAGCCGACGGGCCGACGCACCCACTTTGCACTTGCCGCCGCGCGAATGCGCAATTCGCGCCCTTTTGATCTGTATGGCTTTTTGAATTCACTAGGTGAATTATACCCTATTGACATTACCATTATTTATCAGCATTACTTCATAAAGCTTATTTTCGAAACTAAGTTTTCCAAGTTTCCCGCACTTCCGGCTTTTTATTATTGACATTTTACATAAACCATATATTTTGCTTTTTAAGGTAATCGGATAAACCGTTGAATTTATGAAAATTGTGTTTTTGTCTGTCCGCGTCGTAATTAATCTTCTTTTTAGTCCCTCCCACCACCTATTTTCCAGAGCAACTTGCTGTCTTCTGAAGCCAAATAATACCATATTTTTATCTTTCTTCGAGTACGATATTGTGTTTCCATTGCTGCTGTACTGAAAACAAACACGATTGGCAGGCTGTTTACTCGTAAAAGCTTCGGAAGGCGACGGAAATCCGTCAAGATGCGCCATTTAGGCAGTCCTTCGCGAGAACTGACTCCCGATTCTATTTTGTTCCGTGTTGTGCCCTGTTTGTGGAGAAAGGCAAAGAAAGCATTTTTTCTGCGTTTGTCAAATTCAAAGGCGAAGGACCGCGTAAAAACAAATTTTTTTTCTATATTTGTAATGGATATGTAGAGCTCATTTTTCTGATCTAGAAAAGTACCCCATTTTCCAATGATGAAAGCCGAAATTTGAGCGCGTTTGAACTGCGCGCCACTCTGGGTTCTCTCGATTTCGTTCGCTCTCTCGCCTTTCTCTGCCGTGCACACTTTGCATTGCTCGGCCGTGTAAACGTGCGACGATTGCCATTCAAATCATGAAAAAGGGGGTATTTTTGAATCTTATAAACGAAATCTATTCAATGAAATGGCTTTTAAAAAGATATGAAAAGCCCATTTTACGATGTTTTTACAGATTTATTTTCAGATCAATATGGCTGTTATTGTTCAAAACTCTACAATGGTTTTGGTACCAATAATTTGCTGATTTTTCTATTTTTCATTATTTGTTTGTCTTGATATCATAACCATTTTCATACTAAATTTCGCTCCGAAAGCTTTCCCGTACATCCGGTGCATCCCCATTTGACTTCTGTATTTCATAGAATATCATATCATAGCATTTGATCACATCAATTTGGCTTCTACCGCTGGCCTGAGTAACATACGCATTTGTCAAATAGGACGATTTCTGATTTAGCGGATTTCTTGAAATAGATCTGTTTAAAGCTTTCGCTCAACTCGAATCATGTTAATTCGAAGACTAACGTGCTAGTCAAGCGCTGTTGATACGAAGAAAATACGAACGAAAAACGGGACTTTTCTCAATTACTAGGTATTAATGGTCCCACATCGGCTATCGGTTAAATCTGCTTGGCTGTAAGTTTGCGAATTCCCGAGTATACAGGCTATATAATATAGCTGTCGCCAAATTGGAATTATGCCAATAAAATTAGAATGTCCTAGTGATCCTCTGTTGACATTGAAGTTCATAGTCTAATCACTAGTCAACGGAGCTTGCTTTGCATGTTTCCGCCATTAGCATATGATTATATTTTGGCGACGGCTATATGAACTCTTGCTCATAAAGTAACTCAAAATTCGGAATCGATAAACGATCAGCTGAATGCTATGTTGTGTCTTTCTAACGTTGAAGTGGAGAAGTTTTCGGAACAGCTCGTCTGATGTTCTTTGCACTTCTCAGTCCACTTTTATTAAAGTTGACGTTGAACAAATGATCGATTGTTGAACAAAATAACAAAACAAAATGGTTGGGGAAAATACAGAAACATGGTCTCGCCTAGGTTTAAAAAAATACTAATTCAAGGGAGCGAGAGCTTGCGTGATCATGGGAAATCCCAGAATGGCCCAACAAAGCGACTTCGAAAGCTTCATTTTTCTTATGAAATAACCAGAATGGCTTTTTTTTAAAACTTATCCCAATGCTTATTGCATCGTTTCCATCATATCATTTTTTCGCGATTCAAAGTTTATAAGCTTGTTTTTCTTCAGCGAACTCTCCCTTAGAAAAGACTTACAAATAACATTCATCTGAGTTCGTCCCATTATAAGCTTTCGATTTCAGAAAAATGTTAGTGATTCGAAGCAAACCCCCCCCCCCCCAATTTAAGACTTCAATGTGGCAATTCCGTAGCTGTGCAAAGTTATATTGCAGGTCGAGAACTGGTCCACCTTACTTATATTACACCAAAATTACCCACATGGCATCTTGTGACAGTCGTATTTTGGCAAACGTTAGGCACAAAAACCAAAATTCACCCCGCCCCAAACGTATAAAAGAGATTTGTTCCGGAACCCAACATCCCATTCTTCCCAGAAGTTGTTTTCCCATTTTCAAGTACGCCCGATGACCTTCGAAGAGGGTTCTTTGGAAAAAGTGCGTCGGTCCGGAGACTAAATTGGTTTTTGCCCCAATCACCCATTGACGTTTGTGTGTGTATGTGTGTGTGTGTGTGTGTGTGTGTGTGAGTGTGTGTGTGTGAGTGAGAGTGTGTCTCTCATTCCCAGAAACCTCATGCCCAAATCAATGCAAAAACTAATAAACCCACGACACACAAAAGCTTTGTCTTTCATAAAACAAAGGCTTTCCCATCAGTTTGCTCGTAAAATCAAGTGTTTTCTCGGTTCGCGCCTGCGTACAAACAGGCGACCGTACGGCGCTTATCGTTCGTCCGCAGAGTCTTCCTCCTCATGGCAAACAACGCCCCCAACTACTATTGAAACAGTGCAATGCTTTCTCTCTTCATCTGCTGAAAGAGGATTTGTCTGTTTCAATTGTTTGCCACAGGTTTTCGGAGGTTTACAGTGCAGGAAAGAGTTATGGCTTTACACTTTTAACAATTAAAATAACGTTTACAACTTGGTCTTGTCATGTAATTTTCTCTGTGTCATACACACACGCCCGCGCATATACACACATACACACACCCACATGCACACACGCATACACAAACACACGCATACACACGCACACACACACACACTCCAATCTACATAAAACTTGATTCTTGGTGTTTTCGCGAATAAGTGCCAGTATCACAATGTTGATTCCCACGACCACATTGTAATAGTGGCACCCATTTCCAAAACCGCACGCACTTGCGACCACTATCTTTCAGAGACGTAAACAACCCCAATAATTTGTTATCAGTGCATCCAGGAACAAAATCCTAGTTTTCGGAATTAGCTAGTGGCAGTTTTCGGAATTAGCTAGTGGATTGGATCCATTACATCGGGTGCAACTTGGGTACTTAGGCACTCCCTCTTCAAATAAAATTGCCCATTCAGCCAGCCGCATCAATAGCCCAAATGACACTCTTTTATGGTTTCGCTTTCACTATCATCCGAACAAACATTGAAACTATTGGGTTACCAGTTTGTGTGCCTCTTTCACGTATTCTTCTTACTTCTCTCTCAAACACACTTACTCTCTGTCTCGCTGTCTATTTCTGTCTCTCTCTGTTCCTATGTCTCCCTATGTATCTCTATGTTGACTATCACCATGTCGCACTCACTCACTTTTGTCTATGCCGCCTCTTCTGCCTCTGCCTCCCACCTTCTTACTCAGTCCTTTGTTCAACCAAGCCTACCCGTTCGAAATGAGATTTCGCAGATTCGAATCGGTCATCGATCGAGTCAGCCGGCTGTCCACTTCGCTTGTTGACAGTCGCGTACGTGCATTTTTTGGCCGCTACCACCCGGCTGCCCCAGAGTACTCTGGTGCGTCAACAACCAGCCGGCTGTCCGTAGCCGAATCACACAAACACAAAGACTAAATAACGCACTGTGATCAAAGGAAACAGGGTTTAAAAGGCGCGCATTTCATTTCCTTTAACTCTCTCTCTCTCTCTCTCTCTCTCTCTCTCTCTCTCTCTCTCTCTCTCTCTCTCTCTCTTTCTCCCTCCGTCTCACTCTTCTCTCTCTCTCTCTCTCACTCTCTCTCTCTCTCTCTCACTCTCTCTCTCTCACTCTCTCTCTCTCTCTCTCTCTCTCACTCTCACTCTCTCTCTGTTTACATCCTCTCTCAAGGAAGGAAATAGAACTCTTTTGTACCCTTTGTATGCTTTCCTCCCCGTTTATATTCCTTCCGCCTAATCTCGTTTATTTGTAATCTAATTATGGAAGTACAAGTCTACGCATCAAAGATTGGAAGTATTTGTCATCAGAGCCTGCAATTTTTCTGAAATGCTCCCTTTTCACATGCCCCATTTCGATTATCTTGTACCTACCTATAAGTGGTTTTCATTCCAAAAAAGCCAACGTGCCTTCAATAGATATTTTGACCTCGCGCGCTCTTTCACCAGCTATTTACACTTTTCGAAAGGGCGAGTCACGGGGGAGTAACGGGGAAAGACCGAACTTTGGTCTACTGCTTGATTACTTGACAGCTTCTTTGCCCTGTTTGCAGTAGGAATAAGTTTGTCTTACAGCAACAGCTTTTTATGTTTTACCTTAATCATGCTCCCACCAACTTTAAAATTTCACCAAAACCACCTTAGACAATCTAAATTTCCACCGGGGCCACTCTGGATGGCCTAAAAATCCACCAGGGCCACTTTAGACTACCTAAAATTCTACCGGGGCCACATTGGACGACCTAAAATTTCACTAGAGCCACTGCGGACGACCTAAAATTTTACCAGGACCACTTTGCACCACCTAAAAGTCCACCGGGGCCACTGCGGACTACCTAAAATTTCACCAGGGCCACTGTGGACGACCTAAAATTCCACCGGGGCCACTTTGGACGACTTAAAATTCCATCGGGCCCACTTTGGACGACCTAAAATTTCACCGGGGCCACTGTGGACGACCTAAAATTCCACCAGGGCCACTTTGGACGACCTAAAATATCACCGGGCCCACCGTGGACGACCTAAAATTTCACCAGGGCCACTGTGGGCGGCCTAAATTTACCATTGCCACTTTGAACGACACTCTGTCGTTTTTCCTCTGGTTAGATCTATTTGTGACGCGCGTAAGGAAAACTATATCACACCAGGAGGGTACGCGCGCCTACGGCGCGCACCCTCCTGGTCTGCGGCCTGCGGCAGCAGATTCATGGCTTACGGTTATTCATTACTAGTCCTTCGGCCGTGAAAATGCCGTGAAGCACGTGAAACGTGAAACTCGGCCTACGGCCGACCTCACCCTCCCCTCGGGGGGAAATGAACGCGTGAACTTCCGCTGATCCACTACACACACACACACACACACACACACACACACACACACACACAGAGACAAACACGGTAGCGTTTTATTATAAGGGATGAGTACCTTCACGGTTCACTTGATCAAATAGATGTTTGTCTTCGCCAAATCCCGCTTTCCCAATCATTCATCACCGCCCCAAAACCGGTCACTTAATGAATCTCTCGGTTCTTTGAAAACCACAGGCGTGGTGGTGTGACTTGTCATTGTTTGCTCCGATCGGTCAGCTAAACATGGCAACGCGTTTATTTATATCTCCTGACCAACACACAGCTGTCCACGGGGAACACCCCCTTCGATTTTATCTGCCTAGAGAACGTTTTTCGTTTTGTTATGTAGTACTCTTATCTTTTTCTCAATTATCAATTCCTATCAATCGAAAACAGGTTCCCGGACGTGATAACCTAGTCGTTTTTGTTCCCAAAGGGGAAGTTAAAAGGTAAGGGATTCTTTTTTTGCTTATACGAGGAAGTGAAACATCCAAAATGAACTTTTTAATCTGTTTTTGTCTATGAACTTCCTGGTCAATGATGCTTTGTCCCTATTGTGTGATCCCTTCTTTGTTATAGTCTGTTTCCAAATAAAGGTCGGTTACTTTTGAGCCGTCGTCGTTTTTGCTCTTTTTTAAACACCGACTTTTTGAAACATTGATGTGAGTAGAAATAAAAAAATGCGAAATAGCACAGTACAAGAGGAGTGCGCAGACAATCAAAATATCGCGGCGGGACCTAATGTACCATCCTTTGTGCCGTTTTTAGGAAACACACTATATTGAATTCATGATTGATTTTTACACTTTTCAATGACTTCGTTCAAAAAACTTTTTTTTGGCTGACGTCCTTCAATTTGTCTCATGTGTGAGTGTGTGAGTGTGTATCTCCCTTAGACGATCACAAAACAGACACTAATCAATATTCTAGCCCAAAAAACGTCCACATTCTTGAATATTTTACCCCAATCCGCTTTAAAATGCAAAATCTGTGCGGAATCCGGCGCGACGTCCACAATAATCCCTATTTTCGGGAATTTCATAATGTTGTCCTTTGAATCCACGAGCTCCCGTCGGCGGTTTCAAAACATTAAAAACAACAGACGGATCTCTGATTTCTGTGAATATCTCCCCCAATGAAGTATCAAACAGATGGAGAGAGAGACAGACAGAGAGATAGAGAGAGAGGGAGAGAGAGAGAGAGAGAGAGAGAGAGAGAACAGAGATATTGAGAGCGCGGGAATAAGCTTCCATTATCAGCGAATTCCTGGTTCATATGGCGCGAGACGCGTTGGTTTTTTTGCACTCTTTTCTAAACGGAGATCTAATTTGGCGCCTTGTCTGTTCCCAAATCACCCTTCCGTCTTGCAATTGGCCGCATTCACCCCTTCTTCCCCACCTCAAATTCCCTGTGATTTATCGCCTACCGGCGCGGGCAAATTGCAAAAACAACCTTTGTTACCATCCGAAGATGGCGTGTTCGGACGATTTTTGAAATTCACCCTCCCCGTCTCACCCACTCACGTCTAAAATCGCTTTTTTCTTTTATTGCTCGAAATGCCTCTTTTTTATTCAAAGTTCCCACATTTGTCAAATTCCCACCCTCAGAGTTATCCAAACTCCGAACTCACATACTTTTGACTTCCGCCTAGTTTCAATTTCGTTAATTCTCAGAATTCACCTGCAAAACAACAGTTCACTTCATCTACATCTCAACAAGTACTGAGAATTACCTCCATTTTAATCCAGCGGCGGGAAAAACAAACGTCTGTCGATCTATGCACTTTAAAAATAAAATTTATCAAATGTTGATGAGATTTTGGGAGAACATGCAAACATCTGGAGAAGCCTTCTACCTCTACATTAAAATTACTTTATTTCGCATAACTAATTCCTTAGTTTGATTAAGAAAAAAGGAAGAAAAGAATAGTTCGAAACAATGTCAAATTCATTAAGTGGTAGGTCTCGCAACAGAGTTTAGTTGGTTTTGCAACGACTTTGCTTTTCGTTGCGAGACTCTTTAAAAAAGGCGCCGAGTTTCAAAGAATTTCTTTGTCTCATCGTATGGCCATATGGTTGTTTTATCGTCGATTTCATTATTTTTAAAATTACTTCTGTAACATAAATATTTTTTTAAATCCCCTATTTTATGCTAATCTCTGGTTAACTGGCGTCTGCTGTTGCCACCCGTCTGACCCGTGTCTTTATCGGTTTCCGCAGCCTCCGCGCTGTAATCTTCCGAACCGTTCTTTCTGCGGCTGCACCCACCGACCACACTACTTTTTGTCTTTGAACTGACTTCTTGTATTTACAAAATATAGTATTTTTATTTTAAAAATGGATAACCTTTTGCAGGTATGAGCCATTCTTACCGGGTATCTCCGCAGTCCGGCGTTCAGACTGCCATCCCGTGCAATGTCTACTCGCTGGCTAGTGGTGAGTTTTTATAGTCATAAAATGTAAAAATAATCGAAAATCGGTCGTTCACCCCCAGTGCGAAGAAGAAAATATCGAAATTCGAGCAAAAATAAGCTCAATTTTTGAGTAAAAAAACCTTTCCCTTCAGAAAATGGTGATTTTTCTCATAAAAATTGCTAAGATAAATGGAATCCCTTGGATTTTGCAGCGATTTCCCGTGGGAATCGGAATTTGTTGTATTTACACTGTGCTTTCCACGACGTTTCCTGCGGAAACGGCGACATTTTAACAGTGTTGTGATCTAAAATTCACTTATTTCCTATAATAATATTAGATGTACCCGATTTCACTGAATTTTTCTCGTTTTATGCGGAATTTATGGCAACCGAATCGTTATGCGAGCGGCAATTAGTCCTTTTAAAAAGTATTCCACGGAAAATGACACCCAGCTGTCATAAAGGAATCGCGGTTTTACTCATCTTTGACACGATGTGCACCTGGCATTGCTCTAAGGCACCAGAGATTACCCTCACTATGAGGATTTTACCAAAGCGTGGTATGAAGCCGACAATTTCTGGCTGAAGCCCATTGGCGAATCCTTACCCGGGGTATATGACTGAGTATTCTATATTCTCCTTGCAAAAATCGCAAGGGAAACGTTCAGTTAAGCCCCCACACTAATGTGGGCCCCCACGTTCACCATCTCAATAAATGTGAGTTTATGAAGTCTCAAATTTGGGGGGGGGGGGTGGGTGGGGTTTATCTAAATGACGCATGGGGGATGTTATGTGAATTCAAATTAACCCCCCCCCCCCCCCCCAGTTGAATTGGGGGGGGGGGGGGGGGGTGGGGCTTAACTAGTGGGCCCAGTAACTCTTACACAGGTAACTCCCCCCCACTGCCTTAAGTATGCCTCCTTACAAGTAATTCAGTTAAATTTCCCGTTTTTAATTTAGTTATGTCCCCATCTCATTCGGTTACGCGCCTCATACGAAGATTTGATACACAGCAAGGGGGGCTTAACTTATTTAGAAGGGCACTTTTTTCCTTAGCTGGACAGGGTGCGTTGGGGGACTTGATGCGTAATCCCCCCAAATGATGCCTCGGAGGCAACGTAAGCCCCTTTTTATTTCTTGTTACTATTTTCAACTAAAAGCCGAATAACGTAGTATGCTTTTTTCCGAATCGCCTATTATACGCCAAAAAGCGGGGGGTTCAATTGGATGGCACCTTGTCAATAGGGTCGCCCCAGTAGTTTGTAGTTTGCTTCTACCGGACCCCTCTTGGTATAATTTTGACAAATACTGTAATATCGATTGATATTGGAGTAAAATCGATCGATTGTGTGGTGAGGATCAATTTTTTGGCTTGTAATTACAAACTGTGGTTCACCCCTGCTTGCCAAGTGTGTTTGACAAAAGCGTCGCTTATCTGGCTCGCATCAAGACAAATGGGCGTGGCCGAATTTGCCAGACTTTACTTGACGTTTTCCGTGGAATTGGCAACGTCTGGGCTTCGATTATTTTCCAAGTCCGGCTACGATATCTTGAAATTTCGCTTCTACCGGTGGCACCAGCAGGTTCTAAACGGCTTGGATATGTTCCAATACGACAAAGTGGGCGTGGCCAAGTTTGCCAAAGTAGGTCTTGCCTGTCATTTCCACTTGGAATTGACTGTGAAATTCTGAAGACACGGTGTGTTGTTCTCCGAAAATCAATGATTTTCGATATTCCCCGCCGGGGGTGTTGACAATTCCAACATTTGCTTTTGTGGCAGCAGCCGGCGGTCATTGATCCATCGGCAAATCTTGAAAACCCCATCCCATCTGGTTGTTTTCCTGCTCTTTTGCTACTTTCCCGCGCGCGCGCAGAAATGTTTCTGAAATCGGGAAATCACGCGCTGCTTGTGTTTCTAATTTCGCTCTGTTTTCGCACTCTCACGCGTTCCATTAAAGCGCCGGAGGCGTGATTCTGCCGGTGTTTGTTGTTTTTGTTGTTGTCCCCCGGAGAGAAATGGAGAGAGAGACCAATCGCAGAGTGGGTGAAATGTGAGCCATTTCAGACGCAACGACGCCGACCAGCGACATGCGCAAGCGGCACAACTCGACGAGTGCGCCGCGACATCCCTCCATTCTCTCGGGTAGGTTAAAGAGAGAGTGAAAGGGGAGCACGAAAGAGAGATTCTAAATCGGCGTCCTCTCGAAACGGGCTTCGCTCGATTTATGACAATTTTCAATGATCAGTTTGTTTCCACATGGACTGCAGCGTAGATTTTCTCCACATACCCTAAATTGGGGTAAGGATCTGCGGGGGGGTGCGCCGGGGAAAATCGGGACCCTGAGTTAGGAGAGGGGTTTTCGGGGGGGCCCGCAGGGGGGCAAAAATTGTGTCCTCGAAAACGCGTAAAAACGGGGGGTTCCGCCGGCCCACCGGACCCGCCAAAAAATCCGGGGGCTCCGCCCGGACCCAGCCGCACCCACCAATTTAGGGTATGTTTCTCCATCTGTCCGGTGTCTACTAGGCTCGCACGGCCGGCTTAATGCCGACGATTGAGAGCTTCTGAGACTTAATAAACTAAGAGGTAGCTTCGACCTCATGGGGTTAGTCGAGGTTCTCAAATGACGGGCCGGGCTGAGGGATTTTTTGGGACGATCCGGCCCTGTCAGCCCGATGTTTAAAAATTAAAAATTTGTATAAATCGGTACAAAAATTTGTTAAACTGCTTTAAATAACTTATAATGTTTTTCACTAATTTATAAGTCAATAATAGTCGTACAAAAAGGAATGTCACCGACCGGGATCGAACCCTGGTCGTATGGGTGGCAATCTGACTGGGTGGTCCAGGATACAAGGGCCGTCCAGGGCCGGGCCGACCAAAATTTTCCAAATAACCCGGCCCGTTAGAACCCCGGAGTTAGTGTCAATGACTGAAATTCAATCGTTCCCAGCCTATGCAACATTTTGAATATTTTTTTTTGAAAAGTATTAAGCTTACTTCTGTATTGTGTCGTTGGGTTTAATCATTGGCAAAGGTTTGCGATGGGCCCCATGAATCTAGTTGCAGGAATTTTGTTTTCAATTCTATATTGCATGCAAATATTTGGTTATATATATTTGTGCAGTCCGAAATTAATCCATACATACACGGAATGTTTATGTTTTCCGATCCGTAAGCCCCGCAAATGATGCCCCAGGATCAACTTAAGCTTTTTGCTAAAATCTTTTACGAAGCACCGAATCATACCTGGACACGGGGCGCTTGCGAGACCTTTGTTTTGGGGTGTTGCTTAATATGGACCCTTTTAAAAACTGGAGAAGGGCTTAATTTTTGGGTCACTCCTACTTTACGGGACCATATTTTTTGAACCCTCTCCGCGCCGTGTTCAGGTATGCACCGAATAATGAGCTTCTTCATGGAATTTCTGGGGCCTACCGTGTCCGTCGTTACCTTTGGGGTTATCAAATGACGGGCCGGGCCGAGGGATTTTTTGGGACGGCCCGGCCGGCCCGGGTTTGAAAAATATAAATATAAAGACTGGGTGGTTCAAGGTAAACGGGCCGACCGGGCCGGGCCGACCAAAATTTTCCAAATGGCCCGGCCCGTGAGAATCCTGTCGGTTGGGTTATCACGGCGGGGTCGTACCCAAATTTTTGGGCGGGCCGTACCGAAATTTTCGGACAACGGGCCGGCCCTGAGCCACTGTTGGCTGGCCCTAACGATAGCCAGTCTACCTGTTGCCAAATTCAGCTGTATTCCGTAATTTCGCGGTCAATGGCTGCAGGGAACCGGCTATCCCATAAAAGGCGGGTTGGCTTATTGCCAACTCGAGCAACCTATAGCACGCTATTCGGGCGCGAAAAGCATGCGCTTTCGAATGATATTTTCACAGAACAATTGTGGCACTTCATGTTTCCAAAGCGAATCGTCTCGTTTTATTATTGCTCCATAATTGGCCGCTTTCCGAATTTTCGCAACCAGTCGCTTCTATTTCGAGAGGTGTTATTTGCCACTCGAAGTTTCCCAACAATACATTTTTGGAAATTCGAAACCTGGAATTTTGTCATATTTAATCGAAAATCTGTGAGTGTGTGAGATCCACACACTCAGAAAAACTTACCCATATTTTAACGCCTCCGGCGTTCAAATTGGGGGAAATTGGCAAAATCTAGGGTCTTTTTGAACGGAACAGCCGTGACTTTTACTGTTTACGATGATTTGCTGAAGTATTTTCTTGACCTTGTCCTGAAAACAGCAATAGCTACATGTTAGAGAGTTTTACAAACACTGCTTCCTCCCCATCTCTCCGTTTTCCTCTCCCCCACGTACGATCCGTGCCCTTTCTCTGGTCCGCCCCTTTACTCACCCACCACGAGACACTCGTAAACATGTTATCTCCCTTTCTCGTCATTTTTATTAATTTTCTTGTATATTTTTTTTTAAATATTACGGGCTTAAAAGTTTGAAATGGCCCCAACGGAGGCAATTTTGACATTTACATATTTTATTTAAAGAAATTCCAAAAATGAAGTGCTTCGACCGCCAGATGTCGTCTCCAGGGGAATTTAAGGAAGGCCAAGGTAGACTTTTATGCAATTAATGGGACCATCAGGGACCTTTTTCTATAATTAAAACCATCGACAAAGTATATATTACAGGCCTAAGCCTAAACTGTTCAGTTTTCGGACCGAGGTCGCGAAAACTGAACATAAGCTACATTTTTGTTCATTTGTACATTGTCTCAAAAAAAAACTTTGGAGAGGGGTGGACCTTGATTGCCAGCAACCATGGCTACGGGCCGGCCCGGGCCGTCCCGCTACGAAAATTTGCCCGCCTAAAAATTTTAAAAAAAAAGCCCGACTAAAAATTTATGCCTTATTTCAATGTAAAAATCGAAAATAACGAGAGAGAAAAATTTCTCGGGTCGGCCCGTACCCAAATTTTCTCGGCCCGGCCCGCGATTTTGCCATGGTTGATTGCCAGCCAGGACCGCTGTGAGTTCGGCGGCTCCTGCGGCCTTAGGTTGCCTGAGTCGTTTAAAAAACGGCGTGTGCCGGTCAGACTGAGATTGGAAAAAAAATTTACAGCAAATTTATTTGAATTGGTTTATTGAAGTTTACTTGCCTTATTGAAATTCTTAAATTTAGGTGGGCAAGAAAATGGACCCTATGTAGTGTGGTGACAAGCTTCAAACTTCCGCCCCTTGGTCCCCCCAAAAAAAGAAGTGCACCGACGGGGATCGAACCCCCGTCGTTTAGCTCACACTTTCTATGGTGTGAATTGCAATAAATATACTAATAAATGGGCCAGAACATAATAAAAAATTCCAATATTTCTAATTTTTCAGGTCTCCGCAACCTGATGGTTCGTCCCCGGAGCGAGAGCCTCAACTCACAGTTGATGCGGAAGCCGCCAAGGCCCATGAAGAAGGTTCAGGTTGGTACAAACTACATTTTTCCGGGCCAGCCCGATTGTTCCCTTTTTTTTGATTTTCTAAGCGTTTCTGTTTTCAGATAGCCGCCTGTCAGTTGGAGTCGGTTTACGACCTGCGCGAGGGCGACGGAGAGGGATCCTCCGAATTCTACGACGACGAGTGGGCCTTCAGAAGACCTCGCAGCAACAGTTCCGTCAGTTTTTGTTTTATTGTTAAATTTAAAAGTTGTTTTTAGGACTTTCTGATTCTGCGAAAGACGTCGCGCCCTCTTTCTGTCGACGTTGTGGGCCTCGTTGGTGAGTATGTATTTTCTTTATTACAGAAGCTTGAAGTTTTTATCGGGCGAGCCTTTCGCGCATAGCGAACGGCCATACATGGACACGGCACGGAGAGGGCTTGGAAAATGGGGTCCCCCAAAGGGAGGAGGATCCCAAAAACTGGGTATCCCCATTTTTACAAGGTCCCCAACCAAAACAACCTCCAAAACCGAAGGTCCCGCAAGCACTACGTGTCCAGGTATGCGAACGGCGGGGCCGGGCCGAGGATTTTTGGGCCCGGTTAGAGGGAGTCCCTTTATACGGAAAAAGGGGCGTGGCCGAATTTTGACAAAGTTGACAAGTTCGAAAGTTGACAAGTTATCGATATGCAAATGATTTTTGTTGTGTCGTTTTCCATTCTGGGCTATTCCTGTGGCAAACTTTTGTTACAAAGTGATGGTGCGTCAACGGTCATAATGATGCCATTTTCGGCCCTATTGACATCCGGTTGACATGAAATACGGTAGAAAACTCACGAATAATGCAAACTTTTAGCGTGTTTATCACAAACTTTATTTTTGCTTGTCATGAGATTCCACTGAGCCCTTTTGGTGAAATTATGTTCAAAAATACTTCGCAACAATAGTTTTTATCATAAAACTATCAATTCTGTGAGTAGTTTACCCTGACACTTGACGCGCTCACCCTTAACTTTTGGTACCACAAATGGCGTATCCCCGTTAACTCTTGGATTTCCAAGCTGAATTTTACGAAAATAGTGCCTAATCTCACTTAGAGTCTACTTTTTGGAGCCTTCCCAAGGTATGAACCCACCATGGGCCCACCCTCATCGTTGTTTGTATGGAACCCTGCTAGTGAAAGCGGCATTTAGACGACCTGACCATTATACTTTTGGCATAATGCTCAAAACCCACGTGAGAAAGCGCCTCTGACCTGTGCCCTCCGCGTTTTGCGAAACCTCGTGTTTGCCCCGTCCCAGACATAAACAACGAAACCGCAAACATCGTCTGTTTTCGGCAAAGTTCCAACAGAAAACAGTCTGGCCTTCCTTGTCTTGGTCGTTTTTCGAAACTTTCTTCAACGCAGATGTTTCCATTGCACGACATGTTGCAGCCGCTTGTTGCGTCTTCGCAACCAGAAGACAATTATCTGCATTGGGATTCATGTAACTTTTTAATCTTTTGGTGCCGCAAAGGGGGGAGGGGGAGTTGTTGTTCCCATTTTCGTTATTTTAACGACCAGTTTAATACTATTTTTTTTCAGATTCGCAGTCGGACCCCTACCGCCAGTACATGAAGGTCGTCGAGTGTTACGAGCTGGCTCCCCCCACCAACAGCATAATCACCATCGATAGCAAACTCACGGTGCGTTTGCAAAAAGACGATAGTTGCCCTAAAGGGCTCCAGTACTGTTCAAAGCATGGGCTGTTATTGAAAGACGACAGAGAAAACAGCCACCACCACAAAGACTCGAATCTTTCATTTTGAAGCAAATAATATTTGCAAATCGCAACAGGTTGCACTGGGGCTCAGCGTTAACCCAACGCCTCAGGGATCAACCATGGCTAGACAGGCAGCATTGGGGTGAGGGGCTCGATATGTAAGCCCCCGAAATTGTGCTTTGGAGGCCATCTAATTTTGTGCCGTCATTTTTAACCAAACGCGCCGAATTACGAACGTACCGCAAGCACCTCACGTCAACCTATGCGATAAACTCTCACGCAGAGCAAATTTCATTTTGTTAAGTGTTAACAAGAGGTAAGGGCAATTTTAATCGTATTTATACTTTCCCCAACACTCGATTGACCTAAAGTGAATGCCCACCCCGAAATTGGACTCTCATATTGGTGATATAAACTTACCCAATAAATTTAACAGTTAAACGAGGCTGGAGAACCGACTTTTCTCATCTCCCCACATCTACCCTACTGATGGGGCTCGTTTTGCGCAACCCCCACATTCTAAGTGTGATACTTAAGGGGGTAGAGGCCCAGAAAATGCTGACTTTAAGGGGGATTAGTTACTTTTTTTGGTAATATCAGCGTTGAGGGCACAAAGTTTAGAGGGCTGCCTTATTTTTAATCTCAAAATTGACGGGTGAGTACGTCAAATAACAGACCCTTCGGAGATAAATATGATTCACGGGCCGGGCCATTTGTAAAATTTTGGTCGGCCCGGCCCTGGACGGCCCGTTTTACCCTAGACCACCCAAATTACCGGCCGTGTTTCGATCCCGGTTGGTGAAAATCTTTTTTTGTACAACTAATATTGACTAAGATGCCAATAACAAACATTATTAGCTTATTTGTTTAAAATATCGTATCGATTTATACAACATTTAAAATTTTGTTTTTCATACCCGGACAGTGGTGCCGACCCATCATTTGAGAACCCCGCGAAATGAAGTCATTATGTCCGTTCGCGTACCCTCCCTTTGTAGTAAAACTGGAAAGGCCAGATTTGGCCAATGGGTGATCGTAGAAATACATTTCTTTTAAAAAAAGTACTTTCAAACTCAAATCCTCTACTAAATTTCTCTTTTTTTCAGGTCGACAAGGCTTTCGCCGCCCTCTGCATGCACAACGTCGGTTCAGCCCTGGTCTGGGACTCCCAACTGATGAAGGTAGGATTCTCCACCTACCTATAGTACCCTCTCTTTTTCAGACCGTGTCCATCGTCACTCTTTCGGACTTCCTTCGCCTCCACGCCCTGAGCGACGACCCTTCGAACAGTCCCATTTCCTCCATTCTACCGGACTCCGAACTTGTACAGATTCCCGCCGATTTCAAGTGAGATTTACAAGGCTTAGCTGGAATTTCGGTTGAATTTCAGAATCTACGACGCTTGTGAGATCTTCTGTAACTCACGAGTGCATCGTCTCGTTGTGACTGAACCGGGCACCGGAGACGTGCTCTTCCTTCTCACCCTCAAGCGCGTCCTCCAGGCCATCCACAAACAGGTGAGGGGTTGGTAGAGGCATCTTACCGGCTTCTGAAGACAGAGCTCGCTTAGAATTCTCTACATTTCCAGAACCGTTCCCTTCACTTTGCCCAGTGGCTGAGCTGCCCCATTTCGGACTCTTGCGTCGGCAGTTGGAACACCGAAATCCACACGGTTAGCCTTTTTCGTCTATGAAACTGGTCAATTTCTTCAGGTCGTTTCGATGGAGACGGTGACGGGAGCCGTGACTACCATGCTGGAGAAGAAGATCTCCGGTCTGCCGCTGGTCGACGAGCAAGGCCGAATCGTCGACGTTTTGGTGAAGAGCGACCTGGCCAAGGCGCTGGAGCGAACCGAGCGCAGTCGCCATGTGAGTTTGTGGAACGGGCTGGCCCGTCATTCTACCGATTTTTGCTTGTCTGCGTCTCTCCGACTGGCAGTTGAGTGGAAGAGGGCGCAGGCATAGATGAGATAGTGTATAGTATTGAGAGATCCAGACTACTAGACGGTTAGGGATCGTTTAGTGAATAGGGCGCAGACTGGGCGAGATAGTGTGCCTGCTTGAGAGATGCAGATTAGCAGACGGCGAGAGATCCGATAATTAAGAGAGGCGTGAAAGTTTTGGTTTCTTGAGAGACGCAGAACATTAAAGATATTGGGCAAATTGAGGAGAGTGCCGAGACGCAGAGTTTGCGCGGCGAGAGACTATGACAAACTAAGAGGTCCCAGAAAAATGTCGCAAAATATTTTTTACCATTTCGATCATTTCATTTCAGGTCGACCTGCTCTCCTCCCCGATCGGCTCCATCATGACCCACCGCCCGCCCGCCATCCTCCTCTCCCCTTCGGATTCCGTGGGAAAGGTGCCTTTACCCAAAAATTACCCTAATCACTCATTTTTTAGGTCCTGGATACGCTTTTGGGTGGTCCCCACGTGCGCAGTGTGTTCATCGTCGATGACGCGGGCCGGCCCGTGGCCTGTGTCTCTTTGAGTGACGTCATCCGCCATCTGACCGTCGACGGGTCGCCCTTCGCCCGCTCCACTCCCGAGAAGAAAATGGACGACGAACCGTTCTCGCCATAGCTTTAACCGGACAGCTTTACCCCCCTCTCTGCCCCCCTCATCATCACTTGACAGATCTTCCCCATTTTGTTTCAATCCGGTGTACATATCGATTTATGGGTGGGTAGTTGTAAGTCTCGAGTTGCATGTATTACTTACGCACACTGCCTTACGCAATAATGAATGGAGTTTTACGGAGACTTTGGTGTTTTTATGGGAGACAGAGGGATGAGAGTTGAGGGTACCGAATCATTACAAAATCGAGGTTGGGTGGGCATTGCGGCTAGAATCGCAACCCTTTTCATGAAAGGGCTGTGTTCTCAGATGACGCGCCGATCCAGCTTTTCTCCCCGAGCCGTTGGCTTTTTGGTGTCGGTTTGACTTCGGGCTCTGGGACATAGTTCGATTTGAAAAAAATATCCTCGGCTTGTCTACTCGGACCACCTGGTCAAAATCTCACCCACGCGACCGAGGTTCGATCCCGGTCGGGGCACTTAATTTTTGCTAACTTACGAGGGAAGTTGTCAGCCTGGGCTTTTCAAAATCTGTCGATTAGGCTATGTAAGGGACCCCTAGGGCAACCTAAAACCGTTTTTGAAAAGTGCCGCAGACACTTGCCACAATTAGTATTTCCAATCTAACCTTTTTGTGGGTTGGTGGTTCGGTTTTTTTTTTCAACTAATATTTTTTGTGAGATCGGGTTTTGATAGTTTATTTAAATTGTCACACTGTAGCAAAGTTTGGCACAACACTTCTCTTCTTCTTCACTCTGCCTAATTTTTTTTTAAAGGGCTCGTCAGGGGCCTTTTCAAAATCGTATGCTAATGAGGACTTGGCAAGCATTTTGCGCACGGCCGTTGTATGGAGCGGTGTTCGGAAAAATAATTTCAATTGAAATGGCTCTATTAGCATACATTCCATTTCCAATCAGAAAAGGCCCCTTACGGGTCCTTTAATTTAGTGACAAATCATGTATCCCTTGATCATGCACCGCTTCAACTTCGATAAGTTCTCCTACTGTGAAGAGCTATTTTGTTTTCGGGGTTTAACTATCAAAATCCGAGCTCACAAAAAATATTGGTTGAAAAAAAGAACCGAACCACCAACCCACAAAAAGGGAATTTTGCTTGGAAATGCCCTGGACCACTCGGCCATGGTGGCCGTGTTTTCGGTTGCCGCGCCTTCAGTGATTATTCCCATGAAAAAAAGAAAATGCTAATTATCTCGAAAAGTAAGTGTCCGTGGCACTTTTCATAAAACGGTTGCTCCTTACATCGCCTAATCGACAGATTTTGAAAAGCCCATGTACTTCCCTCGTTAGAGATAGTTCATATATGTAATAGAAGTATAATGAATGGGCTTTAAAGGTTTAAAAAATGTTATGCATGTTTAAATAATAATTTGACAAGTTAACCAGCCTGGCCGACACTTTTCTCGGCCGGCCCGCCGACCGCCCTTCTAGGGAGAACTATGACCCGGGGTAGTGGGCCAAAATCTGTTCGGATAGCCCACCCCGACCCATGGGCCCATTAGGGGGGTTAAAACGAATCTTAAATAAACTCAACTCAATTATCCTGGAAACTTTTACGATTATAATTCACGAAAAGTGTCCTTGTGTTCATCTGAGTGCCTTACGTATCAGAGAGAGAGAGAGAGAGAGAGAGAGAGAGAGAGAGAGAGAGAGAGAGAGGAGAGAGGAGAGAGAGGAGGGAGAGAGAGAGAGAGTGAGAGCGTGCGCCACCTGGTGGGAAAAGATGACTCTGGAGTTCTTGATTTTCGGGAATTGGGGAAAGACCTTTTTCTCGCTCAAGGGACACGTTCGGATGACTCAATAAGTCACTGTTTTTTATCGATTCTCAAGAGTTAGCTTCACGCTCAGAGGGTAGCTGAATATCTTTAGCAAATACTGAACACGACACATAAAAAAATTTATTTACACAACTGGCGATATCTTCTTTTGTTGAGTCACGACCCTTCCCTCCGGAGCATTTGCCCGCCTCGGGCATCTATCCTTCCTTTCAAACGTGGGGCTTTCATTGGCGGAGGGGCTTCCCAGCATCTCTTCAGTTTCACCCGCTGACATTGTACAACCACTAACAGCATTGAAGTTGGTGAGTTCCATAACCTGAAAAGGAATTTGTATTAATACAATTGAGAAAATATATAAGAAATACCGGGCGCTAAAATGACTAGAGGACGTTGATAGGGAGATAAGGAGGTAAGATATAGCCGAGAGTTAGGCCAAATCTGAGAAACGTGTGCGAAATGGGGAGAAAACGACTGCAAATGAGAAAAGGGTGGCGGCGCGGATTTCCCCAAGTCAGGCCACGAAACGTTGGAGAGTGGGCCTTCGCATTGTCATTGTAGATGCTAACAACCATATCCATTGACTATGTCAAAAAATATGCTAAAAATTTGGTTCCGGCTAAGCCACTATGGTCTCATTACTACATCAAAATATTCGGCTACAAAAGGGGCGTGGCCCCATTTTGACCGAAGTAGGATTGGCGAGGAGTCTAAAAGAGAAAGGTTAGCCGGGTTCGCCCCCCCCCCCAATCAATACGAATTTGTGAACTTTCGTAGGTGGGGGACGTAACTGAATTATGGATCCTGGGGTGTTTATCTGAGTTCAATTTAACCCCCCGCTGGGGAGCTTAACTAGTCTACCCGGAACTTCTTCGCATAACCCCCCCCCTTTAATTCAGTTATGCCCCCATAAAAATAATTCAGTAAAACCCACATCTGATTGTGTTAAACACCCCCATCTAATACAAAATATATAGCTGTTGCCAAACGAGCATCCGCGGCAAAAAGCCGCTTTTTCTCTGCGTCTGCGCGGCTCACACACTATTTCCGCCTGCGTATCGCACGAGGCGGTCAATTTGTAATCTAGGCGCGTTGTAACAGGTACACGTTGTAACCATATAAAGTGTAACCAGGGTGGGTTGTAACTGGGACGCGTTGTAACCCTATTTATATATGAAAACGTGGACTTTGTAGGTTACAAATTGAAAGGTTACAACACGTCTTGGTTACAATTATGTCTGGTTACAACACCTTGGGTAAGGTTACAACAAGTCCAGGTCTTCTTTTGATAGATGACAGAGTGAAACACATACCTGATAAACCCTGCACAAGTTCATTCCATCTGAAAGTCGTTTATGTCCCTCAGGTTGTCGTCGCTGGATTGTTTGTATCATGCTGGATCAAACAATATGCAAGTTGTTGTCCCATCGGAATGAACTGAGAGGCCGCTTTCACAATCCATTGGAAGCCTTGCTCCTTTAAAAATTAGATTGTTGGTTTCTTCTCCGTTGAAGTTACTTCACAACCATCAGCGTTTACAGTACTCAAGAAGTTTTGGCGAGAGGTACAAGTAGACATCTGTTGAATGTCACAACGTATCTGTTGCATTCTTCCGGACACATACTGATGTAGCTCCGTTGTCTGGTCTGAAAATTTCTTGATAATGCCAGCCCCTTTTGGTTGTGAAAAGTGATAAAATTCTAAAAAATATATAACTAAAGAAAAATCACATTCTAAAGCTTCGAATGCGTTTACGTACCTATATTAGAACGGATCGTCATCGAACGAGTCATTTTACGCCTTGGTTGTCGTTTAGGCATCGTCAGGGTCGTACAACAGGTGTTCGTTGTTGTCTTTGTATATATATTGTACTACTGCGTGACTGCATCCGGGTTTTGGTTTTTTAGCGTCCCCTCCTCCTTGAAGACTTCTCTCTGCTCACTACTGAAAAATAATAATTCAAAAAATTTCAAAAAGTGTGTGTGTTTGTGTGTGTTTGTGTTTGTAAGCGCGTGCATAGTTACGTACCTCAGTCACTTATAAAGTTCATTATGAAGAAATGTATGCTCCTGAAAAATTGCAAAATTAAGGGCACTGATTTTGTTATGGAAGTGTTATGACTAAACGCCATGGACATCGAAAAGTAAATTAACAATAAAATTTAAATTGCAAACGAAAAGTAAATTAAAAATAAAATTTTAATTGGAAAACGATGTAGGGAGTCACAATAACATACAACCATCCTTGACGACTGGAGACTGAATTATGAATACACTGCGATAGCTGTTATTTGGCTTTTGCCATGGCTTTTTTACCGCTTTGGATCAATATGTGACAGGTCAAGTGTGACATAATGAGGAGGAGGGTAGCATAGGCACGCACACTACCTTTGTACCATAATTTTTGACTTTACAGTTTGATCAATAAACGCCATATTATTTACTAGGAACACAAAGCGAAAAACCCTTTCTTCAATTTAAAGTGCTATATAAAGTAAAGCACATTCAAATTCAATGTATCCAAAGAAGAGCCAAACCCAACAAACACACGCACACGCACACACATACGTACACGCACACACATACGCACACGCACACGCACACACATACGCACACGCACACGCACACGCACACGCACACGCACACGCACACGCACACGCACACGCACACGCACACGCACACGCACACGCACACGCACACGCACACGCACACGCACACGCACACGCACACGCACACGCACACGCACACGCACACGCACACGCACACGCACACGCACACGCACACGCACACGCACACGCACACGCGCGGAACCACCTCAATTTCCTATCATTCAAGTGACTGACAAGAAGTATTTTCATTGTAACGCTTAGTTTCCACCCCGTAAATCTCGTTGGCAGCCCGTTTGTCAGTGCCATTTTTGGAGCGAACAACCCGCTCACGGCAGGTTCCCCACGGCGGCCGCCGCTCTCGCTTTCATGAAATTGTCAGCTGCAACCGCTATCTTCCTCACACTCATTTATGTTGAAGCTGCTCCTCGGTATATTTTCGACAAATAGTTTTTGAAATTCGATTTTTTTTCAGTGTGAAGAGAAATGGCTTCACCAACAATTACAGCTATGGGCCTTTTGGGATAGGGCCCACAAATGCTGGATTTGATAGCAATGGATTTTACAGGTAGATTTATCTTTCTTTTTCTCTCTCTCTCTGCCTCTGTTATTTGCAAAATTACTTTTTCAGAGACAAATTCTACAACAGTGGTCTTCCCCCACTGTACACCCATCAAGCCTACCGCAATTACTACCACGAAATTTCATTCCACAAAAACAAATATGGCCTTCCGGCTCCAACCAACTTTGAAATCAATCAGTGGGAGAGATACGGTATTTCCAAAAAACTGAAAAGGGGTCATATTGAAATTTAGGACCATACTACAAAGGAGTCTGGGGATATGCTGATCATTCACCGCATTGGTTCGGATAAAGTTCTACAACTATAAATTTTATTTCTACTTTTTGTCACTTTTTTGGTTTAGTTTGTACAAATGTAATAGTTTCA
>OZ059903.1:6902371-6927371 GCA_964057215.1 Oscheius myriophilus | reverse complement strand
GGTTTAGTCCCATTTTGAATGATCGATTTGGCAGGAAAGGTAATTTTTTGCCATGTTTTCAAAAACGCAATGTATTTGTTTAAGTTGGCTTTTTAATTGGAAATGGTGTGGCGCTGGTTGCAGCTGTTTTGAGATTTTTGGCAATTATTTTGTGGCAACCTGCACTTTTATTCGTTGGGAGGCTACTTACTGCGATTTGCATGGCGGTGACCTACCAATCTTGTATTCTATATCTGCAGGTAGATCAAAATTCACTCACTCACTCACTCCTCACCTCACCTCACCTCACCTCACCTCACCTCACCTCACCTCACCTCACCTCACCTCACCTCACCTCTCCTCTCCTCTCCTCTCCTCTCCTCACCTCACCCCACCTAACCTCACCTCACCTCACCTCACCTCACCTCTCCTCACCTCTCTTTTCAGGAATGTTCTCCGACTCACCTCCGAGGAGTCATGTCCTTCCTCAGTGAAATCTCCTTCGCCGTAATGTGTGTAGCCGGTACTTTTCTCGGAACCTCCCAACTTCTCGGCAACCATTTGGCCTACCTCCTTGGTTTTGCCGTTCCTTTCTGTGAGTTTTCGCTCCTAACACTTTCAGACAGCCAATTCCAGGTGCTATCTTCTTCGTTATTCTCTTTTTCATCCCGGAGACGCCGAAATTCCTCCTGCTCGTATCGGGAGACCGAAAAGCAGCCATCAAATCTCTTCGCTTCTACCATGGAGACGATGTTGACGCTGACAAGGTTCTAGCAGAAATGTCAATGGTAAGTGGGATTGAAACAATATAAAAACCATCGAAATAAGTTTATTTGTTCTTCTTAGCGGGCAAGTACTGATCGAGCTGGGTCATAGGCACGGGGTCTTTAATGAGATCGGTCACAATTTCATCAAATTCCGATTTTGTGAGCAGGCGATGGTCTGGGGAAACCCCGGGTTGAGAAGAGAGATGTCTGACTAAAAGAGCGATTTGAGAGAAAGAGAGAGAAAGAGAGAGAGAGTGAGAGATTCCAAGAGGCATAGAGACATACATACCCGAGTTGGGAGAGGAAACGGATTGCGTATGGTGTTCGGGAACAATCATGCCACGGGGAAGGATCTTTTTCACGACTGGAAACATGTTATTTTAGAGAGAAAGAAAGAGAGAGAGAGAGAGAGAGAAAGAAAGAGAGAAAGAGAGAAAGAGAGAGAGAGGGAGGGAGGAAGAACTCACATTCCGCTGTCTCATCCTGCACAGCCTCCGCCATGCCCCACGAGTTAGAAAATGAACAAATGAGTTCACGGCTGATTTTCGTGAATTTCGTATTCAAATTAAACGGAAGTTTTTAACTTTATCATTTTCTGAGGTTTACAACTTCGTTTTTCAGGAAGCAGAAGATGAAACCAGCGACGCTTCTGCTTTCCAATTGGCGAAGGAAATGTTCAGTGAGGGTCACCTTCGCCGAGCCTTGATTCTCAGCTGCAGTGCCCTTCAGAATACAGTCGCTCTTTGGTCGCTTCTCCTGTCATCTACTTACTTTTTGGAACAATTGAACGTTCAGTCGTCTCTTGCAGCTTGGAGTAGCACAGCCATGACACTTGCTTATATGACAGGGACACTTGTAGGGTCAACGCTTATTGAAAGGTGAGCTTCAAAAGCTAAAAGACTTGTAAAAGTATTTCAATTGGACTGCATAAATTTGCCTGAGTATAGGCGACTCAAAAACAATGTACACGCCCTTTTAAAATTGTCTTTTTGAGCTCATATTCAGTTTGTAGTTTTGACATTGCCGCATTTGTTTACAAATGAGTTTGAAATTGTTCCAAAAACCCAAAGTTAAAAAAATCAATAATAATAATACATAAAAATAAAATTAAATGTTCCGAAGAAAAACTGTTCTAATAAACTACGATGAACGAAATACCTTTTCATTTAAAGGCCTTTTGCATAAGAAAACACGTAATTTCCCAAGTTCGCTATAATCGCGCTCCACTGACAATTATCTGACCCACCGCAAACGTCAGGATGAATTCTTGTATTGTAACGATTGATTGCTTTTTAAAAAGTTGAAAAAACGTAACATGGATTTTCTCCAATTGTGTTTTTTTGTAAACGATGTTTCAACAGAAAATGATATTAAAAATGAACATTATTTTATGTTAACAAACTATTTCTAATTGTAAACGTTTGAAACTTTCATTTATCAAACAAATTGTTTCTGAAACCATCATTTAAAAATTCTGTAATGGCTTCTAATTGAAACACTTAAAAATACTTCATTTTCAAATTTTGAATCTAGATTGCCAGAGATTAAGTTTTTTTTAAATAAACGCGCTACTTGGCGAAAAACGTTAGGATTGTTTTTTTGTAATCTGTGCAATTTTGCACTACACTTTAACATTTTTGTTCCCAATAAACCCTCCAAAGAAGGATGCTTTTTTCATATTTTCAGGTCAGATACTTTTTGCTAAAGTTAGTTTTTGAAATAAACCCATTTTAAAACCCCATTTCAATGGCTCTTTTCAGGTTGGGCAGACGAATTCTACTTCTCTCCTTTACCTGCCTAAACAACTCTATTTTGATCATCTACGTAATCTGCGCTGAACTGACGCCTGTCGCTGATTGGCTCAAATACGGATGCCTCACCGCGTTAATTGGATACGGTTTCACCTATGGGTAAGATTTTCTGAAAACCCATAAATTATACTTCTCTAGAGCTGGAGTGGGCCCCATTTCCTGGTTCATTTCTTCCGAATTGGTCCCACAACGCTACCGTAGTCTGACCCAATCGACCTGTTACGCTTTGAACACAATTATGGTTGTTATCACAACATTTTCCCTTCTTCCCCTGTTCGGAGTCATTGGTTCTTATGCTTTTCTCATTCTTTACACAGGCCCTTCACTTTTGAGTATTGTTTATTTGTTCCGGTACTTGCCGGAGACAAAGGGAAAAGAGATTCACGAGATTGTGGATCATCTTAAAGGGAAAAGAAATTGATCTCAAGTTTATTGCTAATAAATATTCACTCAATCATGTTTTATAGGAAACTGTTGTATCGATTTTTTGACCTGGGTTACGGTAATTTTGCAAACTTTGTCAAAATCATTGGAAATGGGGTTTTTCTAAAAAGATTTTTTTGCCTATACCAAATCTAATGCTCAAAAAGCAAAATGTTTGTTTACTTCCACACAAGACCCAAAAACGTTAGAATGGTAAAATTCTGTGTTTGAAAATGTAGTTTTTCGACTTTTTCGACGTTTAACTTATATGACGCCAAAAATGTGACCACAACCATAAATTTTAACGTTTATGTTCCAAGCATGTGCTAAAGTTGACATTATCTGGAGACATCATCGTGAAAAAGTTGCCGTTGAAAGTGAACTTTTCAATCAAATAGATGAGAAAAAAATTTGTTTTTGAGATCCAAAAGTTTTTGGCCCTAAACTTCGTCTTAACTGGTTTAAGAATTTTTAAAATATGTTTTTTCATGGACATTCTCACTTATTGAGGAGAAAACTATTTTTCGACATAACAAAAGTGTACCAAACACACTGGGGCTAGGGCGGTTCGCAGCCGCATTTGGTATCCAGCCATTATTCTCTCGCCTCCCCCCATACAACCCATTTATTGGAAATGGAAGGACGCACAGATTTCAACTTTTATTACATTTCAAGCGAACTAGGGATTGAAGGGCTCAATGCGCAAAGTGTAGTCTTTCAAAGAGATCTTAGCAAAAGGCATCTCCTCCGTTTCTTTCGTCACCAACCAAACATTTTCTTCTGGGTCGTTATCAGATTGTCCTTGCTTACAAGAGTTACCCAAGAGGAATAGAGCGTAATGTACCGAGGTAAAACTATACGAAAAACGCCCCTTGAAAATTCTAATTGTGGTCAGTGGCGGAGCATTTCTATCTGTGACGAGCGTCTAAATTGGGGTTCATAAAGTACTAGGTGGTACTACATACCTTGAGCCTTCTGATGATTGAATAAATTGGGATTCGATACGAGATGACGAGTTCTGGAACATTGATTGACCAAATCTCATTGACTCCCAGCCAGAAAAACAAGTAGATAATGCGTTCACACGCACACACACACACACACACACACACACACACACACACACACACACACACACAGACAAACACGGTAGCGTTTTATTATAAGGGATTTAATAGCTATATTTAGTGCATTTATAACTAAAGCCATCGGAAAAACACCACTTTGAAAGAAAAAAAACCTGAAGCCGGGCATCTTCAATTTCGTTGTTTTGGTTTTTTTTTTACCTTTTCTGTGTTATTTTGGTGTGATTTAATTTGCGTGCTTTTTGGCACAAATACGTTGTTGGTTAATATTAAATAAAAACACGAAAAACCGAATTTCTCGGGGTGGAATAATTTCTGACTGGGCCCTCTCACTGAAGTTCCAAAAAATTCGCTTGCCGATTCAGCCAGGCATGCGGTCTTTTAGGAATATTTTTTTTCAAATAGCGAGGACGAAAAAGTCTGAGTCTTGTAAAAAGCGTGCAGTAGCATAAGACCATGCAAAAAAGTATGCGTATATATCAAGAGAAATTCAATTTTTGGAAATTGAACAAAAAGAAATGTCAGCATTTATTTTCGGAAAGAACATGTCTGGTAGGGTTCAACACCTAGAATCCCACATTTGAAAGTGATTTTAGCAAAATGCTCTCGTTCCTTCGTCACAATCCAAGTTTTCTCCCTTAAGTCTTGAATTTTCCACCAAGGCTTGCATAATTCTCCCAGTTGAAGAAGAGCTTCTTGAACTGATTCCAAAGTGTATCCTCCGGTGAAATGTCTAATTGAACGCAGATTTGGTAGATTTAGACCGACTTGTTCCTGAAGTCAGATTTTAGCTTTTTAAAAAAAATCGACTTACTTTAACTTGTCTGATTATTTCGGAAGCGGGGATATCAGTTGTAATGAAGAGATCGTTTGGCTCCATTGACCAAATTTCTTCGATTGATAGCGATTTGGCATCCGTTATTGTGAGCTAGAAAAACAAGTTTTTTTAGGTTCTAGAAATATTAATATGTCCACTTTTTGTGGTTTTCTAAATTTTTCTCTCTTTTGACGGTTTCATGAGTGGTTTTTTTGGGATAACGAAGTCGATTAAAGGGGCAGTAAGGGGCCTTTTCATTTCATTTTCGATCGGATACGGTCGGAAATTATGCGAATGAACTATGCAAAATTGTCTCGCACCCTCCTCATTTTCACAGCTATCTCAGTCAATTAGAATGAATTCGGTTCATTAGCATCCCTTGTAAATACCGGACACGCAGGGCGTACTGGCCATCCGCACAATCTGCGGATGGTCGGCCGTTTTTGGACACTTTGAAGCCAGGTCTATCGAAAACGGTACGTTTACGACCCATAGTCATATACATTTTCTTGATCAGCGAATTTTTCTCTTCTAGATGGGCCAATGAACTTGTTAAGACACCGTCTCTGTAAGTCTGAAAGGGCCTCAATGCCTTAGGACACCGTTTATAGCGCTGGAATTTGCCCAAAATTGGTATATATAGCTGTCGCCAAACTTGCATCGGCTATTAAAAGCCGCTTTTTCTCTGCGTCTGCGCTTCTCCCACACTATTTACGCCTGAGTATCGCACGACTGCTGCATTGAGGCTGTTTTTGGCAGGATGCCCGCTTGGCGACAGCTATAAGCTTCCTATAGGCCGTATAGACCATTTTGAAACTTCTAGATCAAAATCGATTTTTTGCCATGGGTTACGGTAGGGTACTGTAATTTTGTAAAATTGGTCGAATTCTTTCGAAGTGGTGATTTTCCAGAAGCTTTCGTCATGGATACATCGAATCTAACCTTTAAAAAGTGAAATGTCTGTGTAGTTTTGCAAAGGACCCAGAAAACGTCAAAAAAGTGAAAAATTTATTTTGAAAATGCAGTTTTTTGCATTTTCGGATTTTTGTCATATAAGGGCTGCAAAAAACTACTGTATTGCAAAGATGATCGACATTTTTCTGCATCTTTGCAATATTGAAGTCTAAAAAATAGGTGACCTTCATGCCGAAAATAGACTTTAAAACAGAAATTTTCCATCGTTTTAATAAGGAAATTTTTCCATTTTGGTAGCTCAATTTTTTTTTGCTTGAAAAATTCTTTTAACTTGTAAAAGACATTTGAATCTAATTTTTATTTCACGCCGTAAAGATTTAAGTCCAGTTTGAGCCAAAAATTTTTTACCTACCAAATGTGAAAATTTTCCTTTTCCACACAATGGAAAGTTTCAGTTTGAAAGGTAATTTTCGTCAAGATGGTCTCAGAGTTTATGGCCTACATTGAAAAATTTTTCATTTTGAAATAAATTACAAAGACGCACGGCCTGCAGTTGGCCTACAAGGCAGACGAAAAAAAATAATTTTCTGTAGATTTTCGCTTAGTTTTTGAGACAAAACCTATAAAATTTTCAAAATTTTCAAACAGAAGTCGGCGATCGATTGAAAATGAGAAATCTCGTTTCTTTGCAAATGTTTGAGAGTGTGTCACCGACCGCATAAAGAAGTTGAGAAGGTGAAACTTCGCTGGTGAGCAGCTTCAAGGTTGTACTTTCAAATTAAGTTTTTTGTTTTGTTCATTTGTGATTCCTGTTTGAGCAGTGAACGATCGAAAATGGGAAATATGCATTTTGTGAAAATGTTCAAAGTTTTGTTTTTTTGATCAAACGCGCATGACTTTTGAAGGCCAACTAACCCAAAAGTCGCATTTTTGAAAAAAAAAAATTCTTAAAGGGCCAGTGAGAGGGCTTTTCTTTTCATTTTCGAACGTCTACGGTCAAAATTATGCGAATCAACTATGCTAAATCGTCTCGCACCCTCCTCTTTTCCAGAGCTATCTCGTCCAATTAGAGTGAGATTCGGAACATTAATATGTCTTGTAATTGTCGGACACGCAGGACGCACTGGCCGTCTACAAATCTGTAGAAGGAAATCCGGTTTTGGCGACTTTGAAGAGGATTTTCTCGAAAACGCGAAATTTGCGACCCATAGTCATATACATTTTCATGATCAGCGAATTTTTCTCTCAAAATTTAGTCAATGTTGTAAAACCCTCCTGACTGTCCCTTTAATAAAAATTTAATTTTAAACAAATCACTTTATCGCACTCGAAAATTTCCCCCATTTTCGGCCCATGGCGGCTTCCAACAATTTTGTATTCAAAATGTTTTTCATGCTACTTACCGAACAATTCAGCCGATTGTTGAGAAAACTAGAGAAGTTTTCCACTCCGCGCGCTGTAACACTTTTGATGTCTACCTTCTGAATATCATATTGTTTTGAATTTTGTAAAAATAAATATAAAACCTTAAAAACCGTGGCTAGCATTAGCTTAGAACACGTTACAGGACACGTGATGTGCAGCTGTTTGATCATTTTAAAATGATTTATAATATTAGAACAGTGCTCATCCGTAAGAGCGTCCTGAAATCAAAAATTTGAAAGTTTTCAAATTTTACAAACATGAATTACTTCAGCGCAAGAAATCAATAATCCTGAGCAATCTTCAATAGAGAGAACACGCGGACTTCCGTAATTACCAAATATGAGATATTTTCCCTAAATATAATTTAATATTTTTTTCTTACAAACATTTACATGAATGATTACACATTGGACCTCCAAATGGAATTTCCTATTGGAATTCTTTAGGCACACTTCGTGGCTAAATTTAGAACAGCCAACGAATTTTGAAAATTGGATGTAGTTGAGCTGCAAGAGAAAAAAATTGTATTTTTGAATTTTAAAAAACTCACCTTTTCAAAAATAGCATTTTGAATACCATAAGCCAAGCTTGGGAAGGAAATCGTCGAAGGAGTTTCCATTGATTTCTAAAATTAAAAAAAATTAAAAAAAAAAGAAACATAAATTACAAATGTATATTTAATTAACAATTACAAAGTTAAAACATACTTTACAAAATAAGTATAGAAATACTATTAAAACATAAATTACAAAAATAATTTTAAAAAGGTATAGAAATACGATGTAAACCGTACAAATTAGATTGTTAAAAAAGAAGTCGTGTGATGAAAAATAAAGTACGCAATACAGCAAAAGTTTGGAACTCGAGGGAAGAACAGGTTAGGGCTATATTTAATTCCGGTTAACTTTTTTTTTTTATAAAATCATCTGAACTTTTACTGAAATTTTGTTAATTATTTGATATCATTCTCATATTCACGTCACCAAATACTTAAAAAAAAGAAAAAGAAAATTGTATTTTCAAAAATTGTAGAAATCGATGTTGTCCTTTGTTAATTTTGTAAGCGTACTTATAATTGATTATATAACCTAAATGATTTTTTACAGGTCATTTCAGTCCTCAGACTCAAAAATAGATAATTGATTTCTTTTTAAAATTTGTACGTAAATTTACGCTTGAAAGAACATTGAAAAAACGCTAGAAAGAACATTGAAAAAAATATGAAAAAACGCGAGACACTTTGACTTTTAATGTCGATGGCCTCTTTGCGGTTTTTAAAAATTGATTTATTATTATACATTTTTAAGTTTTAAACAAACTAATATAAAGCTATAAGAGAAAAATGCACTGAAAAGTGACGGAAATTGGAAATTTGGATATTGAACATAGGCACCATAACGAATTTCCAAAATATGTTGTTGCAGCTGAATTTAACACCGTTGGCGAGAGCTTGTCCTAACTAAGAATTATTTTTTTGAAAATTCGAATTTGGTTCAGGATGAAGCGTGTAGTGACTCTCTGAAGTTTTTCTGAAAATGATTTTTAAACTTTTTTTTTTTTTTTTTTTTTTTGAAAAAAATTCATATTCTTTTGAAAAATTTCATATTTTTGAAAAAAATATGAAATTAAAAAAAAATTATTCGGGCTGGTAAAAAGCCATGCGGGAGTGACAACTCTTCTAACTTATCATTCATCAAATTTGTCTGGGGTGAAAAGTACCTTTATTTTAATGATTTTGTTATTCTTTTCCAAACGTTTTATTTAACACTTGGTGAAGCAAAAGAAACTGTTCAAGTTTCATCAACGACAAAGATTTAAAACAAAACAGTAGGCACAGCATGGATTTGATCACCGCATACCTAGATTCCTGTTCTAATGCCTTAACCCTTTGACCACACTGCCACATTTGAATGGTAAAATGCACTGGGTGTTAAACTGAAATTAAAATCACAAAATGGCTCATATCTAGGGACCGCAGAGCATAAATTATATTTGAGAATTTCGACTTTTTATGTAAATATTTAAACAGATGATACTCCAACTTAAACTTTTCTTTTTTACAGTGTGAAATTTCATCCACAACAAAACGAATTATTCCATTTCTAGTGCCTCTATTACAATCCCGTTTTTCAACTACCGCCGTGGTTGGGCGGGGTCTTTCTCGGCCGAGTGCACAGGCGCCACTAAACACCGGGCAGAAACTTGGTTGAATACAAAATCCCTCCAATTGAAGAAAATTGAAGGATTTTGGTATTGTAATGAACACCCCAGAGTAATTAAAATTAACTGTTTTCAAAATTGCTCAGAGACAGGGATTTGTCATTGGAGCGCGAAAACCGCTTAAAATTCATAAAAATACACTTTAAAATTATATTTCTATATGTTTGCGCGAGTGAAATTGGCTCAATTATACATTAAACGAAAGAGAATTAACAATCAATTCATAATTTTAAAACACCTTGAGCGCTCCGGGCCTGTATTGCGTACACATAAGGGAAATCCAAAGAACGCTTGAAAGTTGACTTCTTTTAAAATTGTTTCGCTGCAAAACAAAAGTGTTTTTCTCAAGTTTTACTATCTTAAAATAACAAAAATACTTAAATAAGTACAGTGCGCACCAATAATGCTACAAAACGTGATTCTGCGACGAGTGGGAGCGCCGCAAATGCTAAAATTCGGCGTAACTTTTTTATGCACGAACGGATTTTTGAGTTTTTTGGGCAAGTATATGTAAAATAAGTTGACTAATCATTTTAATTCAAAATCGGTCGCGCTCCGGCCAACCTGTTTGTAATGGCCAAAAAATCGAAAAATCATGGTTTTTGGCCCATAAGACAAAGAGGTATCGGTTTAAAAATAATTTCATCGGATTCCTCGTATTCTTTTACGTCGGATTCATTGTTTAGAAAAACAAAATTAAAAATAATACGCGCGAGAGCGATTGGAACCATATTTTCTTAATATTTCGGGCTGCACTGTTGTGCGCACCTCTGCGGTCCCTACTCATATCTCGGTTCGGAATGGCGTTTAGCAAATTTGAACCCCACAGCCTTAAAGTACTTTAGGTGCGCTACTTTGTCAGTGGGGTCTCGTTTCTGGAGTCCGGGGTACGGTGAGATAGTTCCCTGGTAAGTTATTTTTTTAATATTTTCATAAATATTTTTATTTTAATGTTTAAACGTAATTTCCAGGAAAACCACAATGTCGTTTTTGTTCAATAACGTTTTAAAACAAAGTAAACATGTCAGAAATAGTATTTCCGCTTTTAAGTCGGGCGGCAAAGGCCTATAATTCGAAATTATGTCGAAAATGATTTATTGATGTCCGATGTCATTATTTTCAAACCTTGTTAAAATTAGAGCAAACTAGTATTTTGTCTATTGTTTGGTTTTAAAATTAAGAAAACAACATTAGCTAGCGGACTTAAAAATAAAAACATACCCCTGTCGCGCAAATTCAAAAAATAATCGTCTTTGAAAGGAAGTTTGAACAGTACCCAACTTTGAAACGACACAGAAAAAAAACCACAATGTCAAATTGGTATTTCTTTTTTTTAAACGATTTCAAATTACGTCAACTTTCCGAATCCAAAGAGATCTTCTGCGGCATTTGCGTTTAAAAACGGGTAAAGGTCAAAAAACTCAATTTTGAGACTTACAAGTCAATTTTTAGCAAATTTATCAGAAAAAAACGAATAGTTCAGTGCACGGTTAAATAGAACTCAAAACGTTCTTTGATATTCTTTTTTCAGAAGTTAAAAAAGTTATTTTTGAACGAAATTGAGCGGGGTACCACAAATTGCCGCCACTTTTCGCATTGAAAGTGGGCGGGGCTTGCGGTGCATTGAACAGCATATAACTATAAAAATAATTGAAAACTTGTCAGATTGAAAAAAAAAACAAATTAATTTTCTTTTTTTTCCCTTATTTTTAATATTTTTTCCCGTTGTATTAAATCATTTAAAAATGCAAAATATAGCGAGAAAAGCAAGAAAAAAACAAAGCGGGGGTTATCGAATAGAGCACAAAATATCAGCTGCTATTATTTTTAAAAACAAAGCGACGCCAGGGAGTTGGCGCTTTTTGTTGAACACGTGGCCTGATTTAAATATTTTCATATAATTTTGCACAAACTTTCTGTAACTTTTCAAAAATTTACATTTTATATAACTTTGTAAGGTCGGCGGGCCAAAGCGGGCCGATCCGAAACGGGCCGGGCTGAGAAAAGTGTCGGCACTAAAGTTTCGGCTTTAAGGAACCATCAGGGGACTTTTACATGTTTTTTTTTAACTATTTTTTTTATATTTTTACTGATGTCAAAAAATGAATTGTTTTCATTACTTTTTCCTTAAAAATGAAAAAGTTAAACCATAAAATCACCGAAACTGTTTTTTCCCAACGAATTCCAGCAAACGTTTTATCACAAGGTCAAAACACAATTGCCGGTTGTTTAACAGAGCTGGCTGTCGGCCAATTTTCAAACGGAACGGCTTTCGCTGTCTTTTTAATTTAAAATTATTATTATATAATTTAACACAGCACTTATTTGTGCTGTGTTAAATTATATAATGTTTGTAAAATTTGAAAACTTTCAAATTTCTTTAAAAAGTTTTAAAAAAATGGTTTATAGGTGTTTTTAACGTTGTTTGTAGAGAAAAAAATCCCCGGCTCTATAATGCTCTCGTCGTCTGCGTCTCGCAGCTAGAGATTCGCGCACTCCTCCCAAACGAACGCAATGTCTCTCGTAGTCATTCGCTGCGCGCCGCCCGTCACATTTCAACTAAGCAAATCGTTGTAATTTAGGAGGGAAAAGCCCCCTGATGGTCCCTTCAAGTCAGCCCGGTTTGGGACAAACTATGATTTAAAAAAAAGAGTTTCAGAAAAAAATGGAATCATCAACTATATCCTTCACCAGTCTCGCCTACCAAATACAAATCAAAATTTTCGAAAAGGCGAGTTTTGTTATATCTTTTTAAATATATTTGTATATTTTAGTTCACATATCAGCAGTTTGCTATATTTCAAGCTTGCTCTAAATTCAGCTATGAACTATGTGATATCAAATCGTCGTTGAATTTACCTCTGAAAGTGAATGCAGCCACCATTTATGTAAATTTACGTTTATTTATTTATTACCGTAATTTTAGATGTCCAGACTTAAATTTTGGGATGATTGTCGAAAAACTTCCAGATTGCGGATATCAGATGATTTGAGGGTAGAAATTACTGCAGATCGGCTTGCAACTCAAGTAAGCTATTTTTTAAAGTTTTTTTTTTTTAAATTTGTATTTTCTTTTGTAAAATTTGCATTAAATTAACATATTTTCTTGGCAAACCCATATCCACTCAAGTTCAGAATTTTCGATGTTTTGCGTAGAATATTTTGAGTCACACGGCATTATTTTACAATTTTACAATTTTCAATGAATTTTCTCTTTTTTTTTAAATAATCTAAATTAGTATACAATGTAATCAGTAAATGTAAGAAATTGTGGGACGAAAAGTAAAGTACGCAATGCTTACGTACTATATTTTGAATCAAGCGATATTTTTTTCAGTTTCCGGTTCATTTGTTTTTTTAAAAAAAAGAACATGAAATACAAATGCAAACAAGGTAATCAGAACAAATGTTCAAAAAGGTGCCGTGCGGCGAAAAATAAAGTACGTAATACAGAAAAACTTTGGTACGGGAGGTAGCTCTTTCTACGCTTTCAAATTTGTTACTGTTTTTTAAATCAAAATTTTCAGCAGCACTTAAACGACGCTCTCTGTTCTACAATTCTGAAACACTTCAGGAAAATAAGAGTTTTTATGGTGGTATATCCTGTAACGTGTTCTTCTCTAATGCTGAATACGTTGTTTGACGTTAGTATTGAATTTTTAAAAAAAAAAATCCAATAAAATTTAGAAACTGGAAGTACAATTTGGTGATATTTCCGATCAACAAGACTTGGATAGTTTCGAGAATTGCCGATTAAACTGTAAGGTGAGTTGGTATGGGGCAAATTTGGTTATACCCCCTTATCATTCACTTGCCCCCCCCCCTCTCCCAGTTGACTGAGTTAAGCCCTCCCCCAATTCAGGCGCATACCAGGTGATTCAGATATACACCCCATCTAACTTACGAGGGAAGTCCGTAATGGTACCCCCGGAGTTTGAAACAAGACCTATACCATTGGATAGAGCATAAAAAGTTGTCCCTAAAAGTGGTCTCCAATTTTGCTGCGGACACATTGGAGCCGAGAAATTTCGGTTTTCGTTTCTATGCTAAATTATGCATTTACGCAAATGTGGCTTATCTTGAGAAGAAATCGACCGCTAAAATGTGAAAGCGTGGTAAAGTGGTTAAGAAAACTGTCAAAGATGAGCTATGCTGGATCTACCCCCGGCGGTACTTTTTTATAATTTTTTTGCCCATTTCAACTTTAACTTTTTTATGACATCTTTTGTTTTTGAAAAATTTTAAAAATCGGGATTATGGGAAGGGAAGACCATTTTCGGATTTTCCTATAATTCTAAAAACAAAGAATATATTTCCCGACTAAAACAAAATTTTCAAAAACGAAAGATGTCATAAAAAAGTTAAAGTTGAAATGGGCAAAAAAATTATAAAAAAAGTACCGCCGGGGGTAGATCCAGCATAGCTCATCTTTGACAGTTTTCTTAACCACTTTACCACGCTTTCACATTTTAGCGGTCGATTTCTTCTCAAGATAAGCCACATTTGCGTAAATGCATAATTTAGCATAGAAACGAAAACCGAAATTTCTCGGCTCCAATGTGTCCGCAGCAAAATTGGAGACCACTATTAGGGACAACTTTTTATGCTCTATCCAATGGTATAGGTCTCGTTTTAAACTCCGGGGGTACCATTACGGACTTCCCTCGTTAGTTAACCCTCACCCATCACTGAGTACTCAATCTTTTACGCTTAATTATATGAAGCCACATTCACATTTTTACGTTGTGCATTAATAACTTTCTTGGTGATATTTAATTTAATTTGCAAAATAAGTGAAGCGGCCATATGGGGGCATAAACTCATTAGATATGGGGCATAACAAAATTGCCCATGTGGGGGGGGTTATACGAAGTAGTTTTGGGTAGACTAGTTAAAGGGACCATCAGGGACCTTTTTTCTACAATTAAAACCAACAACAGTACGATTTTCTCAGTTATTTTTCTTTTTGCCAGCAAAAAACCTTTGCACGAGAGTGGAACCGAACCCGGGACCGTTTGGTTTGGCTATGAGGTCGATGGAAGTTCAGTGCTGCGTGTTCGTAATCCCCAGCGGCTCCCACCTTTGACAGCGGGCAGATGGTGTGAAAAAACGTAAGCTGGAGCCCGTTGGGGAAAATTAATTTTGAGTTTTGATTTGAAATTACGGTGTTTTTGTAAAAAAGGAGTTGAAAATGATAAGTAGATAATTGATCAACTAAATTAAATTTATTAATTAAAATAAACTTTAAAAAGGACCCTGATGGTTCCTTTAAGCTCCCATTTCAACTTCAAGGAGGTGGGGGGGGGGGGTTAACCCCCTCCCCCAAAACGTAATTTTCAGTTACACCCCCACTATAGGATCTTCATAGATTCGTGTAGATGGGGGGGGGGGCAAACCGAGCGTGGGGGCCAAACTAGGGTGGGGGCTTTAGACGCGATTTCTCTAGCGTTGGACTAGTTGTGCGACATGATGTCTTGGATTTTGCCCAAATTTTGTCAAAAATGTTTATTTGGTCCAAAAACACTATTTTGAATCATTTGGAACATTTATGTCCTAGGTCTCGGGTTACGGTAGGTCACCCTGGGTTACTGTAGTTTCGCTCAAAATAGTCCAAATAAGCTAATCTACAATTCATTAGACTGATGTTGGTATGGGGACAAATTTTTTTTTCCGCGTTCAAAAATAACCATGTTGAAGAAAGTGAGAATTTTTAAATGCGAAAAAGTGTATTTTTTCGAGGTTTTCGAAGTTTTCGTTATAAAGTAGAAACTTGTGCGCAAAAGCACTGTGATAATCGAATTTTGCACCAAATTTGCTACAAAATAAGTTTTTAAAAATTGAATATTTCCTTACACATTGTACTCAAACAACGCGAAGATGCCGTTAAAACACGCAAATTTAAAGGAAAAGTTTGGATCTGCCCCTCAAAACACAGAAAAACAGTTTGGTTTTTGCATTATTTGCGTTGTTTGAGTACAAAGTGTAAGGAAATATTTTATTTTTTAAAACTTATTTTGTAGCAAATTTTGTGCTGAATTCGACTTTCACTGTGTTTTACGCACAAGTTTCACCTTTATGATGAAAACGTCAAACAACCTCGAAAAAAGACACTTTTTCGCATTTAAAAAATTCTACCTTTCTTCAACATGGCTACTTTTCAAAGCGGTAAAAACCAAAAAAAAATTGTCGCCATACCAAGATCAGTTGAACGAAATGTAAATTGGCTCATTTTAACTATTTTGAGCTTGAGACTCACGCGCACAAAATGGATGGTTCTCGAAAATAGAATTTCTTAAACAATTTTGACTATAACCGATCCATTACTTTTTCAATACTCTATCGAATGATACGGGTCTCACCAGGAATCCTTCGGTAACCTTTTTTCACATAGATTCGCAGTTTTTCCACAAATTCAGTGTCGATGTGCGGGAGTGTCTGTATCATTCTTTGTTTTAGTTAGATATAACAAGCGATAATCTACTATCGATTGATCAAATTTGGACCATAGAACCAACAAATCTCACTGTTTACTCTCCCATCCCAGTTGCCGACATCATAAGAAAAGTGAAGGTTTGTGGCTTTAAAAGGACCATCAGGGACCTTTTTTCTACAATTAAAACCAACGTCAGAATACAACAGTACGACTTTATCAGTTACTTTTCTTCTTGTCAGCAAAACCATTTGCACGAGAGTGGAACCGAACCTGGGACCGTTTGGTTACCAACTACAGGCGCTAACCAGTTGGCTATGAGGTCGCTGGAAGTTCACCGCCGCGTGGTCCTTATCCCCCGCGGCTTTCACCTTGGACAGCGGGCAGATGGTGTGAAAAAACGTAAGCTGGAGCCCGTTGGAAAAAATTTTATTTTGAGTTTTGATTTGAAATTACGGCTTTTTAGGAAAAAGGAGTTGAAAATGATAAGTGGATAATTGATCAACTAAATTAAATTAATTAATTTAAAAAAACTTTAAAAAGGACCCTGATGGTCCCTTTAACCTTCATATTTCTCCAATTACATGGAAATTTTAGCACCTTCAGAAAACTCTTTTTAGGAACATGTTACTGGTGCGAATCCACAAAACCTGAACATAAAAAGACAGTTTTTCGGAGAAATATCTTTGAAATTGACGGAACAGGCTCTGCTCCAGCTGGGAGAAGCTTGCAAGCCAGGACCGAAAATTCATGGATCCAGGAAGAAATTTTGGATTGTGACCAAAGAATTGGAAGAAACTCCCTTTGCTACGATTTCCTATAACTTGAAAGAATTGAATATTGAACCATATAGACAAGATTTTGGGCAATAAAACATTATAACCTTGGGTGTGTGAGTGTGTGAAATAAATGTAAGAAATAAGAGTGAAAAAAGCGTGAAATAGGGCAGTGGCCCTATTTTTAATTGTTTTGTCAAGGGAAATAGAACAGTAGCTCCCATAGAAAATACCGTATCTGAAAAAAAACATCGTGTGACTCAAAATATAGTACGCAAAACAGTGTATGTCAAATCAGAGTTTTTCCGAAAAATTTATCTAAGTCATAAAATAAAGATTGTTATAAAAGTGGATGTCGTGGATACGTACAATCGCACTCTAAAATATGTTTTTGTGACGCTCCCTTTTTCACTCCCCACCAAGCATGGTAAAATTTGGGGCCGGGCCGAGAAAAATTTTGAAGCGGGCCGGCCCGGGCCGGCCCGAAAATTTTTTTTTTCGTTTTCTTTGATTTTTACATTGAAAAAGGCATAAATTTTCGGTTGAGTCGGGCCGGGCCGGGCCGGGCCGTGAAAAATTTTGGAGCGGGCCGGCCCGTTGCCATGCTTGCTCCCCACCCCTACCACATCGAAAAAGTAAAATTTTGCGTGTGAATTTGTCGTAGTTTTGATTCACACTTATTTTCCATTTTGAAACATTTTGACCTAATTTTCTAAGCATTGCTTGGTCAAAAAATATGTAAAACTGCAATTTCGAATTTTCTTAAACGTTATGAGTGTCAATTTTAAAAAATTATAGTACCTCTACCGTACCGATGTAAAATCGTAAACCATAAGCCAATTCAGAGACCTTCAACTAAATTCAAAGTAATTCAAAAGATGTTAAAAAATCAATATAAAAGCAAAAATGAAAACATATTTGAAATAGGAAATAAGTGTGAGTCGCTGTAAATTTCAAAAGCAAAGCTAAGACTTGTTTGCGTATTTATTTGAACGTTTCGTGTGAATAGTTGTTGTATTTGGTGTTAAATTTAGTTTTGAACCCAATATAGGTTTTTAAAATTTTGTTTAAATTCAAATTTTACAATTTACAAAAACAACATTTTAAAATATTGAAATAAGATTTTGCTTTTACAATATCACTGATATAAATGGAAAATCTTTCTATTTCCTTCGCCAGCCTCGCATACAATCTACAAATCATAATTTTTGAAAAGGCAAGTTTTAAATTGATTTCAAGTTTGAATGTGACATTTCAGTTCTCATATCACCAGTTTTCGGAATTTCAAGGTTGTAGTTCACTCAACTATAGAATATGTGTGTGTGTGTGTGTGTGTGTGTGTGTGTGTGTGTGTGTGTGTGTGTATTGACGAATCATTAGAACCATTAGACTGTTTATTATAATATAGATTCCCGGAGACGTTATTACAATACACATCTCCCAAAAAAGCGAAAGCGATTCATTATTTGCTCTTCTTCGCCTTCTTCTCATCCTTTCTCTTTCCCTTTATAGACTTGATGAATGGCAATAAATTGCACAGGTGACGGTCTGTGGTCGAGGCTGAGCGCGATTTTCTGAAAACTTTGTATTCTGCACGTTCTTCTGACTTCGATGGCCCGGGAAGGTTTGGAAATGTTTGCGTAGGGGGTGATAAAAGCCATTGAAAACGTGTCTGTGGACACAAGATGAATGATTTACGACAAGTGTAACAAAAGGGCATCGATTGATTGTGGCAATCGATCGATATGGTCATTTTAGTTAGGGGTCAATCGATAAATCGATATTTGATCGGGGAAAACTCACTTTTGTTCGATTCTGTCAAGTTCTTCGAGGGTGGCTGACTCTTCGATTCGATTGGGAGAGACGAGGGAGTAGGTGGAGCGGTAGAGAGACTTGTCTGAAACTAAAAAATCAGAATCACAGTTAAATTTTGGGTTACAGTGTGACTCTCTGCCTGTTTTATCTATTCTTCTGTCTCTCTGTCTCTCTCTCTCTCTCTCTCTCTCTCTCTCTCTCTCTCTCTGTCTCTCTGTCTCTCTGTCTCTCTGTCTCTCTGTCTCTCTGTCTCTCTGTCTCTCTCTCTGTCTGCCAGTCTCTTTATGTCTATCCTACTCAAGCCTCCTGTCAGCTGGCTGGCCCTAAAATCCCTTCGGACCACCCGGCTGCCACGCCTTCTTAAAAGCTTAGTCTCTTCGGTAATGACGTATGGAATGGCCGTTCTTTTCTCTCGCTGATGACAAAATTTCGAAATTAGTTGTCTGGTGCCAGCCGACGATCCTTCCAGCCAGCCGTTAGTGTCGCTGGTGATGTCACCCATTGTTCCCAAAAACTAGCTCGCTGTTTTGTTAGGGCCAGCTGGCTACAAGAGTTGCGTTGGTGTGACAGCCGGTCGATACTGTCTGCGAGCGTTCGAGACAGTCGGCTTTTCGGCGCGAACTTGGGGATTACGATAGATAAGATAGAGGTGGTAAGCGGATTTTGACACGTTCAGGCTTGGGAAACATCGTTGATTTGGTGGTTATAGATCAGTGGGAGCAATGGGTATTTCTCTGTATGTATCTCTCTCTCTCTCTCTCTCTCTCTCTTACTCTCTCTCTCTCTCTCTCTCTCTCTCTATATATATATATATATATATATATATATATATATATATCTGGTTGTTTGTCTATATCTCTATCCCTCGGGTGTTCAGTTGATGCACCATGTCGCCGTCACTCTACTCATTGCTTGTCTCTCTTTCTCCATGTCTCACTGTTTTCACGCCTCTCTTTTACTATCTCTCTCACTCTATCTCTATCTCTCTCTATCTTTATCTCTATCTCTCTATCTCTCTCTAAACTGACCTCTAAGATTGAGTTTAGCCAACTCTGAATCGAGATTCTTAAAAGACTCCACAACGGGACTCTGGATCTCCTCCTCAATGCGCTGGGCAAAGCTCCTCAGAAACAGCTCTTCCCAGAGCTTGTTGGGTTCACTCTTCTGGAAAAATGTACTGTAGTTGTTGTTTTCGCTGTGGGACACAAATGATGCAGGGAAATTGCAAAACTAGTGAATGCGGGCGATTCTCTAAACAACACCTGTTTGGATTGGGAAAGCGCGGGGATCGACCGAATTTGTACACTTTTTGCCTCTCTCTCTCTCTCTCTCTCTCTCTCTCTCTCTCTCTCTCTCTCTCAAAAACTCAAAAACTCACTTCCACAAAAACGCCATCGCTTATTTTCCTTCCATCTTCAGTGTACTGAATCTTATTCCTGTGAGCAGCTGTAAACAGAGGTCTGTAGGAAGGAGTCCTCTGCTTTGATGTGGGAGTTCTGGGCACTTAAAATCCAATTTTATTGATTTTACAATGAATAGACTCTAACCTTCATAGTCGTCCTTTGAGCGAACGCTGTCCTGTCGACTGGGAGAGGCGTAAAAATCCAGTGGAGAGTCGCACGGAACATTCACCATGCCAATCATGGTTGTTTCTGAAAATGAGGGATTAGGAGGAGGATTCAAAAAGAGTAATGTTAGAGAGAGAGAGAGAGAGAGAGAGAGAGAGAGAGGAGAGAGAGAGAGGGTCTCCTCCCTGCGCAAAGGGGCCCAAAAAGGCGGAAGCAGTGTAATTGACTTCAATCGTTGGCTGACTATCCTATGTTCAACACAAAAACACAATAAACTCTAACAACGACACGAAAACATTGGCACGAAGTGTAAAATTTATGTCAGTAGAGTTGGTAGACCTCGATTCAACAAGTTTGTACGATCTCTTTCAAATTTGAATCCGTTTTCGCCAAATAAATGTCGTTTTTTTGGCTGCTAGGGTTGACTGAGTATCAAATAAACGCCAGAAATTTGTTTTTGGCTGCTTGTGTTAGCTGAGTATTAAATATGACAAATCTCCAAGTAAAATAGGATAGAATGTTGTGACAAAATCTCATAATTTGGTTTTGGAAGTGGCCTTAAAAGCTATGGTTTTCAAATTTTGGGATCAAGGACTTTTTTGCGTCCCAGTGAATTACAAACTGAAAAAGGTACCCTAAGGTCTCATTTTGAAGTCTTGGCACGATTTTAGTGAACACAAATGCTCCCATAGGGTCCCACTCCACAGTAAATTCAAGTATCAAAATGCTCCCAATTTGGAACACCTATGGTTTCCAGCTCGTTAGTTTTTTGGTTTTCATGCGTATTGAGTTCAAACCTTCAGTTTTGCGTAACATGAAGTCAGTTCCGCTCCAGAGTTTGCATAAAAACGTGATTCACACGCCGAAATAGCTATTATGCAAAGTATTGGCGGTAAACAAAACAACTGAACTTTCCTATTTCAAAATATGTTGAATTCAGGAGGTTGAAATTTCAGAAATCCCTAGAATTCTCAATTTCACATGAAAATCAAAAGTGACAAGGAAAGCCGTGGCGTGATCGCAGCCGGCCTTTGGAAGTGCGAAAAAGGGGCGTGACCCCCGCTCCCCTCCAAGGGGCGGGGCTTGTGCTTGTGTGGCGCCTGTGGACTTATGCGTTCTAAAAGTGTACGGAAGACGTCACTTTGGGGAGGGATGAGTCAGGATTGTGCAAAGGAGGGGGCGACAGAATGAGATGGAGTACACATTGAGGGGATGACTTTTGAAGGAAAGGTTGGCAACACGGGGTGTTGAAATTGGCAGAAAGGCAAAGGCGAGAAAGAGACAGAGAAAGATAAACAAACAAGGGTTCTGCCAGAGATCGGGAACAGACATCAGTCTTTATTTTGAGAGAGATAGAGAGAGATAGAGAGAGATAGAGAGAGATAGAGAGAGAGATAGAGATATAAAGAGAGAGAGAGAGAGAGAGAGAGAGAGAGAGAAGGGGGAGAGAGAAAAACACAAGAGGATAGAGATTTTGAGAGATGGCGAGACAAAGGCTGCGAGACTGCAAAACAAGAAGAGATATAGGCAGATAGAGAAAGAGAGAGAGAGAGAGAGAAAGAGAAAGAGAAAGAGAGAGAAAAGTGGCTGAGAGAGGAGAGAGACATTCTCATGCTCCCGCCCAACTTCAGTTTGACCCTAACGCAATAAAACCTAAATGCCAATAGAGCTCTAAGCATTGTTTTGTGTTAGAGCCCTATTGACATTGACCAAAACCGTATATGTATGGGGGCAACCTTTGATTTAAGTGATTATAAATGTAACCCCCTAACCCTCATAGTAGAGCTACTCTGCATTAAGAGGAAAAAAAATCAGCCCGCATTCCAAAAAGTACATCCCACGGCGCCAAAAATAGGAATTGCTGGCTTTGGTCGTCGCTAAGTACTTTCTAAAGTACAAGTTTATTTGTAATTTCTCGGTTGGGGGGGGGGGGCAGAATTTACTATTTATGGGGGCTCAATTGACAATGGGCTAAACAGTCGGAGAAATGATCGCATTTCCGCACCGCGTTCTCTCTTTATAAATGTGTGAGTATGACTTATGATTTTAGGAGTAGGCGGTAATGGAATGTGTTTTTGCCCTGTTTCTATTTATAGAATTGTATTCTTAATCACGTCGAATTTGTGCTATTTAAAAAATAGAGATATTTAAAAAGAGAGAAAGAAAGAGAGAGAGAGAGAGAGAGAGAGAGAGAGAGAGAGAAAGATCTAGAAGAACAGAGCAAGAGGGAGGGTCAAGGGCGACATGGTGCATCAATAAAGGCACTAATATATACGCCAAGTAAGAGAGATACCGGAACAGTGAGAAAGAGAGGGTGACACAGAGAGAAGAGAGAGAGAGAGAGAGAGAGAGAGAGAGAGATAGGGAGAGAGAGAGAGAGAAATGAGAGAGAGAGAGACTGAAAAGAGACATTTCCAAAAACGAAAGTTCTCCAGTCAGCCCTTCTTCAAACAGCGATGACTACGGGAACAAGTCACCGATTTTATTACAAATTTCATTTCTTTTGAATTTTTCGAGACACGCTAAAGGAATTCTTACCCACGCACAGAAATGGCGGGAAAAAAGTGCAATTGTCGACAAGTACAAGTTTCAAATGTAAAATTTAAGCAGAATACAAGAAGGGTGGAGTGGAGTTATCTCCAGCCGTCTGGTCAGGCATCGTGGCGCTCGCTTTTATAGGCGAATCTTGCGCGCGTCACGCCTCGTGTGTACCAATACGAATTCCACTCCCACAGGTGGCCCTTCGCCCCCAGCTGTCACGTCATCGCCCACGTGCCAGCCGGTAAGGTTCCGTAGTTTGAAACCAGCGGGCTAGACTCATCCCGAGGCTAGACTTACTGTACTTTTACGAAAAACAGTCGTACCTGGGTTGGAATGCGGAAGCAGCGATGACTGGTGTTTTGGGTATAAAAGTTACAATTTTCCGTTGTCAGAAAGACCAGCAGATAGATTGAGAGATTGAGAGAGAGAGAGAGAGAGAGAAAGAGAGAGATAGAGAGATCCAGGGATACATGCAGAGGTACAGAGATACATAGAGAGATACAAAGATACAAAGCGAGGAGGGAGAGAAACAGCAATACTGAGACATGTATAGAGAGACACATAGAGAGATATACAGAGATACAGAGATACAGAGAGATACAGAGAGAGAGAGGGTGAAAAGATTCAGGTAACTGAGAGAGAGAAACACAGAGAGAGATACAGGGAGAGAGAGAGAGATGCAGAGACAGAGACCGAAACCCCCCAAACTCAAAAATTATCTCCTTTTAAACCCTTTCCATTCGGCGAAGAATCCTCTCAGTTCAAAGAGGACGCTCGCCGGAGTCCAGTCAGCCTCTCTTTTGAAACCCGTTTAGAGGCAAAGCTAAGTGGCAGTGATTTGACGACTCCCGTCATCAAAAAGGCACTTCAGTTTGTGGTCACCATCAAACGCAAAAAGTTTTACCAATTGAGACTTTTGGGGTCAGTGAGGCTGAAGTGAGATAAAGGGTCACACTCACACACACTCACACGCTCACACGCTCACACAGGGCTGGCAAAGGGCCGGCCCGCTCGGTGAAAAGTTGGGCCCGGCCTTCTCCTTAAAAATCGGGCCCTCAAATTTACCAGCCCTGCGCTCACACAATTTTTTCCAAGACAGTTCTCGTTACTGCGGTCGGGCTTGTGAAAATGTCAAAACTCCCAGAAGAAATAGTATTTTTATGTCTTTTCAAGATGTTTGTTTATCGAAAACGTGACTTTCAGCAAAAGTGGTTTTAAACAGTCAGCGCTGTATAGGCAGAGAAAGCAGTTCTTGGTAACCTTGTAAACGTGGGAAATGTTAGATAAAAGTTGCTTCCGCAGTATTCGATTTCCTTTAGAGATTCTGTAAGGAACAGATTTTATGAAATAATACAACAATGGAACGACATACAACATCTGATACAATGACAAAAATAGACGTTTATTTGAATGCCACTTTACGCGCCAACAATTCGACTGTGTGTAATCATGCTCCAATGCGAAAAATCTGACCCATGGCTAACAGCGGTGTCAAATGAAACTATTGATTTGTGCATGGTTTCACGATACTTATGACGGTGAGTTCCTAACACATAGGTAGTTCTTAACGGTTTGTGGCGGTCTGAGTGTAGTAAACAGCGGGCGATTAAATTTACCGCTTAAAACGAAAGCTGGAGGCCGTTGGGAAAACAAATTTCATGAGTTTGAAAAAATAAAACTACGCCATTAAAGGAAAAAGAGACTAAAATAGAATTGGTTAAATGTATTTTGTTAATTTAAAAATGTAAAATGACCATGGAATAATAAATTGTCAAATGTGATTCCAGGCGACTTTTATAAGCCTGAGGGTTCAACAATGACATTTTGCCGCGTCTGGGCTTTTTAATCAGACCTTTAATCCGTGCTCACGTTTTATCACACTTTTTCCTTGGAATTCGTAGATTTCCGCCCAGCATTAGGTAAAAAACCTGTGTACGATGTAGATGCGCTCCAATGCTAAAATTCTGGCCCATGGATAACTGCGACTTCACATTGCCGTTATTGATTTGTGCTTGTCGTGTGACCATTTTCCCACAGTAATTGAATTTTTCTGATAATTCCACACGTTTTTCCCCAACTGTTCCCAATTTTTTTCGTTTTTTTGTTCTCCGCTTTCCAATTTTTTAGCATTTTCTGTTTTCGCCTTCATTGTCATTTAGAAGATGACACTACGCATTTCTTAATCTAACGGGCCTATCAAATTACGCGAGGGCGGAATTACCTCAATTCCATGTGTTCAGAAACACGATAGGCAGGTAAACAGGCACATGAGTCAAGCGGAAATTGGAATTCGCGCATGTCAAAAAGGTGCACTACGGAGTTCGACAAGGGTATTTTTGCAATATGTTACTTTTTGATGGGAGTTTGTACAACGGACCCCTGCTGAGGAGAGGGAGTCAAAGAGCGGTCAAGTGGGCAAATGGGATGG
>OZ059903.1:6772371-6897371 GCA_964057215.1 Oscheius myriophilus | reverse complement strand
CGCCCACCGAACCCTACATCCGTATTCATGTTAAGGACTTTACCTTAACATACATTTGCACGAACGCGCTTCATGCCAAGGAGAGTAAGAATCACGTGGTTTATTTTAAACCTCCATGTTTTTGAGACAATGGGCTAAAAAATCGAGCCTCAGTCGTGAGATCTACACACCAATCATGCAAGGGGCCGACCCGCTCCCAAATTTTTCACGGCCTGATGGAATTTATTCCTTATTTCAATGTAACAAGCAAAAAAAAAACGGGAGAAAAAACAATTTTCAGGCCGGCCCGTTCCCAAAGCCCCAAAAAGTTTCTCGGGCCGGCCCCAAATTTTGCCATGCTTCCTTCACACTGTTAGTCGGTCTTCATGGGCAGTTTGCAAGGCATTTTGTTTTGAAAGTTTTAATGCTAATCATGCCCAAAATTTGGAGTTCGTAAACATGACAACCCAATGATCTGGAGCGTATGTTAGCGAGTTAAAGTTTAAGTAAAGTAAAGTTTCCCCCGTATCAAGGTTTGAAGGAGCTGCGTTGGTGGTATAATGGTCTAAGGCGCGGCTACCACTCGAAGAGTCACATGTTCGATCCCGCCCGGGGCAAACCAACCTACTACGCTTCGGCAATGGTACAATGGGTTATAGACGAGTCTACGAAAGTAACATGTCCGGCGAAACGTTAGCACGCCAAGAAGAGAGAGAGCCTCACCCATGCCACCGGGCTTAGGCGGTGGTTTCCCGCAGGCCCTTAAAGGGGCAGTAAGTAGGCTTTTCACTTCACTTTCGATCGGCTACGGTCGGAAATTATGCGAATTACCTATGCTAAATTGTCTCGCACCTTCCTCGTTTCCACTGCTCTCTCAGCCAATTAGAATGAAATTTAGCTCATTAGCCTATCTTGTAAATGCCGGACACGCAGGGCGTACTGCCCGTCTACAAATCTGTAGACGGAAACCCGTTTTTGAAGACTTTGAAGCGTTTTTTCTCGAAAACGGTAAATTTTCGACCCATAGTCATATATATATATTTTCATGATCAGCGAATTTTTCTCTCCTAATTGAGCCAATGTTGTAAAACCCGTCTGACTGTCCCTTTAATAAGTTTAGGGTCGAAAATCTGGAAAGAAAAATGCCCAATTTAGGGCTAGTCCCTAATCTTAAACAAGATTTTGACCTCACCGAGACATTTCCAGACCACATTACCGATATGGGTAAATTCGTAACATCGTGGTTTCGGTATGTTTGGCGTGGCAACAGTTCCAAGTTCCTTGGTGGGCGAAAACTTATTTAACACGAGGAGTACAAATCGCCACCATGTAGTCGTGTGTTTCGATTCGTATGTAATTTCATGTAAGAGTGAAGCGCTCCTTTTAACTTATCAGACGAGAGAAAGATTAGGCAGAAGCGCTCAAAATTCACATTTTCTTAGCTTCTACCTCCTTACCATGGCGAAACGAAATCTGCGCAAAACCCATCTTTGGCGTATTTTGATGCCAAAAACGTAGCCGATTCCATTCCCCGTCCCAGGAAAACAAAGGTCTGGTGCGGAAGCCGTTAGCGAGGGGTGTAGAAGCAGGCAGGAACATCAAACAATTGAGCACACACAAACAAACAAAGCTCTTTATTGGGTAAAACACAAACCAAAAAAAGGTTTTCAGGTATTAAGAAGGACATTAGTTCTTTGTGTGATTAGCGGTTCGTGCAGAGAGCTTCAGCTGGTCTAAGAAAGAAAATTCAGCATAAAGCGGGCTATCAGCTGTCACTTACCGAGTTCGCCGCGGAGCTCAGCAACGAGGGCAGGGTGGTTCCGCCGGGGAGGATCTGAGCCAGGGTCCGTTTTTTCATAAAGGATAAATGAAATACCTGGCTGGCGGCGGGGCTGACAACAGGCGGAGTCAGCGGATGCACGGCGTCGAAGAACATTTCCTTGAAGGCGAAGGCCAGGAGGAAGTGGAGCAGGAAGACGGAGATAACGGAGCCCAGAGCCACCTGAAACAGGGGAAATCAGTCAGGGAAAAAAGAACGGGTCAGCCCAAAATAGCTAAGTCCGGCTAACTTAATGAAAAAAGGATAGTGAGGCCAGCCCCACGGACAACTTGAAAAAGAACGTACCAGTCGGTTGGTATCATTCTTGAAGGCGGGGTAGATGGCCTTGGCGAGGACACTGCCGCTGAGGGTGACCGAGGTGAAGATGAGCGCCCAGCGGAACCAGTTCACGTTCAGCATCCACAAGAGCTAAAACAAATTGATAACTCGGGTATATTTCGGTGTCAAGGTTGTCTTCGGGCACTTCTAATGAAACTGAGGCAGCCTCAGGCCGCTTTAAAGAAGGTTTCCCGTCTCAATTATTGTTTGGCGAATTACACGCAGCCTCTTGCCCCTTCTGAGGGATACAGACAGTGTCAGGCCGCTTGGAAGAAATAGGGGAACATCGGGCCGCATTGAAGGAATTATGGGAGACTCAGGCCGCCTTACATGAACCCAGATAAGCTCAGGTCGCTGCGAAGGCATCAAGAGTGCTGCAGGCGAGGCGGGTGAATTCCTCAAGCCGTTATGAGAAATACAGGTAACCTCAGGCCGCTCTGAATGAACCCAGGCCGCTTTGAAGGCATATTCAAGCTGCGCCACAAGCGGCGGATGGGCCGTCGCAAATTTAAGTGTTCGTCAAATTTTTGGTAAAGAAGGGGGTCCGCCGCAAATTTTCGATACTTTTTGTAATAGAAGAGGGTGTCGCAAAATTGACTCTCGCGGTGGGTGGCCTAAGTATGTTTGAAGGAATTCCGGTAGCCTTAGGCGGTTTTAACCAACTCAGGAGACATAAGGCCGCCTGTGTAATCAATTAGTCATCAGGCCGTTTCGAAGAAATTGAGACAACCTCAGGCCACATTGATAAATCCATGCAACGTCAGAGCGTTTTTAAGAAAGTTAGGCTGTCTCAGGCCGCGTAGGGAAAATTAGGTAACCGCAGACCGCTTTAAGAGCACCCAGACAGCCTCAGACCGCTTTGAACGAATCCAGGCATCCGTAGGCCGCTCTGAGGGCACCTAGGTAGCCTCAGGCCGCTTTCAGAGCACCGAGGCAACATCAAGCCGCGTTGAGGACACGAAGACAGCCTCAGGCCGCTCTGAAGGAATCTAGGTGGCATCAGACGACATTGAAGGTATCTAGGCAGCACCAGGCCGCTTTTAAGGAGTCTAGGCATAATCAGGCCGCCACTGACGTAAGAAAGTCAGACTGACCGATACGGGGATGAAGATGGTGAGGCTGTATCCGTAGGCACAGACGATGTCAATGTAGGGGTACTGTAGATCCGATTTCCTGTGCCACAGCACGGCAAACAGTCCCAGAGGGACAAAAACAACGTAGAGGAAAATGAGGAAAGCGGCCGAAGTGACTAAAAACCTCGTTTTTCCATAAAAACTTCAAAAAACCCCCCCAGCCTGAAGTCACTGCCGTAGTTGCCTTCGCCCTCGTTTCCAATGTACTGGGCGATGTTGCCGAAAATGCCGATGGAGAAGACCAAAGTCACCGAAATCCAAAAAGGACCTGAATTTTTAAATGTAATTAAGGGTAATTAGGAAGGTAATTACCCCAAAGATCGGGCAGGGGCTGTACAAAATCGAGGATAAAGTTGTTGTTCGTGGGCACGGCGCTGTTCAAAATCCTCTTCACCACCTGGAAATGGGGTTTTAAGAAAAGAAATAAAGAGTGAAACCCGTACCTGATCGGTGTCTACGTCGAACATCTGCTGGTAAAAGGAGAGGGAGAAAAAGCCCTTGCCGGTGCCCGAAGTGGAAACATTGTCGTCAACCAGCTGAAGTAAATGATGGTTATTTGGGGAAGTAATTGCCATCCCAGCCTTTCCATTTGGTAACGCGGATATCATCAAAAACAAAACTGGATTGTTGCCAAACCCCCTCCCCCTTCCTTAATACGGGCAAAAAGTCTCATCACAAAAGGCGCTGGTGATTTGCCAAAACCCAAGAGTAAGCATATTCAACACACAGGTTTTGGCGAATCGCCAACTGCTTTCGTGGCGGTACTCTTTTCCTACAATGTCGCATATTTGGGCTATTGGCAAAGCCCCAAATCCGTATTCTCTGTTCCTCGAGTACTCCAAACAATGAACAGGGAACAGCCCGTGCAGCGCAAAAAAAAAAACGGATTTTTCCAGTTAAACAAGGCACTATCATACCTGGACATGTGGTGCTTGCGGGACCTTGATTTTTGGGGATTCCTTGCAAAAATGAAAAAAAAAAACCTTGGTTTTGGGGTCCCCGTACCATTCGGGGGGCTTTACTTTTTGAGCCCCCGCCGTACCGTGTTCAGGTATGGGCACAATGTAGTTGAGAACAGAGCACTCGCTAAGCACAAGGCACATGTTCTTTTCAGAAAAGAAGGGTCTCGTAGCGAATTTAATGCGCTGGAATAAAAACCTATTCTGAAATTTGCGCGTTTATTGCAAAACTCTGTTCGCAAACTTGGGGGAAACTTTTCCCGAGCCGCACTCGTTAAAAACTGGGCACGAAGGACCCGACCACATCGGCGAGCTGTGCACAAAAATAAGCCACACCTACAACTTACGATTTGGTTCAAGGGCTGCTTGGCTTTAAATGTTTCAAAAATAGAAGGCGATTATTACTGTAAACCAGCAAATCCGTGAGCAATTGCTACTGCGCAACATCAATCGATAATTGTCTGCCGTTACACGACCCCAATCAATCAATAATCGTCTGTCGTTGCGGGACCTAATACGAAAGAAACTATAAAAACCACGAATATCTATTTTCGTCGTGGTTTTCTGTACTTTTTACTGCATTTTATTCATAAATATTCAATTTTCGAGAGTTTAACAAATACAAACCGTGTTCCTGTCCCTCTCTCCGAGATTTCCTCCGAAATCCCGTTGTTCGTTCGACGAATTCGTCGAAAAATCACTGCCAAAGGCTAAAACACACATTTTATTGCGAAAAATTGTAAAACTTACATTGGAAGTTTAAGTCAGACATTGTCAATGGACTCTGAAATGAAATCCGTACACAAAAAATCAATGAAATCTGGAAATATAAACCGATAAATCGGTAATTTGTCACAAAAATATAGCCACAAACTGGAATATTCATTGATAACACCGAAATAATAATACACGTGAAGGACCGAGTTTGGAAGATCGATAACCTGGGAAAGTCAGATGAGAAAATCAACAAACATAACAAGAAATCGGCTAGCGCCGGTCGCGGGATCGACTCCGGCGGCGGTCCCTTCCACGGTCGCGGTGGTCCCTGTCCTTCCGGTCGCGTTTGCGATCCCTCGAACGGCTTCTGCTGCGTTTGCGGTCGTTACGGTCACGCGATCTGAAAATGACGTGGGTTTTTAAAGGACTAACAGCCAGATCATTTAGGATATCATGTCATTCACGAGATGTGGTATTGCAAAATTTCGTAAGACCAAGCGGGATCCAGGTAGCCTCAGTCCGTGTTGAGAAGTCTGGGGCCGCTCTGAGGAACGCTGACAACGTTAGGGCTCTGAAATGCAGGTAGACCACCACAGGCGCCTCGAAGGAATCCACTCAGCCTCAGGCCGCCTCCATACATGGGCAAGCTCCCCAATATGGGGCGGTAGGGGCGTCGCAATTTTAAGTTTTCGGCAGTTTTTCTTAGAAAAGGAGACCCGTCGCAAATTTTCGACGCTTTCAACAATTGAAGGGGGCCTCGCAAAATTGACCCCCGCGGTAGGTTGCCCAGGTATGGCCGCCTCGGGAACGCCAAAGCCCAAAACGCAGTTTCGCAATTTAGCTAGGGTAGTTGGAGCACGTGCGAAAAAAATCCGGTAGCTTTGTCTACGAGTGTGTTGATGTAGCGCACTCATATATTGGCTTTTTAAAAACTTTTTACCAGGAATTCGGTCGAATAAGTTCTAAATACGTTTGCCATTTTGGACGGAACTTGAATACAAAGCTCAAACGCCGTGTTAATGTGAACTGTGGGCCCTTTAAAAAAGATCAACAGCTAAACAGCGGACAGAAAATTGAAACTTTCCAACGCATTTCTGAGCATTACTGACAACCGGCTGGCACCAATGCTTGACATGAAGAAATCCATGCCAAAAATTACGGAAAGGAGTACTATAACATATTAAAGCAATTTTATCGTTATAATCACCCCATTTTTGAACAACAACAAAAAATTGAAGTGTAGAAAACGAAATAAAAATCCCACCTGGACCGCTTCCTCTCGCGAGAGCGGCTCCTCTTCTTCTCCCTCGACCTGCTCCTCCGCCTGTCCCTCGACCGACTGCGCTTCGATCCCCTCTCCTTCGAACGGGACCTCTTCTTCTCCCTATCCTCTCTCTCACTCTTCTCCCTAAATTCATGTATTTCTCCAAAAAACCTCAGAGTATCATACCTGTCTCTTTCCCGTACGCTCTTCAGCTTCTTCTCCCTCTCCCTTTCCCGCTCCCTCTCGCACTCGCTGTCTTCGCAGGAGCACTCGCCTCCCGAACAAGAGCAGGAACAGCTGAAAAAAAACAAGACAGTCAGCTGGTTCCAACGGCAAAAGAATGATAACGGCGGCAAAGGCAACGCAATTTTCGCCGCGTCGCCACATATGATAAATAGCCAAACGCGCCGCGATGCGTAGAACCTGCGCCACAACAAAAAATACCCACTCGCTCTCAACCTCCGACGGCTTCTGAAGCTTCACAATCTCCACTTTCGCGTCAGCTATCTCCGGATCGGCCGTCAGATCGTACTTTCCCATGTCGTCGTCATCATCCTCATCTTCTTCGTCCTAAAACCACGAATACCCTTCAATTTAAACGAAAACCTACATCAGAGCCGAGTTTATACTTGTCGAGGTCCCCGGAATCCTCCTCTTCGTCTTCCAATTCTCCTTCGTCCCTTTCCTCATCGGGCTTTGAAGACGACGTCTAAAATGAAAATATTAACAACATAATTAAAATAAATTCAAAATTTCCCCCTATTTTGTCGCCCAAAAGATGCAAAAATGGAGATTGTGAATACGTACCGCCGCTTGAGACTTCTTCCTTTTCCTGCCGAATTCGTCGAACTCCTCCTCGTAGTCACGTTTGATGTACTCGACGTCCTGGCGATCCATGTAGCCTCCTCCGTAGCCTGGAAACAACACACACTTAGAGAAAAGAAGAAATTCGATTAATTTTCCAATCGACTAAGTTTTTATTAAATTAATGCCCAACCTAACAACGCGCTTTTTTCTTTCCTTGGCGGAGGGAGGGGGGATCGATGCATAAGCCCCCCCCCCCAAATGGTGGCAGGTAGGCACCGTAAGCCCCAATTTAATTCCGTAGATTACCTCAAACACCAACACCAATGTTTAGTGTATGATGGGGGCAATACTGCACAAGTTCCGTTTACACTACTTAGTCCCCCATTGCTGGAGCTTAAAAAATCGTTCGTTACAGTAACTGGTGTGGGTGCATGACAGTAATTCGTGGTGTAAATTTAAAAGGTTTGAACTCGTCGCCAACTCGTCTGAACGGATTTGCTTAAACTACCGAGCTATACGATTTTTATTGTATAAATAGCACTAAAAATGTGAATTCCAACACGGATTTGGCTCCCAAATGTTGATTGCCGCATGGTTTTCGGGTAAATTACCAATTTGTTCAGTGTTTTGGCTTAGCAAACCTTAAAAACCAACCGGTTCTCCGCTCTAGATCACCGAGCTTGGGAGCGTTGCATACATTGCACGTCCGCCTCCGGGCCCAATTCACGTTTCCGCACCTGAATTGTCCAATTTATAAACAGAAATTTCGAAAATCCCACTTGTTACAGACCCAATCCTCAGCTGCGAAGAGACCCTTCGACTTTTCGGCCATCTCCTTGCCGATTTCCTTCCCAACTCGGCTCTTCGGACGGGGTTTCGCTGAAAATGGAAGGATATTTCCACAATTTCCAGTTCTTAAACCGAAAGTCAACATTTGACGGACTAAACATGCCAGATTCGGCATTTTATAGTTTAAAAATAGATAAAAATTGTTGAAGCAAATGAATAATACTCACGTTTCTCACATCCTTCGCAGTACTCGGTGTATTCCGGATTGATAAAGGCGCATTTGGCATCCAAACAGGCCCATTCTCCTTCCTTCAGAGCACGACGGCTCTTCTCCTTGTGCTCATCGCTCTCTTCCATCTGAAACTTACAATAATAATTTTAATTAATTAAACAATTAGCATACAGGTAAATTAACAAAAGATAATGAAAATGTAAAGTGAAATACAAAGTAAATAAAATATCGAATTAAAATCCACGATTTCCTTGGCAATTAGCCAGCAAAAAGCATTGGGTCCCGCAACGATCGCCCCGTGGATGATTGTCTCAGCCGGTGAACCACGTTGTTCAGCTGAACTGGATTTTTCATTAAGAAATTTTAAGCGATTTTTAAATGCTTTTTTTGTTTTAAACCCCGCCCATTTTTGAATTATGCTAATTAGCAATTTAATATTGGTTTTCTCATAGCGACTGCCGTAAATTTTTGTATTCTCTGGAGTCTGGGGACTATTTTTGTCAATATATTTTGAAATCATTAAACAAATGCGTTGTAGATGGTTTCTGTGTGCTAGGTTTTGGATAAAGTACGTTTTCCTGTGCCTAAATCCATGCTTTCGCTTTTTACCGCCGTTAAATCTTGTGTTTATCTGATGGCACGTGGCATATCGGCGTCTCATCCCGATTGTCATCTGTTGACGCTTAAGTTTTTCAATACAATCTTCAAAATTTCAGGCATGACTACCGTAGAGCCTCCGTGCTTTACCATAATCAGCACGCCTACTGACTGGGAACCTCCCACGGAGACCTTCCTCAAGGAGAAGTTCGAGAAAGGTGGGTTTTTTTTAAAACCATTTTTAGTTTTTAAATGTGTCCATTTTTCAGGAAACATCAAGGAGAAGAATGAGGCTCTGGAGAAGCTCATTCTGATGATCCAGAATGGCGACAAGATGGGTCCCTCCATGCTGATGTACGTCATCAGGTTCTGTCTGCCCTCCAACGACCACCGCTTGAAGAAGAACCTTCTCATCTTCTGGGAGGTTATTCCCAAGGTAATTCGTTTTTTTTCTGCCTTGAAAATATGGTTTTTTAGACAAATGCCCAGGGTAAACTCCTCCACGAGATGATTTTGGTCTGCGACGCGTACAGAAAGGACCTCCAGCACCCGAATGAGTTCGTCCGCGGGTCCACTTTGAGGTAATTTTCTTATTTGTATGTTAACGGTCTAAAAAATTTCAAGGTTCCTGTGTAAATTGAAGGAGCCCGAGCTTCTGGAGCCCCTCATGCCCTCCATCCGCGCCTGTCTCGAGTACAAGCACTCTTACGTCCGCAAGAACGCCATCTGCGCCATTTTCACCATCTACAGTAAGTCGAAATTGGAGATTTTTTATCATTCTTGGCTTAGGAAACTTTGAATTCCTGATTCCCGACGCGCCAGAGCTGGCTTACAACTTCCTGGAGAGGGAGGAGGACGCTTCCTGCAAGCGCAACGCTTTCATGATGCTTCTGCACGTGGATCAGGCCAGAGCCCTCGACTACCTGTCAGGTACATGATTTTATATATATTTAAGAAATTGGCACTTTTAGGCTGTATCGACCAGGTTACGCAGTTCAACGACATTCTCCAGTTGGTGATCGTCGAGTTGATCTACAAGGTGTGCCACGCCAACCCCAAGGAGCGCTCCAGATTCATCCGCTGCGTCTACAATCTCCTCCAGTCCAACTCGGCCGCCGTCAGGTTCGTTTTTAACGAAATACATATTTCGGCACATTAATTTTGAAATGGAAGGTTTTATATTGCTGTTATGGTGCTATTTCCAAAAACGCCCTTATTACAGCGAGTTGCCGATTTTTATTCGTGCCAGCCGATTGGTACTGCGTATTTTTATATTCTGCGAAACCCCGGGGGCTTATCTCCCATCCTTGAAGTTTCTCTGACGAAACTCCTAATCTATCTCTTAAAATGGAACTCGCCTTTGTATCAATTTGCACGCGCTTTTTAAAAACATGTTGTGGAACTGGTGGGCATCGAGATGTCATTGAAATTACCTGCGGTGCGTTCGTCGAGAAGGAAACGAAGACAACCTCTCAGTGATGCGAGTTCGGTCAAAATGAACAGAAAAATGGGGGGTTACGTCAATCACGCGATTTTGACACATCCGTTACGAAAAGCTTCAAATTGGTTTCTTATTTTTATCTGCTATTTTAGGTACGAGGCTGCTGGTACCCTCGTCACTCTCTCCTCCTACCCTGCTGCTATTAAGGCCGCTGCCACCGCCTACATCGACCTGATCGTCAAGGAGAGCGACAATAATGTTAAGGTAATCCATATTTCTTTTTTATTCTGATCTAACTCGTTTTCTAGCTGATTGTCCTCGATCGTCTGATGAACCTCCGTCAGTCCTCCTCCAACGACAAGATCCTCCAGGAGCTGGTTATGGACATTCTCAGGGTTAGTTTTGGCTTCAATTCAAGCTATCATTTTCGCCGAAACTTATTTGGCTCTATTCATTGCATGTACATTCTACAGACTACACATACCAATTACAACATCCAAACATTGGCACGTTCAGTAAAAACTTTGGATATTTGCAGGTGCTCAACGCTCCCGGCCTTGAAGTGCGTCAGAAGACCCTCGCCTTGGCTTTGGACCTCGTCTCCAGCCGCAACGTTGAGGAGATGGTCGCCTTCCTCAAGAAGGTTAGTCTCTCTCTCTCTCTCTCTCTCTCTCTCTCTCTCTCTCTCTCCGTCTCTATGATTTTATTGAATTTCGGTCTAGGAAATCGCCAAGACCTCGTCCGAGACCAACGAAGAGGCCAGCAAGTACCGCCAGGAGCTGGTGAAGACGCTCCACTCTGCCACCATTCGCTTCCCCGACGTCGCTCCGAACATCATCCCTGTGCTCATGGAATTCCTCTCCGACGACAACGAAGTGGCCGCCCAGCACGTGCTCTCATTCGCCCGTGAGGCAGTGCACAAACTGCCCGCTCTCAAAGAGTCGATTCTCTCCTCCCTCCAGGTATTTTAGCTATTTTCTGTTAAAATTTATCATTTTGTGTTTCAGCAAGGCCTTCTCTCCATCCAGAAGCCTAAGATCTTCATGTCGGCCCTGTGGATCCTGGGATCCTTCTGCGACACAGACCAGACCTGTCTCTCCGTTCTCAGAATGGTCAAGGAGTCGCTGGGAGAGCTGCCCATTGTCGCTAGTGAGCTCAGTGAGGCTCAGGAGGACGAGGCTTCCTCTGAGGAGGCTAAGAAGGTAATTTTCTTTTAATCATTTAGTTTATTTTTCAATTTAAGCCCCAGACTAAGCAGCTGATCACCGCCGACGGCACCTACGCCACCCAGTCTGCCCTGATGACCACCAAGCGAGTGGAGAAGTCCCGTCCTCCCCTCAGGCGATTCCTTATGGAGTCCGATTTCTTCCTGGGAGCCCAGTTGGCCACCGTGCTCGCCAAGCTCTCCGAGCAGTTCGGACGCCTCAACGCCACCCGTCCCGAGAGGGCCAACAGGTAATTTCCCGCTTAAAATTCCTTAAAATTGCCATTTCTTCCAGATTCCGCGGTGAGTGCATGTACATTCTGTCCTGCATCGTTCACTTGGGAAAGAGTGGACTGGCGAAGAGCGGCGGAGTGACCGAGGACGACCTCGACAGGTAATTATTATACCTCTATAGCGAAAAAAATATGCCACGCCCACTTTGTTCCAACTCTGTGTTCGGTCAAAAAGCGTTTTTCGGTCGTTTTTGGAAGTTTTGATCGAATTTCAACCCCTATTGAAGTTATGGATTTACAAACTTTGGCCGACTTCTTGGAAATTTGTTGTTTCATACGTTTTGGGCGAAAAATAGACCTAGCCCAGTTCTATCTCTCGAATTCTGTTCGTCTAGAAATGGCTTTTCGAACGATTTTTGGAGTATCGATCGAATTTGACCCTATTGGCGTAGAAGTTGCGTTTATGCAAATTGTGTCTCACCCCTGCCGGTTCATTTTGAAATTTCATGCTTACTTTGTATTGACCGCTGTTTTAGTGCATTACCAACCTTTTTTCTTCAGAATCGGCGTCACCATCAAGATGCTGGCCACCGGCTGCCCCGGAGCCGACAAGTTCTACATTGAGAAGTGCCAGGAAAGCCTGGAGAAAATGCTGATCAACACCCACAAGGACTCGGCTGACGAGTTCGAGAAGAAGCGCGAGAAGAACTCGATCCAGGTCGACAAGACCATCGCCTTCTCCCAGCTGACGGCCCGTGCCGACGCCGCCGATGGAGAGAACCTCTTCGATTCCGCCCTCGCACAGGCCCTCGGAACCGCCCCGAAGACCCAGAAATTCGACTTTTCCAGGTAACAGTTGCACATTTTTTGGTTAGAAGTGGGATTTTCAGCTCCAAACTTGGCAAAGTTATCCAGCTTTCTGGATTCTGCGATCCGGTGTACGCCGAAGCGTACGTGAATGTCAACCAATACGATATTGGTCAGTTTCCTCATATTTTTCTATTAATTTTGAGTTTTTTTAGTTTTGGACGTTCTCATTGTGAATCAGACCGCCGACACCCTGCAGAACGTCTCCCTCGAGCTCTGCACTGGTGAGTATCAGTTTTTCCCGAAATTCTGGGCTGAATACCCGTAATTTTGCCAGGAATTTATGGGGCCAGCTGGCTGTGTGGAACGCTTGCTGAGTTAGTGCCAGCCGGGTGGCAATTAAACATGAAAAATCTGAAATGTTCCATAATTCATGGGATTGTTTCAGACATTCTCCCATATTTATCCGAATCGCAGTTACCGAATCTCATTGGAAATCTTGTAGAGAAAAATAGTACGCATGAGCAAAATCGAAATTATCCTCGCGAATTTTTGGATTTGTATGTTTCCTGAGTATCATACACCACTTTTGACAACAATATCGAAACAGTCGCACGGTTTGAAAAAAAAATTAGTCTGGGACGTGTTTGCCCCCAGCTCTCTTAATTCTCTTAACTTGCATGTTGCCAAAACTAGTTCTAAAACGTGCCAATGTTTCTATGTTGTTCTTTGAAGTTTGCGTGGAATGAAACCATTTCCAAACCGACCGTAGCAGCTTTTGCGAGATTTAAATCTTGTTCCATTAGTCAGTTGTCCATGCCACCCACTGTCACTAGCAGTAAGCTTCTCAGTAAAACCATGAATCGATGTTTCCCATGAGTTATCGATTTTTAGCGAATTTTCGTTTCAGATGGAGACTTGAAGCTGGTGGACAAGCCCTCTCCCATCACCCTCGCCGCCTCCGACTTTGCCAACATCAAGGCCACCGTGAAGGTCGCCTCCACCGAGAACGGAATGATCTTCTCCACCATCTCCTACGACGTGCGTGGCTCCACCTCCGACAGGAACTGCGTCTACCTCCAGGACATCAAGATCGACATTATGGTACTAATTTATTTTGTAATTCTTATTTATCTTTGTTTTTAGGACTACATCGTTCCCGGCGTGCTCTCGGACCAGGAGTTCCGCCAGATGTGGTTCGACTTCGAGTGGGAGAACAAGGTGACCGTGAACACGAACATCACGGATCTCAAGGCCTACATCGACAACCTGGCCGGAAACACGAATATGAAGGTCCTCACGGCGGATTCGGCCATCGGTTTGTGGCTTTTATAGCCGAAAATACTTTTTTTTCTTCTTCAGAAGACGACTGCGGCTTCTTGGCGGCCAACCTTTGCGCCCACTCGATCTTCGGCGAAGACGCCCTGGCCAACGTCTCCATTGAAAAGTCGAATCCCATGGACGAGCTGTCGGCGATCGTCGGACACATTAGGATCCGGGCGAAGAGCCAGGGAATGGCCCTCACCATCGGAGATAAGGTTGGATTTTGCGCCAGTTTATTCAAAAAATGCCATTTATCAAATAATTTGAGCCAGATTTTCGACATTATATGTATGGGAAGTTGCCCTGAAGCTGTAACAATTAATTTTTGGGCTAAATTCGACATCTGTGACGGTCAATATCGATTTTTGGCTCGGCTACGGTAGATGACTATTGGTGACTCTAATTATGGACGACCTTGATAACAAAATCAAACTTCGTATTTGTTTTCTGTAGAAAAGCAAAAAATTTTAAAAAATTTTCGAATTTTGGTATGTTGTGTACCGAAAGCATAATATTTTTTTTGGGCAAGGTTTTATGAATTACAGCAACCCATAGGCGCCTACCGTAAACCGAGACAAAAAAATCGAATTTTAAATTTGGATCCTAAAGTCCCGGAAAATTTTTTGGGTCTTTTTGGGTAAAATTCAATACCAAATTCCTTTTGTAATTGTTTGCGAGACTCCATTCTAACTGAGGACCTCTCTCTTAATCGATTTTAAATGGCCCCAGAGTCTTAATTTAAGTGTTTAAATTTGCTATAAAGCTCGAATCGTCTCCAAAATCGGTCATTCTTGGAAAGTTATGTCGTATTTCCGACATTAACGAAATGAAATGCTCACCATTGCCCAGCTACATTTTATAATTTCTTCTTCATTTCAGATGAACCTGGCGCAGAGGGAACGGAAAAATCAAGCACAGCTGGTGGCTGCATCGGCGTAATCGCACCCTCCTCTTAGGGTGCTCTCTTTAAACTTCTCTATTTATTGCCCCGATATGCCCCCGATTGTTGTGATATCATAATGTTCGTCCTCCTTTGCTGTGATTTTAATGTATTAGCTAAGTATACAGTCGTTTTAAATCTCACGCTTGTGCCCGACAAGCCGATTAATTAATTAATTAATTGTGTACATTTTTTGTTCTTACGACGGTTCCAATGAAGAGGATGGGTTTGGATTCGCTATGGTTTGAAAAACATGGGGTATTACAGTGCGTTCGAGAGCAACTGACTCCGTCAACCGATGCCATCTCTAATTCTCTCTCTCTTTCTAGCCTTTGAATTTTTATTTTTGCTCTTCGTTGCAAAAAAAGCAGTGTCAGAGAAAAAAATGTGGTCCTGTGCGGAAATCTAAAGTCAGCCGCTATTATTTGAATTCAACGGGACGCCATATCGCTTTAAAAAAACAAGCCACCAATTGTCGACCTTCCTTTATTGATCGTAAGTTAATGATTCACTTTTTACTTAGAAAAGACCTCTTATAGTTCATAAAAAATAGAGTTTTGCCAATTTTCATCCCAAATTTCAGGAGATAATGGCAGAAACTGTTATGTTCACTAACCTTCCTTACGGTTTACAAATCGAGATACTCAGTAAAGTAAGAATATTTTAAAATTATGCAGTAACATTTCGACTTTCAGTTTACTTATCGAAAATTCATTCAGTTTCAACAGTGCTGTCAATATAGCTTCACTTTGAGTGAAACATGCTCTTCATTCAAATTTCCTATTAAAATGGGAAAAGTTGATCACAATGTAAGTGAGAGAGATTGCAGAGAGAAATATAGAGAGAGAGATTTAGAGAAAAATGATCTCTTTTAGGGAGGAAAATTTCATGTTGGAGCAAGAAAGGTGGAAAATTTCTCTCAAAGCAGATTTTCAACCAGGGACCTACAATTGGTACTTTTTCTTTGAAAAGCCAAAAGTTGAACAAAATTTTTAGGATTGTCTCAGAGATGAACATTGCTTATCGCTTGGTCGAAATTTCAAAAAAGTTTCTAGATTGTTGGCATGGGGTGTACATTGTTCTACAGAAATGTTCAAAACTTTTATCAAGGTGGGTGATTAAGGTTTTTAAGAAATGCAATCAATTTGAGGAGCTTAAAGTGGAGTATGTACAGTGGGTGGTCCGAAAAGAAGAATATCGGGGGTTCGCCAATGAACCGGTAGATTGCATTGTTAGTTTTTCGAGTTTTTTGAGTGGCGAAATTACAAAATCACTCACACACTCACGCTCATACACTCACACTCACACACTCGTGTTTCAGTTAATCATCACAGATGAAAGAGACAGATGTCTCTCTGTTGAAGAGCTGTGGTCCATGAAACCCCGAGGTTTGATGGCCTACGTTGACAAACTCTCACCATTCGAAATAATATGCAAATTCAAGGTCAGCAGAAAATTTCTCGAGTTTCAAAGTGATGTTCATTAACAAAATCTTAATGGCCCTGATCTATCGATAAATAGGATATTTTCTGAGCCTCGTAACAAACTTCAAAAAGTGAAGAGAGCCCTTCTTCAGCTGGGACACGCGTGTCAGCCTTGTAAATTACCATCTTTGGATATATCCCAGGGCAATGATGAAAAACAGAAAAATTCAATACATTGGAAAGTTACAAGGACGGGTGAAAAGAGCCCTTTTGCTCTTATTACACTACACGGCAATAATTTGCTCATACGGCCGTTTCCCAAACCTGAAAATGTTTATGACAAGGTTTATATAATTTATTAACTGTTTATGTTGTATTTGGTTCAAGAAGAAAGTTTTTGAGTGTAAATTACATGAAAGTGTATGTTCTACTCTTTAAATGACCCTGTCACTCACTCACTCACTATATATATATATATATATATATATATATATATATATATATATATATATATATATATAGCCCCCCTCTCTTCGTCTCTCTCTCTCTCTTTGTCTCTATTTATCTATCTTTCGTTATCTCTCTCTTTCTCTCCCCCCTCTCTTCGTCTCTCTCTCTCTCTCACTCTCTAACTCTCTAAATCTCTCGTTCTCTCTCTATCTCTATATCGATATCTCTTTCTCTCCATCTTTTGTATCTCCCTCCTCCCTCTATATCTCTTTTGCTTCATCTCTCTCACCCAATCTCAATTTTGGCTCAATTTCATTTTCAAAACTCAATTTCAAAACGATAGATGGCGTTGGCGTCAGTTGTTTCACGCAGGTCATCGTTAATTCGAGCAGGCCGCCGTCTTAGGGGGGAAAAACAACTGACGCCAACGCCACATCCATCGTCTTTTCGCATTGGGGTGGCCCCAAACCTCCATTCGGCAGTTTTTTCTTCTTTCTCTCTCTCCCTCCTTCCCTCTCTTTATCTCTCTCCCTCTTTCTCTCTCTCTCTCTCTTTCTGTAAAACAAAAAAACTTTTATTTCACATATTGCAGTGAGACGAATCCCGGCTAAAACTTTTCTTGGGCCGGCCCGACTCCTTTGTCTCGGGCCGGCCCGTCTCGTTAGAACAATGGGGTTAATCATGCTGACCTGCGCAAAACAACGAGCGCCAAAACGACACTTACTAGGGAATGGCTCCAACCGACCTCCGGAGATTCTGAACGAGGTATACCATATTCGATGAGTTACGGAATGGAGAGTTCACAAAAAAATTTTTAGCTGCTGAATGGCCTTTAGCGCCGAGAAATCATCGATTTTCTGCGCGCGGTGCCGACCATTTTTGGAAGCCGGTGGCTCAAAAGCGGCGCCGCGGCTGCCAAAAGCAGCGGTTCGGTAGTTCAGTGCCAAGCGCCTCCCTTCATAAGCAGACTGTGGTGGGTTCGGTCCCCCTGACTGCCAAACTTTTTTGTCTATCTTTTTATTTCTTTAAAATGTGATATAACAACATAAAAACGTTTTGCCGACGTATATTTCGTATTTCAGCGCGTAACAAGCACTTTTGGACCATTGGACCAAAAAAAATATTTTGGTAGTATTTGCACAGGCAGCCCCATTCGGATTCTGTATCTTACAGCGCTTATTTGTGCTTAAAATCTACTGGAACAGCATTACGTTACCAGCTTTAGCGGAGAACATAAGTGAAGTCGATCTTAAACTAGTTTTTCTACCCGTTTCGTTTTGGTAAAAGTAGGCCAAAATTTCGCATTTTCGGCTGCTTTGGTGGTCGTTTGGTGGTAGCAGAAAATATCAAATAATAGTGGAAAACAGATTTCTTTAATATTGACAAAAAATTTGTTGTTAAAAGAATTTTGTTGTAACATTCATAACGTAAAGGCAGGTCAAGACGGCAAGAATATAGTGAAAAAAACAAAAATATTTTTTTGGTCCAATGGTCCAAAAGTGCTTGTTACGCGCTGAAATACGAATTATACGTCGGCAAAACGTTTTTATGTTGTTATATCACATTTTAAAGAAATAAAAAGATAGACAAAAAAGTTTGGCAGTGAGGGGGACCGAACCCACCACAGTCTGCTTATGAAGGGAGGCGCTTGGCACTGAACCACCGAACCGCTGATTTTGGCAGCCGCGGCGCCGCTTTTGAGCCACCGGGTTCCAAAAATGGTCGGCACCGCGCGCAGAAAATCGATGATTTCTCGGCGCTAAAGGCCATTCAGCAGCTAAAAATTTTTTGTGAACTCTCCATTCCGTAACTCATCGAATATGGTATACCTCGTTCAGAATCTCCGGAGGTCGGTTGGAGCCATTCCCTAGTTAGCGGTTTTTTTGAATTGGGATGACGCTAAATCTTTATTCGGCAAATTTTGTGTTTTGATTACCCTGTTTCATTTATTACAAAATAATTTTAAAAAAACAACCCATTGCAGTTACAAGATTTTCTTCATTTTTGTGCTTGTTACGCGAGGCCTCGAAATGACCCTAGATTTTGAAGTTTTGCCGTATTTCATCAAAAGAAAAATTCTAGAAAAGGTAAGTTTTCTTCTATTTTTAGGCATTACAATAATAACAATTAAAGTTGTAAAATTATGTTTTCAGATGACATACGCCAAGTACTCCATTTTCGACGGATGCAGTATTTTCTCTCATTCGCTTTGCGAAGGAATTCCTAAAATGAAGTTTGCGAAAGATGTAAAACACATTATTGTACATGAGGTAAACATTTTTTTTGTTGTATTTTTACAGAATTTGATTTCAGGATGGGAAATTTTTTTTCGATGAAAGGAAATTAGTTCCGAATTTTCCAAGAGCCTTTATTTCATGGTCTGAATCTTTTGCCATTTGGGTGCGTTTATAAATTAAGTAATTTTTAATTTAAATTTAAGTTTTAATTTAATTTTTTTCATCTTTTCAGGATGATCTGAATGATGAATTGTGCTTATTTCTCCTAAAACTGATAAAAGTCAACACAAGGCGCAGCGGGGTGTTTGCAGTTCTTGGCCGCGTGAGTTGCTCCGGACAACTGTTTTGTGCACTTGCAAAGGTGGTTCTGCTTGTTTTATGATTGAAGTCTATTTTTCAGTGTTTAAAACCTGAGGAAATTCTAATATTTTGTTCATGGCGCCGTAGAGGTAATTTAATCGACGAATACTTGGACTGTAAGGTAAGAAAGGCGACAAACCATAGTTCTCACGGGCCGGGCCGACTCGAAAAAAATCTTTGGCTCGGCCCGGCCCGGCCCGTCTTGGCCCGGCTCACTTCGGCCCGTCCACTCGGACCACCCAGTCAAACTGTCACCCACACGATCAAGGTTTGATCCCGGTCGGGACACTTTATTTTTGCTAACTTATAATTAGTTTAAAAGTGTAATAGAAGTATAATGAAAATGTTTTCGTGGTTTAAAACATTTGACGTAAGCTAAAAAAACGTCAAATTGAAAATTTTTTAAATCGTTTTTTTAGCTTACGTCAAATGTTTTAAACCACGAAAACATGCAAATGTCGTCTAAACCATACAAAAGTTTACTCACTTTTTCTAGAAGTTTTCTTTGGATGAAATACGGCAAAACTTCAAAATCTAGGGTCATTTCGAGGCCGAGGCTCAGAATCGGCTCACTGCAAATGGTGGTTATCCTTTAATTTTTCTGAGAATGAGAGAGAGGGGGGAGAGAGAATTAATAACTGCCGAATGGAGATTTGGCGTCACCCAACGCGAAAAAAACCGATAGGTGTGGCGTTGGCGTCAGCTGTTCATCGCAGGTCAGCATAATATGCCAAAATTGAGATTGGGTGAGAGAGATGAATAAAAAGAGAAGCAAAAGAGATATACAGGGAAGAGGGATGAAAGGTGGAGAGAGAGAGATAGAAAGAGAACGAGAGACTCCAAAGTCGCATCCGGTTGTTTTTAGGCACACCATTTGAAGTCCAACTTCACCGCTGTTCCAATATTCCCACAAGCAGCCTTTAAACCTGTATTAGGTCACAACCACTTCGGAGGCTTCGCCAGTGAAGTGGAACCAAGAAGAGGAAACTGGAGGACACAAGAAGATTACTAGGAGGAACCCCCACCCGATCCCAACCCCAAAGAAAAAGTTGATAACAAAATGTTTATTGTAACAAAAACAATTACTCCTCGTCTCCGGAGCCCTCTCCTCCCTCGGCCTTCTTCATGTTGCGTCTCTTCACGCGGCCGGGGCGGCCACCTCCGAAGGGCGACTGGAGGGAGAAGTCGATGTGCTTCTGGGAGTCAAGGCGCACAACGAAGGAGGGGACGTCGACGATCTGACGGCGCACGCTGAAAAAACGAAATAAGACAAAGGAAAGAAAAAGGATATTTAAAAAAAGAGCAACAGAAGTAAAACTAACCGGATGTGCTTCTGGCGGATGAGGACGCGGGCGTGGTGGATGGACTTGGCGAGTCCCAGCTTGAAGACCTGGGTCTGCAGACGACGCTCCAGGAAGTCCTCGATGCGGAGTCCGAGGACGTAATCGAGCTTCATGCGGTCCTCGGGCAGGACGCCGATGCGGACGAGACGACGGAGGAGGGCGTTTCCTTCGAAGAGGCGCTTGGGGTCCTTGTCCTCGAGGGTGAGCAGCTCACGAGCGGCCTTACGGACCTTGGCGAGGGTGTACTTGACACGCCAGACTTCGCGCTTGTTCTTGAGTCCGAACTCTCCGATGGTCTTGAGCTCCTGAAAAACAACGAATTAAATACGGCCAAGGTTTGGACAATTAAGGCGCTTCGTTTTGAGCTCGAATGACTGACTACAATGGAAGATGAGTTTCGAGGGTTGGGCAAAATAATAATCCAAAAGTGCCAACAAATTTTCGTAACAAACGGAAGACGGGCAGGCTTTGAACGTTTTTAAAAATTTGTTTCCAGATAGCCACGCTGGAGACTGCATCGAAACAGAACCAAACAGATTGGCAAGTCAAAATTTTGCTAAACCGACATTAGAATTACTGGCCGTGTAATCGAAAAATAGTTCCTCCATCGTAACCACTCGATTTAAAAAGGATTAAAAGTAAAGAAAGGAGAAATAACCAACCTGGTCAAGGCGCTCCTTCTCGTAGGGACGACGCGGAGACCTGGCGACCTTAGACTGCACCGTCTTGATACGGGGCATGTTTAACCCTGAAAAATAAGAAATAAAAAATTGTACCGAATAAGAGAAGAGAACAAACAAACCAAGAATAAAATGGAAGAACCATTCAAATAAAGCTCGGGTTATCACGGGTAAAACGTTATTCACAGCTAACTGTCACCAGAATTGACTACAAGACTGATTTAGCCGCGATTAACTAAAAGTTTACACAATTGCGATCCAAAAAACCATTTTTCCGATATATGGTAGTTTTCCGTCTTCTAAAGGCGAACACAGCCGACAAAAGCTCAAACAAGCCTACATTTAAAAAATTGCACTCTTTTCTAAACAAAATTATCGCAAATTTTACTTAAAACGGGCATCAAAAAGGCTAAAAAATTAGGAAAAACCATTTTAAGTTGAAATGCAAAGGAAAGAGCAGGCGATTACGGTCGCCGCGATTTTCCGCGCGGGACCCAATTTCTGCAGGTGTGTTGGGGGAGCACACTCACAGGAGCTATTGCAGCCGTTTCTTTTTATTTAAAATTCTTTTTGTTTTGCGCTTTTTGGAATTTCTTTGTTTTTAGTAGTACTTTTCTTTAAATATTAAATTTATTTAAATTTCCGTTTTCAGCATGGATTTGCCGGACCCGTACCTGCCAGGAGCCATCAGTCTCTTCGACCAGTTGGACAAGAAGCTCATGGTTGTGTTGAGAGATGGACGAAAGTTGCTAGGATATCTTAGGTTGGTATTTTAATTTTCAACTTTTTTTTGTTTTAGAACTATTCATCTTCTTTCAGATCTATTGACCAATTTGCAAATTTAATCCTGGAGGACGTGGTAGAGCGGATCTTCGTCGGCAAATACTATTGCGAGATAGCCCAAGGATTCCTCCTTATTCGAGGAGAAAACGTGGAACTGGCCGGGGAAATCGACGAATCCGTGCCCCTGAATCTCACAAAGGTTCGTTTTTGTTTTTAGAAATTATACAATTTTCGTTTAAAAGCCATCCTAGCTCAGCTTTGTGTCCCCTGGAGCAGTTTGCGTTCTTTGGCAGCTCTAGGATTTAGATTCACCCTAATCTTTGTAAACGAATTCTGAATCTTTCGTGTTCTAAAACAGCAGCATGTTAAAGGACTGGCAACTCTTTGAAGTTTTCGGATAGTCACGCGAATTTTGAATACTCGTTCCTAAATGTCTCCTTCCCTGCAAGCGAGCAAAGTCACTTTTCGGCTTTTTAAACGGGTACTGATGTGAATTTAAAAATTCTTTTATCCGAACCTTTAAAATCCCCGCAGATCCTGTGGGAAGTTCTAGATTTGAACTATTGACCGCTATTCTTGTAAACTTCGAAGCCAAAACCTTCTGGAACCTTTATGCGGGAAAATTAAAAATCTCTGATTTTTTTATCCTGCAATGTCTGGCCCTGTGAATAACGTAATTTTCTCTGGCAATAGTCGTATTCTTTGGCAAGAAGCCAGGGCAGACCTGTATATTCGGGTCCCGGCACGACAATTTCATAATTAAACTTTTGACGCAGGGCTGCCAGAAACTCGATTCAGGAACTTTCGTATCGGGACCAATTTTGCCAAGGTTGTCGTGGCTTCTTGTCGCTATGAACACAAAGCTGAATTATAACAGCGAAAAAATGTATTGGGTCCCGAAGCGACGTAATGTCTCGTTGAAACCCGTGCTTCAGAAACGATAAAACCTTTTCTACGAGCCAGCAAAGTTCTTTTTCGGCCGCAAACGAGTTCTAGAAGCTGAAACAAGTGTGCTTAATTCTGTGAGAGCTGGTTGTTTTTAAATGGGCCCTAACGCGAATTTAAAACTTCCCGAGTCGAAACGTTTGAAATCCGTGCGGAAATCAATCCAGTGTGTTGAAAGCCAGCCAGCTGTTTTCATGCTAACCTATGAAATTACTTTTTTTAAACGACATTTTTACTATGTTTCACGAAATAATTCACATTTTCAGGTGTCTGTGGAGGAACTGCAGTCGATAGAGGTAGAGACACGGTCAAATACGACGAGTAAGCCAGCGGACGTGTCCAAATTGCGCTCCAAGCCCACGGACGACGATCCGTTCGCCGTTTGATCCGCCACGCCAGATGTCCTTCTCAGATCTGTATCATCCAAGTGTGTTCCAAAAGTTCCAAAACGTGTCTCTCCTCATCATTTTTGTATTTATTATGCCGTTTTACTACAATAACAATGCATAAATTTTTACACGTGTTTTAATTTCGAACACGCGGCACCGTTCGATTGCGGAGCTCTATCTGTCACGGCGCGTTCCCACGCAGTCGAAGGCCAATGTTCCCAAGGGCCTGCGGTGGCGCGATATCGTTTTTATGTCGTTCAGCCGGCAGTTATTGCCCCGTTTACACCAATCTTCCATTTTTCCCCCCTCGAACCTCGATAAATTCTAATTTCACCGCTGTTTTGTTTAAATTAGACCTTTAAATTGGCAAAAAAAATCACGAACTCTCAGAAAAAAATGGGTGAACTTCGTTTTTGGAACATTTTGATGATAGACATCCCGAAAACTGTGGTTAAAGGACTGTAATACTCCCAAGCTTTTCGTTCCTTTAAAGGACTGTAACCATCCGGTTACCGTAACTTAAAGGACTGTCATTTGCTTTAAAATGTGGGCTGACGTGACCTTTAAAGTACTGACCGTCGATTTTGATAGGTACCCCGAAAACGTGTGGTTAAGGGACTGACATACTTTTTGTTAAAGGACTGTCACCATTGAGTGACGGTTACTTAACTCACATTATTTTTGGAGTTAAAGGATTGTCATATGTGTTAATCTGTTGGATGTCGTTCCCTTTAAAGGACTGGCCGCCAAAGATACTACAAAACTCGTGGTTAAAGGACTGTCATACTCCCAAACAAGCATGGCAAAATTTGGGGCCGGGCCGTGAAAAATTTTGGAGCGGTCCGGGCCGGCCCGTTGCCATGCTTGCTCCCAAAATGTGAATTTTAAAGGACTGGAACCATCAAGTTGCGGTAAAACTTAGAGGACTGTCCAAATTTCGCACTTAAAGGACTGTATTGTATGTTAACGCTGAACTTCCCAATTTAAAGGACTGTCCGGCGATTTTGGTGAACCCTAGGTCGACAAATGCGGAAGTGCACGGTGAGATAGAGAGATCTCCGGTCTATGCAATCTGATTTACGACGAATACCGTAATCCCCACGACGTGAGATCCCATGATCACAGTCTTAAAGGTCTGTACTCTTGGGACCCCCGTACGAAAATACGGTTGCCCAACTTTCAACAAGCGTTTAAAGGTTTGTGGACCCAATTGTCTCGGCTGCAACTACGGTACCCCAAGGGCTAAAGTAATGACACTTTAAAGGTTTCTTGCTGTTGTGGTTACTGTAGCTGACCAACGGACACAATTTCCGCAGTTTCCCGAAAATGAATTCAGAAGAATCAACATGGTCCCGTTACGAAATTTCCTTTTCTGGGAATGTACTTGAGGAGCACAGTTTCAGAAACACATATAATCTTTTCTGTGAGTGTTGGATACGGAGAATCACTTCAAACACTTTGTTGGATACGAAGAAACACGCCCTTTTTGGTACGGGTTTCAGCCGACTATGTTGCCCCAATATTTCTCACGGGCCGGGCCAAATTGAAAATAATCCTCGGCCCGGCCCGCTTCGGCCCGTCTACTCGGACCAAGCATGGCAACGGGCCGGCCCGCTCCAAAATTTTTCACGGCCCGGCCCGACCCGGGCCGGCCCGACTCAACCGAAAATTTATGCCTTTTTTCAATGTAAAAATCGAAGAAAACGAAAAAAAAATTTTCGGGCCTGCCCGGGCCGGCCCGCTCCAAAATTTTTGTCGGCCCGGCCCGGGCCGGCCCCAAATTTTGCCATGCTTGACTCAGACCACCTACTCGGACTGTCACCCACGCGACGAAGGTTCGATCCCGGTCGGGGCACATAGTTTTTGCTACCTTAGAATTAGTTCAAATATGTAAAAGATTGGAGTGTTTAAAAAGAGTTAGCGGGGGTTTAAAATGTTAATGTAAGCTAAGATAACGATTTAAAGAAATCTTAATTTGACATGTTCACAAACCGTTTTGGCCAACGGGCCGGCCCTTCTCATAAGAACTATGCCTCTCTCTCTCTCTCTCTCTCTCTCTCTCTCTCTCTCTCGCTCTCGCTCTCTCTCTCTCTCTCGCTCTCGCTCTATCCATCATCTCAAATCCACGTCCCTTCTGACCTTTGCGTGTTTTGGCGGTCGCAGCGCACAACTGTCGGGCTAATCGGCCGCCGATGGGCGGGTCTCTGGCCGTTCTTTACACGTTTGTTTCAGTCTCGTTCCGCAGTCTCGCCTCTGCCTCACAGCCCGCCATCATTCTCTTTCGTTAGTTTTACTTTTCCCCTACTTTTTCCCAATCCGGGCCGGCCCGGGAGTGCTTCCCAACCCCCTCAGCCATCTTTTAAAAAAAAGTTTTTGTAACTTTAACTTTTTCCCAAATTTTATTGCGTTTTCTACTCCTAATGTACTTCAAATTGAGTTTACTAATAGTAAATATAAAAAACCGATCGTTTATCTTCCGGGCCGGCCCGTTTTTCACCCCTTCGCTCTTCGTGAATCTCGCTAATTCGCCTCCCTCCTCCTGATTATGTAATCGATTTTTGCAGCCAACGTAGTCCGTAGAAGTCTCGTAGCGATGGCCGCCAAGAAATTCAACATAGTTTTCGTGCTGGGACCCCCTGGCTCCGGAAAGGGCACCCAGTGCGAGAAGATCCACGCGGTAAGTATTTTAAAATGGGGGATTTTCCCCCAAAAGGTGGGTATTTTCACCGAAAATTGACGTTTTTGTTGCCAGAACGTTAAAAAAAATTCCTCATTTTTCATCGTAGATTTCGTAGAATCTCCGACCTACGTGAGACACGCGGATTCAATAATGTTTGCCCTGCCCCTTTGCCACAGAAAAACCACGCGGAAACTCGTTCGGAACGTCCGTCGAAACCACATTTCATCGCATAATCCTCGCGCAAAAACTGTGGTTTTGACGTGGAAAATCGTTTTTTCGACGATTTCAATACGTATTGTTTTGTAAATCAACGGATTTATTTTTGTGCCACACGGCTGGCTACAATATGGGGCACCGGGCTGGCCAGGAAGGAGAGTTTTGAGCCACAAGCGTATTGGGGCCGTAAACGGAGGAAGATTAAGTCAAGCCCCCCATCCTAGTTAAGCCCCGGGGTGGGGGCTTGACTGAATTGCGTATCTCGGAGATTTGAAATCATCCCAGTCCCCCTATTCGGAATCGGGGGGGGGGGGCTTGTGTACCCGGGACGTGTTTAATTATCTCCCACCCCCCATATAACGCAGAAACTTGTAGGAGTCGTAATTCATCAACGAGGAGGGCTTAATTGAATTAGATGGGGGATCTCACCTTGTGTAACCCAAACCGGGTGAACTGTTTTAGAGACTTAACAGAATCGTGGGGGACATAACTAAATCCCCCATAAACATGATGTGTATTGTCTTTATGGGGGGGGGGGGGGGGGGTAGATTCATTGCCTTAAGGGTGGGCTTCCAGAATAATTAACAATTTATAATTCCCTAACTTCCCTTTATTCCGAAAAACACATTCATTGGGGCCCCAAATCAATGTTGGGCTAGATTTCGAGAAAATGATTAATAAACTTTAGAGGCTATATTTGTAAAATCTAGTTATAAGCGTAAAGGTACCGGTTAAAATGTTAAGGACATTATTAACGTACTCTTTGTGAACCCAATAAAAGTCTATTTATTTCAGAACCTCGGCTACGTGCACCTGTCGGCCGGCGACCTTTTGAGGGCCGAGAGACAGAGGGAGGGATCCGAGTTCGGCGCCCTGATCGAGGAGCACATCCAGAACGGATCCATCGTCCCCGTCGAGATCACCTGCAAACTTCTGGAAAACGTGAGTGAGAAGCAGTTTAAAGGACTGGGAGCTGTTGGGTCCCACGATGATGGCACATCTATGCATCAAACGGTTGACCATTGGGTCCCGGGACGAAATGGAAACCCATGTTCAAATGGTTCAAAGGTTTACAGGACTGGTAGTAGAACCGACGAAAGGCGAAACTCTGTGGTTCCATAGATTTAAAGGACCGGAAGCCGATGGGTCCCGGAATCGCAATCAAAGCCATGTTGTTCAGGGAGTTTAAAGGGCTTGTCGCTTTTGGGTCCCGCGACGAAACGCAAAACCTTGTGGGTAAAATATTTTAAAGCACTGGTGACCGTTGGCTCCCGCGACGAAAGGCAAAACCCTGTGGTTCAGGAGGGTTAAAGGACTGGTAGCAGAACCTTTGAGTCCCGAGACGAAAAGGTAAAGCATAGTCCTGTGATTCAAATGATTTAAAGGACTGGTAGATCGCCTTGGGTCCTGTGACGAAAGGCCAAACCCTATTGTGGTTCCGCAGATTCAAAGGACCGGTAGCCGATGGGTCCCCGGACGAAAGGCAAAACCTGCGGTTTAAATGCTGTAAAGGATTGGTGGCCGGTGGGTCCCGGAACGAAAGACGAAATACCTGTGGCTCAATTGGTTTAATTGTTTAGCCCCTATAGTCCAATAAGAATCGTATTTGATGCATAATTCTGACTATTCACAAGACTGAAAGAAGTTCCGAAGAACCTGCGCTTCTAAATCTAACCGAAATACGGTAGTCCCATAATTCTCTGTCACAACACGTGACCAGGAAATAAACCCTCTCTCTGCACATTTCCTTTTTCTCCGTAACTATTTCCATCCGGCTGGTTCATTGTGATTCGCGGTGACAGCCGGGTTTTTGTTGCGTTAAGCGCTGATAAGAGAACAATGCTACACGGCCATTGACCCTGGAACATGGAGAGATATCACGGTGTGATTAGTGGAATAGGGCAGGCTCCGGCGCCCTTTCGACACGGAAAATGTTGCTTTTTCGCGATGTGACGTGGCATTTTGCACGGCAGATGACGCAATTCAATGAATGGTGGGAGAAAATTGAAAAAACAGACATGAATTGCACGGGAATCGAAGCAACAATTGGTCGATGATTTCCCCTTTGTAAGGAAAACATGGCTGGCCAGGGACTGTTTGGGGGTTTTATGCGTAAGCCCCCCAAATGGCGCCTCGGAAGCAACGTAAGCCCCCTTTCATTTTAGTTAACATTTTCAACCAAACGCAAAATTACGTAGATACCGCAACAACCTCACACCCACCTATGAAGAAATCCTTTTTTTTCGTTGATGGTCTACAATGTTTACTACCAGCTGGGTGTCAATAAAGACGAAAAACGACGTCATTAAAACAGTTTACGCCCCAACCATTTTGGAACAAAAAAAAATTGAAAATGTTAGCGCTGAAGCCTGATTTTCTCGTATATTTAACGTGAAATCACCGAATTGTCCATTTGAACTTGAGATATAAATGCGGTTGTGCCCTGGTGTCTGAGGTTTGTAGTGTGCGATGTAGCCTTGTGTTCTTATGTTAGACAAAACCAGGGAATGCTTGGCGGGAGGGTCAATAGTACATTCACAAAGTGGAAGCATTGACTAGAAAATACGCACTTTTCTTAATGGGACCATCGGGGTGGGGTTCTCAAATGACCGGGCCGAGAAATTTATTGGGCGACCCGGCCGGGGCCCGTTTATGAAAATCGAAATTTTAAATTTTGCATAAATCAGTACAATAATTTTTATACCGCTTTAAATAACTTAATAATGTTTGTTACTACCATATAATATTAGTTGTACAAAAAAAGAGTGTAACCGACCGGGATCGAACTCTGTTCGTGTGGGTGGCACTCTCACTGGGTGGTCAAGGGGAAAACATGTCTTGCCGCCCAAAAAAGTCTCTTGGCCCGGCCCGCAAGTTTCAGTCCTTTAATTTGAGAATACCGTCGAATACCGTAATCCCCACGATGTGTGATAGAATGATCATTTTCTTAAAGGTCTGTGCTCATGCGACCCCGGCACGAAATTACAGTACCACCACTTCCGAAGTACGTTTAAAGGACTGGGAAACCAATGGTCTCACAGCGAAAACGTTCACGTGGGCCGCTTTGGTGGCTACTGCAGCTACCTTAACTGCATACTTCGAATGGCATGCTTTAAAGGACTGTAATTTCGTTATACTGCCTACTGTAGATCGTTTGCCTACTGTAATTACCGTATCCTGTTCTTTTAACGTTGCATCTTTAGGTCTGTTACTCTGGTGGTTACCGTAGCTCGTTTTAGTCGTCTTCGCGCGACTTGCCAGCTTTAAAGGACTGAAACTTGAAGGGATATCGCCTGTTAGGTTACTGTAATCCTTTGCTTGGCTCTAACAACCGTACCCTCAGCACTAAAATGATGAGTTTTATATACAAGCCGGCCACACACCTCTGGGTTTAAGAGAGGGGGTGGGAAGCGTTTGAATCTATCCCTATGGGGGATTGGATTTTCAGTGCATGTTCCATTTCTTTGTTAAATTACACTTTTTCAGGCGATGAACGCGTCCGGAGACGCCCGCGGTTTCCTCGTCGACGGCTTCCCTCGTAACCAGAACAACCTCGACGGCTGGGAGAGGGAAATGGGCGAGAAGGTGAGCAACTTTCTCTGTCTCTCTCTGTCTCTCTCTCTCTCTCTCTCTCTCTCTTAATTCCATCACTTTCAGGTCGACGTCAAATTCGTGCTGTTCCTCTCGTGCCCCGTCGAGACCTGCATCGACAGGTGTCTCCACCGGGGTACGTCTTTTCGTTATTTTTTTAAACGTTGATTTTTCCAGGGCAGGGCCGCTCCGATGACAACCGCGATTCGCTGGAGAAGCGGATCGTGACCTACAACACGCACACCCTTCCCATCATCAACTACTACGAGAAACTTAGCCTCGTGCGCGAGGTTGACAGTGCCGCCACCCCCGAAAAGGTTGGCCACCGTTTTTGAAAACGCTGCGGGCTGGCCCGGTTAAATTTTCGGTTGCCCCGTTGGAAAAATAGGTCGTGTTTTGACCGTGTCTCCTATGCATTGGCTCGTTTTGGTAATCCGATTTGGTGCCTATCTAAAATGATAAAGTCGAGTTACGTACGGGGGGAATTTTACACTCAACCCTTTAACAAAACGCATAAAACCGCCTAAGCGCAACTCTAGCTGAGGTTTAACTTGGGTCCAAGGGTTGGCCATACCTTGCCTTTTCAACGTTTTGCAGAAGGAGACTGCGCCAACGGGCACACTAAAAACGATAGACCACCCACGAAGTAGTGGAATATATTACAACAGGTGCGCGCCTTGGCAATGGGGCAAACTTTACCCATACCTACCCGAAAATCGATCGAGTACGTCAATTGATGGTACAGTGGTGCAGTAAAATCTAACTACAAAATTGTGGCCCACTCCTTATTGTGTCCCGCCACGAATACTTTTGGATGCAACAGATACACCCAAATGTGCGATTTTCTCAAATCTTCATTGGATAGCAGGGTTTTCTTGGTGCATACCCTAAATTGGTGGGTGCGGCTGGGTCCGGGCGGAGCCCCCTGGATTTTTTGGCGGGTCCGGTGGGCCGGCGGAACCCCCCGTTTTTACGCGTTTTCGAGGACACAATTTTCGCCCCCCCCCTTCGGGCCCCCCCGAAAACCCCTCTCCTGACTCAGGGTCCCGATTTTCCCCGGCGCACCCCCCCCCCCGCAGATCCTTACCCCAATTTAGGGTATGTCTTGGTGGGGCCACCTAGAGCCGATTTTGCGGTTTTGCGGTTTTATTGCGTTTGTTTTAGAAAATTCGCCGTGAATACTGTGATATCGGAAGGGCCCGCCACTTGGCATGCCCACCCTTGAAATTAGCGATCAAATTTGGGTAATTTCCCTTAACTCTGGGTCCTCTGAGCTGAATTATTAGACAATAATACCCAACCACCTTCTCCTTCCATGGGCTTCTAACCCCCATAATCTGGGAAAAGCTTTTTTATGGCCCACCCTTGGACCCAATTATACCCTCCCGTTGCACGCCATAAGGGTACTAGTAGGGTCATTTTCTGATTGAACATCAGCCGTACGCAAACTGCCTCACCGCTGTTTTTTGAAGCATCGCAGCAACAGTGCATTTGAATGGGGAGGGTGTGAACATCCCCCTTTTCCCTTTCAAAATGTCCATTTTCCAGGTCTACGAGCAGGTCGAGCAGCTGTTCGCCGCCGTCTGATGCGTCGTCTCAGAAGCACTCCCCCATCCCACACGTTCAAATTGATCTGGGTTCTTCTTATACTTTGTCTTTTCGGTTGAATAATTCTCCCCAACTGAAGATAATAAACGTGTCTTGATTCTTCGGTGAATTCTAGTCGTGCGGGGGATGGCTGAGATTTCATCTGTTGACCCAAGGAAGTGTTGGTACATGACTTTGGCCACGGGGCAGTTTCACCCAATTGGTCAGTGAGAATGTTTTCCTATGCCAGGAGCACTTACCGTCACCTAGGTCCCAACAATAAAAGGCCAAAATGAAACGCGCCGAGAGCCGTAGTTTTTCCTTATAGGATGCCTGAGTTTATTCTTACAGGACTGATAGTCGGGATGGAGCATTTTTGAAAATTCTCGAAATCTCGCTATTAACGAAAAGCGCGCTCTAATCGTGTTTGTATCACTCGCTACAAACACGATTAGAGCGTCCCGCAACGACAAGGCGCAGAACTTTTTCCTGGAAGAATCGTTGCCGGACCCACCGATGCTTAGGCAGATTGAGTTTTATAGTAAACTTTTGGTCCCCTTATCCTCAGATTTTGGGTGAAATAAAAACGATCATATGTGAAAATAGCGAGTGACGGAGTAAGCAATACAGCAAAACTATGGAAATCCGGGTAAATCAGCGGTGTCTGTTTTACTGCAAACCCTTATTTCAGTTTAAGAATGATTTCATGTGGATTTGTAGCATGATGTTCCACGGTGGGGATTAAAATATACTCGGATGCCAAAAATTCCTTATAATAAAACGCCACGGTTTCTGTGTGTGTGTGTGTGTGTGTATGGTCTCTATTCATCCGGATTTTATCTCTTTCCCCGACTCTCTCGCTCATTCTTCCTTTCTCTCTGCATTTATCTTTCTCTCTTTGTTTTTCTATGTCAATCTCTCTATCTCTCTCTGTGTACCTATCTGCCACCCTGTCTCTATGTTTCTCTCTCTACATTTGTGTCTCACTTTCTAACGGTCGTTGTAGTAAGCATGTATGTATATGTGTCCGTAACGTTCTCAATTGTGTTTTCAATCCTATCTGTGAAATAAATCTTTCCGTTCTTCAAGAGTTACATGTGAATTTGTGTGAAAATTTGCTCTTAGTTGTCAAAAATGCTCATGTTTGTAGTGCTTGCTGCAAATAGATTAAATGGGACTATAAAAACTGATCGGACCCCACGCAACCAGGAGGGTTAACGCGGCCTTGGCCGCGTTTACCCTCTTGGTACAAAAAAACCGGTAAAAGGACTGGTTACGGTAGATCTTTCATAAGATTCTCGGGAATCTAACTGCGTTTCGGGATCCATCGAATAAAAATTGTGGAACAGTTTGTCTGTAATGTATATATAACAGTTTTTTTTTAAATTTAAAAAGTTGTAAATTAACCGGTATCTAAATTAAGAATGTTTTTAATGGATTTTCTACCCCAAAAATCCGTTTTCCCGATAATAAAACACTTTTTTGTGTGGGAAAGTAGTTTATTTAATTTCAGAGGCAGCATGTCCAAGAAGGAAAAACATTACAATTTCACAGAAAACACGGAGCAAAAGTGGGCAAACATGGAAGAAAAGAGAATTTCTCAAACGCGAGAACTAGTTTTCAGCGGAATAAGGGTTATAGCCCCAGGCCAATTCCCTTTTAAATGATAGCAAATCCTGAGAAAGGGGGTATCTTCCCATCTTCTTTTAAGAAGCCAAAATTTGAAATTTCCAGAAACGCTTGTTCCCTCGAGAGTACAAGCTTCGCCAAATAGAGGAATAGCTGATTCTACTGATTCAAGGGAACGCTCTCCCAAGAAAGTTTTTATGGAAATTGTTTCATATGAATGAAGTAGCAGTTCCTAAAAGTTCCGAATGTAGGAAAAATCACGAATAACAAACCTCGATTTTTGTGAAAATCGCATCAGCGGAATGATTTTTCTTGAAAGTTAGCTCCTCAACATTCAAGAGAAGCATCTCTTCCAATGAGTTATATTTATATCCGTGGTGAAATAACTAAAATATTCATATAAGATTCTTAAGTATTGCAACGTACTCTACACGGCAACCTATACATGTCGAAATAGTTGTCCATTAATTGAAGACAACGCACCTGCTTCACTTTACATTTCTGAAAAACATTATACTATTACGTTCCTGCAAATTGGCCTTACAGCGACAAAACTGCAGAGACTTTCGGCAGAACATTCAAAACGAGAGTAGAGTTGCTCGAAAACAACACAGTGACTAACTTTTTCGCGGAAGACGGAAAATAACCTGTCAGTTAAACGATCCTGCAATTCGAGGGTTGTAACGTGAGTGAGTGAGTGAGTGAGTGAGTGAGTGAGTGAGTGAGTGAGTGAGTGAGTGAGTGAGTGAGTGAGTGAGTGAGTGAGTGAGGGAGTGAGTGAGTGAGTGAGTGAGTGAGTGAGTGAGTGAGTGAGTGAGTGAGTGAGTGAGTGAGTGAGTGAGTGAGTGAGTGAGTGAGTGAGTGAGTGAGTGAGTGAGTGAGTGAGTGAGTGAGTGAGTGAGTGAGTGAGTGAGTGAGTGAGTGAGTGAGTGAGTGAGTGAGGGAGTGAGTGAGTGAGTGAGTGAGTGAGTGAGTGAGTGAGTGAGTGAGTGAGTGAGTGAGTGAGTGAGTGAGTGAGTGAGTGAGTGAGTGAGTGAGTGAGTGAGTGAGGGAGTGAGTGAGTGAGTGAGTGAGTGAGTGAGTGAGTGAGTGAGTGAGTGAGTGAGTGAGTGAGTGAGGGAGTGAGTGAGTGAGTGAGTGAGTGAGTGAGTGAGTGAGTGAGTGAGTGAGTGAGTGAGTGAGTGAGTGAGTGAGTGAGTGAGTGAGTGAGTGAGTGAGTGAGTGAGTGAGTGAGTGAGTGAGTGAGTGAGTGAGAGTTTGAGAGGTACCTCGACTACAATCCGTTGTATTGAAAACATAATTTTCAAATCTTTTGGAATTTCAGCCGCTTCTGTTTTGCTTTTCGCAACGTGAATTTGATCTATCTAAACAAGCCGTGTAAAACAAACGATTTATAAAATTTTAAAATACCTCGTTCAACGCATCTGAACATATTCTCGGCAGTTGACTATATATGACCCAATACACTAAATAAACATTATTAAATGAAAGGGTTACTTTTTTACTGTAACATGAATACGATTGACTTCTGCTGAAAAGTTCAAAGTCGACGACAGTTTTTTCGACAAAAAGTCGGAATATTTACAACATTCTTGAAAAGTGGCATACTGTGCGTATAAAAACTGAAATCGACTCAATTACAAGAATATTTTGTCTTTTACCTGTTGGACAATGTTAATTTGTACTACGTATGGCAAACCAAAAAAATCAATTTGTTCCTGGAAGATCATTTTGTTTAAAATGCGACCAGTTTTGTAAATGTAAATTTAAAAAAATCTACCTCAATCATTATTTTTTGAAGACAACAGCAAGTTGAAAGTGGTCGGACGAAAAAATGGTTGGATAAAAAAGCGTAATGGTAAGCGGCATGGCTTGTTTTTTGTTTGTTTAAATGCTTGTAACTAATATTCCATTCAGGACCACAAATCAATTTCGTTTTTTAAGCGGAATAAATTTGAATTACATTTGTATGGTTTGGGCTTGAAACTGAACTGAAATGAGAGAGGGAGATAGAGATAGAGATAATGAGAGAGAGAGAGAGAGAGAGAGAGAGAGAGAGAGAGAGAATGCGAGAGAGATGACAGGGAAGTTTTTTCTCAGTCTCTCATTATCTCTCTCTCCATTTCCCGCCCTCTCCCTCTCTCTATTCCTCTCTCTCCTCTTTCTCTCTCTCTCTCACTCTCTCTCTCTCCCTTCTCTCTCTCTCTCTCTCTCTCTCTCTCTCTCTCTCTCTCTCTATCCATCTCTTTCATATAGTGTCTGCATCTCTGTCTCTGTCTCTGTCTGTCTTTCTCTCTGACTCCGTATCCTTTATTTTTGTATCTGTCTCTTTCTATGTGTCTATATATCTCTTTCGCTTTGTAGCTGTCTCTCTTTCTCTGTGTCTCTATCTCTGTCTCCTTGTCTCTCTATGTTTTCCTTTTGTTTTGCGCATCACCATTGGCCGGCGGTGTTCGAAAAACAATTTCAATTGAAATGATTTGCAATACCCAAAAAAAAGTACCCGAGTCCCCAAACGAGAAAAATATATATAACGAAAAATTATCCGCAGAATTCAATGGTGCAAAGTTTACTCTTCTTTTCTCAAGTCCAAAGGGTGAAAATCAAAAACCTTAAAAATCTGTGTTTTTCAAACTTTGAGGCTTATAACAAGTGTAACCATAGATAGGGAACCAATTGGGACATTTAAAATAATTGTTTTTGAATTAAAATTAGCTATCGATTGCATTTTTCAAAACTAAATTTGGTTGACAATGAATGGAGATATGAAAAATGAGTTTACGACGACGTCACTACTGGAGCAAAAATTGCCTGAGGCTAAACTTCTCAAAAATGTTTATTTGGTCATTGGTAGTCTCTGTGCCAAACATGAGCCAAATCCGAGACAAAAATTTTGGTCCGACACCCCTTTTCTCGCCATATTCCGATATCGTGTCTTAATTTTCGTACTGCCCATTTCCAATTCGAAAAGACCTTTATGGGCACTTTAATTCAAAACATTTAACACATCATTTATTGTCGGAATTCAGTACAAACTTTACAAACATAACATCAATAAGTCATTAGGCTGGTTTGCATTTTAAGCTATTGCTTTGTGTTGGGGCAAACCGGAGACTTGATGAGATGGCCAAATCGTCACCTGATTCGGCCAATTTTCTGAAGAAAAGAAGGAAATGACTGCAAACGGCCGATAATCAGTTTTTCTCCTAACAATCCAAGCTTTTTCGTTTATAATTCCTCTTTGTCCATGATAAGACCTTATTCCTCCAGGAAGCGGCTGACAAGCGTCACCCAGCTGGAGAAGAGCTTCTTCGAGCAATTCCAAGGTATAAATATTACTCCTGAACATCCTTTTCCTTTGTAAATCAGAAGCAGTGAGATGCTCCTGAACTGAAAATTTCAGAGAATGATATAAAAAAAAACACTTGCCTTCACTTTATGAAAAACTTCCATAAGGGTTACTTTACCGACGAATACGGATAGAACTTTGGGCTTCATTTTCCACAAAACGTCGATGGTGAGTGGTGTTTCAGGAACAATTTCAAGCTGAAGATGCGCTCTTTTAATATTATCCCGCTAAATCATTTTATGCCGGATGAAACATTCACCATTTTCGGCACCATAATTGTAAAGCTGAAATTTTATGGCTGTTTTGTAGAATTGAAATAAAAGACTTTGAATGAAGGGAGCAATGACAAATTAGGTCAACGTTCCAATATTTCGCTGTGAAAATTAAACGGCTGAATAGCCCTCCAATTTTGGGTAGGCGACGCAAAGGTGGGGTAGGCGCGGGTAGCCCGAATCCATAAGAAATTCTGGTTTTTTAGGCGCACGCGTGCAACTTTGTAAAAACTGGATATGTAACCATTAACTATGACGTTAAAAAGGACGGACAACACACTGGTGCAAGTGGTTTTTGCAAATTTAAACGCCTAACATCGAAAAATGCAATTTAAAACGAAATTTCGATGTAAAACTGGTTTAAATTTTTAGACCGCGGGGTTTCTTTTATTTTTCCGATGTAAATCAAATCAACGCTCCATGTTGGCGGATTTGTTTTTATTCAACATTGTTTGAAAAAAAAAAGCCGTGCTACTGACTCAATTAGCATGGAATTCAACCCAATTTGCGCAAAATTAAAAGTTTATATTGTTTTACATTTATTAAATACTTAAGACGCCATTTCTGTAAGACTCGAGCAGACCAGTGACATGGAAAAATCGAAATTTCTGAAAACTCGTGTGGGACCTTCCTAAGACCCAAATATGAAGTCCTGAAACTTTTGGGCTCATATGATTTTTTCTACGGTAGTTTAAAGTTGGGTAGGGTGAAAAATCACGGCAAATGTAATTTCAAAAACATCTGTAACAAAATAATTTCCAAAATCGTAGCAAATAAACAAGTTATCGTCAAAAAATGCAACATTTTGAAGTTTTTTCAAGTTTTCCGAAAATTTTTCAATTGGTGTAAGAAAATAACAATTATATTTCAATTTTAGACATCATTTGGCACAATTTTTCTTTTAACACCAAAAAAATCCGTAGGTACTCATGTTCTCAAAAATGCGTTTGAAAAAGTATCACTTTTTTCGGTTCACCATGTTCAAGACCAGATTTTGCTCGAACGTGATTGGCAGGCACCAGAAACGCGTAATCATTGACTGTGAAGTTGGTTTAACGTAGGCAAAACAAAATATCGGAGGGCGGATTCGAACCCGGGTCGCGAGATTCGTAAAGTGTGGACGTTGCCTCTGTGCCATCGTGGGCACGCTTTGTAATTAACTTGCAGACAGCGCGGGATCGACACCGCAGACAGAGACGGCGTCTTAAAAATTGGTCAAGGGTGGAATTTTCCTTCGCAGTTGCTGGAAAATTCAAACTAAAGCGCAACATGGAACGCTTGGCTTTTTCTGTTGTGTGGACCCCAGATCAATACCATCTCTAAGAAAAATGTAAGTTAAAAATCAATTATTTTGCTGAAGATTGTAATTTTCCAGGAAGAATTTTCTCTGTGTTCTCTCGATTATGGTCTTCAGCGAAAAGTTTTTGAAAAAGTGAGCTTATAAAAAATATTTCAGGCCTTTTGACCATGTTGTTGTAACAGTTCTTTTTTCAGTTTAACTACAACCAATACGCAATTTTTGAAGAATGTTCCTGTTTCTCCAGTTCGTTCTGTCAGATTTTTCCAAAAATCACGTTTCCCAAAAAAGTGCACAATGTAGTCGTTGACGTGGGAAAATGTTTTACAAGAAAATTTCAGTTTTTCAGACAGACACATTCGCCTTGAAGGATACATCAGACACGACGCAATTAATCGAAATTCCAGCTGATGCTAAAGTTCATATAACAGTAAACGACTTAGATATAGAGGTAATTTTGTAGAATTCCATGCAGGCTGTACGCCACATGTTTATAACCAGAAGGCAGCGCCCCGCTACGCGGGTCATAGACGTCTAAGTTCGGCGGCCTTCGGCCGCCTGAATCTGTGTTCGCGGCCTGCGGCCGCGTAAGAACGCAGCCTTCGGTTGCTGCTAAAAAGGAAAATCCAAATATCACTCGAAAGTTGATTTTATTTAAAATTGTATCGCTGAAAACAAAAGTGGTTTTCTCAAGTTGACGCCGCAAATGCTAAAATTCGGCGTAACTTTTTTCTGTGGATTTTTCAGTTTTTGGATAAGTATATGTAAAACTTTTTTTATGGATTTTGGAGGTTTTGGGCATGTAACTTTTGGCCTAGAAGGCAAAGAAGTGTCGGTTTGAAAATAGCTCCATCGGATTCCTCGTGTTCTTTTACGTTGGATTCACTGTTTAGAAAAACCAAATACATTATAATATGCGCGAGAGTGCTTCACCATATTTTCTTTACATTTCGGGCTGCACTGCTTTGCGAACCTTTTCGGTCCCATTACATAATTCAACCTTACGTTTAGTCCAGTTTGTGCAATTCACGGTAATCCGAGGGGGCACTAACGTCAAGAGTAGCTGTGCAACTCGGACCCGGCAATGTTTCGTAATGGACTAAAGCAGAAATCTTCGGCAGCCATTTCATAGTAATCTCTTTGTCATTAGTAGAAAAGGTCAACGTTATCTTCAGAAACGATCGTGGGACCCAGAAATTAAAGGCGCTTCGTCTGGGCTGAAAACATCACAAAATCGTCCTATGATTAGAGACCGCAGAGCATAAATTATTTTTGAGAATTTCGACTTTTTATGTGAATATTTAAACAGATGATACTCCAACTTAAACTTTTCCTTTTTACATTGTGAAATTTCATCCACAACAAAACGAGATATTTCATTTTGAACGCCTATATTACAATTCCGTTTTTCAACTACCGCCGTGGTTGGGCGGGGTCTTTCTCGGCCGAGTGCACAGGCGCCGCTAAACACCGGACAGAAACTTGGTTGAATGCAAAATCCCTCAAATTGAAGAAAATGAAAGGATTTTGGTATTGTAATGAGTAACCGTATTTTTCTACGGTTTATGGTACCAAAATGAACCCCAGAGCAATAAAAATACACGTTTAATTAACCGTTTTCGATTTGCTGTGAGAAGGGGATTTGGCATTGGAGCGCAAAAACCGGTTGAAATTTATAAAAAGTTCGCTTTTAAATTACATTTTTATAAATCTGCACGAATGAAATTGGCTCAATTTTACATTAAACGAAAGAGAATTAATAGTAAATTTATAAATTTAAAACACCTTGATCGCTCCGGGCCTGTATTTCGCACACATAAGGGAAATCCAAAGAACGCTTGAAAGTTGACTTCTTTTAAAATTGTTTTGCTGCAAAACAAAAGTGGTTTTCTCAAGTTTTACTATCTTAAAACCACAAAAACACTTAAATAAGTTGATTGCGCACTAATAATGCTACCAAACGTGATTGTGCGACGAGTGGGACCGCCGCAAATGTTAAAATTCGGCATAACTTTTTTATGCACGAACGGATTTTTGCGTTTTTGGGCAAGTATATGTAAAATAAGTTGAGTAATCATTTTTATTTAAAATCGGACGCGCTCCGTGACCAACCTGTTTTTAATGACCAAAAAACCGAAAAATCATGGTTTTTGGCCCAGATGACAAAGAGGTATCGGTTTGAAAATAATTCCATCGGATTTCTCGTGTTCTTTTACGTCGGATTCACTGTTTAGGAAAACAAAATAAAAAATAATACGCGCGAGAGCGATTCAAACCATATTTTCTTAACATTTCGGGCTGCACTGCTGTGCGCACCTCTGCGGTCCCTACCTATGATCCAACAACCTAAAAGTATTCATCGATTTCGATTTTTTGCCCGGGATTATAATAATCGAATGTACTGAAAAAATGTTAAAATTGTTAAAAATTAACTTTTACGAAGGCGTTTTGTAGCGCATCCCAGAACTTACGGCGGTTCGTCTTTGGCTCTCCTCATTCCTGGCTACCCGCGGCTTTCGGCCACGTAGGCAGTCTGCAGAAGAAACAATTGTCGTAAAATATGTATTTTCAATGGCTTCTCTAATTGTTGAAATTTATCAAAAAAAAAAATTATAAAAAAAATTAATAAACTTGATTATGACCAAAGTTTTCAGGTACCGCTGACCGAGGAACTTGTTTCTTTTTTGCGCCCTAAAATCCGTTACTGCTCGAGTTTGCTGTTTAAGACAGAATGGGCATGTTCCGAGGCCACACTGTGCAATTTTGTCAAGGTGTAACAATCTATACCTTTTTTTAAAAATATGTTTTAGACAAGTAATATTGATATAATAGAGGTTGATTATCTCATCAACACCACTTTTCTTCAGAATACACTCGAATGTATTGTAAGTATAATCATGGCGTACATTATTGGTGTCATATCGAGTAGTTTTTCTGTTGTTGGGAAATTGCGCACTTTGTTTTAAGAGACACGACGATCGTGCGGCATGAAATAGTGTACGCAGTTGAGCATACTCTCCAAAATCGCGAAACTGCAATGTTATTTCACAGTAGATCACGTTTCTTAAAGGGATTGTTAGCGGCCTTTTTATGCTACAGTACCCCCACGGTAATAAAAACCAACGCGGCACTAGCTGCGATTACGATTGCCCGCGACTACTCCTTTGGGATTTGTTGATTTGATTAGGCTGCGAGGATCAAACCTCTCGCTGAGAGACGCAGACAGAACGAGAAACGCCGCCGCACGGTGAGTCGAGCGAGTGGCCCCGCGGAAATCGGAACGGCCCTGCCAGCCGCTGTCCTTGTGCCCTAGTGACTACGGTATTTATAATTATAGGGTGTACCAGGGTGTACAGTTTCAAAAGGCCCCGTTTGAAGCGGCGTTAAAACACACCGGGCGGCGCGTAGAGCGGCATGCTTTTTGCAATTTTAATTTAAAAATACCGTAGTTACTAGGCCTCGAGAATACCGGCTGTCAGGTCCATCCTGATTTCCGCGGCTCCCCGCCGTGGCCGAGAGCCTTTTTCCACAGCCCACTCGGCTACCTGCTATATTTTTATGCATTTTCATATATTTTACGACAGTTATTTAGCGTGTAATTATTTTAAATAGTGTAAAAACCGAAAAACGATTAAAATACACTTTTTAGAGCTAAAATTAAAACCGGGCTTGAAATTTTGCAAAGAAAATTTTGGCCAAGTGCCAGCTTGCCGATTTGCGCACACTTTTCTGTAAACACCGCGACGTCGCCTCTGCGCATGGCCGTTGGCTGAAAGCCGTTGGAACAAAATTTTTCAATTATTCATCGTTAAAATACTTTATCGGATACATGCATAAAAAATTGTTATGGAATCCTGAAATAGTAAATTATGAATAATCAAATAGAATAAACTTGCAAAAGGCCCCTGACGGTCCCTTTAATAATGATCCAAAATAGAAATATAATGTAAACTAGCTGACAAGTGATCCAAAATAGAATGCCGCGAAATTTGTGAAGTCGAGAATTGGTGTGAAATATGGTGAAAATCAAACTTTTTAGTTGTATATTGGTCAAGGAGAACAATATGGCTTGGATTTTCTATTTTCAATCAATGCTAAATACACCCACATTTGGACGTTCTTGTCGGTAGATGCTATTATTTCTAAATTATCTGTCAGTTGTTTTTAAAATTGCATTTATATTTGATGTTTCAGGAGTTGCTGAAAATTCGGGAGGAAATATTCTTTAAGAAGTTTTTTGGCGAATATACCCTTAAGGATATTGAGGAAGCATTGGTTCTGCTGGGCGAAGCCTGCGTGTTTGTGGAACATTTTGAGGAAGATGACAGTACACTGTGGTATGCGTCAAAAGAATCGGATGTCAATCCATCGGTTGTTATATATTATGCCTCCGATGAAAAGTCTTTGGCAATTCTGCCGAGGTATTCGGAATAAATCTGTGTGGATGAACAGAGAATGACTGTATTAGGGTGCTTATAGACTATCCGGTTTCGATAGGGGGTGAGAGCAGCGGATTCGGTTGTGAAAATTCGATATCTGATATTGTGTGAAAAAGCGAGTCGCAATAGATGGGGTGGTTTGGGTAACTGCTGAATAAAAAGAGCACAAACAATTGTTCAGCTTGAACTTTAATTTTTAAAATCGAACAAGAAATCCTTTGAACATCTAATATTTTAAATTGACAGCTATTTTGTCGGAAACAAACACATAACCAAACCACCTCAGCCTTTACCGAAATGATTTATTGCTATTTATTACGATAGCCACAATTCTTTAATGGTGGCTATCTTGTGCAGGATGAAATACCCCCAGCCGGTTCTGCTCGGGCGATCTGCCCTGCTCACCATACCAGATCTCTCTGGGCCACGCGGACGACTCATTGGAAACATATCGGAGGTCCTCACGGACCGGCTGGGTTCGAGACGCCTTCCTTGGCTTTCCCCTCTCTCACACGCACCCCAAGGAACAGAACCACCCATATGGTGCGGAAATTTACCCAGTACATACAACAACAGCAAAACAAGCAATAGAAAAGGTCATCACAGTTGCCTGCGGGGAACCAGTCAACCCGAGGACTTTGACGGGCGCAGCTCCGGCAGTAGTGGCTCCAGCAACGGGATCGGACACAGCATACACGATTTGGATCGGGCACAGCTTTTACGAAGGGGATCGAGCACAGCGTGTACTGGAGTGGAACTGAGCGGAGCGGAGCACGACGGGCGACGGTGAGACGGTGATACCTGAGCAGAAGCTATCAGCACGGCGTAATGTAAACCAACTCTAAACCCCTTTTACACCTACGACGGGCGGACTTCCGTCGGGGGAAAAGAGAGGAAACAAATGAGAGCACTCCTCCGGGTCCGTTTCATCACGGGCGAAGAGGTTCTGAGGCAATCTCCACTGCGTTCATCCTAGCAACGGTGTTTACAGCATCGTAGGACTCACAAGTCCTAGCTCACACCGGATTACGCTTAATGGGAAGCACGCGGAGAGTACCCGTAGACTTACGGGCGTCTTCAGATGAAGCATCAACGACATAATCGCAATCGTGACGCAATCAACTCATTACGGACGACCGATCGTCGTCAGCGACGATCGTTCAGTGACGCAAGGCGGCGGACGCTGACGCCGTCCGTTTGAATAATCATTACGTAAAAGCGCGTCGCGCCTACAGTATCCAAAATGGCGTAGGGCACCAAAGCCGCTATTTTCCGTGAACATAGGGGAATATCGGCGACACTCCCCCCCCCCCAAGAAGAAGAACCTCTTTAGCGGTTCTCCAAAAGTGCCTCTGACATTTCCTTTGTGACCGTGCTACTTGAAATGTACGGCCCAGCAATTAGCTCAAAAGGTGTACTGAAACTGGACCTAATGGGAGAGAAGACTTAGGTTGGTGGTGATTGGGCCTAAGGCTTCTTTTCAGACATTACTGCCTGGTAAGGCCTTTTTTCTACGTGGTCCCCTTTTTTAGAACTAAGGGGGCTGTGAAAACTCACTAAAAAAGCGAAGCGGGTGGTGGACGGTGTCCTTGGAGACAGACGGGTGACAGCTCACTGCTGCTCCGTGAGGCGGCGGAGGCCCCACTGCAGGGTTCCGACGTCCATGTCGGAGAGGTCCGGGTAGTTCCGCGCGATGTGGGCAGAGACGAAACGGTAGTCTTTTCCGCGGATCTCGGGGATGGCGCCGGAGATACACCTCGGGGGAGGGCATCTTTTCCTGGCGCAACGCCTCGATCTGGTCGAAGAGGCGCTCTCCTCTGGACTTTGGAGGCTCAGGGTGAGCTTGCAGAGCGGGATGGCCTTCGGTACGGAAGCGCGTCGAGTGAATGAACGGGCGCGAGGTCGGACCGGGCTCGGTGTCTCCGTGGAGCTGCTGGTAGATCGCGGAACCCATCATCTCCTTGGCGAAGGGCGGGAGGTAGGACTCCAAGATTTCCTGGACCGGCTTGGGCATGGGGTACCACTCCTCCTCGGGGCACGGCGGAAGATTCTTCGCAGCGTAGGACGAAGTCACCACCAATTCCTGAAGGGGAAGGGATTAGAGAGTTATGCCCAAATGACCACGTGGGATTTCACCACATCTTTTAGATGGAATGTTTTGCCTAATCTACTCTCCATTAGTTTGAGAAACTACTCAAATTAAACCAGTTGTTGCACCTTATGATGAGCCAACCGGAAATACGGACGTTAGGAGGGAGGCTTCTCTGTGCAATCATTTTCCAAATAGTCACACAGAAAGACAGAGTGCTTCCGATTCTGCAGGTAGGCACTGTGCCCCGTTTTCACAACTCTTGCGCGAGATGCTTTGATTTCAAACTAATAGAAAAGTGTGTAGTCTGAGTCTTTTTCTGCAAGAGTCAGGCTACAATCAACCATTTTCAGGGTCGGGGAGTGAGCATACGGTCGCTGACTGCGCATTGTTCCAAGTTTTCGCGCGAGGAATAGCGATCAGTTGGGTCCGTGTGTTCACTGCGGGTTCTATGTAGTCATAGGACCTTTTTCGGAACGGTTTCATTTGATTCTGACAGCTCACGTGCGCACTATCGTTTAATTCTAAGCTGACATCGCTTTACATGAACTGTTAAAACCAGTGTGTTTTGATTGTGGGTACGGTGGTGAGGGTGGGATTAAAAGTAAGAATTCAATCCGTACACATCTCTCTACCTGGGCTCGAAACTTTCAACGATCGAGCCCTCCCGGGAGTTTCCGAGTCAAGTTTTAAGACTCTTTAGCTCCGTTTCGTTTTTCATCGGGATATCGCACAAATGTCGGCGGGGACGGACCCATTATGCCCCCGGGGAGGAGGTTTTCAAACTAATGGAGAGTCTCAATATCTCGAAAAGTTCTACTCATCAACTCACGGCTTCAGTGTCGTGCTGAGGGCCACGGGAGAGTCCGGTGCGGCCGATGACGTCATCGATCGGCCACCTCGTGAACACCGTCGACTGCGACTTGCGGCGGAGGCGCGCCCAGCGCTGGTGACGCTCGGCGATTCCGAGGGTAACTTTTCCGTAGTTGTTACCCTCTGAAAATGTGAGGTTAAGAAACGGGACACCAAACAGAACGTACCATGGGGCTTCTGGTTGGCGATGGACGGTCCGCCTGGGTACTCGCGACCCAGACCGAAGTTGTCCCGAACGTGAAGGAGGTACAGCTGCTCGTTAGCTGCGAAGTCCAATACGCCACAGGCGTGTTCACGTTCGTTTCCCGGTGAGTCCTTGGGATCGTTTCAGCGAGCAAACTGCCACGGGCGAGGTTTGCTGCTTCCGACTGACAGAAGGCACTGTCATGGTCGACTGCTCGGCAGAACTTGCACAGGATGCGTCCCTTCTTGACCAGGGGGCATCCCTCTCCGACTGAGTGAGCAACGCTACCCCAGACACGGAGGCACGCACGACAAAGCGACAGGCGGAAGACCTGACGGCAACGGGCGGAGGGTTCCAGGTACTCCACGCAGTTGACACGGTAGTGTTGTCCACGGCAGAACACGCACCAGGCAGAGGCGTATGTCGGCGCTCTGCCTGACTGAACAATCGTGCGGGACGAAGCCGAGCAGCACAGTTAGTGACGGCAGGTGCTGTCGTAGTTCATTCCACTCCCATCCAGCTGGGGGTGGAACATGAGGGGGTACCTCAAATGACCTGTCTTCTCCACTAGTATTCTTTGGCCTTCCAGCAGGCCGTACGGAAACTTGTACAGGGAGGAGTCTCCTGTCCTCATCCACTGGTCGGGGTAGAGTTCGTCGACCTCGAGGATGGCCATCCCAGTCAGCCACTCGTTGGCTGGGAAGGCGAGAACGGGCGCCACGTGATGGGTCTTTGACCCAAGGTTGCAGGTCGAGAGGACCTTCTCCACCACGTCTTCAACCGGCTGAGGCATCTCAGTGAAGATTCCAGGCTTAGACGGGCGGAGGAGGATGCTTCCGGGGCCTCCGTTGGCCAGGGGAACAGCTTCCGCTTCGGTGGAGCATAGCTTGTACCTGTCACCATATACGGTGAAGGAGGAAGAGACGGGCTGGGTCAGGGCCTTGACCACTCCAGGAAGCGCTGGCTTGACAGGTGCAGGCTTCACGGGCTCTGGAGCTTTGACGGGCGCCGTTTTCTTCTCCTTCCGAAGGCGTTTCGGTGGGGAAGCACCAGTCTCCTTAGCGACTTCCTTGGTGGGATTGAGTCCCTGCTTGGCGTGCGGCGTGGGCTGGCGTTTCTCCCTTTTGCGAGACTCGCGCTTCTTCCTCTTTGCGGCCTTTTTCTCGTTCAGACTTGCCTGGTCCTTGAGAGTCTGAAGCACGATGTGCTGCAGTGCCTGGAAAGAGCGAGATTACCCCAGAAAGTCAATTCTGTGTCGTACGACAAGAGTAATCACTAACCAAGTTCTCCTTCGGCGGAGTATTAGTTTCCAAGGGCTGGAAGACGGGCGGAGGCACTGCGGTGGCCTTGGGAGCTTCCACGGGGTTTTCCCCTTCCTCCTCTTCCGGCATAGTCATGTCCTCTTCGGACGGGACCGGGGAATGATCTTCGCAATCAATCACCAGTCGGCCTGAAACTTCGGCATTTCAGGTTTCTGACTACGACCTAGAGTCTGTTCTCAAAGGGACTCTTGGGTACTGCAACAATAGACCCACCCTCGTCGAGGAGCTGGTGCTCCAACTCCTCCGAGATGTCGTGGAGGGGGGATGAAGTGTCCATTGGCTCATCGCAGTCGGGAATTTTTTCCCCTTTCCTGACATGCGACATCACTGGACTTCTCCTCCTCCTGCTCAACGTGCGGGGCTGCCTCGTGCAACTCCAAAGTCTGCAAATTGCTGGTTGGTGACCACATTTCCTAATGGTACCAACCTCGGAGGGCACGACGGGCGAGTTTCCTTCCTCAGTCTGCTCGAGGAACTCTTCCGGGAACTCGATGTAGTCGGACATTGTGACACGGGCGTGTAGCTTTATACGGTTTCCCAGACTGAAAGTACCGTTAAACAGCAAAGTACTCAATAGTGGTAACGATCGGTAAGGATACCTGGCATCGTAAAGTACAATGTGTAATAACAACATTCTTCATGGCCACCAGGGCTTCACGGCGTGATCAACAACGAAAAACGACAACAAAAAATAACAACAGAAAGATCAATGTTGGGGGCGGGGCTCTGTCGGTCGTGTCGACTGCTCCTCCTCACGCGAGATCGCGACGGGCGTTCGGCGGCTCGTCGGTCAGCTCCCTGATCTCTGAAGCGAAAGGATTCATGCTCCGTTGTTAATATTTTCAGGTGTAGGTCCGATCAGAAAATAATGCTGGCTTATCTTTTCCGGACCTACAGCTGATCCGAGGGTGCCTCAGACATGAGTGTATCCGAGACACCGTCGGGAAATATTCTAGAATATCTTTTCGCGGAAAGGAGCGGGAATCCTTATTACGATAATCGGCGTAGTGAATTCCTGCTCTTTTCTTTCGATTACGGGCGAATCAGCCGTTAGCGAATCCCATTTCTCTTCGTTTCAGGTGCGAAAGTGCGGTACCGTTTGGAGTACGGTAACTTGCTGTTTTCCGACGCTCGAGTGTCTGCACATATTTCAAAAGCTACAGAACTCACTCTCGAGGGCCTCCTCGATGGCCTCTTGCTCCTCCTTCAGGTGCTCCTGGAAGGAGTCGACACTCCTGGCCAGGTTCGTGGTCAGAGTGTGGAGTCTGTCTAGGCTCGCGGTTTTGGCGTTCGCGACGGGCGAGGTACTCCTTGAGCTCGTCGTCTCCATCAGTGACCTGAACTCAAATGGTCTTAGGAAACGTGCGACTCTCACCTGTTCGGCAGCATCCGGCTGGAGAAGACGGTGGGCAGCGGAACCAACGGGCGGACGGCGGTCCGTGTTCTCGGCCATTCTGCGGCGGGTGAACTGGTTCTGAAAACAAAAAGGATTAATCAATGTCCAATTTGCCTCGGTTTCTGTTTAAGCGTCAATTTACTGAACAATACTCCTGGAGGTTGGCGATATTTCCCCCCCCCCCCCAGGAGTTCGCGCTGGCGAACTCATTTGGATCCTGCACTGGAACTTCCTTTCTCACACAGTAGTTCTGGCGGGGTGCCCTTAGGTTCGCTTTGCTCATGCGCCATGATCAACTTGTAGCGCAGGGCAAATTTGACGCTCGAAATTCAGCTTTCGTTAATGCGGGGGACCGTTCTCATAGGTCAATTAAATGCCAGATGGCTGCCAATTCTCACCTTGTCGAGGCGGTCCTGGCGGGTGGTCATCTCCGGTCCGACCAGACCTTCGAAGGTCCGAAGGAACGGGCGCTGTTCCAGGAGCTCCGTCATCCTCTGAGCGGGAGAAATGTCTCTCGCCTCGTAGGCCTCCGTGGCCTCCTTCGCAAGGTACCCGGCTCTCGCCATCCTGGCTACATTGTGGAGCCAACCCCTCCACAGCTCCAAGAAAACGGGAGGGCTCTGATAGGGGGTGACGGGCGGAGGAGCCTGGACAACGGCTTTTCTCCGGGTGACCGGCTTATTAAACGGCTGCCATCCCTCAGAAAACTTGGCACACGTGAGGATCATCTGATTGTGGTGGTTGTACCAGTCAGGCAGGTAACGGGCGGGGTCCACAATAGCGGCAACCACGAAGTTCTTGTCGAGCCTCATGACCTGGTACACGGAATCCGAGAGAGCCATGGCCCGCGCGCTGAAGGCCTCCGTGATCTCCTTGCACTCGTTGAATGTAAGCAGGGAGTAGTCCGGGTCAGAGGCGACGCTGTGATGCCTCGCCATCAAGTGCTCCAGCTCGGCGTCACAACGGGCGGTCTCGTGGTTGACGATGGCTCCGATGTCTCCGGTTCGGTTCTCATTCATCTGGCGGAGGTAGGCGATCCACTCTCGCCTCCACCTGGTCTCGTTGGTGGCTTCGGCGTGGATTCCTCCGAACCAGTGGCGTGAGACCGAGTCGACGGGCGCACCGGCTTCCCTGTCGACCAGCTGCTCGACACGGCGGTTTCCAATCAGCATGGAGACGGTGTGCTGATGACCGTAGGGGTTTCTCGGGTCCCACGTCATCGGAGAATGGCCACGCCTCGGGAAGACGGCCGCCGGCTTCTGACGGGCGTTGTTGTTCGGCACGTACGACTCGTCGACGCGGCGGATCTCGTCCGGGTTCAGGTTTCCCTGGTGCAAGAGCGGGGAGAGGCTGGGGGGCTGAAAACGTCCCTTTATCACACAACTGACAAGTTGCCTCTCACCTCTCGACGGGCGGGGGAACGGCCTTGCTGGACCTTCAAACCCTGCTCCACGGGCGCCACGACTTTAGGCTGAAACCAACGGTGTTATCACGTAACCGAGGTAATCTTGTACCTGTCCGCTAGAGGACGACTCGTAGCCGGCAGCGTGGTCGGACTGATCGCTCCAATCCTCCACTCCGATGTCGACGTCGGAGTTGTTCTCGTTCAGGTACTCGTCGTAGTCCGACATCTGAAACTTCGGCGTTTCTATGTCAAAATGTCTTCCGAAAAACACCAATAGGGAAAACACTTGTTCGGCTGACAAATGTCAACAGCCGAAATTTGGCACGTAGACCATAATCGAGGCCTGCGTGCCTTATTTTGGAGTTACGGGCGGTTTCTACTACTCCCGGGTCTACTGTGGATTCCTGTGAGCCTCTCTCTGCGTCGTGAAGCGGTGACACAGTCTTCGGCCCACAGGTTTAGTAGGCGTGTCTTCGCCATAAAATTAGGGAAAGGCACAGGAAACCCACAACTCGTATTTTTCAGGCCTTTCACACACGGGCCTGACAGCCGGGCCTGAATTCACTAGAGCGTGCGACTCTGGGGTGGCTGCATCAAAATACCACCGGTTTTTGTTCCATTGTGGCTAATTCTCTTCCAGCCGTGTCAACAGACGAACAATGGCACTCCAGAGTCGACTCAGAAGCCTAGTGAACCCAGGTTTTAGTAAAACGTGTCCAATTGCTCCGTAAATCGCTTATCTCCGTGATTTACGTGCTATGCATCGATTTTCCAGTCATTTTCTCATTTAGCCTCCGAAAGCGAGGGGAAAAGCCCTTAGAACACGTAGAAACGCATTAATCGTGAGCGTTCTGTTCCATTTTGCATCGGGCCACCTCGTTTTGGGAGAATAACGGCTGGAAAAGCTGCACCATCCTGCGTCCGTACTTTTACGGGCGTAATTCCTGTTTTCAACGATCTCATAAGCCTCCAGAAGTAGCCATTCTCGGTCAGAACCTAATTAGCCTCCCAGAACGTGGGTAGGTCCGACCGTAAACGCCAGAACGGCTCCGACTGGGAGATCTAGGGAAATTACGACCCGAATATCACTTTTGTACGGGCGCTGACACGCATTTCAGCTTCGGGAACGACCTATATCACGAGTTGTCGTCCCAGAAGGCTCCGAGAGGGAACCAGACGTCCGGCCTTCGTTTCACAGACACGGACGGGTATTTTAACGAAACTGCACCGTTTTACTTTTGAACCGTCCCCAATTTGAGGACTTCCCTAGGCACCCGTCACAAATAAGTGCCTAGGGCGTATTTTGACCGCTTTTAACCGAATTTTACCATCTGCGGACGGTTCAGAGCTCGAAACCACCGAATAAAGCCTCCAAATCCAGTAATCTATAAAATTTGGTCGGTGGCTTGAGCTCAGACCCGTGTTTTACCGCGAAAAATACAAAACTCACGGTATTTTCGGTGGAAATCGGTGATTTCGTTGTAGCGGAGTTCGAAGAAACGGGCGTCGTCGGGTTCTCGATGAAAAAGACGACGGGCGAAATTTCCTAGGAGGAAAACGTAACCTGAAACATAAAAGTACATTAATTGATCGCCAGTGCGCGATTTAATCCAGGAAACGAGAGAAAAATCGGCAATCGGGACAAGAGGGAAAATACAGGCGGGACCGCAATAATTGCAAAAGAGTCCAGTGCGCGTTGCGCGAATCGGCGCTCAAATGCCAATCCTGTTCCTCGGGATTCTCGAACGACGGAAGCGTGTCGTCTGGAAACCAAGCAAGGTATCATCGCTACTCAACATCTCACAACGGAAGAGTAGCGGATCATCGGAAACCATTTTCAACGGAAATCCGGAAAAATAGAAAACAATTAACTCGCTCTGTTCGAAATTTAGAGAGCGAGGGGTGAGTTCAAGCGAAGCTCCCTTTTCTACACGGGAGTGCCCTGCGGCTGGCTTTTGCTTGAGCTCACTGGCGGTCTCGAAAGATGTTATGGCTCTGAAGCGATCAGCCGAGTCCTGTTCGTTCCGACTGCATCAGGAAGGACCGTTCGGGACCCGGCTTGTGATTCGAATGGCTGTGATCTCCGAGACCAAATGAGGTCTCTCTCGTGGGGGAGGCTCACTCCCATGCAAGGACGTGAGCATCCTCCGACACTTTCTGAGGGGGTTAGTGCCTCCTAACCGTTCTCCGCGCATCAAAGGAGACCGGTTCGGATGCGCAGGTTCCCTCAGACCGTGCTGAAAAGACCAAGGCCCTTCAGAGCTTCCGAAAACCTCCCGACGTGATTAAGTCGGAGCTTTTCGAAGCTCGGGCGCTCTCTCTGGATGACGGACGAGAGGCTAAGGGCAGGATTCGACGGATTTGCCTGCACTACGGACAGGAAAGACCGGCACGCACACCGGCCTTGCGGTTCCCGGATGGCTGATCCGGATGCTCCCCGTGCTCATTGGCGGTGGCATCTCCATCGGCTCCCTGGCTTCATTCTCCTGCCGGATGGGAATGAAACCAGGTGTTTCAACGGACGTGACCGTTGCCTGGTTAGGAGTAAGCAAGTGGTCCAGCTTCGTTGAATGACCTTTCAACGTATATCAAGCTGGATGCTGGACTTGCTCCAAGCCCGTGGTGGACGGGGTTGGAAAGCTAGGAGTACACCAAGTGGAGTCAGGACTCAACTAGCTTCAAAACTGTCCACGGATGTTAGAAACAACCACAGAGAGTGTTCTTAGGCACAAGCACACTCTCTGGAACAGGATTTCGGCAAGAAACTCGTTCGCAGAGCGAAACGACTCCCAGGCGGGGAGCGAAATCAAGGGCCGGCTTTAACGAGAAGCACGGAACGGGCCGATTCGTGCCATGCCAGGGGCACGAACGGTGTAATGAGCTGACAGCGGACTTTCGGCAGCCGTTGGCCGGCGGAGGATCAACTCCTTCGTCAATTCCGCGGTAGTAAAGATAGAGGAACCTCCTTTCGGAGGTCCCACGGCTCACTTAAACCAGCGGGTGTAGTTCAGGCTCACAGGTTCCTTGGGCCTCCAGGTCGTAGTTTATCCCCTATCGACCCTTCTTCCCATGCGATAGCACGCACACCACGGCTGAGATCGCGCCCCGTGAAGGGGCCGTGCATTTGGTTCGGAACTCGGTCTCTCCTATACCTCCCGTAGCCTTTCATTACCAGTGCTATCTGGTCTCAGGGCCACCTCCGAGACACCCACGACTAGGAGGAAGAACGGGAGTGTCCAGTGAGGGTACGCCTAGGGCCGCCTTAAGGACCTCGTTTCTCGGTTTCCCGGTCTATAGGTCAGGGAGAGCACTACCGAATGTACCGTCTCACGGGCCTGTAGACGGAGTGCTCTTCCTGCCCAGCAGCGCTCAGGCTCGCCCCCACATGACGCTTGCTCGGAGAGCGAGAAAAGAGAGCGCAACCCCGCCGAGGAGACCGCCGTTCCTACGCACCTCAGCTGCCCTGGCTGGGCGGTCGAGGCCGGAAACCGCTTCTCATACGGAGTTCGTTTGGCGCACTCTATGATCTCTCACGAACCTCGCCATTCCTACTGCCATGAGTAAGAGGCTTGCACTGCGTAGCACACGGTCACGGCAGTTTTCTCATGCTGCCGTGGCGCCAATGCTTTACACACCCTGTCCTTATCCAGGTGCAGGGGGCCAGCACTACTTGCGTAGCGCACTCTGCACCGTGTACTAGCGGTTCACCATGAGGACCAGAATTCACAGTCTGGGGGATCTTCACAGTCTGGGATATCGAAATTCTGGGATATCAGAATTCACAGTCTGGGATATCAGAATTCACAGTCTGGGATATCGGAGGTCCTCACGGACCGGCTGGGTTCGAGACGCCTTCCTTGGCTTTCCCCTCTCTCACACGCACCCCAAGGAACAGAACCACCCATATGGTGCGGAAATTTACCCAGTACAGACAACAACAGCAAAACAAGCAATAGAAAAGGTCATCACAGTTGCCTGCGGGGAACCAGTCAACCCGAGGACTTTGACGGGCGCAGCTCCGGCAGTAGTGGCTCCAGCAACGGGATCGGACACGGCGTGAACGACGTGGATCGGGCGCAGCTCGTACGATGTGGATCGGGCGCAGCGTGTACTGAAGCGGAGCGGAGCACGACGGGCGACGATGAGACAGCGAATACCTGAGCAGAAGCTATCAGCACGGCTTCCAAGGAAACCAGGGTCCCAGGACCATCTAGACCAACTCTGAACTCCTTTTACACCTACGACGGGTGGACTTCCGTTTCATCACGGGCGGAGAGGTTCTGAGGTAATCTCCTTTGCCTGCTTCTTAGCAACGGTGTTTACAGCATCTTTCAAGAAACATAAAAAGCATAAAAAGTTTCAATAAACATAAAAAGCAAAAGATTTACAAAGGTGAGACTCGAACCTACTACCTCCAGCATATGAATCTGAACTCTTACCAACTGCGCCACTCTGCCATGCTGTCAGTTTGCGCGTGGCCTGGTTTTATGCAGCGGGGCGCAAAAACGTCGGATTTCCGCGCACAAAAAAGCTCCGTTCTCGAAAGTGAAGCGCCTTCGGCATTTTTATACTGCACTGATCAATTGCCTATTGGATGCTCTTTCAATAGATATGGGTCTCACCCGGAATCTCCACGGGACCCTTGGCGACCTTCCCTAGTTAGGACTCACAAGTCCTAGCTCACGCCGGTTTACGCTTAGTGGGAAGCACGCGGAGAGTACCCGTGGACTTACGGGCGCCTTCAGATGAAGCATCAACGACATAAACACAATCGTGACGCAATCAACTCATTATGGACAACCGATCGTCGTCAGCGACGATCGAACAGTGACGCAAGGCGGCGGACGCTTGTGCCGCCCGTAGGAATATTCCTTACGTAAGGGCGCGTCGCGCCTACAGTATCCATAAATGGCGGAGGGCACCCAAGCCGCTATTTCCCACGAATATAGGGGAATATCGGCGACAGGTCACATTATCCAAAAGGTTATATTTTTTAAAACCGTTTCCTTCTTATATCGTATCCCCCTGTCCTCTTTTTTGTATTGTTTTAGCTGTTCTCCTTGCCCAGTCGACGACAGCAAAATGATCGCAAAGAAAAAGGTTTGTTTTTCTTTTTATATTGGCCTAACAATTTCCCAACCATAAATGCGTTTTAGAGCCGCTGAGTAATTAACCCTGTCACGCTTGAAAATATGAACGCTGGCTGGAAAAACGAAAGTGCTGGCCGTCTGTGAAAACGTGTAGCTTTCATTATTTAATTTTTGTTATGTTATGTTACCAAACTCTCGGCAATCAAGCAGTTCTCGGCCGTGATCACGTTTTTTCCAATGTCTGACAAAGACTGAAACGGGCGCAATGTCTTACAGAAACTGTGTAAACGGGCGTAAAGAACTGCAGAAGTGAGCCAGAAGATGTAAAATCAACCGACTTTATCACCATTTTAGAAGTATATAATGTTAAACTCAATAGCGATATATTTTAATGTTAAATAGATAGATTTTTGGGTTTTTTTTTGCTCGATGTTTGGGTCCCAGAGTTTGATCATGCCTTGGAAAGGGGTTTTCAAATTACGACCGCCTCACCGGATTTTTTGTGGTAGCCCGACCGGCCCTCTTTAAAAGACAAAATTTTATATTTGTATAAATTGGTGCAATGTTTTCAAAACCGCCCGCCGGGCCGTCGAGAACTTTTCGTCAGCTTTCTTTGGGTTAGGAAGAGTATAGGCTCAGAAATTGCTAAATTTAAAACCGAGGGATAGGTTAAAATCGCAGTGGAAGAGGAGGAATACAACGATTTCGGGTCAATCACTGCTTCTCATGTATTCTCGTATGCCTCGTTTTCAGCTCTTGTCCTCCGTCATCGGCCCTGAGGCATGCTTTATTGATAGACAGCATCATGGTCACCATAGAGCTCTCCTTCCCGCGCCACTCCAACGTTTTCCTTATAATTAAAGGTTAGTTGGAAAGTTTAAGCGGCCTTAGACTACCACTAAGCGGCATATGTGGGCCTATGCGGCCTTAGGATGCCGCTAAGCGGTTCGCTGTGAATAGTTTATTAGTAATGTCAATTCCAGACGGTCTCATCGAGCATGAGGGCAGCAACGCGGACAGCACGACCTGCGTAGCCACCTGACCCTTACCCCCCAGAGAACCCCGTGATCTTCTCAGGAACTTTGAGGTTAAAAACATTTAATCTATAGTTTATAAATGGGTCACAGTAATAAAAGTGATATTATTGATTCATGTTGCACGTTGTGACTCAGCACAGGAATTCATGTTGCCCGCCGTGGCCCCGGTCGAAATCCAAGTTGCGCGCTGTGGCTCAGCACATGAATTACGGTTGCCCACCGTGGAACCGGTCGAAATTCATGTCGCGTCGTGGTCCATTAAGCTATTCTTGGGTACCTTTTTCCCGTTACCACCTACGTTACAATCACTGCTTTATTTTGCCTTTTCGCTCCAAAACGCCGCTGGGTATTAAATTCCCACCGCTCACCGAAAAAAAATTGGATTCTAACTTGGTTCTGCCGCATTCTTTTTGACTCCAACATGTTTACATCACTATCGCTGACGACCAAATGATACATTTCACATGCTGCGCCATTACCAGTTCTCTTTTCCATATTTGGCTCCCACCCTGTCTTTATTCCATCACTCGTGCGGTTTCAGAAAATATGTCGGCCAAGGCAGTCAGTGAATTGTCTGGCAAGGAAGTTCTCTACAGGAGTCTCGCCTCTTCCGGATTGGTGAAAGCACCCCACGCCGTCAGAATCACAGAAAAATGCAATTTCGATGAGGTTGTGAAGAAGTCCGATTGGCTGTCCCGCGGTGATGTGAGTATTTCTTTTCTTTTTCCTTTTTTGTATTGAGCATATGTTTTTCAAATAGGTTAGCGTTGAGTTGAAACTAATTGTTCCCAGTGTTGTTCTATTTCAGTATCGTTTTCAGTTGTACTTTTTCAGTTGTCTTGAACGACAAAGTGTACATTTTGGATCTGGCTGCTAAACTCGACGAAACGGCCAACTTTGTCTGCTCGGATCAACGGAAGACGCGTGAGGGGCACTCCGTGGAATTCCCGGCGCCGTTCGACAAGGATCTTTCCAAGGAGGTGAGGATCTATGTGCACATAGCACACCGTGGTACCACTGTAGGTATTTCTGTTGCGCGAAGTGGCTTGCTAATATTTACACGTTACGCGCTGTGGCCCCTGCCAGGAATTCATATTGGGCGCAGTGGCATCGGTCAATTTTCATCGAAATTCCTTCCAAACACTCAATTTCAGGTGGTCAAGTGCCCTTGTGCCCCGAGCACTACAGTTCCAGCAGCACTTCTTCCTCGCCGCCCCTGTCTGGTTTGTCTATTTGTTTTCTCTCTCTAAATATTACTATTTCCTTCAGATTTCGTCGTCGGTGCCCCCATAACACCTGTTCCGGTTGCAAATCTGGTGAGCGTGCCTCGGCCTTCTGCCAGGATTGCTCGCCCTTTTCGTGTACCAACTGCAAGATGGCCCGTCAATACATGCACTGTTTTGAGGGACATCGTGTTGATACCCTTCCCCTGAGCACCGCCCCTACGGTAATTTATGCCAATGCATTTTCTTTTTTTATTACTTAAAATATACGCATTTTTTGTTTCAGCCGCCTTCGACGGTCGCGTCGAACGACAAGTCGTGCAAGTGCCTGCAGCACAGGATGCAGCCCCTGCGCTTCTTCTGCTGTCCTGCAACCTGGCCATCTGTCGCGAGTGCACCGTCGTCGATCACGCCGCTCCCGCCCACCAGTACGAGCCTATCAGTGAGGTGAGCCTGCACCACAGGCCTGTGCCGGGCCTGATGACAGGTTATTACCCAAAACGGCTGGCGAGCTAGGTCCTCGGTTGGACAAAAAGCGATGACCCTACGAATAAATATCCACATGTGAGTGGACCAGATGGGCCAGTGCGGTACATGCAATTCTTTGTCATACTTTTTGGTTTCTGTTATGTTCTCTCGAGCAGCACTCTCTCTCCCTCTTTCTCAGTCCCAAGCGGGGGGTACAAGGCGCGGTAGCCAGTTAACGTATAAAACTAAAAAAAAAGAATTTGTTCGTTAACATCTGACCACCGTGAATGTTGTGATCTTATTATTGTGATTTGTACAGCTGTTCTTTGCTGTTGTATGATTCTTATCTATGTGTGTTAATAAATGTCTTTCATGTATATCCATGGTCATTTGGAAGAGTTCCTGTGACATCGGTGAACGGATACAATATGGGATGGCTTTAAAAGAGGTATTTCGGGAGTTCAAAAGTGGCAACAAAGACAACTAAGGGCGTTCGATGTGTCGAATTTTTACCAAATATGTGAATCATGAGTAGTTTTATTTTCGCGGGCGCAAATGGATGAAAACGCGAAAAGTTACTCTTTCATTAAACACGCTAGTTCTTGAAAATCGAAGAAATCTCTTTGAAAATCAATTTATTCAAATTGACTGCTATTTTGTCAGAAACAAACACATAACCAAACCACCTCAGCCTTTTTCCGAAATGCATTTCATGTTTGATTGTGCAACGCATGAGTAAAAAACGTACTATGTTGTTTTCCTGTATTTACCGAAAATCTTGAATTTTGTTTTTTTTGGCATGTGTGTTTCCTGAAAAAAATCTTTTTCTCGGCCCGGCCCTCTTCGGCTCGTCTTCTCAAACCACATAATCAGTCGCGCGAACAAAGTTCGATCCAAGAGATAATTTTTGCTCACACACAAGCTCAAAACAATAGTAAAATAAAACACTTTACAGAGGTTTTAAATAAAGCTAAAGTTAAGCTTAGAAATTAACAACATATGCCTTACGGCGCGGGCTTTTACCTTTTGGGTTCGGCGGCCGGCCGCATCAAACTGTGATCGCGTCGCTTTGGTTAGGGCCTACGGCAGCTCAGGTTGGCGGCCTACGGCAGCTTTTTTGCTACAAGTTTCATTGAACCTTTTCCCGTGGTCGGTTTGGGGAAAATGAAGGGGTGTACCCATCCGCATAGACACAAACGCATAGAAACGTTGCACTGCAAACGAACACAAAGGATTTTTTTTTGGCAAGTATACAAACCTGTCCTAAACGAGCCTGTGAATTTTGCTTTAACACAAACATTCGGTAAAGGCTGAGGTGGTTTGGTTATGTGTTTGTTTCTGACAAAATAGCAGTCAATTTGAATAAATTGATTTTCAAAGAGATTTCTTGTTCGATTTTCAAGAATTCAATTTCAAGCTGAAGAAACATTTTGTTCTCTTTTTATCCATCCTTTACCACCCAAACCACCCCATCTCCTGCGGTTCGCTTTTTCACACAATAATATTAATTAGAATTGCCCCCTCCAACTAGGTTAGCACCAACTAATAGATCTGTTGAGAACATGCCGCTGACCGTCGCCGTTAGGAAGCCGATAGCTGTCCGTTCCAATGATGACGCACCTGCTAGCCACACCTCGCCGCAACCATTGCGGCGACGGCACCGTCCGTAAACGTGCTCCAATGCCAATTGAATACAATGGAAACTGGCGGACACAAACCTGAGAATACTGCTGTATTTCTTAACAATCTGAGTTCATAGATCGATAGAGCACCTCCGATTCTCTTGGAATGAGTTTTTTCACGGTACAACAGTGATTACAAACCGAAAGGCACTGTTTTTCTTGTTTTTTCTCATAAACGAACTGGACAACTATTGGTGCCAAAACTCATTCCAAGAGAAGCATGTGTGTGCTACTATTTCATGATTAGAACGTCAAAATTGATGCAGTATTCGCTGAGAAAACGTGTCCGCCAATTTCAGCTCGACGTTTAGCAGGCCGCCCGTTGTTTAGTGATTCAGTACGGTAAGACAGCTGCTCCTGATTAAGCTTATCTAGCGATGACTACTATTGAAAATATACATAATTTAGCGTATTGGACCACATTCTCTCGTTTAAAGCTTTAAAATGAAAAATTACATGTTAAAATGAATTTAAAAAGCCCGTTTTCTTTCGCCTGCTTGAACCTCAGGGTTTTCGTGGCGGGACCCACCTTCAATAAAACGGCGCATTTCCGAAATACGATCGCCGCAAATGTGAGAATTCTGAGGTGTTTTTCGTAGATTTCTTTTTAAAAGTTGATGCGAAACACTTTTATCATTTGGCCTGAGTTTTTAACTGACCCAAAAATATCCACAGTCAAAGAAATACGGTTTTTTTTGTGTTTTTCGTTATTTTCCGGTAGCTGAATTTTAGAGAAAAAACTCAGGCCACTTAAGGCGTTAATGAGCTGGAAGTTGACAGAAAGAATGGTTGTTGAAAACGGCTGAGTCCAGGTTTGCGGCGGACAGTTTGTGTTTTTAAACCAGCTGTCTGTCGCGAATACGACATCTTTGAGCCGATTTCTTTATATAATTAGGTGAAATCAATGTTTTTCTAAATATTTAAACAACGAAACAACAAATTCGGTGTTGAAACGATTAAAAATAAGCATTTTTAATTTTCTTTCTCCACCCTTTAATGTACAATTCCAATGTGCCTCTACAAAATTTTTGAATTCGCAAATTCTGTTGTAACAGAAAACTGTAAAAACTGAACGGCTACAAAAAAGATTTCTTGGCCAACCTCTCAAAGTCAACCCCGCCGGAGATACACTAAAAAGTACGCAAAAAGTCGTCGTTTTTTTCAGGTTCGAGTGATTATAACGCGCGTTGTAGATTAGCTGAGAAATTGAAATTGCGTGCAAAACTTGAGTACCAGAAGGCCTTCGATATGAAAAAGTAAAATCAGTTGATTTCGTAATAGGAGCCAAGATAAAAATAACTATGCCTACCAAAAATTTTCGATTTCGAAAATTCTGTTTTAACAGAATGATAGATACACAAAAAAATTGCTTTGGGGGTAATTCTCAAACTCAACGGCGGCCGAGATAAACCAGAAAATATATTTTTCACGTGACGAAGTGGCACATTTGACTGAATGGCATTTGGTCCTTTTTTGTCCTGAGTGGTTTCTGTTTTGTAGAACAAAGAAATACAACGCATGTATTTAGCACACAAAACTCAGTCCCCTAAACCTAACGTTGCATGACTAACAGCTACCTAAATTTGGCTCAAAATGCCAAAATACGAAAGTGATCCGAAAAACTTCTAATTGGGATCAGAATGAAGGTAACCTACTCACGGATGCAAATGGTAGGTTCAAACTTCCAAAAAATTTAAAGCGATTTTTTAAGAATTTCCCGTCCGATCTGTCAGGACGCCATCCCGTCCGATCTGGCAAGTCAATCGTTTAAAAAAGATAGCCTGACCGGCTATAAAAGTTCTTGATTTGGATCTTGTGTGTCTATAAAAGTTGAGAAATCGCTTCTTTGTAAAAGTCTTTTGCATTTAGTAAGCCATATAAAAGTAGGGAAATCAATTCGTGTGTGAAGCTTTCGGTTCGACGTGTTTAGTTACCGAAAATTAAATTGGGTGACGACCTATCAACTAAACATTATTTTTCACAAAATAAGCTTTACGATCCAAATCGGCCTCTTAAATCTTCTGTGTCGCTCAAGAAAGAAAGAGTTTGAACGAGCAAGTGAACGAGAGAGAGAGAGAGAGAGAGAAAGTCAAAGAGAGAGAGAGAAAATTATAGAGAGAGAGAGAGAGAGAGAGATAGAGAGAGAGAGAGAGTAAGAAAAAAAAAGGATTACAGAAACATGAAAACGACATACACATTAAAGAAAGGTAGAGGGCAGAGACAGAGATAGATAGAGACGTACTTGGAAATAAGTATAGTTGAGATATGGAACGGGAGAGATATAGTGAGAAAGCAAAAAAGAGAGAGTGAAACAGAGAGAGAGAGAGAGAGAGAAAGAGAAAGAAAGAGGGAGAGAGAAGAATAACTGGTATGACAGAGAATGAAAAGAGTCTGTATAACAGAGAAATGGCGAAGGAACAAGGTTAGCTTGAAAATTTTTTGAACGTCGTTCTGTAAAAGAGGCCGATTTGGATCGTAAAGTTTATTTTATGAAAAATAATGTTTAGTTGATAGGTCGTCACCCAATTTAATTTTCGGTAACTAAACACGTCGAACCGAAAGCTTCACACACGAATTGATTTCCCTACTTTTATATGACTTACTAAATGCAAAAGACTTTTACAAAGAAGCGATTTCCCAACTTTTATAGACACACAAGATCCAAATCGAGAACTTTTATAGCCGGTCAGGCTATCTTTTTTAAACGATTTCACTACTTTTATAGAGGATCGCAGATCACCTAGTTTTAGAATAAGAGTTATATGGAGATCAGATAGAAAGAGAGAGAGAGAGAGAAAAGATAGAGAGAGAGAGAGAGAGAGAGAGAGAGAGAGAGAGAGAGAGAGAGAGAGGGAGAGACAGGGAGGGTAGAAAGAGGGATTGTCTTTTTTATTTGAAAAAGGGAGTAGCAGAGATAGAAAGAAAGAAAGAGATAGAACAAGAGATAGAGTGAGAGTGAGAGAGAAGAGTGAAAAAAAGAGAAGAGGTTACAGGACCACTGAAGTTATCTCGTTCTCCCTCTGTCTGTATCTATCTCTCAATTGTCGTATCCAGGTTTTTCTTGGTTTTCGTATCAAAAGAAACTTTTCAGGAAAAGGAAACAGCGAAGGATCGAGGGATGGATTCACCGAAAAGAAGTTTCGTTCACACCAAGCTTCTCTGACTTACGATATTATGTGTGTGTGTGTGAGAGAGAGAGAGAGAGAGAGAGAGAGAGTGTGAGCGAAAGAGAGAGGGAAAGAGAGGGAGGGAGAGGGCTTTTTTATTCTTTTTGTTTTTGATGGAAGGGGGCTGCCGCCCCCTTCAACCCCCGCCAAGGTCTGAGAGAGTTTAGGGACCTGAGACAGAGAGAGAGAGAGAGCGGAGAGAGAGAGAGAGAGGGAAAGAGAGGGAGGGAGAGGTCTCTTTATTCTTTTTGTTTTAGATGGAAGGGGGCTGCCGCCCACTTCAACCCCCGCCAAGGTCTGAGAGAGTTTGGGGAACTGAGACAGAGAGAGAGAGAGAGCGGAGAGAGAGAGATAGATATCAGAAACAGAAAGACGTTGAAGAAGAAGAAGAAGTGCATCAGAAACAGAAAGACGTTTAAAACAAGATAACAAAAGCAAAAGAAAAAATGTAAACTCCATGAGGGATTGAACCTTATACCTTCAGAACGCTAAGCAGTCACCTTAACCACTTGGCCACAGGGTCACTTGATGTGTACGATGCGTTTGCATTGATAAGGGACCCCGCGAAATCAGAAAAGTCCCTCTAACTTTTAAACGAGACGAGAAAAGAAATTAGCATCACGTTGAAGCTGAATATAAAGAGTTTAATTTTAAACTTTATGACGTCATTTCTCCGTTAAAAATCAATAATTTGAAATTCTGCTTCGACAGTTTTTCTTAGAATCCGATGATCTTCAAGGGGTTATATTTGGTTTTTCTTGGTTGTGACAAAATCTCGTATCCCGTCCGATCCAAATGGCGCAGGTAGCGGCTACGCCGCTAGCCTGCGCCTAAGCAACGTTGGGCCCAGTTAGTACTTGGATGGGTCCATCCAAATGAAAATGCTCAAATCAAACGGATTTGAATGAAAATTTGATCATTTAGTTTTCTAAGCTTTAAAACATTACTTTTGTTTAAAAAAAAAAAGAAATTGATTTGTTTCAAAACTGAATTTTTTTTAAAAACAAATTACCAAGAAAATTTTTAATCTTGTTACACATGTACAGAAAGCACATTAGCATGTGGAGGCGGCCTTTTTTTTGTTTGTTGCATTAAACCATTAAACATCGGGCGCCCGCAGGGGGTCGGGGTGGGGGGACTGCAAGCCCCCCAGCTAGGGCGCGCTTGGCGTGCGGTAGCGAGCCAAGCGCGCCCTAGTCAAATCTTAAATCAAATAGTTCGTTTCGGGACGCCATCAGACGCTTTCCGCCCTTTAATGTGCCGACCTCGGCGAGCTGTGTCGAAAAAGGAGTTTGGCTAAGTGGTCCGAGTAGACGGGCCGAAGCGGGCCAGATAATGAACATTTTCAGGTTGGGCAGGCCCTTGAGAACTATAATATAATCAACCCAACACTAATTGATAATGATAATCATCCGGCCGGACAAATTGCGTTACAGGCCTAAGCCTAAATTGTTCAGTTTTCGGACCGAGGTCGCGAAAACTGAACATAACTATTTGAGATGCGAGAGAAATAAGTAGAGACAACAAAAGATATAGATAATGGCTGGTGCTAACCTAGTTGGGGGGAGGGCATCTATTAGAATATTTTATCCTCTGATTAGATTCATGATTAGAATACTTACAATTAGAAATGAGGGTTTTGGTAGGTAAGCTAGTTAAGATAGGTAACCTTGGTCGTAACTCAAGTCTCTAGCTGTTCTGAAGTCCGAGGACGAACTTGCTGTATGGAGGAAGCTGTAAGGATCTGTTGCTGAATTTACCTTTCCCATGCCTTCTGAATCATCTTCATATTGCGCCGTTGGAGAAGCGACGCCCCCGTGATCTACGCGTATAAAAGCGCTCCTTGTGATCAATGCAGGCTTCCGGAGACACAGCAATAAACCCAACTTCCCCCATGTCCATTTACTGGTAGCAGCGAAGGCAACTACCATCGCCTCGGCCTTCATGCCGACTAGGAGATTGCTGCAGAAGACCGAGTCTACCGGAGCCCCTAAGAAACCCAATTCTGGATTTTGGAACTTCTTTTGATTAATGGAACTTTTGTAGGTTTCTGTGCGTGCAAGTCCCAAGTCTTGTGTTTTGTGTGGCCACGAGAGGTCGCTAGCCTGGTCCCGTTTTTGGACGCGTTTGTCCGTACTCGGATTTGCAACATTGGAGAATACGGAAGTGCCCCCCACCCAAGTAAATGTAGGAGGGGAAGTTGGTTCGAACGGGCTACAGCCAGCTTCTTACAGCTCCCTCCTTTGACGAAGTCCGTCCTCGGACTTAGAAGTCTTTCTTGGTGCCTGTGCTAGCCAAGTTAGTAAAAGTGGGATAAAAGAAAATTTCGAATGGACACCTCCGTGGGAAATACTGTTGCGCAGTCCGAAAGGCGCAGACGCAACGTGCGCAAGAAACAGGCCACCCAACACTCGGTGCCACACAATCTGAGAACGAGGACCCGCACGCAGTAAACCCACAAAAGTTCCACGCTTCCAAACAAGGCCCAACAGACACAAACATGCGTCCTCAGGGGCTCGGTCGGCTCGATGCTCGTTGGGACAGTCTCCTTGACGGCGTGCTAGGCGAGGTCGTGGTCATTGCCGTCGCTGCTACCAGTAAATGTAGGAGGGGAAGATGGTTTACTCTGTTGCGGACAAGCCGCCGGAAGCCTCGATCATTCGATTCTGTCGCTTATATACTGCTTCTTGGCGTGGGCGCCGATTTCTGACGTGGGGCAACATCTGACTCAGGATGCATGAAAACGGGCGACGGCCAGCTCCTTACAGAATGATTGAAAAGAGAGAGAGAGAGAGAGAGAGAGAGAGAGAGAGAGAGAGAGATATCAAAAAGTGGTCTCGACTGGAATTTACCTTAACAGTTGCTGTGAAATTCAAAAAAAAAACGCAACATGAACCGCTTTGCATTTTTTTTGTTGATGAACTGACTTCAATCGATATTATCTCTGAATAATGTCTCCCGATGTTGAAAACGTAAGTAAAAACCAATTATTTTGCAGAAACTTAAAATCTTACAGGAAGAACTTTCTCTACGTTCCCTCGCTTACGGCCTCCAGCGGAAGGTTTTAGAAAAATTGAGTTTACAAAAGTTTTCAGCAAAATAATTTGAAACTTTTTAGTTCGACTACAACCAATACGCAATTTTTGAAGAATGTTGCAGTTTCTCCCATTCATTCCCAAGGAATTTCCAAAAAATGACGTTTCCCAAACAAATCGAACATGTTGTTATCATTTATGTGGGAAATTAATTCACGTGAATTTATAATTTCTTTAGATGGGTCTATGCGCTGTGAGAGAAAATGATTTTTTAACCGTAATCCCAACTGAAGCAAGAGTTCATATAACTGTAAAACATCTAGATGTAGAGGTAAACGTTATCATAATTTTACAACAATTTCAATTGATTTTTTTAGAAATAAAATGGTTCTTCCGTATCCCTGATGAAAAATTAATATGTAAATAAATGTTATAAAATGACATATTTTGGGGAGAACTACGGCGCCCCCCTCTCCTGACTCGCGACCTTCGGCCGTTTAGTTAGGCAGCCTGAGGCAGTATATGCCCGCGGTCGCTCCAACAGGCAGCCTGTGGCCGCAAAGAAATCCGGCCTTCGGCCGCTCAGTTATGCCGCCTGCGGTCGGAATCGAGGGCGGTTTGCACGAGAGCGGTTTTCGGCCGCTCATTGGTACCCGACCAGAGCTCACACGGCCGATGTCAGGCCACAAAGCGGCATCAGGCAGCCGGAGATAGCCAGAACACATGCCGTGGAATCGAAGGCCGAAGGCCGCCGAACCGAGACAGCGCAGATTGACTTTTAGTGATAATGTTTTAAATTGGCTGAATATAATTTGTTTGAATAGACCAACATTTTCAGGTACCGCTGACCGAAGAACTCGTTTCTCTTTATAGCCCCAAAATCTATTCCTGTTCTAGGTTGTTCTTCAAAACGGAATGGATATGTTCCGATGATACGTTGTGCAATTTTGTTAAGGTGAAAAATCTACATCCTTTTTTGTAAAAATGTTTTATTTAGACAGGTCAAATCTATGCAATCCAGTTTTCATATAACACCAGCGCCACTTTTCACGAGAATAAACTCGGATGTCTCGTAAGTGAAAAAAAGGTTTCGTTGTTGCATGCTTTTTGAACTGGTGTGAAATTGCGTACTCTACTTTGAGTGACACGCTATATTTGCTCTATAGTAAAACTTTCACCCACATTACAAAGGTTCGATCCCGGCCCCGGCACTTAGTTTTTGCTAATTAGAGCTTCAGAAGGCATGTCAAGTCTATGGTATGGAAATTAATTGCAACCAAAATGCATTTTGATGGTTCTGAAACGACTCAAAATCTTACGCTGAGCAACTTTGTTACTAGTGAAACTCGATTTACAATCATTTGAAAAAGTTAGAAGCCAAAATGTGTTTAGAAAAGCACTGAATAATTTTTTCTCGGGTAAATCAAAAAACGCCTTTTTTATATGTTATAGTAATTGTTTCGAACAAAAATATATATTTTTCACAGGAGGATCCAAGGAACACCAGGGGGTGAAAACGTCCTTCAAAAGGGCGCGCCACTCAATCGCCGCAGCGTCCTGGTTATTAACGATTGCTGCCTGCGCACATCCATCGCCATCATGGTGCAGTGCCAAAGAGCGCCAACTTTTTAACTTTTTGGTTCAGTTCGATCCCCGAACTGGAAAATCTTTTTGCTTTTTAAATGTGATGACAAAAGATCACTATTTTGGGTGCTGAATGAAAATATAAAGATATACCTTCCTGGTACCTAAGTATTGGCACGCCGTGTCCATTACGAGTAAATACGCAAGTACGGTCCAATGGGAGCCATCTTCCCAGCCGACGCGACCGCTCGCGGCTGGTCCCGCCACGATATGCCTGGAAGTCAAGTTGGCAGTTATCCAAGTCAGGATTTGTTTTTTTAAACCTTTACAAAACCAGGCCAGGCTCGAGGCCAACTTGGAGATCAGGGTAATCGTGTCGGGACCGGCCACACAGTCTGGCAGACAGCTTCCATTTACTTTTACTTGCCCGCTGAACTTACCGTGTTGGAAATCATCGGATCATCAAATTGTAGGAAATAATCCCCGAATATCGGTAGCATAATTAAAAACACACTCTGTTTACGCAAAATAGCGATCTTTGTCACCACATTTAAAAAGCAAAAAGATTTTCCAGTTCGGGGATCGAACTGAACCAAAAAGTTAAAAAGTTGGCGCTCTTTGGCACTGCACCATGATGGCGATGGATGTGCGCAGGCAGCAATCGTTAATAACCAGGACGCTGCGGCGATTGAGTGGCGCGCCCTTTTGAAGGACGTTTTCACCCCCTGGTGTTCCTTGGATCCTCCTGTGAAAAATATATATTTTTGTTCGAAACAATTACTATAACATATAAAAAAGGCGTTTTTTGATTTACCCGAAAAATAATTATTTAGTGCTTTTCTAAACACATTTTGGTTTCTAACTTATTCAAATAATTGTAAATCGAGTTTCACTAGTAAAACACAGTTACTCAGCGTAAGATTTTGAGTCGTTTCAGCACCATCAAAATGTATTTTGGTTGCAATTCATTTCCTGTTTATAGACTTGACATGCCTTCTGAAGCTCAGAAGGCAAAAATGAAGTCGGGCCAAAAACACTCCAAATCAGGTTTATGGGTCATAGGAAGCTCCCACACAAAATTTCAGCCATTGGAAACTCTTTTGAAATTCCACGTCCCCAGGGTTGCCGACTATTATACAGAGACGACGTCTTAAAGGGCCCGTAAGGGACCTTTTCTGATTGGAAATGGAATGTATGCTAATCGAGCCATTTCAATTGAAATGATTTTTTCGAACACCGCTCCAGACTACGGCCGTGCGCAAAATGCTTGCCAAGTCTTCATTAGCATGCCATTCTGAAAAGGCCCCTTACGAGCCCTTTAAGAACACCCCATAAGACGACAGAGCTTACGATGTTTTATTGTCGACTGGCTAGGTGTTGTCGTCCTGGCCGCTTATAGAGCACATTATCGTCTAGGTCAATCAATACATTTGCGCAACATTGGGTCAACTCGGGCTCGGTGCCAACGGGGGAGTGGGCGAAAAATGTAATTAGAACTAACGTTTTAGGTGTATATTCCAAAATACCAACAATATTCCATGAATTTTTTATTTTCGATGAATGCAAGACGTACCCAAATTTGGACTACCTCTATTTCGGCCAAATCTATTATTTCTAAGGTGTCTGTAAGTTATTTGGAACTATTATTTATTTCAATAAAAACTCAGGAGTTGCTGAAAATTAGGAACAAGTTTTTCTTTACGAAGTTTTTTGGCGAATATACACTGAAGAATGTTGAGGAAGCCTTGGTTCAGCTGGGCGACCTCTGCAAATTTGCTGGAAATTATGAGGACGATATCTGTACTTTGTGGTCCGTGTCAAAAGAAACGGATGGCGACCCATTTGTGGCGGTTTTTTATGCATCGGATGAAAAATCTTTGGCGATTCTGTCGTGGTCTGATTGAATAAACTTCTTTGCAATCCAATTTGCTTATTTGAAACGCAGAATTCAATGGTTAGGGTCACATTTTGAGCGTCTTAAAAAAGGTCAAAAAGTGCGAAAAACGGTCATTACTATAGAAACCCGAGAGACCGGAGGAGACCGCGGTCTCTCGGTCTCCTCCTTTTCGAAGGAGGAGCCCGGGAAACCAGGAGACCGCGTTCTCTCGGTCTCATTTCATATACAAATTAAACCCGTCAGATTAGAAGGCTCGTTCTCACTGCACACCCACCGAAATCATGTGAAGAGGGCGAAAATATCAAAAAAGCAAGCTAAGAGAGAAACTTGCGCATTTAGAAATCACAGTAAGAAAAATACAAGTAAGATGGACATTCATGTTCTTAAAAAGCACAGCTTTTTTTTCTTCAGACACAGAGACACAGAGACAGAGACAGAGACAGAGACAAAGACACGGAGACACAGAGACACAGAGGCACAGAGGCACAGAGGCACAGAGGCACAGAGACACAGAGACACAGAGACACAGAGACACAGAGACACAGAGACACAGAGACACAGAGACACAGAGACACAGAGACAGAGACAGTGACAGAGACACAGAGACACAGAGACACAGAGACACAGAGACACAGAGATACAGAGACACAGAGACACAGAGACACAGAGACACAGAGAGACAGAGACAGAGACAAAGACACGGAGACACAGAGACACAGAGGCACAGAGGCACAGAGACACAGAGACACAGAGACACAGAGACACAGAGACACAGAGACACAGAGACACAGAGACAGAGACAGAGACAGAGACACAGAGACACAGAGACACAGAGACACAGAGACACAGAGATACAGAGACACAGAGACACAGAGACACAGAGACACAGAGACACAGAGACACAGAGAAACAGAGACAGAGACAGAGACAGAGACAAAGACACGGAGACACAGAGACACAGAGACACAGAGGCACAGAGGCACAGAGACACAGAGACACAGAGACACAGAGGCACAGAGACACAGAGACACAGAGACACAGAGACACAGAGACAGAGAGACACAGAGACACAGAGACAGAGACAGAGACACAGAGACACAGAGACACAGAGACACAGAGACACAGAGACACAGAGACACAGAGATACAGAGACACAGAGACACAGAGACACAGAGACACAGAGACACAGAGGCACAGAGACACAGAGACACAGAGACAGAGAGACACAGAGACACAGAGACACAGAGAGACAGAGACAGAGACACGGAGACACAGAGACACAGAGACACAGAGGCACAGAGACACAGAGACACAGAGACACAGAGACACTGTTTGTCTCTGTCTCTGTATCTGTCTCTGTATCTGTCTCTGTCTCTGTCTCTGTCTCTGTCTCTGTCTCTGTATCTCTATCTCTCTGTTTCTCTGTATTTCTGTCTCTCTGTCTCTCTGTCTCTCTGTCAAGCACATTGTTTTAAAGGTCTAGTACAAATCATTTGAAACTTTTAATCGCCAGACGAAACTTAGAAATTTTACTTGTAAGCATGGCGGGACCCACATGTTTCATCAAATTTTAGCGGCAGAACTGAATGTAGTGTTGACAGCTGAATTGTGGAACGTCGTGCCAGGACCCGAATTATACACAGGATTTTCCGTGATTTTTCGGCTACTCCCTCAGTGACATCGGCTATTGTCGCCAGTGAAACAACGTGATGGAAGGCCAACAGCGAAATAAATTGGTGTGCAGGTCGGCCCGTTTTGGGATCTTCTTAAGAAACGTGCTCATAAAATGGGTCAGATCGATAAATTTTGGTGTGTGGACCCAGAGCCATGGTCGAAGAAAACCAACATCTTCCTGCGTGGTGGGACCCACTTGTTTCGTTACATCAAAATAGTCGGTCACAAAAAGAGAGAAGGTTACAAGCCGAGAATTCGAATATTAGAAAGAGCGGAGCGTACTTGAATCAGAATTCCTCTCAATATGAGAAAACTGAGAGAATAGTGATTAGGCCAGGCGGTGGCCTTTCCCGCCCATTTAGCAAGGTGGTTCGTGTCGGGACCCTACCTGTCTCTTCCGTAATCGTGCATTCTCTCATATCCGGCGTGCAGATGACTACGTACGTCTTGAAAGGTCCATCTCCGATCGAACGGGAGACTTGAGTATTCCGTTAACACGGCCGTTCCTGCAAAATAGGAAGTGAAAAATAGAGTCACGTGTATTCTAGCAGTTGTTGAAACATACAATAAGCAACTTACACAACATTGGCTCCGGTGTTCTGGATGCGAACCCTCTCTTCGTAAACGGTAGGGTTGTGGTCGACCGTGAGGACAACGGGAATCGGGGCGCAGTCCTTCTTGAATCTGGCCACGATGGCCTTGCTGTCTCCGATGTTAGCCTTCGTTGAGCACCAACGCGGTGGTGGCCGTGGTTCCGTCCTTCCACACGGGCTTCCTAAAACCGATTTGATTTTGCAAAGGAGAGAGCAACGAGAGAGAGAGAGAGAAAGATAGAGATAGAGAGAGAAAGAGAGAGAAACTCACTTTTTGAGCGCGTCGGCGAGGAACGCGTCGTCCATCTCCTTGTAGCACTGGGTGAAGGCCTTCTTCAGCGATTTCTCCATCGACGACTGAAATTAAAGAATAGTGAGATTTTAAGCAAATGCGGGTGTGGCTTCATTGATTTTACCCCTAGGTTACATACACAAACTCAACTTTTTCCTCAGGAGACCGGGCAGCTTCTCCTCGCAGTGCTTGGCCGCGCGGGCGCCGGCGTGACCGTCGTAGATTCCGTAGAGGGCGCAGCGGCGCCTGAAAATAAGTTCTGAGGATGAAAAGGGATATGAACGGGTTATTTTGAGTAAAGAATTGGGGGTGAAACCGTGTAACACTCTTTGGGGGCATGCGAATTGAACTCCAAGCACCTAGCAGTCGAGTTATGGTAAAACTCCATTTCCCATTCTTTCTGTATAACACAAACAGCTTCAACCGTTTTCGACTAACGATTGGCGTAGAAACGCAAAATATGGTAAATTTATTGGTTATACTTTTAATAAAAACATTTGAGAAATTAACAAGATCTCAAAAAACAAGCAACGTGCAGGCAGACTCGAAAACTTACAGTCGTCGAAACGGGATAAATTTAGGTAAGCTACGTATTAATTTCGCATAACACGGAGAGCCCAGAGTTAAAGATCAGAGAAGAACAAGCCCCTACAGATTGGGTAAAGGGGTCGCGGCGATAGACGGAAGTTTGAGTAAGTTTGTGTGTAAGTTTGACTCCAAAGGTCGCGCGGGGCTCTGCCCTCATTTCGGGCGTATATACCCGCCGAAAATGCGAGCAGAGCGCGACCCCTTTTTGTGGTAGAAGAGTATGACTGTACACTACTATATGACAATTTTCGCAAATCTGTAAATTGCCTTAGGATATACGGATCAAGGGCTATATGGCTCCAATTGGTGAAACTGAACCGACCATAACAGTGGGACCAGAAAATTTAAAAAAAAAAAAAACTGAATAGCAAAACGTAATCGCAATCGCATTCCACGCAACTTTCAGCTCAAGTCAAATTTAGTGCGGTTGTTTACAAAACAACTTCGTCACATCGTTCCAGTATTTCAATGTTGTTCTGAGAGTTTAGCCTTTGATATAGGATATTCAGGCAGTGTACGCAATCTTGAGCTTTGAGCCAACAAAGGCTTTGAGCAAAAGAAACAGCCTAAAAACCCGCTACCGTGACGACCATGGAGTTGGTTAGGCCTTTTAAGAGGAGGGGATTTCGAACGCAACATCTCGTTTAAAAGTTAATGATCCTCACAGCTTGCCAACAGAGGGATGCAACGGCGCGCACAGAGCTAGCCGCTTTTCGCTGCGAGACCCAACGCATCATTTGAATGGAACTAGCGAACTAAAAGTGCTCCTTGCCTGGAATTTCTAGGCATTTTAAAAAAGTTTTGCTTTAATAAATTGATAGAGTACACATGTCCCCTTTTGCGTGAGTTTTTTCAAGGGGTGAAAACGTTCACAAGCCTGGAAACGCGGTTTTTTGTGTTTTTCTTCCATTTTCTTATATACAAGTATAAGTGCCAAAACTCACGCAAAAGAAGGCCTATGTCCTCTACAAGTTGACACTGAGAGCGACTATTTTGGTTGCGTCGGAATTCCTGGGCAGAGGCATTAGTATGTGCACGATGTATAGCTACAGTAACGCGAAACTAACAAGAACTCAAAATGGTGTATTTTTGCATGTATTTAAAAGAAACTTTGCATAAATATGAAGCTTATTTTTCATTCTCTTGAACAAAACATTGAAAACGCAAAATTAATGGTAAACAACCGAAATTGGAAGCAATTTATATCGGCAATATGATTTGCAGGGATGTCGTGGCGGGACCCCGCTTCAATGAAACGGCATATTTCCGAAATACGGCCGCTGCAAGTGTGAGAATTCTGGGGTATTTTTCAACGATTTGTTTTCATAAGTTGATCAAAAACACTTCTATCTTTTGACCTGATTTTTTTGCCGACCCAAAAATGTCCACAGCCAAAGAAACGCGGTTTTTTGTATTTTTCGTTATTTTCCGATCGATGAATTTTCGAGAAAAAACTCAGGCCAAATAAGGCATTATTGAGCTAAAAGTTGACAAAAAGAATGGTTGCTGAAAACGGCTGGATCGTCCAGGTTTGCGGCGGCCAGTTTGTGTTTTGTCAGCCAGCTGTTTGTCGCGAATTCGACTTTTTTGGCCGATTTCTCTATATAAATAGGTGAAATAAATGTTTTTCTTATTATATCAACAAGAAAACAGTAAATTCCGTGTTTAAATGAATAAAAATAAGCATTTTTAATTATTACTACTACAGTTTAGGCGGTTTAGGTGGAGCGCGATTTTGAAAAGGCCGCCCTTTAACCTGCCGGCCTCGGCGAGCTGTGTCCAAGAAAGTGGGTGATCAAAAACCTACCGTAACCCGGGCTCCACATCGCGGCAGGTTTCCCTCAAAAAACTGTATGAGGATACCACAGACAAAGAATTTTTCATATTATTGAAATCTTGCCATGAAGCGCGCTCTAATCGTGTTTTGATTGTTAAGTGATTACTCAAAATCCTTTAAACTCCAGAGAACGCGTAGAACATTTTCTTGGAAACGTGGTGGGACCCACCAATGTCTCGGCAGAATTTAGCGGACAGTAATCTTTATTTCTCAATTTCTAGTCAACTTTTGGATAAACTAGGTGCGTTGCAGGACCCAAAGCATATAAATCGTGCCTAAATTTGTCTGTCATCTTTATTTGGCAATTTTCGACTTTAGAAATAGTTCTTTAACAAAGATCCTTTTTATTTTTTGGATTTTAAAACACTTTTTTCAGGAAATTACTCTTTAAAAACATAGGCGGTATTGCCAAGAAAGAAACATTACAATTTGACAGCAAACGAGAAGCAAAAGTGAACAACATAGAAGTGTAAGATTCCTCAAGCATGAGAACTAGTTTTAAATGGAATAAGGGAAATGGATCCGGGAAAATTACCATTTAAATGATAGCAAATCTTGAGAAAAGCGGTATTTTCCCACCTCCTTTTGAGAAGCCAACTCTTGTAATTTCCCGAAACGCTTGTTCCTTGAAGAGAGCAAGCTTCTCGAAATAGAGGAATAGCAGCTTTACAGATTCAAGGGAACGTTGTCCCAAGAATGTTTTTATGGAAATTGTTGTCGATGAATGGAGTAGCAGTTCCTAAAGGTACCAAAATAACAATGGCTTTTTTTATTCAAATAATAGCGTTCTCACTTTTATCGCTTTTTATACACATAATACATAAAATGGTGCCGCTTTTCGTCAAGAGTGACATATACGTGCAAAAGGTTTTATTTTATTTTTGTGAAAATTTATATCTGTAAAATCAATAAATAATTTAGACAATTTTTCAAATGGATTTCCGCAATCTACCGTACGGTTTGCAGTTGAACATTTTCTCCCAGGTAATTTTTTATTTTTAGTTAGAAGTAATTTTTTTCTTTAGTTTTCCTACAATCAGTACGCCTTGTTCGAGGGTTGCTGTGAATTTTCAAAGTTGTTCTCCCAAAACCAACCAAAATTGAAATTTCCTCTTTTCTCCGATTTTTTCAATCTTGAGGTTTACAAAGATCAATTTTGTCAACAAAAAAAAAACATTTTAAGGAAAACGGTCTGTTTCTGAGAAATGAAGCAACTGATCCTCCCGAATTTGTAAAAATTTCCAATACATCGAAAGTGCGACTTTCAGCCCATCAAGTGGATATTTCGGTACTTTGTATTTTAAGACACCGTCTCTGAGTGATTCGAGCGTCGGAAATGTTAATTGTCTTATAATTGGTCCAAAATTGGTCTATAACCTTCCTATGGCCCATAAACTATTTTGAAACTTTTAGTTCAATATCGATTTTTTGACCCGGTCTACGGTAGGGTAATTTTTTCTCTGAAATTGCACGGAACTTCTTCAAAAAACCTGAAACCGATGTTTACTTTGTTTTATAAACGTTTAGCCTCACTTTCAGATAATTTTTTTGATCTACCAAATTTGTTTTCTTCTAATCAAATCGATGGAAAAATTAAACTCCAAAGTTGATCTTCGCCATGATAGTCACCGACGTTGTTGGACTTCAAATGATGCGCAGACATGTGACCAATTTACCTATAATGGTGGCTTTTTCCAACCCTTTTATGACAAAGGTCGAAAAAGGAAAAAAAAACTGTGTTTTTCACTTTTTCGAGGGTTTTCGACTCTAGTAATCCGTAATCCAGGTGAAACAGTCGATATTGAAATAGTCTATATGGGTCATAGGAAGGTTATAGACCAATATTGGACCAATTCTAAGACAATCAACATTTTCTAACACACGTTCGAGTTTACCAGAGAGGTGTCTTAGTGTATAAAAAATATACTTGCAGGTTCCTCTTACTGTTGAAATTTCCTATCTCCTCCCGATGTTATTTGCAAAAATTAAGATTTTGCTGTGTAAGAGCACCTTGGATTGTAGCGAAATTACACTCGGAAAACTAGAGCGGGTAGGCGTGAACTTAGAAATAACTGAGACTGAAAGGACGCTTTGTAGAGTTTACAAATGATAACGATTGGTTTTTTGAATCCGCCGGACAATTTTAAAGGAAATCTTCCTGAGTGCGCTGTAAGTGTTCGGTCTGAGTTTTTATGAGAACTTGTGTTCTCTCTTTGTCACATTGAAATACTCAAGTACAAGTAAATTTCAGCTGGATATTTTTCTTGCTGCTTTGTACCCAATCGAAAAACTATTTCAAATAAACGTTCGGTTTCTGAATATTTATAACCACCGCCAAACGGCAAATACCATTATTGCTAAAGCCAAGGTATGCCTGAAGATTTTTTCAAAATTTTTTTTACTTATCGACTGTTTAGGAGATGACTGAATCACGACAAGATTTTTCACGTACTGTGTTCAACGGAAACTATACTGACGATGAAGTGCATGCGGCTCTCGTTCAGCTGGACAGTGGATTGAAGTTCTACTCGTTTTCCCGAGATAATTCAAAGATTTGGACTTTTGCTAGGGAAAACGAAAGTGAACCGTCGCTTGTGATTCATTTCTTGCCGGGTAAAGCGTTGAAAGTTATTCCAGCTGCAAGAGCTAATATGCCAAGTGCCCCTATAACTTGCCTTTGTCTTGACTATATAGATGAAATAACATCTGTTGCTTAATTCCTTTTAATAATTTCTGTGTGAGAATTTTTAACAACTGAGCTCAAAGTTACACACATTTTGGAAATTTTCGAAGAACATATACAGTGCCCGAAAAAAGTATAGGGGCTTCCCGATTTTTCAACATTTTGAAAATCTGTTGATCTAGGGTTTTTGGGAGTAACGCCATCAGATTACTCGATGTCGAAAACCCCGGAAGACGTTGTGTCATCTAATTTAATTTGCATATGCTAATGAGAGCCCAAAAATTCAAAAATACGCTATCTCAAAAAGTATCAAAAAAAAATTACCCCAAAAAGTAGCCAAAACCACAGTCTGAAGCCAAGGAAATGATGTTTTATGTATTTCAAAAACAAAGATTAAGCATGTCTGGACATGTTCCTTCATGCGTCGTGGCACACACCTTCTTGAAAATTTGACAAAAATGTGCATTGTCCTCTTGAACGAGTTTTCACTCGTAAAACCAAATCGCTGTCTGTTTTGGCAAATTACCTCAAAAATCTTCCGTCATGGTAGCTGAAATATCACCCAGGATGCCCGGAAAGCTAAAATGAAAGCCCAACGAACATGAAACTGTCGTTTGACTTCGAACTACGTACAGATTTCAAGGTCAAATCAGACAGCATCTCGCTTTGGCATCTCTGAAATGTCATCAAACTCTTTCTGAAGACAGCTGAAATATTGGCTCTTCGTTCCGTTGCAAATTCTGGTTGTCTGGTTGCACTGTAGACAACACATAATTCACATGCCGATCCTGTGTGTGTGAGTGTGTGAGTGTGTGAGTGTGTGAGTGTGTGAGTGTGTGAGTGTGTGAGTGTGTGAGTGTGTGAGTGTGTGAGTGTGTGAGTGTGTGAGTGTGTGAGTGTGTGAGTGTGTGAGTGTGTGAGTGTGTGAGTGTGTGAGTGTGTGAGTGTGTGAGTGTGTGAGTGTGTGAGTGTGTGAGTGTGTGAGTGTGTGAGTGTGTGAGTGTGTGAGTGTGTGAGTGTGTGAGTGTGTGAGTGTGTGAGTGTGTGAGTGTGTGAGTGTGTGAGTGTGTGAGTGTGTGAGTGTGTGAGTGTGTGAGTGTGTGAGTGTGTGAGTGTGTGAGTGTGTGAGTGTGTGAGTGTGTGAGTGTGTGAGTGTGTGAGTGTGTGAGTGTGTGAGTGTGTGAGTGTGTGAGTGTGTGAGTGTGTGAGTGTGTGAGTGTGTGAGTGTGTGAGTGTGTGAGTGTGTGAGTGTGTGAGTGTGTGAGTGTGTGAGTGTGTGAGTGTGTGAGTGTGTGAGTGTGTGAGTGTGTGAGTGTGTGAGTGTGTGAGTGTGTGAGTGTGTGAGTGTGTGAGTGTGTGAGTGTGTGAGTGTGTGAGTGTGTGAGTGTGTGAGTGTGTGAGTGTGTGAGTGTGTGAGTGTGTGAGTGTGTGAGTGTGTGAGTGTGTGAGTGTGTGAGTGTGTGAGTGTGTGAGTGTGTGAGTGTGTGAGTGTGTGAGTGTGTGAGTGTGTGAGTGTGTGAGTGTGTGAGTGTGTGAGTGTGTGAGTGTGTGAGTGTGTGAGTGTGTGAGTGTGTGAGTGTGTGAGTGTGTGAGTGTGTGAGTGTGTGAGTGTGTGAGTGTGTGAGTGTGTGAGTGTGTGAGTGTGTGAGTGTGTGAGTGTGTGAGTGTGTGAGTGTGTGAGTGTGTGAGTGTGTGAGTGTGTGAGTGTGTGAGTGTGTGAGTGTGTGAGTGTGTGAGTGTGTGAGTGTGTGAGTGTGTGAGTGTGTGAGTGTGTGAGTGTGTGAGTGTGTGAGTGTGTGAGTGTGTGAGTGTGTGAGTGTGTGAGTGTGTGAGTGTGTGAGTGTGTGAGTGTGTGAGTGTGTGAGTGTGTGAGTGTGTGAGTGTGTGAGTGTGTGAGTGTGTGAGTGTGTGAGTGTGTGAGTGTGTGAGTGTGTGAGTGTGTGAGTGTGTGAGTGTGTGAGTGTGTGAGTGTGTGAGTGTGTGAGTGTGTGAGTGTGTGAGTGTGTGAGTGTGTGAGTGTGTGAGTGTGTGAGTGTGTGAGTGTGTGAGTGTGTGAGTGTGTGAGTGTGTGAGTGTGTGAGTGTGTGAGTGTGTGAGTGTGTGAGTGTGTGAGTGTGTGAGTGTGTGAGTGTGTGAGTGTGTGAGTGTGTGAGTGTGTGAGTGTGTGAGTGTGTGAGTGTGTGAGTGTGTGAGTGTGTGAGTGTGTGAGTGTGTGAGTGTGTGAGTGTGTGAGTGTGTGAGTGTGTGAGTGTGTGAGTGTGTGAGTGTGTGAGTGTGTGAGTGTGTGAGTGTGTGAGTGTGTGAGTGTGTGAGTGTGTGAGTGTGTGAGTGTGTGAGTGTGTGAGTGTGTGAGTGTGTGAGTGTGTGAGTGTGTGAGTGTGTGAGTGTGTGAGTGTGTGAGTGTGTGAGTGTGTGAGTGTGTGAGTGTGTGAGTGTGTGAGTGTGTGAGTGTGTGAGTGTGTGAGTGTGTGAGTGTGTGAGTGTGTGAGTGTGTGAGTGTGTGAGTGTGTGAGTGTGTGAGTGTGTGAGTGTGTGAGTGTGTGAGTGTGTGAGTGTGTGAGTGTGTGAGTGTGTGAGTGTGTGAGTGTGTGAGTGTGTGAGTGTGTGAGTGTGTGAGTGTGTGAGTGTGTGAGTGTGTGAGTGTGTGAGTGTGTGAGTGTGTGAGTGTGTGAGTGTGTGAGTGTGTGAGTGTGTGAGTGTGTGAGTGTGTGAGTGTGTGAGTGTGTGAGTGTGTGAGTGTGTGAGTGTGTGAGTGTGTGAGTGTGTGAGTGTGTGAGTGTGTGAGTGTGTGAGTGTGTGAGTGTGTGAGTGTGTGAGTGTGTGAGTGTGTGAGTGTGTGAGTGTGTGAGTGTGTGAGTGTGTGAGTGTGTGAGTGTGTGAGTGTGTGAGTGTGTGAGTGTGTGAGTGTGTGAGTGTGTGAGTGTGTGAGTGTGTGAGTGTGTGAGTGTGTGAGTGTGTGAGTGTGTGAGTGTGTGAGTGTGTGAGTGTGTGAGTGTGTGAGTGTGTGAGTGTGTGAGTGTGTGAGTGTGTGAGTGTGTGAGTGTGTGAGTGTGTGAGTGTGTGAGTGTGTGAGTGTGTGAGTGTGTGAGTGTGTGAGTGTGTGAGTGTGTGAGTGTGTGAGTGTGTGAGTGTGTGAGTGTGTGAGTGTGTGAGTGTGTGAGTGTGTGAGTGTGTGAGTGTGTGAGTGTGTGAGTGTGTGAGTGTGTGAGTGTGTGAGTGTGTGAGTGTGTGAGTGTGTGAGTGTGTGAGTGTGTGAGTGTGTGAGTGTGTGAGTGTGTGAGTGTGTGAGTGTGTGAGTGTGTGAGTGTGTGAGTGTGTGAGTGTGTGAGTGTGTGAGTGTGTGAGTGTGTGAGTGTGTGAGTGTGTGAGTGTGTGAGTGTGTGAGTGTGTGAGTGTGTGAGTGTGTGAGTGTGTGAGTGTGTGAGTGTGTGAGTGTGTGAGTGTGTGAGTGTGTGAGTGTGTGAGTGTGTGAGTGTGTGAGTGTGTGAGTGTGTGAGTGTGTGAGTGTGTGAGTGTGTGAGTGTGTGAGTGTGTGAGTGTGTGAGTGTGTGAGTGTGTGAGTGTGTGAGTGTGTGAGTGTGTGAGTGTGTGAGTGTGTGAGTGTGTGAGTGTGTGAGTGTGTGAGTGTGTGAGTGTGTGAGTGTGTGAGTGTGTGAGTGTGTGAGTGTGTGAGTGTGTGAGTGTGTGAGTGTGTGAGTGTGTGAGTGTGTGAGTGTGTGAGTGTGTGAGTGTGTGAGTGTGTGAGTGTGTGAGTGTGTGAGTGTGTGAGTGTGTGAGTGTGTGAGTGTGTGAGTGTGTGAGTGTGTGAGTGTGTGAGTGTGTGAGTGTGTGAGTGTGTGAGTGTGTGAGTGTGTGAGTGTGTGAGTGTGTGAGTGTGTGAGTGTGTGAGTGTGTGAGTGTGTGAGTGTGTGAGTGTGTGAGTGTGTGAGTGTGTGAGTGTGTGAGTGTGTGAGTGTGTGAGTGTGTGAGTGTGTGAGTGTGTGAGTGTGTGAGTGTGTGAGTGTGTGAGTGTGTGAGTGTGTGAGTGTGTGAGTGTGTGAGTGTGTGAGTGTGTGAGTGTGTGAGTGTGTGAGTGTGTGAGTGTGTGAGTGTGTGAGTGTGTGAGTGTGTGAGTGTGTGAGTGTGTGAGTGTGTGAGTGTGTGAGTGTGTGAGTGTGTGAGTGTGTGAGTGTGTGAGTGTGTGAGTGTGTGAGTGTGTGAGTGTGTGAGTGTGTGAGTGTGTGAGTGTGTGAGTGTGTGAGTGTGTGAGTGTGTGAGTGTGTGAGTGTGTGAGTGTGTGAGTGTGTGAGTGTGTGAGTGTGTGAGTGTGTGAGTGTGTGAGTGTGTGAGTGTGTGAGTGTGTGAGTGTGTGAGTGTGTGAGTGTGTGAGTGTGTGAGTGTGTGAGTGTGTGAGTGTGTGAGTGTGTGAGTGTGTGAGTGTGTGAGTGTGTGAGTGTGTGAGTGTGTGAGTGTGTGAGTGTGTGAGTGTGTGAGTGTGTGAGTGTGTGAGTGTGTGAGTGTGTGAGTGTGTGAGTGTGTGAGTGTGTGAGTGTGTGAGTGTGTGAGTGTGTGAGTGTGTGAGTGTGTGAGTGTGTGAGTGTGTGAGTGTGTGAGTGTGTGAGTGTGTGAGTGTGTGAGTGTGTGAGTGTGTGAGTGTGTGAGTGTGTGAGTGTGTGAGTGTGTGAGTGTGTGAGTGTGTGAGTGTGTGAGTGTGTGAGTGTGTGAGTGTGTGAGTGTGTGAGTGTGTGAGTGTGTGAGTGTGTGAGTGTGTGAGTGTGTGAGTGTGTGAGTGTGTGAGTGTGTGAGTGTGTGAGTGTGTGAGTGTGTGAGTGTGTGAGTGTGTGAGTGTGTGAGTGTGTGAGTGTGTGAGTGTGTGAGTGTGTGAGTGTGTGAGTGTGTGAGTGTGTGAGTGTGTGAGTGTGTGAGTGTGTGAGTGTGTGAGTGTGTGAGTGTGTGAGTGTGTGAGTGTGTGAGTGTGTGAGTGTGTGAGTGTGTGAGTGTGTGAGTGTGTGAGTGTGTGAGTGTGTGAGTGTGTGAGTGTGTGAGTGTGTGAGTGTGTGAGTGTGTGAGTGTGTGAGTGTGTGAGTGTGTGAGTGTGTGAGTGTGTGAGTGTGTGAGTGTGTGAGTGTGTGAGTGTGTGAGTGTGTGAGTGTGTGAGTGTGTGAGTGTGTGAGTGTGTGAGTGTGTGAGTGTGTGAGTGTGTGAGTGTGTGAGTGTGTGAGTGTGTGAGTGTGTGAGTGTGTGAGTGTGTGAGTGTGTGAGTGTGTGAGTGTGTGAGTGTGTGAGTGTGTGAGTGTGTGAGTGTGTGAGTGTGTGAGTGTGTGAGTGTGTGAGTGTGTGAGTGTGTGAGTGTGTGAGTGTGTGAGTGTGTGAGTGTGTGAGTGTGTGAGTGTGTGAGTGTGTGAGTGTGTGAGTGTGTGAGTGTGTGAGTGTGTGAGTGTGTGAGTGTGTGAGTGTGTGAGTGTGTGAGTGTGTGAGTGTGTGAGTGTGTGAGTGTGTGAGTGTGTGAGTGTGTGAGTGTGTGAGTGTGTGAGTGTGTGAGTGTGTGAGTGTGTGAGTGTGTGAGTGTGTGAGTGTGTGAGTGTGTGAGTGTGTGAGTGTGTGAGTGTGTGAGTGTGTGAGTGTGTGAGTGTGTGAGTGTGTGAGTGTGTGAGTGTGTGAGTGTGTGAGTGTGTGAGTGTGTGAGTGTGTGAGTGTGTGAGTGTGTGAGTGTGTGAGTGTGTGAGTGTGTGAGTGTGTGAGTGTGTGAGTGTGTGAGTGTGTGAGTGTGTGAGTGTGTGAGTGTGTGAGTGTGTGAGTGTGTGAGTGTGTGAGTGTGTGAGTGTGTGAGTGTGTGAGTGTGTGAGTGTGTGAGTGTGTGAGTGTGTGAGTGTGTGAGTGTGTGAGTGTGTGAGTGTGTGAGTGTGTGAGTGTGTGAGTGTGTGAGTGTGTGAGTGTGTGAGTGTGTGAGTGTGTGAGTGTGTGAGTGTGTGAGTGTGTGAGTGTGTGAGTGTGTGAGTGTGTGAGTGTGTGAGTGTGTGAGTGTGTGAGTGTGTGAGTGTGTGAGTGTGTGAGTGTGTGAGTGTGTGAGTGTGTGAGTGTGTGAGTGTGTGAGTGTGTGAGTGTGTGAGTGTGTGAGTGTGTGAGTGTGTGAGTGTGTGAGTGTGTGAGTGTGTGAGTGTGTGAGTGTGTGAGTGTGTGAGTGTGTGAGTGTGTGAGTGTGTGAGTGTGTGAGTGTGTGAGTGTGTGAGTGTGTGAGTGTGTGAGTGTGTGAGTGTGTGAGTGTGTGAGTGTGTGAGTGTGTGAGTGTGTGAGTGTGTGAGTGTGTGAGTGTGTGAGTGTGTGAGTGTGTGAGTGTGTGAGTGTGTGAGTGTGTGAGTGTGTGAGTGTGTGAGTGTGTGAGTGTGTGAGTGTGTGAGTGTGTGAGTGTGTGAGTGTGTGAGTGTGTGAGTGTGTGAGTGTGTGAGTGTGTGAGTGTGTGAGTGTGTGAGTGTGTGAGTGTGTGAGTGTGTGAGTGTGTGAGTGTGTGAGTGTGTGAGTGTGTGAGTGTGTGAGTGTGTGAGTGTGTGAGTGTGTGAGTGTGTGAGTGTGTGAGTGTGTGAGTGTGTGAGTGTGTGAGTGTGTGAGTGTGTGAGTGTGTGAGTGTGTGAGTGTGTGAGTGTGTGAGTGTGTGAGTGTGTGAGTGTGTGAGTGTGTGAGTGTGTGAGTGTGTGAGTGTGTGAGTGTGTGAGTGTGTGAGTGTGTGAGTGTGTGAGTGTGTGAGTGTGTGAGTGTGTGAGTGTGTGAGTGTGTGAGTGTGTGAGTGTGTGAGTGTGTGAGTGTGTGAGTGTGTGAGTGTGTGAGTGTGTGAGTGTGTGAGTGTGTGAGTGTGTGAGTGTGTGAGTGTGTGAGTGTGTGAGTGTGTGAGTGTGTGAGTGTGTGAGTGTGTGAGTGTGTGAGTGTGTGAGTGTGTGAGTGTGTGAGTGTGTGAGTGTGTGAGTGTGTGAGTGTGTGAGTGTGTGAGTGTGTGAGTGTGTGAGTGTGTGAGTGTGTGAGTGTGTGAGTGTGTGAGTGTGTGAGTGTGTGAGTGTGTGTGAGTGTGTGAGTGTGTGAGTGTGTGAGTGTGTGAGTGTGTGAGTGTGTGAGTGTGTGAGTGTGTGGAGTGTGTGAGTGTGTGAGTGTGTGAGTGTGTGAGTGTGTGAGTGTGTGAGTGTGTGAGTGTGTGAGTGTGTGAGTGTGTGAGTGTGTGAGTGTGTGAGTGTGTGAGTGTGTGAGTGTGTGAGTGTGTGAGTGTGTGAGTGTGTGAGTGTGTGAGTGTGTGAGTGTGTGAGTGTGTGAGTGTGTGAGTGTGTGAGTGTGTGAGTGTGTGAGTGTGTGTGAGTGTGTGAGTGTGTGTGTGAGTGTGTGAGTGAGTGTGTGTGAGTGTGTGAGTGTGTGAGTGTGTGAGTGTGTGAGTGTGTGAGTGTGTGAGTGTGTGAGTGTGTGAGTGTGTGAGTGTGTGAGTGTGTGAGTGTGTGAGTGTGTGAGTGTGTGAGTGTGTGAGTGTGTGAGTGTGTGAGTGTGTGAGTGTGTGAGTGTGTGAGTGTGTGTGAGTGTGTGAGTGTGTGAGTGTGTGTGAGTGTGTGAGTGTGTGTGTGAGTGTGTGAGTGTGTGAGTGTGTGAGTGTGTGAGTGTGTGAGTGTGTGAGTGTGTGTGTGTGTGTGAGTGTGTGAGTGTGTGAGTGTGTGAGTGTGTGAGTGTGTGAGTGTGTGAGTGTGTGAGTGTGTGAGTGTGTGAGTGTGTGAGTGTGTGAGTGTGTGAGTGTGTGAGTGTGTGAGTGTGTGAGTGTGTGAGTGTGTGAGTGTGTGAGTGTGTGAGTGTGTGAGTGTGTGAGTGTGTGAGTGTGTGAGTGTGTGAGTGTGTGAGTGTGTGAGTGTGTGAGTGTGTGAGTGTGTGAGTGTGTGAGTGTGTGAGTGTGTGAGTGTGTGAGTGTGTGAGTGTGTGAGTGTGTGAGTGTGTGAGTGTGTGAGTGTGTGAGTGTGTGAGTGTGTGAGTGTGTGAGTGTGTGAGTGTGTGAGTGTGTGAGTGTGTGAGTGTGTGAGTGTGTGAGTGTGTGAGTGTGTGAGTGTGTGAGTGTGTGAGTGTGTGAGTGTGTGAGTGTGTGAGTGTGTGAGTGTGTGAGTGTGTGAGTGTGTGAGTGTGTGAGTGTGTGAGTGTGTGAGTGTGTGAGTGTGTGAGTGTGTGAGTGTGTGAGTGTGTGAGTGTGTGAGTGTGTGAGTGTGTGAGTGTGTGAGTGTGTGAGTGTGTGAGTGTGTGAGTGTGTGAGTGTGTGAGTGTGTGAGTGTGTGAGTGTGTGAGTGTGTGAGTGTGTGAGTGTGTGAGTGTGTGAGTGTGTGAGTGTGTGAGTGTGTGAGTGTGTGAGTGTGTGAGTGTGTGAGTGTGTGAGTGTGTGAGTGTGTGAGTGTGTGAGTGTGTGAGTGTGTGAGTGTGTGAGTGTGTGAGTGTGTGAGTGTGTGAGTGTGTGAGTGTGTGAGTGTGTGAGTGTGTGAGTGTGTGAGTGTGTGAGTGTGTGAGTGTGTGAGTGTGTGAGTGTGTGAGTGTGTGAGTGTGTGAGTGTGTGAGTGTGTGAGTGTGTGAGTGTGTGAGTGTGTGAGTGTGTGAGTGTGTGAGTGTGTGAGTGTGTGAGTGTGTGAGTGTGTGAGTGTGTGAGTGTGTGAGTGTGTGAGTGTGTGAGTGTGTGAGTGTGTGAGTGTGTGAGTGTGTGAGTGTGTGAGTGTGTGAGTGTGTGAGTGTGTGAGTGTGTGAGTGTGTGAGTGTGTGAGTGTGTGAGTGTGTGAGTGTGTGAGTGTGTGAGTGTGTGAGTGTGTGAGTGTGTGAGTGTGTGAGTGTGTGAGTGTGTGAGTGTGTGAGTGTGTGAGTGTGTGAGTGTGTGAGTGTGTGAGTGTGTGAGTGTGTGAGTGTGTGAGTGTGTGAGTGTGTGAGTGTGTGAGTGTGTGAGTGTGTGAGTGTGTGAGTGTGTGAGTGTGTGAGTGTGTGAGTGTGTGAGTGTGTGAGTGTGTGAGTGTGTGAGTGTGTTAAGAAATTAAAAACAAAGAGTGAAAGTTTAAAAAAACCTGTTTAAGATAAGTAGAGAAAAGGAAGAGAGGTGAATGAGATAAAAGCACCGTTTCGCCCCCAAGCTACTGACGGTGAGATCACCAGTACACAGCCTTCGGCCGCCTCAAACTCTAATCGCAGCATTCGGCCGCTCAGGTTGCTTCAGTAGGCTTTGGCCAATTAGGTTGGCGGATTATTGCAAACACAATAAAAAGTTTTCTGGGACACACTTTATGTGGATCATGATTTGAGTCGTACGTTACTTCACCTTTTAATCCCACAAATTTTCTTCGTTGTCAGCTTCTTCAAAATAATGATATTCGGCACAAATTATATGGTTTACTTTTAACAGCCCTCGCTGCAGCCCTAATTGACCTTTCCTATGACCCAATGAGAGACCATATTTAGTGTCAGGAAACCCAAGTGACTTGCTGTGCTGTATGGCTCGCCATTCCGCACGTTTCCCTTCATCCTATTGCAAAAAAGCTTCTATACGCACATTCCCCATTATCTTTTTGTGAAATACTTTTTATCCGCACGTTCCTCATTTATCGTATGCCAAAATCAATACTATTATATATATGGCGATTTGTGTCTGTCTGTCTGTCCGTGACACTTTATCACATCTCAGCTCCTACTGAACCGATTGAACTCATCTTTCAGTATGTTGCTGCACTAGGCAAGCGTAGCTCATAACCTGAAAATCGTGTTAGGGTCTCGCAGCGAAAGCGTGCCAGAACTTTGCCAGAAATTAAAGATTTTTCTATTGGACTAAAATTACTATCAATCGATAGAGGGTAAAGAGGCTTATCAAATAAACAATTTTTCAATGGGTCTCGCAGCGAAAGCGTGCCAAAACTTTGCTAGAAATTAAAGATTTTTCAATTGGACTAAAATTGCAATCAACCAGAACACAAAAATAATTTCATTAATCATTATGTTTAAATCAAATACGTTTACACTCCTCGCCAAATCTACTTCGGCCATTTTGGTTGCGTACACGGCCTGAGTATCTAATATTGTACGCTTTACTATAGGGACAACATCAAATCATTGGCACGTTGTTCCGAAGTAGTCGTGGCACGAACTATGAATTTTTGCCTTAGCGAAAGCTTATTGTAGGAACTTTTTCGCCGTTGTTGTGATGTTTATTGTTAGGGTCTGCGTCAATTACGCCAGTACAGCTGTTGTTTATTGTAGGAATGTTCGCAAAAAAGCCAATAAATAGGCGGCAAAACACAAGCAGTTCCATTTTTCCGGATTTTTTTCCACGACAAATGTGAAAATTCTATTTCTCTAAAATTCATTCAAATGATTAAATAGAAACATCACGAAGAAACGCCAAATCAGCATTTTATTCGCTGTTTAGCTGATTTTGGCCGCAAACCGCAAGTTTCAGTCCATTGTGAGGAATTATTACCGGCGTATAATAAAACAGAGGAAAAGCTGCGCATACTAAAACATTCGTTTCCACCACGTCATTATATACTTTTTCCTTTACGTTCTATTTTTTGAGTTATTCTATAAAGTAGAAATTTTAATTTGTTTTCAGAAGGCTATGCAGCCTTTTCAAAAAAGATCACACCAAGGAGATCGGAACCTTGACGAGAGTGGATCAGACGACACTTCTAGCAAAGAGACAGACACTGCTGGGTACTTTCCTTCTGTTGTGTTGCAAACTAATAGGAAAAGCATGTTTTTAGGATTTACAAACATACATTTTTTTATAATTCATTTTTAGAAATGTTAGCTCAGGCCATGATCAAGAAATAGAAGAGTTTAGAAGACAGCGACACCGAGAAAGAACAAGATCGTGGAGAGCAAGGTAAACAAAGTGAATTTTCACTTCTTTCGAATTTTAGACAATCGAGTCAAGAAGCGTCTGTTCGAAGAGAGAGAGAAACATCTGCAAGAAGGCTTGCCAGGTAGTACTTGAATAGCAACTTTCTGAATTTTTTTTTAAAGAAGGCAGGAAACCGTAGCTCAAACCGCAGAACGGAGGCGTCAGGATGCTGACGCCAGAAGAGAAAGAAGGTACTACTTTATTATTCAACAAACAAAGCAATTGAGAAAGGCTAAGCAATTGAGAAAGGAAAGATGTTAGTTTGAATTGTAAAGTTTGTTTTAGAAATTTGGAAACCGAAATCGAAACAGCTGAACGAAGAAGGCAGGACGCAACCGCAAGAAGTGAAAGAAGGTATTTTTATCATCTAACGTATAAGGTTTTTTCTTTGATTTATTTTATATGTTTTTCAACGCAATTGCAATGAAAAGCCTTTAGATACCAAGAAAGTGATGTTGAGAGAGCGGCACGAAGGAGGCAAGATGCAGAAACTGCAAGACAAAGAAGGTAGTTGTTGTGCTTTTTGAAAACTACAAAACTCTTAAGAAGAACGGAATCGGACGAAGAAGCTGATGCAAGGCGACAACAAAATACAGCTAGAATGCGACGTTCAACTGCACAGTAGGCGTATCAAATTTAGAAGAATAATTTTGTAACACAGAAGACGTTCTTCACATATGCTTGCGTCAACCGAAGATGTTCCACAACTGCATGATTGCGGTCCAATGTCCAAAACGTGTGTCAGCTGTAACGCGGTGTTTTTCGAAGGTGATATTTAGTGTTTTAAATTTATTAATTATGTACATTCAGGCGAAGCTAATGAAACGAACGGTAGTTTTAACCCTTGCTGCAATCATGGAAACATAACCTTGCGTCTATTCAACGACTTTCCAACGTTTCTTCAAAATCTGTTTCTTGGCACAAGTTCTGACAGCGACAACTTTCTAGAATTTATAAGAAGTTTCAACAATAGTCTTGCCGTTGCAGGCATGGACTGTACGCTTGACAAACTACGTGGACGAGGCCCCTACACATTTCGAATACATGGCCAAGTATATCATCACATTGGACCTGCTGTTCCCGCTGAAGGACGTCCTCCGACTCGGGGTCAATTGTACATTCTGGATACCGCGCCAGCTGCAGACGAAAGACTTGGACATCCTGCTAATGTAAACTGTGAGCCCAGTTTGATGCGAAAACTCAGCGCCCACATGAGTCAAAATCATGCATACGCCAGATCATATAAAATGCTTTATGAGATTTACGAAGCAGAGGAGCAACATGCGCAGCTAGAACAGCGTCCTTCTATGGACATTCGAATGTATTTTCACACAGATGAAAGCCGAGACAGAAGGCGTTATAACATCCCTACATCAAATGAGGTGAATTTATCAATACATATACGAAAATAGTTTTTAAAGGTTGCCGTTGTATATGTCGGTCCTGATGGAGATCTTCCCGAGCCCAGAACCAATACCTCTCATCTCGAAGGAATAAACAGTCAAATTTTATAAAAACATTTTTTCTTTAGGAATTGGATCCAATGCTGTATCATGTTTTCTTTTGGCGGAAGGATCAAGGATGGCACCCAGGACTTCACAAAACACATCGGGAATTAGTTTACCACAACCAAATTAACAAATCGTTTAGTAATCAACGCGTCTCTCAACGAGAGTATTATGCCTATTTTTTGGCTCTTCGTCAGCAGTCATTCAATCCGTTGCATTATGGGAAGAAACTGTTTCAGCAGTTTGTGGTAGATTCTTGGGCTAAAATTGAACAGAACAGGCTGAACTACATTCGTACTCATCAGGTAAGCAATGGGCACTGCAAAAACATTTTTTGAGTTAGAAAGATATGCGCTCAGAACACTATCAACTTCTGCAAGATTTTATCACAGACGGAGAGGAAAGGACAATTGTAGGAGAAAGCATCATTCTACCATCTACTTTCACCAATTCCCCAAGATACATGGTTCAAAATTACCAGGTAAAATTTTTTTTCTCCATAATAAGTTGACAGGATGCCATGTCCATTGTGACACGTTTTGGAAAGCCTGACTATTTTTCGACTTTCACATGCAACCCGAAATGGAAGGAAATCCAGGAAAATCTATATCCTGGACAGCAAGCAGTTGATCGCCCGGATATTGTAGAGCGAGTCTTCCAAATGAAATTCAAGGAGCTTCTTCGCGATATAAAGGAAAAACACGTTTTGGGCGGGGCAAGTTTTTAAACACTAAATCGCATTTTATTTGTTTAGACAATTGCTTGGATTTATGTGATAGAGTGGCAGAAGCGTGGTTTGCCCCATGCTCATATGTTAATAACTGTGGCGTTTGAGGATAAAGCTGACACCATTGCTAAGAGTAAGTTTACCCTTTTTTGGTTGAATATAGTTTTTTCAGTTGACAGCTTAATTTGTGCCGAATTACCGGATGTTGATGAAACTGGAAACGATGTTGAACTTTTTGAAATTGTTTCTACACAAATGATACATCGCAACTGTGGGCCAGGTAATAAACTTCGTCCGTTTAAACAAAAAAGGAAAAAAATAGGTGCTCCGTGCTGGAGGGATGGGGTTTGTTCCAAACGATTTCCTAAACCGTTCACCAATCAAACTGTTATTGTGGATTCAGGCTACCCAAGCTACAGAAGAAGACAAAATAACGTTATTGCCCACATTGGGGATCAGGTAGATAAAGGTTGAAACTAAATGATAACATAATTGCAGGTATTTGATAACAGTGTTGTGGTCCCATATAACAAATGGCTCCTGCGCAAATATCGAGCACATCTTAACTTTGAGGAATGTGGCTATATCGACGCTTGCAAATACCTGTTTAAATATGTTTACAAGGGAAGCGACAAGGTATGTAAATTAAAAAGGCACAACAAACAAAATTTCAGGCGACTATTCGCTTGAGGCAGGAACGTCGTACTGCTCATGGAGGAGTGATCAACGAAATTGATGAGCATTTAGATGCTCGCTATGTGTGTGCCCCCGAAGCTATACACCGCATTTTTGAATTCCCACTGCAGGGAAGATCACACGTCATTGTCCACTTAATGGTAAACTTTTTTTTGTTTCTCGAACAAGAGTTTATTTAGGTTCACCTTCCGGATTTTCAAAATGTAATTTTTGAATCCGGACATGAATTGGAGGGACTTCAACACAGCGGTCATACAACGCTGTTGGGATACTTCAAGCTTAACAGAGAATGGAATGGAAAAGGCCCAGTAAACCCAAGAACACTTTTCTACTATCAAATTCCAGAGCATTTCACATGGATAAAAGTGAGTGACTATTAATTACATTTTTAACCGTGAAACCTATAGAAAGAAGGGTTGTGGAAACCAAAGCAACGTGAGAGTCACAGTATTGGCCGGGTACATACTGTCGATGCAAAGAAAACAGAGCGGTACTGTTTGCGACTACTACTTTTAAACAGAAAAGGTACAGTACCACTTTGAAAAATTAACGTTTTTAAACATTAGGCTGCACCTCCTATGAAGATTTGTACACAATCAATGGTCAGACATTTGCAACAGCGGAAGAAGCTGCAAACGCGCTCGGGCTTATTCACAATGATGATCATTTTGCACAAGCAATGGAAGAAGCAGCCACATTCAAAATCCCGTCAGGGCTGAGAAGCATGTTTGTTGCTTTGTTGTGTTTTGAAGGAACAACACACGCTGCCGAACAATGGGATAAACACAAAACAAACATGAGCGAAGATTATCTTCGAAGTCCAATTCTTGCACGAATGTGGGAAAATCCAAACACACGCCACGAAGCAGAAACGGCAGCCCAGGGCTTGGCATATTTTGATATCCAGGATATGTGCAGTCTCGCAAACGTCGAGTGGGACCAAATTGTTCCTGCCCCCATGACTACTCGGCCAAATCTTATTGATCCTTCAACTCGAGCCAACCAAGAAAAACGAGGCCAAGAAATGTACCAACTGCTGAACGCGGAGCAAAAAACAAAAACCTTTACGAGACGTTCACAACAACGCAGAACCTTTTGGAGGATGCCAAATTTTGCTTGGAGGAGATTTTCGACAGGTACTTAAAGTTTGTGCAACAAAAATTTTTATGTTTAGATATTACCAATTCCTAGCAAATCCAGCGGCCTAGAACAATATCAAGCTTGCCTAAAGAACTCGATTTTGTTTCTCCGTTTTACGAAATTTAGCTTGACAAACAATGTCCGGCCTGCTACCGAGACAGCACAATGGCAGAAGTTTCTTCTTGACGTTGGAGATGGCAATGTTGAAGAAGACGATGATGGAAATATCACCCTTCCTGTTGATATTAAAAGGTAAGACGGCACTTTAATTAGGAACAAAGTGCTTACGTTGTAACAATGGTGATCTTATCAACGAAGTCTTCGAAGGCGTGTTTGACAGGCCCGATCATTTAGCTACGAGAGCCATTCTGTGTCCCAAAAACAAGCAAGTGGACAAAATCAACAACGAAATTTTAAACAAAATTCCAGGTGATTTAAATAATTGTCTCTATGATACAAAATTACAGGCCAAACACACGTTTTTTTGAGCCACGATGATGTGGGGAAAGACAGCCATGAAGATCGCCTTTTGCTGCCAATTGAGTTACTGAATTCTTTATGCCCTTCTGGATTTCCTGCTCACCGACTAGAATTGAAGGTGATTATTTTTTTTTCTCAAAATGTAATCATGTAAATTTTAGGAGGGTGCAATTGTTATTCTTCTCCGCAACCTTTGCGTAAAGCGTGGACTGTTCAATGGAACGCGTCTGAAAGTTGCCAGTTGTGGCCACACAAATGTTATCAACTGCCAGTTCATCAGTGGTCCAAGAGCAAACGAATACGTGCAGATTCCAAGAACTGGCCTGAAGACTCAACAAGGTAAAATGCTTCTTCCATATACTTTGTTTTTCACATTTCTTCAGGGCTATCATTTGAGTTCTACCGTCGTGCAATGACGATAAATAAGAGCCAGGGTCAAAGTTTGGATCGAGTGGGGATTGACTTGACGGACGATGTCTTCGCTCACGGGCAACTCTACGTTGGAAAGTCGCGCTGCAAGACAAAGGAAGGACTCAAGATTCTGACTGTGGATGGATCAAACAAAACGAAAAACGTCGTCGACAAGCGTGTCTTCCTCGATCCATGAATTTCAGCGTTCAACCAAACAATTGTTTGGAGGATCCGTATTGAACTTTTTTGTCATTTAACCTTTCCCATAACGTCATAGAACCGCAATGAAATTGTATTTGCTTTGTGAGTTTTATCATTTTCCAATAAAAACCAGTTTCAATAAAACTTAGAAGAATAGATGTTAAATATATGATGTCTGAAGAAGGGGGTCTGGGGGGCGAAGCCGTTAGGCCGCCGGCCCGCTGGTAACATCAATAAGTCATTAGGCTGGTTTGCATTTTAAGCTATTGCTTTGTGTTGGGGCAAACCGGAGACTTGATGAGATGGCCAAATCGTCACCTGATTCGGCCAATTTTCTGAAGAAAAGAAGGAAATGACTGCAAACGGCCGATCATCAGTTTTTCTCCTAACAATCCAAGCTTTTTCGTTTATAATTCCTCTTTGTCCATGATAAGACCTTATTCCTCCAGGAAGCGGCTGACAAGCGTCACCCAGCTGGAGAAGAGCTTCTTCGAGCAATTCCAAGGTATAAATATTACTCCTGAACATCCTTTTCCTTTGTAAATCAGAAGCAGTGAGATGTTCCTGAACTGAAAATTTCAGAGAGTGTTATATAAAACACTTGCCTTCACTTTATGAAAAACTTTTCGAGCTGAAGATGCGTTCTTTAAATATTATCCCGCTAAATCATTTTATGCCGGATGAAACATTCACCATTGTTCGGCACCATAATTGTAAAGCCGAAATTTTATGGCGGTTAGAATTGAAATAAAAGACTTTGAATGAAGGGAGCAATGACAAATTAGGTCAACGTTCCAATATTTCGCTGTGAAAATTAAACGCCTGAATAGTTCTCCAATTTTGGGAAACTAAGTTATCTTTGGTTTGAAAACTTATTTGGAAGTGTTTAGATCAATATTCATTTTTGCTCCCGATTGGACCACTTTTGCTCCTGGATTGTGACGTAGCTTCGCTTAAAATGGTCCAAATAAAACTGCTCTTGGACTCATTTTGATCATACCGCCTATAGGAAGAGCTATGTTCATCAAAGAACAAAGAAAGAATGTTGAAGTGTTTTTTTTAAAGTAAAAACTACAAGGTTTTAGATGGTTTTCCATGGCTTCACTTTAAAAGACCAATATGAGAGCACTGGCGCCTAGGGACCGCAACCCGAAATTTTACCATTGCAATTTCAAAATTATTTGCAGCCACGGTTGTAGTCCTTATTCGTAACAGTAATACTTTTTTTGAATTTTGAATTTTCGTTTGAAAGAAACTTTGAAAGGAGAAATGAAAATTTAGTGCGGCTTTTGCGGACGCTGTTTTCAATTGTATTATTCGAGGGGCGGAGCGAAATCGCAATTTGCCGCAGGCTTTCCGCAAGCGTTAAACGGCGGGCACGTAAAGTCGGCAAATGAGTGATATCGCCGTAGGATATTATGGCGGTATTTTTTGCATCTTACCATAAGAATTATGTTCTAATATACACAAATAATGAGTAAAATCATCCAATAATTGTATTAACACGTCGTAATCGGATTTCGTGGAATGGAGATTTGAAAATTTTGCTTTCCCGCGTTTGCAGCGGAGCACGGATATCGCCGATGGCTTTGTAAAATTACATATTTAGGCTATAATTGCGAAAAACCGCCGGAGCGAATTTTCGATTTTTGTACTTCATTCAAACCGCAAACACCAAATTAACAAGAATCGAAAAGCAGAAGTCCCGGTCCGGGTGTATAAACGCCCAAATTGGCCAGTCCGACGCCATTTTAACCAAAATTCACTTTCGATATCTGAGTACCAAAGAGCCCCGAATTATAAATATTTCAAAAACTTATTTCCTCGATTTTTTTCTGTTATAGCTTTCCATAAAAACTTTCCATTCTGCCCGTTGAGAACCGCTCAAAATTATGGAATTACTAGACTTTAAAAAAACATTTTGTAACATATGTTTGTCATAAAAAATAATCTCATTTACCTCGCAATCCAATGGCTCATCTGCGATTCCTGTGTAAGTTCCTCGAAAGAACCAAAAAATGAAGCGAACGTTCAGTTCCTTAAGCGATATTGTGTATATTTATATTTTTCGACAAACCTTAATGAAGTGGGCAAATAAAGGTTGCGGAAGCTCGATTCCAAAATAAAGAGTGATACGGGAACAAAATTTGAAATTTTTCAAAATAAATTGGCATAATTGTTTAGTTAAAAAAGTCTGAAATTAAATAATAAAATGTATTTCTCAAAAATATACCTGAATGATGAGTTCATTAGATGAAAACTGAATCTGTCCTGGGGGAATTTTTTCAAAAGGCAGGCAATAATCTTCAAAAATCAATAATTTCGTCGGCCATCTGCTCTACAAAATTATTTTACAATTTTTTTAAAAATTGTTTACTTTGATTTGAAATTGCTTCATGTGCAACGGCACTTTCTTTCGAGGCCTACTTTTAATCATATTGCAAGAAAATTGACAGCATCGTTCAAATACAAGATATTCTACATAATAAAACTGAAAAAAAATTATAATAAAAACCTTTTACAAATAATACACCTTCTCGTAAATACTTTTTTTGTAATCCGTAGGTCAGTTCGATGAAAGGAATTGAATAGATGGGTACCTGCTGCAAAAATAATGTCAAGCTGACGTAATTCAATTTTGTTTATATTTAGATTTATTTTATAAAAAAAGAGATTTGAAACTTACCCTCCCTATCTTCATGATCGCAGAAATTGAGATATATTACGTTTTTGTTTAAAAAAGCGAACCAGGTCGGCGTTATTTAAAGGTCTCAAGCGGAAAATTATTGAAAGCCATTCTATATCGATCGTAAAAAGCGCCAAGCAAATGCTCTGGCAAAATGTTCGAAAACGTGCTACAAATGTATATTTTCATAACCGATGAAAATCCAACCAAGAAAAGTTGGATTTTCTCGATTGAAATTAAGGAGCAAATCAAAAAATCGGTATAAAGACGCCTTCTCTGTAAATTTCAAGCAAGGGTCACATGCCCTCTCTTATTTTTTCAAAATATTCTTTTTCGTTTGGGCTGAAATTTTGCCCGCAACCACTATTAAAAGACGTAATTTTTATTAAACTCGAGCCGGAACAATGGCATTTGTGACATTGGATTTTTCTTTAAACAAAACTGATGAAGAATTTTAAATATCACAAACATAGGCAGTTAAATCTGTTTTGGGCTTCGTTGGTTTTCTGTACCCCTGAATACCGCTGTCAAAACTGTCAAAACTGTATCTCGCTTCAAAGTGACGCAATCGGCAAACTTTTAATTACAAAAAGTTAGATAAACGTAACATAAACAAAATTGTAATTGACACTAAATCAAAATATCAACGTTTTCACTAAAAATTTGAAATAGTGAGCAAAAAGTGACATTTTGTGACTTTTTTGGCTTTGGTTACCTTAAATCGCAAAAGTCTTAAAAACGACCTAGTTCAAAAGATTTGCGACACTTTTTTCTACATTTAATCTGTTTTCACTTCGTCTTGAAGTGCGCGCCAACACCCTTATTAGCGCCGCACCTCTAATTTTAATTCTGCTTGGCGCAAGCATATTCCCGGCGATTTGGGGCGCTGACTGCCGATGGCGCGCACTTCAAGGCGATTTTTGAGGATGAGGGGGGTCCTAAAATTTTTTTAAAGAAAACAGCTAAAATGTATTTTTTAAATTTTTTGAACCAATTTTTTGAACTATGCCGTTTTTAAAACTTTTGCGATTTAGGCAGGCAGAGGCCCAGAAAAATGAAAATGGACCTGTCCATAGCGTAGCGTAGGCGAGAGAGTGTCATTTTCAATGGTGAAATGCAGAGAGTTTTAAGATTAGCATGGACAGGTCCCCCTCTTCATTTTACGTGGGCCTCTGCCTTTAAGTTAACCACCGAGTAAAAAGTCACAAAATGTCACTTTTTGCTCACTTTTTCAAATTTTTGGTAGTGAAAACTTTGATATTTTGATTTAGTGTCAATTAAAATCTTGTTCAAAATAATTTTATCTAACTTTTTGTAATTGATTGCGTCACGTTGAAGCGAGATATAGAAATGCAGGGAACATCCCCAGTCTGGGCTACAGTAACCCGACAACCCCAAAAACGGTTTCGATTGTTTACTTTGGTCATGTTGATGATTTTTTATTTGTGGCATGTGAATCCAAAACAAAAAATTATTCTATGTCACAAGGCTCTCGATTCTTATGAAAATTGCGTCTTAAAAGCAATTTACCATAAATTTCATTACCATAAGCGTCACATTGGCAAATAACTTTCCCAGAGCAATTTCGAAAACATCTATAGTGTTTGTAAAAGAGTCATATTATTCTGATGTTGATATTCGATTTACCTATTATTACATTAAAATTGTGAGCCACAATTAGCGTGGCCGGTTTTTGGCCGATTGACGAGGATTTTATTAATCGTGTGTATATATTATCATCATAATTAACGAGGATAAGCAAATGATTAATTTATCACAAATTGAAAAGAAATTTAATGGATTGGGTCCTTAAATCGGTTGGTTTTTACGCGTTATTCTGGGGGACACCGAAGACTTGGTCAAATGGCAAAATAGTCAATTGATTGGGCCAATTCGGAAGGGAAAAGAAGGAAATAATGGCAAACGGTTTTACATCATAATGTCTTTTAACAGTCCAGGCTAATTCGTTGACAAAAAATGCTTAATTATAATCATTAATTATTATTAATTAATTATAGATGTCTGCTGGTAACTGTTGACAAGCGTCACCCAGGTAAAAAAGAGCTTGTTGAAGGGACTCCAAAGTAAGGTTATTTCCACTAAAAATCCTTATCCGTTGTAAATCTGAGGAAGTGAGGTGTTCCTAAAAATGCATTTCAAAGAGTAAAATAAAAAATTGCTTGCCATCACTTTTCGTACAATTTTCGTAATTGGAAGATCATTGGTAAAAACGTGTAGGAGCCTGGGTTTCATGTTCCACAGCACATCTGCGGGCGACCCATTTCCGAAAGATATACTTAGCTAAATGCATTTAATTGTGTTTTATTTTTTGTTATTCTGGTTAATATGTGTAAATTTGTCTCTCCTGATTCAGAAAATAACTCTCATTTTCAATTTTAAGGAAAATGAACCGAGATGAGCGATTGAACTTTCTGCGATCGCGCGCGAGTCTGGCATCTCTCTATTTCGCATGCCCTCTCGTTTTTTTGGCCGGTTATTTTGATTTCTGTGTCCCGTAAGCGCCCGGGATCATATCAATTTTTCGCAAAATTTAAGTAAGCTAATAGGTTTCAAATGTCGGGGTTCCGTTTGTTTGGCAATGGAGCGCGGATTCCGTCGTTTTTGATCAAACATTTATTGTTCAAATCGAGATGGAAAACAATGGTCAATATGGATTTTGCTTTTTTATACGTCAATCAACCGAGAATTTGCTGAATTATGCAAATATATAGAGTTTAAAGGTGTCAGAGGGCTGTGCTGCCTAAGATTGGGCTAAAACACCAAAGTGGCAGAGAGTTAACCTTACTTGAAAGAGCCTGGCTTGTAAGAGAATTGATGTTTTGCATGGTTTGTGGTTTTAAAATAACAAAAACAGCTCGATAAAGGTATTTTTGGGCTATACTGGAGTAAAAATCATATTTCCGCAAAACGTTAGCGCAACAAATGTTAAAATTGGATGTAACTTTTTCGGTCAATATCGATTTCCGACATTTTGTGTTATGTTTTGCCAAATACATTATAAATAAGCCCCGTATGTATTAATGGAGTGTCATAGACCTGGATTGCAAGTTATGGCTCAAAAACATGAAAAAAGTTGGTTTTCTCTGAAATGCAGGTGATAAGTTATCTTGAAACTATGACCAATGATTTTCTCGCATTTGTTAACCCTATATTCATTGTTCAGACAAAAACATTTCATAGAAATAGGCGCGCAACTATGTTTTCTTGCAATTTCGGGCTAACCCCGCGGCGATCACCTTTGCGATCCCTAACAATGGTCGTTACATTTGCTATTTTTATAAGTCTGTAGTGCCCGTCAACACTTCTTCGACGGTTTTTGGAAATGAGTGAGATTTTTGGAAATGAGTGAGATTATTCTGATGTTGTCATTAAAATTTCCTATAATCCTTATATAACAAAACCCTATCGTGTCCGTCGTGGTGTAGTCTATCAGCGGAACCCGACGTACATTTCCACCGAGTGCGAGGGTGTGATCGGCCGTAGGCCGACTTTCACGTGCCTTACTTGATTTGCAAGGCCGAAGGCCGAGCATTGAGTGGCCGTTGGCCACAAATTTTTGCGGCCGAAGGCCGCGTGTTGTTGCGGCCGCAGGCCGCAAGCCAGGAGGGTGCGCGCCGTAGGCGCGCGTACCCGACTGGTTACATCAAAATATTCGGTTACAATAGGGGACGTGGCCCGTTTTCGGCCGAAGTAGGATTGGCTAGGAGTATACCGCGCAGCGACCTCAAAGGCGGCCGAAGGTTTAGACTTCTGATACGCAAAAACTGCATCATGAAACCATTCGATATTGAGAAACATGAAAAAATGAAAATCGGGCATTTCGGCTTTCACAGCTTTTTGGCAATTGGTCCCAAAGCGATGACCGTGATCAACCCAGAATGAGAGAGAGGGAGATAGACAGACAGACAGACAGAGATAGAGAGAGAGAGAGAGAGAGAGAGAGAGAGAGAGAGAGAAAGATAGATAGAGAGAGAGAGAGAGAGAGAGAGAGAGAGAGAGAAAAGAAAACCAATTTTTAGACCGTTTTCTTAACTCACCATACAATCCATCGGCTCATCTGCGAAACCTGAGTATCTTCCAAAACTGTTATAGAAAACACGACTAACTTTCAGTTGCTTAAAACAATAAGAAAAAAATTAAGCAGTTTTTGTTCAACAAACCTGGACTAACTATGAAAACAAAAATGGCTGTAGACGGTCGATAATTGAAAACGTTGTGATCACAGAACAGGATTTGAAATTATTCAAAAGAAAATAACATAAATCACGGTTGAAAAAAGTCTAAAGGTTGAATTTTTCAAATTTACCGCTACCAAGAATGTACCTTAACAGTTAGTTGATTTGTGGAGAACTGAATCTGCCCAGGGGGACATTTTTCAATAGGTAGGCAGTAATCTTGAAAACTCAGAAATTTAGTCAACCAAGAGACCTGAAAATGTGTATTTAAAAAAAAATTGAAATTACTCTAATTGAAACAAATATACTCTTACTTTGACATCAATTTCAGGTATATCCCACGCAACTTTCATTCGAGGTCTGTTCTTAATCATATTGTAAGAAAATTGGCTGCAGTGTTCGAATACCGTGTATTCTACGTAATTAAACTAAAATTATTATTAATAACAAAGTTTTTATAAATTAAATAACCTTTTCGTAAATAATAGATTGTAATCCGTAGGGCAATTTGATGAAAGGAATTGAGTAGAGGGGTATTTGCTGAAAAATGTAGTTTCCAAAGTGAAAAGTTCCACAAAAAGTAACATTTAAAAATCGAACTTACTCTGTCTATTTCCATAATTATGTGATTTGGCGGCAAATGTGAAAAAAATTTGGGTACAAAGCCAATCTGCTCGGTTTTTTTAAAGGTCCCAAGCGGAAAATTATGAAATGCCATATGTAATGATTGAAAAAAGCGAACCCGCTTTATCAAATTTTCGCAGGTGTCTTTGGTTTCCAATAATATTTTCCAGTCTGCATCGATTTTTATGCTGCTCACATAAATGAGATGAATTCATAGTTGTAGTACACTTTCGCTTCGAGACCCATTATATGTCGATAAAGACCCTATGCCGGAGAGAATCTAAAGGACCACTAATAATGAAAATCGATTATCGATTTTTGTGTTTGGGATACTGCAGGCAGAATATACTGTATTCATCGCAAACTCGATTTCTTGAAAATCTTAGAAAGGTTTCTGCCCAAATTTGAATCATTTTTTACTCGCTTGCAACCGACATTGATTTTCCTCAAAGATTATTGGAACGAAAATTTGTAACACTTATTACATTTTTGTTTGCGGCCAGTGCGCCCTGCATGGCAACGGTCCGATTTTTTTAAGAAAACATTTAAGACGCCGTCTCTGTAAGATTGGAGCGGCACCCTTAAAGCCACTGTAGGAAAAAGTTGATAGCACTAGAATTGATCTAAAATTTGTATACTTTCGCGAAAGATCCAGAAGAAAAAGTGGAAAAATGCGTTCCAAATAGCAGTTTTTCGCATTTGTCCACAAATTTCAGTTTCAATGTCGCATTTCGTCATGTTGGTCACCTATGATTTCAATATTGCAAAGATGGGGAAAAATATGGCACTTTGTCTACTTTTTTGAGGGTTTCTGGGTCTTTTGCGAAAGTACACAAAAATTTCATTATTTAAGGTTAGATTCGGTGTACAAACAACTAAAACTATTAGAAAAACAGCACTTCGAAAGAATTCGAACAATTTTTTTTTTCAAAATTGCAATACCCTACCGTAACCCAGGTCGAATAAAGTTTCAAAATGGTCTATACGGCCTATAGGAAAGTTTTTGACCATTTTTGGGCCAAATCTAGTAATATAAACATTTACCTCAACTCTTTCCTGCTCGTGTTTACCAGAGACGAAGTCTTAATGACATTCTTTATTAGAAACATGAACTCCGGTTTCAAATTACATAATGAAAAAAGTTTAAAGGGCTCGTCAGGGAACGCTTTTCGTACGTGCAAAGGATGAATATAAGACGGAGACCCGTTTTTGACGACTTTGAAGTGTATTTTCTCGAAAGCGAGATTTTCTAAAGATTTCAATCGAGAGAGGTATACAGGGCATTTCCAAAACTGAGACAAGGAAAAGGGAATTTTCCTAAAGGACTAGGTACAATGGATCCCGCCGCGATAGTCTAATTGTCTGCGCACTCCTCTGTTACAGTGCTATTTCGCATATTTTATTGATATTCATTTCGATGTTTCAAATCGTTAATGGTTAAATACCAAGAAAATCCAGGGTCATTCAAAAGTCGTCGTCTAAAGATTGGAAATAGCCTATAAATGTTTTTGAAATTACGCTACAGTGTGCTTTCTTTTTTGCAAAAAATTTCATGTCAAAAGTATCTCGAGTCGTATAAAAACGGGTCTTAATGGCCCGATTCGCATATAAACCATTTCTATCTGGAAAACACCCCTGACAATTCCTGAAAGACCGTAGCAAAAATTGTCTTCGGAAAATGTATAAAAGGACGATTTTGATAGAAATTTCTCATTGAATATATTGAACACGAAACAAAGGAAAACACTAACTTTAGTGGATTAGATTTTTAAACAACATTCTAATTTTTAATGGCAAATGAGATCTTATCAAACGGGAAAATTGAGATTTCATGCGGCGTTTGAGCAGAGAAATAGTAAATTATGGCAAAGGGCTTGTTGTCGGTTTTTCTCGTAACCGTCCAAGCCTTTTCGCTCAATTCTGTGATGCCTCCTGGCAATGGCTGACAAGCGTCACCAAGCTGAAGAAGTGCCTGCTCTAGTGATTCCAAAGTAAGACATCCCTGGAAGTGCCTTGTCGTCTGCAAATTCGAACCAGTAGTGATATGTTCCTGAAACAATACTTCACCAAATTTTAACAAAATGTCCATTGCCTTCACTTTGCTAACAATTTCCAGGGCTTTTATATCACTTTCACCGACGGAAAGGATTCTGGGGCGCATGTTCCAGAGCTCATCCACTGTTAATTCACTTCCTGATGCAATGGTTACCTAAATGATGCATATTACATGTTAAGCCGCCGTTTCTGGGTCTCTGAAAGAGTTGAGTGGCCTCATTAAAGGGCAAAACTAAAGGCAAAAAACAAAGACCGCTGATTCCAGTTGTTTTGGTCGAATTTTTCATGTTTTGAGACATATTTCGCTATGTCCAAAAAAACTTCGTGAATTGTTGAACACTTTTTTGGTCAAGAAAGTGTTGAACATTATTGTAAAATTACGGTACCCTTTAGTAGCCAAGGTAAAAAAAAAAATCGATTGTTATACCCGAGCCAAATCGGTTTTCAAAAAATTGGATTTTTATGTGTATAAACAGTTCACAATAAAAAGGAAACTTTTTAGAAAAAGAATTTGTAGCTAAAAGTGCAGTGAATCTGCAGAAAAAGGTAAGTGGTTTGAAAAAAAAGTCACTAATCGTCCGAAAAACACTCAAAAAAAGTAAAGTTTTGCCCACTTTTGTAGTTTCAACTCTTCAAAATCAGGATATTTTTTTATGATATACAGTCTAAAAAATTGGTAAAAGAAATGGAAAACAATGAGCTTTTGAAATTCGGGCCATTTTGAACAGAAATTCAATAACAAGGGGTACCCTACCGTAACCCGAGACCAAAAATCGATATTGTCCCAGTTTCAAAATTATGTTTTATGTTAATAACAGTATTTAGAACGTGAAAACAATTTTAAAAAAATCTTTCAATTTTTAAAAAATCTTTAAAAATCATGGAAACGTTTCTGTATACTTTTTTTTTTAAAACGACATGTTAAAATATAAATTCGTCTTCCCTCGCAATCCATCGGCGCATCTAGGAATCCCGTGTAAGGATTCGCATAAAACCAGAAAATATAGCGAACTTTCAGCACCTTAAAACATTAATTTATTTTTTATTTTTCATCAACCAACCTTTACAACCCCCGCAAAGAAGAGTTTCGGAAGATAACGATCAACATCACAATGAATTATGATTTTATAACATATCCATTTTAAATATCCAATTCAAATGTGCAACTAAAAAATTTTGGATATCGAAGATTCTGTTGTAACAGAAAACTCTAAAAATGGGAAAGCTTCAAAAAGTCAAAAAGTTGTTTTTGGCCAACCCTTAAAAATCAATACCGGAGGAGCTAGACTACAAAATACACGAAAAGTCGTCACTTTTTTCAAGTTTGTGATGTTATAACTTGATTTGTATGAAACCTACAGACCTGGAAGTTGAGCAAGTTTTTACTTAGGCATAGGCCTGCGATTCTGCATAACTCAGGTTTTGGATTTCGCAATAGGAGCTGAGAAAAATTTTTACTCTGTTCTAAAAAGTTTGGGATTTTGGATTAGCCGAACATATGGGATGATATGCGTTGGAATAGTCTTTGAGTTCCCTACTTGAGAAAGTTTTAAAATAACCCCCAGCTTAGATAAATCGTAAAATTGCAAAAAAGTCGTCGTTTTCGCTAAATTCGCAACTTTATAAAAAGACAACCGAAAGCTCCACGGTTTGCATACGTGTAAGATAGATTGACAGTAGCAACACCTTTTTAATAAGAGTGATTTCGCTATGTATTTCGCAATAGGGACTCAGAAAAACGCAAGAGAATATCCGAAAAATTCCCCCAAAACGCATGTTCTGGAAGCTCGCTTCATGGTAGGTGTGTAGAATACCATTCACACATTAACCCAAACCAATATTGGAACCAAAAATTGAAAACCTTCTTCACAGACATGTGTTCAGTTTTATGTGAAAATTAGAGATTTTGCATTTTTGGATGTCTGGGATTCGGTGAAGAATCAAGATCAAGAACAGCGGTTTTCAAGAAATTAACAATGTTTACAAAACTGTAGGCACACAAAATATCACAGGATTTTCTCAAAGTTATTCGAGCTCAAATATGCTTACACGTGCAATTTTGCACATTTTGGGTCCCGAAGCGATCGCGTGCACCATATTATAATTTTTTTCAAAAATCACTAATTATCTCTAAAAGAGGGCGAGTCTTAGTATTATGGGTTAATCAACTAAAAACAGTTGCCCATAGGCTAAATTCCGTTTTTTTTTGCCATGACTACAATGCTGCGTTTTTTGTTGTGTCACACTAAAGCAGCACCGCGATGCTGTGCTGGGCAAAAACAGAAAAGTGGTGAAGGCGGCACTAGAGAATCCAGCTACATCAACTGTTTTACGCGTCACAAAATCGGGACCATGCAGGGAGCTGCAAGCCCCCCAGCTAGGGCGCGCTTGGCGAGCGGTAGCGAGCCAAGCGCGCCTCTGTCTATGTGTCCTATGCCCTAATAACGTATCTTTGTCTTGACTATGTCTATGAAAGAGCTGTTGCTTAATGCCAATTGATATTTTCTTTTTGCAACTCTTTGAGATTCGTTATTTTGCGACACAGTGCCTGAAGGAACCATCAGGTGGGTTGGCCACGTGCATGCCAACATCCTGAAGACTTGGCAGCATTTAACAATACAATGATCGTAACATGGAGCAGTGTTGGAAAAAAACCATTCCATACGGCTTATTGCTTGTTAATCCGAAGCTCCAGGCGTTCCTTCAAAGAGGGAGAGAGGCGGTTGATTGTCCCTCCCGATTCATTTGCATTTACTGCTAGAAGTCGTCGCCGTCGAACAAAAGGAAACTTCAGCTGTTTGTTTCGATTCTTCTCTAACAAAAACCTCGAAATAAGTTCATCTCAACAATAACAGTAACAACAAAACATAACAATTTAGGTGTTTGCGTCGCTCTTCGGCTCCTCGGCCCACTTCGGCAGGGCGGTACTGTAACTCCACTTCTCCGTCTCATAGCGGAGACAGTGGAGATGGAGCTGGAAATGGCCTGGGGGGACTTCTTTCTTCACCACGTGGCAATTGAAGCAGTACGGGTCGTAAGCCGGCCTCTGGTCGACCCGCATGCCTTCCTCTTCTGGCACCAACTGAAACATCACGATTGCCAAATGTTAAAAGAACACCGTGTATCCCAAAAGCCGAATGGGGGCAAAAATGGGACCTTAGCAGACGTCCTTGGCAAAAAAAAACCAGGAAACATGGGTCCCGACACGGTGTTCCAAAATTCGGCTATTGACGTTTCCAAGAACCAGTGGCATCAGCTGAATTATGGAACGTCGTGCAGGAACCCGTAATATAAACAGAATTTCCCATGACTTCTTGCCAAGGACATCGGCTACATCAGGCAGGGAAAAAGAGTGGTGGAAGGGGCCAACAGCAAAGGAAATCCGTACGCGGGCCGGCCCGTTTTGGGATTGGAACTTTGCTCATAAATATCGGGCCGGCCCCGATCGAATCGATAAAGTTTGGTGTGTGGGCCCGGCCCGTTACCATGTTTGAAGAAAACCAACCTCTTCCTGTGAAAATCTCTCCATCCTCTTCTCGTATTCAGGATCGGTGGAATCCAGCCACTGCGCTCGCCTGTGCGCATGTCGAACGTCCTCTCCCAACTGAAATCAGTCTTTATGAACCGGGCTAGCCCGTGAAAGCCTACCTCTTCGAAGTCCTTGCCGTACTCGGCTCCCGTGCCCTTCTTCTCTCCCCAAACCGTCGAGTTGTAAATCTTGTCTCCCACGATCGGATGTCCTGAAAAAGTAAAATTATCTCCGCCCTGAAAACTGGCCGAAACGCCAGGCCAGCCCGAGCAGAGAAAAAAACCCTCGGGCCAGCCCGGACGCCTTGTAATTCTCACCTAAGAACTGCGCATGTACCCGTATCTGATGCGTCCTCCCCGTCTCGATCCTTACGGAAACCGCCGACTTCTCCCCATCCGTCCAGAGCCTGAAAAAGTGCGAATTAATTGACACGTCGACGTCACGGAGATATTTCATCCAAAGAGGTAACTACGTGCACTTGAAACCACGCGAGGTTGTCGCGATATGACGCAGTGTTATAAACGACTTTCAGTTGGAATGGAGAAGGAGGTCGTTTTGCGGGTGAAACGCGCCTGTCCACAGCAAATTTAGGGGCTGGGTTACTGTATAATTAGGAAATTACAGTAGATAAAGGTTTATATTTAGATTTTTCAAGCAAATCTTTCCATAATCGGTGCGGAACATAGAAAACATCAACTGTGATTTTCGGCTGAGGGGTTTGGCCCAGGCGAATTCGTAGTTGGGATAGTCGTGCCACACGTCGCATGTGTAAAGGAGGATCGCGCAAAACAGACCCCACAGATACATTGTTCACGTATGCAGCAGGACCAATCTATGGCTGGACAGGGAGCGTTTGGGGGGTTTGTTGCGCGAGCCCCTCGCTAAAATGATGCCCCGGATGTAACAATAGCCTCCTTTGAACCATTTAGAATCATAGAAAACAACGACCGGGACTTTCGCTTGAGGGGGCTTGCGCTATACATTGAATGTGTAATGTGGGGGGGGGGGTCGGGCAAATAGACCCCACGTGTTCCTTGTTCATGTATGGTTCATACCCTAAATTGTTTATGGGATTACGTTATAATTGGGAGAATACAGTAGTTCTATCCAGCAATCTTTGCATAATCACTGCAGGACCAATTCATGGCTGGACAGGGAGTGTTTGGGGGGCTCGATGTGTAAGCCCCCACATGGTGCTTCGGAGACAATGTGAGCCCCATCAAATTATTGATACCGTTTTCAATCGAATGCTGATTTACTTAGGTACCGCAGGAACCACACGCCTACCCATGAACCATTCAGTATAGTTCTCTAAAGGGCCATCAGGGTCCTTTTTCTATATAAAAGCCAGCAACACAATACAAAAGTACGGTTCCATCGCTCAAACTTATTTTAATGCGCGAAATTTCTTGCTTCGCCGATGATCGTTTGCTGCAACCATACATATACACTCTACCCGTGGGGCCCGTTTGCGCGAGGGGCGGTCACACCTGGTCAACGTATTTCAGGGGCATATTTTGCGACAGCCCTCTCCCTCTATCAGACGAACTTTTCAAAAATCCCTTTACAAAACGAGGGTAAAAGTCAAATAAAAGTAGCCCAAACGCCGCGGAGGTTGGGTCGATTTGTGCAAGTGGGGCTTGAAAAAGGGGCCCACCGTTTTGCAGACCTCCTTGCGGGCCCACCATTGACACCCTCACAACATGTCATGTGCATTTTTTCAAACGAAACAGCCAAACAGCCTACCAACGTCCCAGTCGGGCCGGCCCGTAATAATCAAAGTTTCGGCCTCCACCGCCCCTGTGAGTATCGTTTTCGTCACAAAAACCCATCCGTCGGATCGATTTCCACCTACGAATGACGAATTTTTACGGTGTACTCAAGTTCTGCTGTTGCTATGGGACACCTTTTCGTCTTCGGAAGGTTCAAATTGCTTTTTTTTTCATTTCTTTGAAACTCAAGCCGGGAACTTTACAGTCTACGACTCACTCCTTCTCTGCGCCCAGTGTCAGCTCCCTCCGATTTTTCTGAATCTTTTTGTTGCTACAAACCTTCTGAATGTGCTCTTGGCGTGTTTCCCGTCCGGCCTGACGCACTGGATTCCCATGCTGATGACCAACGTGCCGATGGGCTGTTCGCAGACAACGTCTCCTCTGAAAAAAAAATTATATAATTCTCGTTGTCTAAGCGAAAAGGTGGTCATTTTTTTATAGTTTATTCTGTTACAGTTGAACTGTAACCATACATGGGCACAGCTTCGTCGCTTTGGTCGTGGCGAGACTCCCACTCTTTAAAAATGGCCTTTGGGGACAGCGATACTCCCCACTGATAAAAAAATCCCTCTGGGCGAGACCCAAAGCCGTCAAAGTCGGGCTGACGCCCTGACTGTAACAGTAAACGCCAAAACTCTTCATAGAATGACATTTAAGGTTAAACGTCATTGCTTTGCGTCTCGCTTTGGGCACGCTCTTTCGGTCCCCGTACGCAGAGCAGCGTGAGGCGAAAAATTTGCCAAACAGACCTCCGATACCCACTCTTGACATAAAATTTATAAAAACAAGCAATAGCCCATCCTTGCCGGATTTCCGACGGCCCATGGTTTTCAAAACTCACGCAGTTGTAAACCGTTTTAACCCCCCGCTGAAGGCAGGAGTCCACGGATCAGTCAACTAAAATGACTTCTGGAAGCTGAGATCCTTGTAAACACAGTACGTGCAGGAGTATTTATACCGGAATGACAACATATATACATACAGTTAATTTCCAGTCCTCATGTTGTAGTGCTTATGTTCTTGGTTTCTTGCGGGGCAATTTCATATAGTCACTTCAAAAACGTTCTACGGATCGGAACATTGTGCCAATGTTTCGATGTTGTACATAAACTTTTGCGACCCCTCCCACGATCAACGAAAGCCAGTTCGCTAAGGGTCCTTTCTCTGTCTCCGCATTGAGAACCCTCTTTCCGTCCCACTACGCAAAACAACGCGAGATGGAAAATGTATATTCGCTGATGTAAACTACATAAAACAGTCCTCACTGTATAGCCTTAAGTACAAAAATGTAATACAAATGCAAAATCTCCCGTTTCCGCAAGCCCGTTTTTTAAGACTCATGTATTTGTGAGCTGTTGTTGTACATCAAATACTCAATTTAGATAAGCAGCCAAATCGAATCGATTCTCTTTGGCAACAAGTATATTGAATACTCCCTTGCAAGTGTGTTTAAGAAGCCCCGCTTGCCTTTTCGGAGTAAGCGAAGAAGGCGCCAATTTCGCCAGCGCCTGGGACAATTTCCGGGGGCCACTCTTTCCCCAACCAACAACTCAGTCACTGACGGATTCTGTTTACCGCCAACCTTAATTCACATTTCTTCTTCTCATTCTTGACAAAAAAAATCAGTTTCCCACCAACTCGGTAGACACCTAATGCTTGCGGGGCCTTGATTTTTGGAGAGTGGGCTTGTTTGGTTGTGGGGGACCATAGCAAAAAGGTGTCCTAACTTATTAGGGAACACACCGTTTGCGAGACGCTACACTATAGCTGTCGCCAAATTGGAGTAATGCCAACAAAATTAGAATGTTCCACCCATGCTCTGTTGATATGGACATTCGCAGTCTAATCAGTCGTCGACAGAGCATGCTTTGCATGTTTCCGCAATTAGCATATGATTTCCGTTTGGCGACAGCTATATTTTGACAATCCCTTCGTACCGCATCCAGGTAAGACCGTTGAGATATTCAAACACCGGTTTGTGCGGGAAAACTCGTTTTGCCGACCCATGAAAACAGCAGTGCTTCGGAAAAACTTGAAGGTAAATTCCTTCAAATTTGGAACCGCGCCAAGTCGGGTTGAGGAAATCGCTTACTTCGGCCATATCGTCTACCTCGTTCAGACCCCCCGGAGGGTATGGCAATAGACGCATCATCCCTCACGTTTTAGGCTATAAAATTGGGTAAGAACCCTAAACTTTGGACTCTTAGGGTAATCGGCCCATAACGGGCAGTACTTCAAAAACGCAGGAGTTTGTTGGTGTATTCCCCACATTGCAAAGTGCACGTTGCAAAGTGTTCATCTGAAGAGGGGTCGGGTGTCCAAAACATCGATCGATACCCAAAAATCGATTGATTTTACACGAAGATCAATCGATAACACAGTGTTTCCAACAAATTTGACGCACTTATGACACCACTGAGTTCAATTGGTTATGGGTCACACAACTATTATTCCGAATAATTTATTCGTCGGGTCCCACAGCGCTGTACAGTCAACCAATAACTGTGTCAATCTTCAACAATGGGCCATAAAGGCTGGAAAGGCAGGATTTGGAAAGGGGTCGACACATAAGCCCCCCAAATGGTGCCTCGTAGGCGACGTAAGCCACCTTTAATTTATCTCGTCTACCTATGAACGGGTGGTACTTTGAAAACCAATACAAACTTGCATCCATATTCCCATAATTTCGAACCGCCCCAGACACGGATGTCGTTTCAAGGACCAATTCACTGCGGGTCCCACAGCGATTATCCATCGGATAGCACAGCGCCTACCTGAATGTATATGGTAGCGATTTTCCGACGTTTTCTTAGTTTTTTGGAATTTTTTCTACCGTACTCCAGCCGAAACTTACTCGGGGAACACTCCCTCCACCAGACACACGTACTCCTTGGTCCAATCTCCTCGTTTAAGCGTCTGCTTGAACTGAAAACATCCCATTTTCCAAGGAAATTATAGAAATATCAGCCACACACTCAAACGACCCTTTCCCCACCGGCGACGCCTAACACAAAATTGCATTTTTGCGTCAAGTCTGCTGCACAACACACGGAAAACACTTGTTGGGCGAATCGCCGGCGGAGGGGTAAACATCGTTTGTGGATGGTGGAGTTGAAGAGATAGAGAGACGTACGTCGAGGTCCGTTTCGTAGTTCTTCGCGAAGAGCAGCACGCCGGAGGTGGTGCGGTCGAGGCGATGGAGGACTGGAAAAATAGGGGTTACAAAAGAGGATCAGTTTGGTTTGCTCTCTCACTTCCACTCTATCTCTTTTTCTCTAAGAGCAACATCATACCGCCGCGCTGACATGGGGGGAAGTACCATATCCACTGCGCGCTCCCTTTTGTACTGAATTCCATACTTCCTTGGTGCTCTACTGTATTTCATGCCAGCCGTGTGTCAATATGGCCCAAATGACGTCATCATCTTCCCTTTGTAATGAAACTTCGAAAAAGCAAAGTATAACAAATAGCGGCCGCCGATCGCTATCCCGCACAGAAGAAATAGGACGCAAAATGTTAAGACCCCCCATACCCTAAATTAAGGTACCCTCTCTCCAAAAGTGCGTCATAGGCAGCATCTCGATTCAGAATGCACCCTCCAGTGCAGTTTGTGCAACGCAAAGGCTAACATTTCGCTATGTAATTTACTCGTTACTTCCGGGGTTTGAAAGTTTTCGGCAAATTTTGGAAGCAATCAAGGAAATGTCGGGCGGGACCGACAAATTCTGGGGAGCGAACGTGAAATCATACATCATACCTCCACATGGTACGGACGGGGGTCTCAAAAAGTAAGGCCCCACAAGTTGCAAAGTATGTGCTAAAAGTGGGTGAAGCATAAAGTAAGCCTGTTTTTGTGTAATAAAAGCATACATGGGCAATGTACAAAAAGTTTCAAACAATTACGGAGGACCCCCTTCTTTAACAAATTTTGGCGAACACTCAAATTTGCGACGACCCCCCGCTACGGTGTAGCTTTACAATGTATGACATATCGGATAAGGTATCCGTGGGATTGATTTGCGCGGACCCAAAACAACCCCCCACCCCACAAAATCAAGATCCCACAAACAAAAAGTGCCCGATTATGGCTTAAATAATCGGGTCTACTATTTCCTTTCCATTGACCAAAAAGTTAGTGGGAAAAATAGCAAAAGTGCCCTGTTTGTCCCTTTGAAGTGTTCTAAATAGTCCTCATATTTACTACTATTCCAACAACACCTTTTGCTCCCACTAGCACGTGGATACGCTGAATGCCCTGCATTATTCAGGAAAATCGCGGGAATAACACACATTTGTCAACAGGTTCACTCCCTATTCTTTGGTCTCTCTCTCACACTCTGTCTATCTGTCTGTCTGTATGTCCCTCTCTCTTTCTCTCTATATCTTCCAAAACAAACCTCTCAGTCCCGTTTTCCCATAATGGAGTCTGAGCTGTCCCAGCACGGTGTGTACGGCGTACTGCCCGCAGGAGTGAACTGGAAGGGACGGGGGCTTGTTGACAACGAGCAGGTCATCTGTGTCGGCTATGAACTCGATCGGCAGATCCCTCACCTGAAAAGACAACGATTATGGTTATCCTTTCTTAACTCAGGCAAAATAATACCACAATGAGCCGCTGAGACATTAACACATCGCGGTTCCCAAATAAAGAAGAGGATTTCAGGGACCATCGATTGGGATCGAACCTTCCTTATATGGGTCGCAATTTTACAGGGTGGGCCAGGGTAGACGGGCCATACGACACCATACGTCTTACGTAAGGGGGCTGCCACATTTGCGGTCCCCAGTCTCTCGAGGTATGCAGGCAATACACAGCCCCCTTACACAGGACAGGAAGCGTTTGGGGGCTCGATGCATAAGCCCCCACATTACACTTCGGATACCGTATGTCCCACTTTAATGTTTGTCGCCATTATCGAACACACGTTAAATTACGTAGGTACCGCAAGCGCATCACGTCCGACTATGGTCATATGGCATCATTTTGCATCCTGTTGACACCCGCCTTGAGCAAAAAACGGCAGACCACTAACGAAATAAGATTTATTTTTTTTTTTACAAAAAAGGGGGTGCGCACGGAATATACTGTTAACTTTTAGCCCATGTTGGATGCGAGGAACTTGCTTTGTATTGCGTCTTTGGTTTACCGAAAAGGCACCTCAAGGCCCCTTTAACAAACTGACAGTGAGATATCTCCCTCGCACACGCTTGGTCGCGTCTCTTTCCCGGCAAATTTCCCTCTCACTCAATCCAGGAGAACCCGCCACAAAAAACAAAGCCCTGCCTTGGCAAAAAAGCGTCAAACCCGAGCTCAGACCCAAATTCAAACGGGTCGGCCCGATTCAGTCCGAATTATCACCATTTCTTCTTCATTGCGTGATCATTTCTCCTCGCTCAGCCTGCGATCTCTCAAAGACCGCGTCTGCCCTCTCCAGGAAGCATTCGTCCCGTTGGCACGACCTCATTTATGTTCATGGCCTTTCTTACGCCCTCCTCTCTGATCTCGCCGACCACAGAGAGTTGATTTCCTAAACACACTCACGGGGCCGGCCCATTTGGCTCATGTACCCACCCACACGACCAAGGTTCGATCCCGGTCGGCGAACGTTAAAATTTTTTTCTATATGCGGTCGTGCTCAAAAATCTCTCTGCTCAACGGGTTATGTCTGAAATCATAAACTTACGGGGTGCTCGTGCCGGTGTCCCCAGTGCTCAATGTAGTCGGCGTTCTTCATCACGTAGTCCACATCTGTCATCTGCTTCCCGTTCACGTAGATCCGTCCCAGCTTGCAGGCAATGGCCTGGAAAATAGATCAATGTAAGATCACTTGGTTGTGTATCTGGAAAATAAGTTGAACAGTTATATTCTCTTCAGACAAATTTCTTTTGATTTTCAACATAAATTTTGCAAGCATGCGGGAACTGTTACCAATTTGGGCATGGCTGGACAGGTTGCCTTTGCCCCCCCCCCAAATGGTGCCTGGGGGCAACGTACGCTTCCCGTTTATTTCTGTTTCCGTTTTCATTCAAACATCAATTAGGTATCGAAAGCCTTAATCGTCCGCCTATGCATTTGGGGCTATCGCACCTTTTTGGCTTTCAAGTATTGAGGATATCGAGATACAAATACACTACGATCGTACCGTTGCAATATGAGTGCCGGCGACCCAAAAAGCCATAGTCGATATCCTTACACAAGGAATATATTTAAATAATCGATATCCCTCTACGTGGAATGAGTATCATTCGAAATCGACCAAAAACAATCTCATTCCTGAACATCAGAGTCAAAGATCCGGGCTGGCCCGAAGATATGGGAAATTCTTCACAAATCTATCTTTCTGTCCAAACGGCTCGGGTTCGAACCCACGTCGAAATTTTTCTCTCTCGCTTCTTTTTTCACAAGTTTCCATTGAGCGTTAAGAACATTAAGGGCACCTAAAATGTGCAAGAAACTATATGCTTCAAACTATTAATTCCACTCCAAAACTGGAACCAGCGAAGTGATCAAACGGGCTGGTCCGAAGTTCCGAGAAATTCGTGAGCCACCCCTCATTCGAGCCCTTTGGTGCCTCGATAAATTGAAGGACGGATGACAGGGTTCGATCCCGCTTGGTGCCTTGGCGTTTCCGTAAATCTCTCGAATGTGAAACCCGCAAGAAAACTGCCTCTTCGGCATCTTTCCCAAGGTATGATTAAGGTGGAACCCGGCGTTTCCCCTCCCACATCTCCATTTTGATTGGTTGCATCCGGCGTTGCGAATTCTCAAGATCTCGGCTCGTTCCTGCGGCTATAACACGCGCCAGTCAACAAAAAGGCCGTATCTCGTTTCATGAGAGACAAGGAAAATGCAATCGTTCTGACGCCTCACGGAGACACGTGCACGCGAATACTTTTCATTTTTTGGTCCCGAATGGAAACAAGTGGGCCAAAAAATGTCGCTAGTCTATTCTCGAATTTTATGGAAATCTGGTCAATTACGCCGTATTGCAGCTGTAATTCATACTTTTCATTGAAACCTGTTTTCGAAGGAGACTTTTGTGCCCGAAAACGTTCTCAGAACAGCTCTGATAGTGACAATCCATGGAATCTTACTGTTGCCTCGTTTTGCCATACCTGAGCAGTGTTCAGCCGGGAATTTCAGGCGTAAATGTGAACGAGTAACAGTAATACAAAGTCCAAAGTCTGCATATGTGTCCGTAAGCAGCCAAAACACCACCTTAAATTCGCAAAAGAATTCTTGTCAAAACTTACATTCTCTAATCTACATGTTATACACTCTCAACAAATCTCCGTAAATTTATTTGACTGTGAGTGTAGCCTGCGCATCCTATAAATCGTTTTAAACTCTGATAAAGTAATAATAAACGATATCGATCGATTACGGTATCGATCGATACAGGCAGGCTTTTCACTTTCGTTAGCAGAACAACAGAATTTTCAAACTTTAAGCTTTCTGTAAGCAGGAAATCCCCAGAACCTAAACGAAAACCCGTTTCAAGTCAACTGTCGAGTGGTTTCTGTACAAAGATTTGAAACATTTTCATTCGTGCCGTACTTTTACGCACTTTGGTGGAAATTGTGACCGTCATTGTCGTATTCTAATAAATTTCTGTGTTGAAAAGGGGTCCTCTTCCCAAGAATCGAACGAGCAAATCCCAGAAGGGGTGGGCTGAACGACTGCACTGTATCCAGTGAAAGCCCTCTTTTTGTAACAATTTCTACATTTTGTGTATGGTTTACCGTATTCCGTGCCAGATGGGTGTCAATAAGGCCAAAATGTTTTGTTGAATTCATGCCATTTTTCCGACGAAAAACCACGACATCTCCAAATGACCCCCGTTCGTGGCTCAAATTCGGGTGCCACCCCTCTCAGCGGGGGGCAAAAGGACATCTTGCCCTCAAGAGCAAGCGATAAGCAATAGCAGACCGGCATCTCAATTAACGCTCTCATTCCGAATGCTAGCCGTGTTTTCCGACTTAGCCTCACTTTAATTCACGCCCAAACTCTGCATCTAACCTCATTCAGCTTCAAGAGCTGCGAATCAATCCGGAGAGCCCCTTTCACCCACTCAGACACAGGGAGGGAGGGTTTCTTCGTTTCAAGGGGTTCCAGGAGAGTTGACTTCTTGTCACTCCGGTAGGGAGTAGGTTGCGACTCAGCTGGTTAACATGCTCCATTGTCAAACTTATTAAAACTTTTTAAGATAAATTTCTCTTTAGTGCGCTATTTTGAACTGGCTTGATAGTTGTGTTTTCTAAACCCAACTATCCGAACGACTTGGCTGATAATATCGTTCCGCAAATTTTGTCACGGCTGCGACGCGGTTTATCAAATCTTTCGTCTTTAAACTGTACAAATTCCCGCCAAAATCACTTCGGCAATTGCCCATTTTCCGTCAAACGTCGTTTTTCGCCTACGATTTGGTAACCCTACTCAATCACTCAGCTGCAGAATCTGAACTGATTCAGCGGATTTCAACAGATTCTCGGCGGTTTGTGGAATTCATTATGGCCATGGCTGGACAAGCAGTGTTTGGAGGCTCGAATCGTAAGCCCCCTAAATGGTCATTCGGGAGCAACGTAAGCCCCACCCCTGAAATTTTGTAACAATTTTCAACCAAACGCCGAATTACGTAGGTACCACAAACACCTCATGACCGCCTATGATTATGGCACAATATATTCCAGAATAAACCACGTCGAATTCTGTCGTCGTGTACCTAAGTATTTCCATCCAGTCACATAATATGACACATGTTTCGCGGAACTTTCGTGGTGGTTGTTAGATGTCGAAAACTGGCCTAGCGACTCGGCTGCAATGCTGCTGTTGGGGAAAAAAACTCCTTTCGCGGAGAATTTGAAAATTCCCAAGTGATTCGCCTGCGACACAAGCATATCGCTTGTCTAAACAAACCAGTGATTTGACCACTAGACTGAAAAGACGTCTGAAAAAATTCTTGCCGTTTCAATTGTTTTGGCTATAACACACTCCAAAAGCGCTTATTTATATTGAGCCAGACAGACTGTTGCTTACAAAACTTAAACAGTAATTCAGTATAGCTGACGCCAAACGGGCATCATTCCAATTTCGTTCCAGTATTCTCTGTTGATGATGCATTAGCATAAAATCGCAATATAACCGAACATCAACAGAGAATAAAGGCACAAATTGGAATGATGCCCGTTTGACGGCAACTATAAGATAAAATCGATCAATTGGGAAAGTTCGGGTTCAGCATTGTGCCAAATATGTTTGCGGTTTAACAACATGGCATGCATCGCTATTTGTGTTTTTGGTTTAATTAGAGTGAAAGTTTCTTGATTGGTCCTTTAAAGCCCGCAAAAGGATAGTACCCCGGTTTCTAGTTCTCTAACCAAAAGTTGAAACAATGCGGCTGGCAAATTGCCTACCGTTTGAAACCTCCTTCTGAATCCCTTGAAGTCTCGATTCTTCCTTGTTGTGCTTTGCGGTGTTTACTCAAACATCCAATAATGCCGACGACTGATTCCCGATCCTCCTAATCCTCCTGCCTGATGTAAACGTGTCCGCCGAATCCACAAACCACCCGAAGATCCCTTCAATGTCCTCAATTTACACGCAGGAATAAGATCCACGTGAGAGAAACAACGAAAGGTACAAAGACTGCTGCTTCCTGGTTGAAATTGCACTATTTTTTGTTGTACATCAAAGCTTTCCACTGCAATCTCCGTACTTTTTGACACATGCGGTTAGCGCTTTCCAAATGGCATCACACTCACGTCTTTACGACATTGGATCGCCGGTACGAGTGAAAACAACTTTAGGCCAGGCGCGAAACAGAAGTTTTCAAAAAGATCCATTTGTGAACGAATTCGAAAACTCGGCAATTCGCGTAGTGCCTCAAAGTGTTTGACTTTTCGTGGGAATTTTGTGAATTCTCGGAAAAGGAGTTCTCGAACCCAGTCCAAATCGTGAGACACTCTTCTGTTAGCACTTTTCAAACATTTCGAATTACAAACAACGGCCCACGTTGAGGAATCCATCAATATGCATTTAGTGAATATTGGAGCCAGAAGCAGCCAAAAAGTTTGCAAATATGTACTTCGTTCGAATCGGTTTCTGTCATTCGAGAACAATTAGGTCAAAAATGTACTTTCTGCCCCAATTATGTGAGGGGAACAGTTATGTCGATTGATTTTTATGTCACTGATCAAGTTTTGGGGGACTGATCGACGGGGTTCTCACGGGCCGGACCGGGCCGTTTTCAAAATTTTGGTCGGCCCGGCCCGTTCGGCCCGTTTACCGTAGACCACCCAGTCAGATTGCCACCCACACGACCAGGGTTCGTTCCCGGTCGGTGACATTCTTTTTTGTACAACTAATATTGACTTATATGTTAGTAACAAACACTATTACGGTATTTAAAACAGTTTAAAAAAAATTATAGCCCCGATTTAAACAAAAATTAAAAATTTGATTTTCAAAAACGGGCCGGCCGGGTCGGGCCGCCCAAAAACAATCTCTCGGCCCGGCCCGCCGGGCCGGCCCGTCATTTGAGAACCCCGCTGATCGATTGTTTAGACCTACTGTGACCAATGTTGACATAAAAACTAAATTACAAAAAATCAACAACTCTGCCTTCGGTTCGATGCTGCGTTTTGTGAGAACCGAACTTTAATGAGAACTTAAATGAGTGGTCAAATTATTCCGTTACTGGGAATTCGCAATATTGTCTAGGTCTTTGAAAATACAGCATTCTTTTTTAACAGGTCCTAACGCGAAAACTAGCAGAGAATTCGATTCGCCAAATGTTTTCAGTCTTGTAACAGTTGTCAACTTTTTTTTCTTCAAAGTTTTCAATTTTTCAAAGTTGTCAACACTAAGAATGACGTCATTCTGGGGTCTATTGACACCCGGTTGGCACGAAATACGGAATTGCCCTGCACATAGCTCAAACTTTTAGTGCATTCTTGCGTACGCAGAAAAATGCGGGCAAGAAAAGATTACATACGCTATGAAACCAATTGCAGGTTGGAACAGTGCTTTCCTCCAAAAAGACGGGCTGGCCCGGCTTTAAAAACCAGGGCCCAATACCCATAGAGCATCCGCTCTGACGTGGCATGTTTTTCCAACCGTAGACGACACATAAATCATCAATTACCGCCTTCTTTCCCTCCCGAGCTCTTAAAATCCGTAGAGTTTAACACGCCATCCCGCCAATTAAATCAGCACAAATGAATCCGTGTGACGCTTTCCCACCCGACAGAGAGCCGAAAAACCGGGCTCAAGGAGGAAATTGCCCCCGCGAGAAGTTGGAAGAGTTGTGAGAAAGTGAGGCGGTGGGAGAGTTGCTCTCCTCCTCTTTCTCTCCCTTTGTTCCGGCCTCATTTCACAGGCTAAGCCATCGCCCCCAATTCCGAAAACGTCGCCCTCTCTCATAATTAGCCTCCGTTCACCCCTCTCCTCTCCTTCGGTCTTTCGATGCGCGGTGCGGAGGAGGAGGCCGAGATGAGATTTGTCAAGGCTTTTAGGAGCATCTCCTCTGATGTTACAAACTCGGAGAGATGGAGATAATTCACTCTTTCTCACTCTCTGCCCTTCTCCGCGAATCTCTCTCCGGGCCCGCGAGCGTACCATCAAAAACCACTTCCTACACAGGGAAGGAAAAGAAAAGAACACAGTTCAGGTGGAATTTTCGAACATTTTGAACTCAAAGCGCCCAAGATTCGTAGGCATAATTCCAATAATGCGACTTGTTGGAATTTGGCGGGCCGGCCCGGATGAGCCCAACAAACAAATCATATCCATATCCAAATTGGAATCATGCCAAAGTCCGAATCATCCTGTTGATAAGTGCTATTCGCAGTGAAATAATTCTTCGACAGAACAAGTTTTACACGTTGGTTCATTAGCATATACCTTCAATTATGCATTTCGTTTGAAATTATCCTTTAAAAAAAAGTTGGCATTTCTTTCCCTTCATCTCACATTCTCATCCGGGCTGCCCTCCTTTTTAACCCAATTCCACTCATGCGCGATAAATGTTACGTGAAATCGATCGATTTTAAACGATTGATTGATTTTTGGGTTGCCTTCCGGACTACAAATTATGTCAATATGATCCCTTACGGCTCGTTGCCAAATTTCGAGAATCAATTCGTGGAATTCCCGCTTTCGGCGCCTATTTTCTCTGCGCCTCTTGTATTAATATTCTCTCTATTTTGTGCGGCCGGGTAGATCAGGGTTCATCGCGGCGAGACCCGATACCAAAAAGTCCTTTAATGTTAGGTAACCTGAGCCAAACTGACTCATTTGTACATACTAATAGGCTGGCTAGCCCGCTTCACCTGTCATGTTTCTAATAGAACCAATTGTTCGAAGAAAGACCATTTTGCCCTCATCACGAATAGTATCTTTCTTTTCCTGGTCTTAATAGGCCACTCCCACCAAAAATGAAGTCCCAGCTCCAATTCCAAGGCTATAACTTTAAGCCGACCGCTGCAACGATCATTCTCCGTGTAGTTGGGCTAATTTCACCATTGAGCGGCTAGCTTTTATACGCCCTTTGGTTTGCGCAGTTTTCCATGTATCTCAGCCTATGTTGTTTCACAACGTAAATGTTTCGTTTCCGTACTGATGTGCTTAGATAAACATGCAATTATGTCTATAAACCTTTCTTACCCTACGGGCTGGCCCGTAGCTTTGTATGACAGTATATCACTTTCAATCAAGTTGGATGCTTACGTGGTTAGTTAATTTGCCCGAACCCATTTCATGTTGAGCCTTACATGCATCTCAATCAGACCAGAAACACGCGATTCTGCGTATTTTGAGATTCTATTATCTCCCGGGTAGAACGCAAATTCGCGTCACAGTCACCGGTTTTCATTGTGCCGAATTCACACACTTCTTGACCTTCTCAATGCCCCGAACACGAAATTTCCAATTACTACAAGAGAAAAACTTGAACATATGCTTAGTTCTACAAATATGCGCCTTGTGCAACATTATATGACTCTTTAAGACAAGAAGATTTCGAGCAGGCGGGAATTCTTACAAAATCAATCTTTTCTCTACTACTGGTAGGAGGAACCGGTCCATCACCCTGGTAAGATCAGCTATCCCTCACCCGGCTGGCACTAACAGCTTCGTTTATATGTGCCAAAACGCGGGAAAATGTTATAACCGTCCAATTTCTCCTGACCCAATTCTCCCACTCGTTTTGTTGTGGTGTTGTCAGCGTAAAAATGATCGTCGAACCGAAAATGAGCCTTCTCCGTCCATTTTTTTCAACAGTTTCTCTCATGGCAACGTCCAGGGAAGGTCCGATTTCCCCCCATACCTCATCCAAATCTCGATTTCGTATATACGGGCGGACTTTCTCAAGCATTTCTCCTCAAAAATCCAACCGAACGGCCAGTTTCCCTCGGATTTCGGTAGATTTCCCACCATGTAGTGCTTGTTGAGGGAGACGAATTCCTGCGTGAAGGCCTCGACCAGCTTCCGACCGATCCAGCGGCCCTTGGTGCGGGTGCGGTAGACGGCCCAGTAGGGCGACAGGTGACGGACCCCTGAAATTACAAAATTAATGATTTGTCACACCACAACACATAATTGAAATAATTGAACAATTTATTAAATATGAATCCCATTTTTGAAAAGTTAGAAACAGGCCCGGATTTGGAATTCAGGTCGGCATCGATCAAATGTCCCGCTCCCACTTGAAAGTTACAAAAAGGAGAATACTATTGGCTAATTGGCAAATTTAAACGATTTTTGAGTTATTGATTGCTTTCAGCACGGGTATACAGTTTTTTGTGCAAATCGAGGGAGGACTTCAGTAATGCCCCACCCGATCAAGTCTTCCCTTTTGAAATTCAGTCTCCACATATACACGTTTTGGGTAGTGGGTGTTGCTAAGCGCCTCTCTTAGCAACACCCACTACCCAAAAGTGGGGGGGGGGCATAACGTTTCGACACCACATCCGTGCCCAGGTATTTCCCCACGAGCTGAGTATCCTTTCAAGGCCCCCACAAGTACTTTGGGCACCTTTATTCCAGTTCACAATAGACCCACAAGAAATTCAGGTGAGCCCTACACATAGCTGGCCGTGAGGTGTGCGGGGGTACCTACGTAATTTGGCGTTTGATTGAAAATAGTAACAAAAAAACTAAAGGGGGGCTTACGCTGTCCGCGAGGCACCATTTGGGGGGCTTACGCATCCAGCCCCCAAACGCTGCCCGTCCAGGTATGGCCCTACAAACGCTGAGTGAGTATCTTCCATGATGTCTATAAGCAGTCATGAGTCATACCTTGCCGTGGCAAACTTTGCCACTGGTGCTTAAGCCACCATTATGATGTCTTTCTGTCTATAACTGACAGCCGGCTGGTAGATGGCACCTTTGTAATCTGGTGCCAACTTTGTCGCCGGTGCGTCGGTCGCCATTATGACGTCATACAGAGCATTACTGACAGCCAGCTGGTATGTTTACGGTAAAAAGAGTTTTATTACAAAAGGCGGTTATAGTTCAAACTAGAGCCAATCATGCTTAAGTTTGATTAATCCGGTTACATTCCCAAAGTTAAGGGTGATACCAAATTTTTAAGCCTAAAAGTTGAGGCACTCCCGGCGTTGCACACCTCCTTTTGGTCCAAAATGAGCTCCTCGCAACTTAACCACAACAGCGAGCTGAAGTCATTTTTGTTGTTCCAAGAGGGCTTTAAAATGGCCAAATCGCCGTGCACTTTTGTCCTTCTTAGCTGTCAATACTCTACGGATGAGCTAGTGGTTTCACACCTCTCTTCTCCAAGGTTAAAAGTCTTTAAGGCCTTAAGACAAACTAAGGTCGCCTTCAAGGTCAGCTGAAGGCTTTAAAGACTGTAATATTCAAGTCTCCGTTTGATAAAATTCTGATAGGCATAGAACCCGGCCTTGTTTAAGGATAGGATAGGCTCGGAACAATTGTTCCGTGCGTATGGAGAGGCAGCGCCGCAGCGGTAGGCTTAGGTACGCAGTCTTTAAGGATAGGAAAGGTCAACTACCCACTTTTTAGGGAGTAAGATAGGCCCAAACCCAAGTTGTAAGCCGTTAAAAGCATTAAACAAGACACTTAATATTTAAGATCAAGCTCGCACCAGCAAGCAGCCTAGATTTGTTAAAGGCTTTTATGTGTTCAAAGGCTTAGATATACCCGAACCCCCTGCCATTTAAGAATGATTTATGCATGATAAAGGAATGATAGGTCTGATATCTAGCATATTCAGGCCTTTAAGTTTGCGATAAGCCTAGCACACAGTCTTTAAGGCAACTATAGGCCCCCATCCAGGCGATTAAGAATTATCTAGCCCCAAACCCAAGTTTTAAAGTCCCAAAGGCTTTAGGCTGGGCACCCAGTATTTTAGCGCGACGATTGTCCAACATGAGGCCATTTGAGGCATTGTAAGGCTCCAATAAGCTCAAAATCAAAACTATTATGCAGTTAAAGTCTTAGACAGTCACGGAACCCACTCTTTTATGGCTGTAAAGGGTGATATATGCCAAAAACCCAGATTCCAATACAACGACAGACCCGGTATCTAGCATTTCAAGGCCTTTAACGTGACGTCAGGTCCGGTACGCAGTCCTTTAGGCTACAATAGGCACAGAACCCAAGCGATAAAGACTTTCCGGTAATGATAGGCTGAGGCATTACGATTTTACGGCAACTTAAAGCCTGACTTGAAGTCTTTTAGGCCCGAAAACCAAATTTCCAAAGCTACGATAGGCTCGGTGACCCAACAATGCTCCTGTTATGCCTGTAGCCCATCCGCAAGGCCTAAATATTGGCACAATGCCAATTTAGGCTGGCGAATTGGTCCGGAAAGGTGTCACAGGCCTCTTCTTAGGCCTAGTAGTCGAATACCATCCTTTAGGCCTATCACTCTGTCTCAGTTCCGCAGTAAGGCCTCTCCATCCCCTCATCTCCATTCCAGACACCATTTCGACAACAGAATAAGCGTAGTCCTGGCCCCGTAATTACCCCCGGCCTCTTGAAATGCATATTCCTCCGTCCACACAACACCCACCGTCAATAATCTTGAAGGGCACGTGCATCGGGAGCTCGTCGGTCACGTCCCTCTCCTCTCTCCGTCCGGCGTCCCTCGCCTTCTTTTTGGGCTCGGTCTTGATCTGAAACACTCTCAGTCCTTTAAATCGATGATCAACAACTCTCGCAGCCCTTTAAATTCAAGAAAAACCACCAACCGTATCTTTTGCAGGCCGTTTCCTGCTCCCAACCGGCGACTCCTCGATATTCCCACTCGGCGGGGGCACTTCGACAGACTCGGATGGCGACGGCGCTTCACTGATCGCCGACTGCATAACACGAAAAGGTATTCGTGCAGGAAAAATTACCTCGTCTACCCCTGAAATCACATTTTTGCAACATATTTGAGAAACATTGAAGATAAGAAGGATTATAAACGTTCAATAGTTGAAATGTTAAAATATGGGTAGGAAAATATTAAACCAACCGAATTTTTAAAAAGTTAAACAAAGAAATGGCTTAAATAGTTAATGGCAGCCGGCTGAAACTAACTTTTAAAAAAGTTGGCAAAAAGCCAAGTTAAAGGACTGCCAGTGCGCTAGAGCGCGTTTATTGATAAAATATGGCCCTTCCCATTAGAATTGGAGAATAGCTTTCTATTGAGCTTCCTGGACCAATTTTTGCTGTTTTTTCGATTTAAAATCACTAAAAACTACCAAAATGAAGTTGAAAGCATGGAAATGGTGAATTATTTGTGAAAAATCAGGGTTTGAAGCTCGCAAAGCAGGGCTGCAAATGGTACACAAAGTTCAGCGCCTAGTTTGCAAGAGCATGAGCTGTCGGGGATATTCAAATACGCTCCGACACCGAAAATGGATTCATATTTCGTCTGAATTCGTTATTAATTGAGAATTTGGCGGTATTACACTGTTAAAAATAGTCCTTTATCCGGGATCAGTTTTATGTCAGCCTGCTGTGAATACCTAAAACGAAACTTAACATTAACCATGGGTCGTAACTTTTAGCAATGGAGCGGGTTTACTGCCAAGTTTCCGGATGAACAATTTTTGCGAGAAAAGTGAAAGAAACTAACCGAAAAACGTTTCGAAAATGCCGTTTTCTTCCAAGAAAAGGTTCGCTGGGGCCGGTAATGTCGGGGGAAGGGGGAAACGTCGTCAGAAGGCGCGGTTTGATTGAGATTCACTGCAAGAAGTAAGATCAAAGTAAGGTAATCCATTAAAAAACTGGATTCCCCTTATCATCACATCGTTCCGTCAGCCCAGGCTTACAAGGAGAACCGAATTAAGGCCCTAAGGCGTTAATAAGAAGGTATCCCTGCGGGATGGTGACTCCAATCGATGGACAGGGTTCGAATTTATCTGTATTGCCAGTGCCATACGTGGACCCCGCACACCGACGGAAAGAGTTTCCTCTACGAAGGCCACAGATCCCATTACCTCCGGGGGCACGGTATGGCCTCCCCCGGTTTAAAAAAAACTCGTGCGTGCAGCGAGCCCGCCCAAGCCTTCGGAACTAATGTGAGACAGGGGAATGACCTGGGAGAGGAGGAGAGAGGAAGAGGAGACACGACTGGCTGGCTGGAACGAAGAGAACGGAATGAGTGAAGGAAGAATGAATAGGGAGAGCTGGAAAAGCATGCTAATTGGTAGGCTAATGCGGCAGTTTCCGGAAAATGCTAAAATTCTAATTTAGCGAGAACGGGAGCATTTTCAAAAAG
>OZ059903.1:6637371-6769871 GCA_964057215.1 Oscheius myriophilus | reverse complement strand
CTGTTACCCAAAAGGGAGAAGATAGAGACAAACAGACATTTGGGTAGACCTTGGTTTTCGAATCTCTGAACGAGACAGTCGCATAAAAACGAATAGGACCGGAAAATCTTAAATTAAAGAAGACAACGTAAGGTTCATTTTAATCCTTAACAGGAACCCAAACCAAACATAGTTGATGTCGGTCGAGCCTGTTGAAAGTGTCACCGATTTTTGATGAATGTTTATTCTCTCTTCGTTCGTCTTTGGGAAATGAGGGAAAACAACCGACATAATTTTAAAGTGAAACTGTTAAATTACCCAAATAATGAGTTTCAGATCCATAGGTCCAACCTCCGCCCCATGAGAGCACTTCAAACAGGCCTCCAAATTCATTTTCAAACACCGAATTTAATTAATCAAAAAAATATATAACGTGTATTTGTTAACAAACGATTCTTGATCAAAATTGAAGCGAGTAAATATTGAATACTAGCTGAGAAAAGGAAATCGGTAAATAGATTGTGCGTTAAGGAGCTGTAAACGCGCTCCAATGCTAAAATTCTGACCCATGGTCAAATATACTCGCTGAGAAACGGAAATCATTGAATGATCGTGCGTTCAAGGGGTGTAAACGCGCTCCAAAGCTAAAATTCTGACTCATGGTCAAATTTGGCTTTTACTACAGAAAAAAAACGATTCACTGTACATGCAGATTCCTCTCTGTTTAATACCAACTTTGACCATCCGCCAGAATATTAGCACTAGAGCGTGTTTATACCGCTTTAACGGTAAATGAAAAAATAATCATTTTATGTCTGTTTTTCGCGAAAAATCAATATTCTCTTGCGAAAGTGTTAAGGCAAATTCCGTCCGTAACATAGCAAAACAGGGCTACCATAGTAAATAAAAACTCGACCAACCCAAAGGATTAAGACGCAATATCTGGGAAACTAGACCTAGAGACATAACTTTTGTTTGCTTCGTAGTTGACTGAAATTCTTTCTCAGATGCCGTAGGGGAAAAAAAGGTTTTGGACATATTGATTTGTTGACTGAATATTGATTTGTTGACCGAAGTGATATCAGCAAGTTTAAAAGTCGATAAAATTTTGCGTAGATGATGAAAAATAGCAAATTGGGGTTTCCATTCGTGTCAGAGGCAACATGTGTTGATCACCTCTAACTCCCTGGCGTTTGGGCAAAAATGCATGTACGCAATCGCACATTTGCGTATACAGTCTTGCAGGTGGTTGAAACAAGTCTATTCCAGTTCTAGAATTCCACCAATAGTCAAATTTCAGGAGATTCCGACACGATGAGCCTAATCCTCGTCGTGTTTTTCTTCATTTTTTGCAACTTCACCGCCCTTTTAGTAAATTTTATGGAGATTATTCTCAACAACCCGGTAATTAAACAAAGTTTGCTGTCACTTGGGATAATTTAGCAACTTCTTGTTTATTTGGTGGACCTTTCAAACCTTCTCGTTGTAATCAACGGAACTGCTAACTTCTTCTGCTATCTCATATTTGGAGCTGCGTTTAGAAAAACGTTGAAAAGGGTATATTTAAATTTCAAAACTGTTTTCCTCTTTTAAATTTAGATTCTTTGCGGGACCCAGGAGAAGCAAAATAGAATCATCTGGGTGGACAATGGGGAACCACCCACGGCCGATACGAAGCTGTTATGAAATCGTGATTCAAATGTTGTTTTGGGCGGGAATTGTGCAAAATAAATGGTGCTTTTATTCTGTCTCTCTGTCTCTCTGTCTCTCTGTCTCTCTGTCTCTCTGTCTCTCTGTCTCTCTGTCTCTCTGTCTCTCTTTCTCTCTCTCCCCCCCCTCTCTCTCTCTCTCTCTCTCTCTCTCTCTCTCTCTCTCCGCGTTTTGTCTTAATCCTATTGTTTCTCTCGTTGTGTCTCCGTCTGTCTATATCTCTGTATGCATCTCTTTGCCTATTTTTGTCTTTCCTTGTCTATCTCTATCTCGGTATGTCAATAACTCTCTTTCTACCTCTCTTCTCTTCTCTCTCTCTCTCTCTCTCTCTCTCTCTCTCTCTCTCTTTGCGTGTTTGTCTGTCTATATGTCTCTGTAAGTCTCGCTGTCTCTGTCTGTATCTCTTCCCTTCTATATGTCTTTCTCCGTCTCTATCTCTCTCTTTTTTGCGTCTCTGCTTGTCTGTGTCTCTATCTCTGTCTTTATCTCCTCGTCTCTGTCTCTTTTGCTCTCTTTCCCCTCAACTCTCCAAAAACCTCCCACTCATTTTCTTTTCACGAACCTCTCTTTCCTCATGTCTCAGCGCAACATCTGGAAGAAGTGACATCTTAAGATGGCGACTCGTCGTAAAATTGCTTGGATCGCCTCCAATTTGTATGATTGGCGCCATCCGTATCTTCGGAGCACCACTTGTCGACTCCAACACACCACACCTCATATCTAGCTTCCTTCTACTTTAGAATTATGTCAATTTGCGAAAAATATAGCAATTTTCCACCAATATACTGTCGATAAGAAATGTTGAGCATGCTTTTCAAGGTGCCGAATTAAAATTCATTCCCCGTTTGGCGAAAGCTCTATGTAACGATTGAAAAGCCCAAGCAGTGGTCGCTTCTGTTATTTTTCTCCAAATTTAGCGGAGGAACGCCTTCTGCTACGGACTGTTTACAACTGCTCGTAAACTAGCAAGAGGAACGCTGTTTTCTTCCACGAAATGCTCAACGACGCCTTCTTTTCCTATTTTGAGAGTTATGAGGCGAAAAGAGATTTTAGCTTGATTTTGTCTAGAGTGTACAACAACAAAAAAACTGTGTAAAATTTACCAACAGTCGCTGTTATAGTTGTTTCTTTTGTTTTTACTACCTGTTCTAGAAGAAGACCTAGGTTAACTATCGCACAATAACGATTTATGTTTTTTGAGTGCTCGAAATGTGGATTCTACAACATAACACCTTTTGATGTACTTTTTGTTTATTTCTGAAGTGTAAATTGGGTTGCGCCAATTATGGCGACGAACAGTAATTAACAATGTAGATAATTAAGTTTATCGGGTGATGTCACAGTGTCAAGTTGGACAAATTTTTAAATTTTTTGTTAGTTCTGGCTCAAAACGCAAGCAAAGTGGTGTATATTTTCATGATTCCACAAGATTTAAAAAAAACTGGGTTGGCCCGAAAGTTTACAGACAGTACTCTCAGAAAAAATCGCCCAAGTAGCTTTAAATAAGAGCGATGGTAAATATAACTGGTTTCGTTCGATTTTCACGGCTAATTCGACCAAATGTCCCAAGGTTCAAACGCTCAAGGAAAACTCGCTAAAAGCTGCAATCACGTTTGATTAGGTGAGAAATGTGTCGTCTATTTAAATGGTAGTTTGAACTGCCGAAAACCACGTTTTTACCGTTTGAACTAGACCCATTAACAAAAATTATTTACAAAATTATTCAGTCATTGTTAAACGACTGGTTTTCAATAGCGAAGCAAAACGAGTCACGAAAAATGGACGCTTTTGAGAACATCTCTGTTTGAAACAAGTTTTGACCATGGGCCAGATTTTTGGCATTGGAGCGCGTTTATAGCCCCTTAACGCACAATCAACTTTGAAAGTCCTACTTTTAAATTTCGTCTTTTATTTGCTCGACTTTCCGAAAAACGAGCTCGGAGGGAACAAAATCTGGAAAATCTGTCATATTTCCAAACACACAACCGGCATCGAATACTCTTGGTTTGGGTTCCTGTTAATGTTTAAAATGAACCTTAAGTTGTCTTCTCTAATTTAAGATTTTTCTGTTCGAAATTGTTTTTACGCGATTGACTCGGAAACCAAAATCTACTGAAATTCCTCTTTGGGGACACCGAATTTTACAAAACAGGAAAAATATACAATGTATTTTCGTCAATGGACTATTCTAAATCCACACAGTTCCAAGAATATATTGATAACCCACTGAAAAACCGAAATCATGATTTTATTCATTTTGCGTTGAAGTGGTGTAAACGCGCTCCAATGCTAAAATTCTGACCCAGTGTCAAAGTTGCGAGGACCGAGGGTATAGTGATTCGTTTTTCCTTTTTTCTTTTAGAGACTGGCCCCAAAATAAAGTGTTTTAGGCCCCAAATTTAACAAAACAAAAAAATACTACAAATTTTTGTTAACAAACGATTCTTATCCAAAATTTGGCGAGAAAATTATTGATTATTCGCTGAAATTCGGCATAGTCTCTTTGACGTAAAAGCAAATTGACAATTTTAAGGCCCCGAATTTTTTGATCAAACAAGAGAAAATAAATGGAATTTACTTTAAAAATTTAGAGCTGCCAGATCCAAGCATGGCAACGGGCCGGCCCGCTCCAAAATTTTTCACGGCCCGGCCCGGCCCGGCCCGATCTGGCCCGGGCCGGCCCGACTCAACCGAAAATTTATGCCTTTTTTCAATGTAAAAATAAAAAAAAAAAAAAACGAAAAAAAAAATTTTCGGGCCGGCCCGGGCCGGCCCGCTTCAAAATTTTTCTCGGCCCGGCCTGGCCCGGCCCGGCCCCAAATTTTGCCATGCTTGGCCAGATCTAGTTCCTGCCTTCTTCGTTGCACTTTCGGTGTTTCCAACTGTGCTCCAAAATTTAGCCGTTTTTCCCGAAGATATCAATTTGAAACTTGTAGAAAGTCAAATTTAATGCAGTGATTTGGCAAAAAGTGGTTTTGAATGTTTAGAATATTCCCCCCATTTCCCTCCACCTGTCTCCTCTTTCATGGTCTGTGAGCCCGGAACTCAGCGGTGTGGCTGGCGAGTGTCCCTCGCAAATTGACGAAAGAGGAGCAAATCGCATTCACTGTTTATATGCGGCGCTGCGGCTGACCCCCTAAGGAAATAGCGCACTTGTACCCTCCTTTCGCGCACAAACAATGCTCCTTTCATTTGAAACAGAGCTACTTCTCGACTTTTAATAGGATTTCAGTCATAAGTATGAACATGCTTTTCAAATATCAAATTTCAGGGAGTTTCAGTAAAATCACAAACTTTTAAGCCAGAACCCAATTAAGCGAGATATTGAAATTCGCCTTAAAAAATTTAGGAGAGGCTAATCATTTGGGGGATCTATTTTCAAGTTGATCAGAAAATATATGAATATTGATTTATTCATCTCTGAGATGGGGGTGTAGCGCTACATTGCTTTAAAATTACGTAACACATAGGTTTGATCAATCGATTTCATTGTAAAGCTTTTCTGGCTTTGCGGTTTCTCAATCAATGCAGAATCGTCTCATTTGTTGTGGGTGTCTTAATGCTTTCCGACCGATGTTGTTTCTCCCGATGGATCGAGATGCTTCGATCATTGCGAGCCTTCATTCCCATTGTAACTTTGACAGTTAACGCCAGCTCTCAGTTGAGAGAATTTGTCATTTTATGCCAAGGTTATTTTATTGTTAGTGGAAATTTGTTCAACAGTTTATTTGGAGGAGTGCATGTTTCTCTGAAAAGGTCAGACGACTGATCAGCATGCAGCATTCACTTCCTCCCTTGCATTAGATTTGCAAATTTTTCGGAAGATATTTGACCATCTGGTGCCAACAAGACCTGCAAGGGATGACAATCTCTCTCTCTCTCTCTCTCTCTCTCTCTCTCTCTCTCTCTCTCTTCTCTCTCTCTCTTCTGTGTGTGTGTGTGTTTGTGTGCGTGTGTGTGTGTGTGTGTGCGTGTGTGTGTGCGTGTTTTTCCACCCGTACGCCTTTCTGCTGCCTCTACCCGAACGCTCTCTTATTTGTTCTCGGTCACATTCAAATTTAGGGAGAAGTCGAAAACTCTCCTGGAAAACTGAATTATCAGAATATTGACCTAATGAATGCTACAGAAAGCTGAGTTTTGCCACGTAACATGCAATTTTGCCAATTACTTGTCCCTGGGGCACTAAGTTTTTCCCCGGTTCAATTTCTACATTTCCCAGAATTTTTAATGTTGTTTGCAGTATGTAACATTTTTTTAAAAGATTCAACAAAAATATCAACAGTTTTGGTTTAAAACAATTTTAGGCCTATTCCTCTCATATTTGCTTGAAACTGGTGTCTTCGGGTCTTCTTTTGTTTAGAACGTCGCAAGTATGCAATTGACCCATTTATGAGTGTTTTTCCCACATAAACATCTTTTTCCGTTATTATAACCACTATTCTATCGATTTGATGAATCTCATTTAACCGAATGTAACCTTCGAGCGAAAAAAATGTGCTAGCTTCAGAAGCTCCTCGGGCGAAAATATTGAAATCTTCTCTTCTTCTCAGCCACTTCTCATCTTGAGATTTACTAAAACACCCTTGTAACCAATCAATATTATCGATTTTCCCTGTCCAATTTTGAAAAAGTGAAATTCACGTTTTCATTTCATCACATGGAACGCTCGTCAAAAGAAGGTAATAGCTTCAAGAACACCCGAGGCGAGAAAAGTTGGGCTAGTCTTCCTATAGTAAGTTTTGCTTAAAATACGTCTGAAATCAATCGATAAATCGATTTTCCCGTGAATCATAGCAAAATGAGAAATCCCGCCTGCTTGAGGAAGCGGTCCCCTTTGAGGCGGCTCTATGATTCAAGTCATTATAGTGCCCCTCCCTGCTTTACACAGCTGAGGGAGCCCAACGCCCAATCGATTAATTGTCGGCGAACTTTCATTGTTTGAGTCCCGATCAGTTCACACTTTCCGCCCCAGGCGATTTTTCATCCAGGTGCCTCCCAAGCGCCCAAGAGCCGCTAGTACTTTGGCACGTGCCCAAAGGCAACTAAAGTATAGGCATCATTTAGGCCCATTTGACTTCCCTTCTTCACTAAGTACCTTACTATCTCTATATTTCATGTCGTGGTTATTCTGAATGTTCGAATTAAACGTGGTTGAGGGTAGACATGTTAGTGAAAAATGATACTGAAGGATAAGGGTAGGTATTTTGACGGACCCGTTTGACCTCCCTATTTGAAATTTTACACCCAAGCATTCAATTAATCTTTGATTTTGTACACGTCCTGAGTATCCTGTATTGCACGCTTTATTCTAGGAACAACATCGAAATATTGGCACGTTGTTTCGAAGTAGTTTTGATACGAACTATAGCTACATTTGTGGTATGTGAACATTCCTAGGGATCAAAAAGTCTATTTGAAACCAATATGTTCCTGTTGAAAATTTAACGAGTAAGCATTATACAGCCAAAATTTTAAACCTTCACAACGCTCCAACCTTTCCTACTTTACAAAACTTGATTTCGCAGATACCTTAAAAGCATCACATTCATTACGGTGCTATTTTAGTTGGAGGGGGTAAGGTTTGATGGTTTAAGGTAGAAATGTGCCCTAAAAAAGGATACGGTCGAACTTATGTATTTTGGCTCGTTTGGCCTCCCCATTCAGAAATTTACAACCAATACAATTACCTAAGTCAATCCTACTTCGGTCGAAAATTGGCCACGCCCCTTTTGTAACCAAATATTATGATGTCGTAATAGTTAATTCGAATATAGCTGTCGCCAAACCGAAATCTTATGCTAATTGCGGAAACATGCAAAGCATGCTCTGTCGACAATGATTAGACTACGAATTTCCCATATCAACAGAGCATCACTTGAACATTCTAATTTTACTGGCATGATTCCAATTTGGCGACAGCTATACCAACTTCAGAATAATCTCACTCTTTTCCAAAACCTGCCGAAGTAGGATTGGCGGACATGTTCCTGTCAATCTATATTTCCTATAGTGCGTTTCCAAAAAAGAGTGAAGGAAAAAGGGATTTTCTTAAAGGACAGGTACATTTGGCCTCGCCGTGATTACTCTATTGTCTGCGCACTCCTCTTTTACGGTGCTGTTTTGCTTCTTAAGTTTATTTTCACGTCAATGTTTCAAACTGGCAGTGGTTAAATAAGGGTAGATATCCAGGTCGTTGAAAAGTCGTCGATTATTTGTTGGAAATGGACTATACCTACCTTTCTGCCTAGCATTACCAATCGATAACCTAAGTACTTTGCATACTTATGATTAGATATTTGTATATTTGCATTTATCAAACTCTAACAGCTTTTTTCAATTTTGGCGTATCCAGTCAATTCTAAAAAATGACACTTCACTCCCCATGAAAAGGGCCATAAAGGGCCTTTTCCTACTGGAATGAACCGTCTGGTCATTACATCCGTGATCTAATTGCAATTCTACTTTACAAAATGTCGGTAAATTTTAGCTTCAACGTTACAAACAGTTTTTTAATGTTAAAATAGAAGTATAATGACATTTCAGCCAAACTTCATTCAATTAGGCTAGAATATAAATTATTGCCGGCCCTGAAAAGTCGGAAAATCGGCCCGCCCACCCATGTTGGTGCGTTTGAAAAATTAGTTCTCAAGAAGTAGTGCGATTTTTTATTTTAAAACTTATTAGGCGTAAAATGTATAAGGAATCATCTCCCGCTACAAGTATGAAGTGGCATAACAAGTATGAATGGATTTTGTGAATTTTTTGTCATTTTTCTGAAACTTTTTTTGAATGACAGGAAACCATGGTAGGTCACAATTCAAGAATTTCTTTTTTTCCGGTCATAAGGATTCATAAAAAGTACATATAACAAAGGTTTTAGTGCGTTTCAGCGAAATTCAAGTTTTTGGTAACCCGATGTAGCCTGGGCAACAAAAAGTCGATAATTGCTGGAGTCGGTTTCAATAGTCTATTTAGGTCCTAAATACACTCACCGCTCGCCGCATCCTTTGTCGCAGCGGCGCATGATTTCGTTGCGGGACCTAACACTATATTTTAGTTGCAAATAAATGAACGAAATTCTCATGGACGGGGGACATTTTATGAGCAATTATATACATTTTCGGAATCAGCGTACTCGAATCTATGCAAACTAATTCTTTCAGCACATGGCACCTCCTGATCAGGGGGTATAGGCAAAAACGAATACACTTTAATGAAATATTTACAACCACTGAAAAAATTAGTTTGCATAGTTACACCTTTGTTCCATTTATAGACCAAGTTCCACATCATTTAGTGTCCCAGAAGCTGAGAATTTCGTTCATTATTATTTCAGCAGAACAAGGGCTACAGTAACCAGCAGTTTAGCCCTTCGCGTTCTGGCTTATTCTGACTATCCAGCCTGCTAAACCGATTTCAGTGAGTGGCTGGTACTATAATCAGATTTTTAAGAAATTAGAACATAAATTTCAATGTTAAATTAAATAAATAAAAGCATTTTAAAGATAGAAATGTTATCCTCAGGGTGTTCGTGTCGAGACCGAGCACAAACTTCAAGAGCTGGAGCGCCAGCTGGCTGTCACGAACTATTTTTTATGTACGGTAATGACCTGCGTACGGCTCAATTTACATTTTCTTTTTCACGATACTTTCCTTTAATCTGCCGTTTACCGCGAGCTGTGCACTACTTTAGTGTTTTCAGCCAAATCGGGGACAAAAAATCGGGAATGCACCAATCGCAAGAGAATTTTTTCGATGTTCTCAGACATCGCGTCTTAAAGGCAGAGGCCCAGGAAAATGAAAAAGGACCTGTCCATGACGTAGCGTAGGCGAGAGAGTGCCATTTTCAATGGTCAAATTTGGAGAGTTTTATGATTAACATGGACAGGTCCCCCTCTTCATTTTACGTGGGCCTCTGCCTTTAAAGGGGCAGTAAGGGGCCTTTTCATTTCATTTTCGATCGGATACGGTCGGAAATTATGCGAATGAACTATGCAAAATTGTCTCGCACCCTCCTCATTTTCACAGCTATCTCAGTCAATTAGAATGAATTCGGTTCATTAGCATCCCTTGTAAATACCGGACACGCAGGGCGTACTGGCCATCCGCACAATCTGCGGATGGTCGCCCGTTTTTGGACACTTTGAAGCCAGGTCTATCGAAAACGGTAAGTTTGCGACCCATAGTCATTTACATTTTCTTGATCAGCGAATTTTTCTCTTCTAGATGGGCCAATGTTGTAAAACCCGCCTGACTGTCCCTTTAAGGCCAAATTCAATCCAAGGGAGATACACTACAGCACGTTATTCTTTAAAACGACCCCCTCTCCTTAAAGCGACCATAAGGGGGGTTTTTCGCGCTCATGCAAATCATATGCTAATGAGGACTTGGCAAGCATTCTGTGAACAACCGTTTCCTGGAGCGGTGTTGGAAAATAACATTTCAATTGGAATGGCGCGATTAGCATACAGCTCATTTCCGTTTCGAAAAGCAGGCTGATGGTCCCTTTAACGCCCAAATCGTCAAAAAGTGAAATTTCGAACTTAAAATGATTAAGTGTTACAATACCATTGCTCTATCCACTATGCTATGAAAAAGCTACAATGACGAAAAAGCCACCAGAGAGGCTGCTCACCCTTCAGTCAGTCATCACAATTCCTTGATGTTCAACTCAAACCAGCAACTTTTCTCAATTTGAGCTTGTTTTTCCTGGAAACGCGCCTTTCCGTAAAGGAAGCGCCAAACATCTATCTGGTTGGGAAGAGAGTTGCATCGTCAAAATAGATTCACACGTTCCGAGTTTTACATATTTCATTTTGAAATTTCATTGTTTGTACACAAAAAAGTTGTTAAGAGAGAATATCTTGCTTGTTTTGTCCTTTTAATCTTAATCTCACCTAAGTGGCAGTTTATTGCCATTATTCCTGACAACAAATGGTCGTAATTCCAGAGACCGGTACCAAAAATGGGCTTAACCTCTAATTCTTTCGGAAAATTCTACTTTTGGCTGTTCTACAAGACAACTTCAAAGATATTAATACTTTTATTAAGTTCAAAACTTATAAGGTTCGTGTTTGTAACTTAATCTATCAAGCAAAAAAGAAATTCCCATGCCGGGAATCGAACCCGGGCCGCGTGGGTGAAAACCACGAATCCTAACCACTAGACCACATGGGATCTGTTAGCTGGGCGGCCGCGCCCCATTGACCTTCCCGGCGCTTCCGCGCCATATGTCTCAATCCCCCACGAGCTCAATCGATTAATTGTTTAATAAGAAAACGAATGCGTGTCGTTGCGAGTTTTGGCGGAGCAGGTGATGACTCCATCAATCACTGCTCATTGTCTAGCGCCAGCCCTGGCTCCCGACAACAATCTTAACACGAAAATTATTAGTGTCCTATCACTTCCGACCACCAAAAATTGACTTTTTCTTTCTTTTCTGTTTCTTTATTGAACGTTTTCAATGTATTTCTGTATTAAATAACTTTTTAGAGCGGTGTAGCCACGGAGGCACACAGCCAAGTAGACGCACTCACTTACACCTACCATCTAAAGGCCCAACAGGTAGGGAATGTAGAAATTTAAGGAAAAAACGCTAAATTTGGCAAATTTAACGAATTTTCCCACAAAAATATTGATTTTTAAGCTTTGTATTCGTAAAATTGCGACTTTTTAAAGTAACTCGCCCAAAAATCGGACTCCGCATTGCCGAAAACTTAAAGGACTGGACGGTTCGGGTCCCGCCGCGACAAGTTGCTGCCAGCGGTTTAAAGAAACCAAAGTCGTCTTGTTGACACCCGGCTACTGGAAATTTGATCTAAAAAAAAAAAAACCAGATTTTCCAGTTGTATAAAGCCAAGTTCGGCTTCCAGATAGTTACGGGTTCGGGCTCGTGGTACCATTCCGGTTGGTCTTACTGAGTTCTAAAGTTTAGCTGTCGTAATGAGAAGAAAATCTTATGGAAACGGACCATATTAATAAAGAAAAATGCGTATTACTCACAAATTTGTCATGGGAAAGGTGAAAGTGGGATGCCTCCATTTTAAGGCATGTGGTTCAGACATGTGTAGCCCGTGAAATTACACTTCACATTTGCTTTTCTAACGAGGGAACCATTTTGGTCATTTTTGGCCAAGTGAGGCATTTTCGAGTACCCTCAGAGTTGATCTTTCGGAAAATGCCTTAAAAATTTGCTAAATTCGTCCGGTTATTGACTTATGCGCTCATAAAACCCTATTATTGCAGTTTCCTACCTTGTATTTTGAGATAGAAAAGCGCATAAATTGAAAAAAACTTGATGTGCTCAACAGTTTGTCACAGCAGATTCTAAAAAATGAAGCTTGAGGCTATGCAAAAATGTTTCAATTTACTCATTTGGCCATACTGACAAAACAGGTTTCCTCGTCAGCTAAACACGTAGAAACGAATAAGCAAAACCATGCCGGGATTCGATCTAGCAATCTCCAGCGTTACAGACAGACATCCTCACCACTCGGCCACCAGACCACTGGCGTATAGCGGGTCTGCGGTGTTTTAGACAGACAAGTCGCGGCGCCCAGCACAAAATCCTCGAAAATATAAAATGCGATTTTCTCGGATATGGTGAACGGTCAGCAAAATTGGACATCTATCCCCTAATACCCATGCGATATGCTGTACAAATTGGTAAGTGTTGTTTCATTTGGTCACCAAGACCCACACGAACCAAAATTCCCGGAGAAATGCATAATTTATTTTTCCTCAGAATTACTTTACTAGTTCTGTTTAGTAGTAATGGAAAACGGCAAAATTTTTTGCCAACAACCTTGAAGGATGATGCATTAGGTCCCGACGCCTCGAAAATACCTGCCCTGGCAATTAGCCAGATGTTTCTTGCCCTAAATAAGCCGCTTATGGAGCTGCTTGGCTTCCAGTCTTCTACCTTTCGTTAGGCGCATACTGTTTTCTACTTCAATCAACATTAAATACCCTAATCATACAGCTAATCAATATGGAAATCGTAAGGTTGGTTCTCTTAGTCTTGCTAGGACTCTAATAATAAGAAATTTGATGGACCGCAGATCCCACGGACCCGAATTACCATGAGTCATTCGTTTCTAAACATCAGGTTCAATTATAATCCATTTCCAACGAATGGACAAGGATTTTCACAAATTTTAAAGGACTAGGTACATTTGGTCCTGGAACAAACTTACGAGGAAACCTATTTTGGTCAGTATGTCCAATTGAAACGAGGAACACATTTTTTGATAGCCCCAGGCACCCCATTCACGAATCTGTTTTCAAAATCTGCTGAGCAGACCTGGGCGCCGAAATATTTCAACTTTTGTTTTTGGACGATTAGCATTGCAACCTGATTTTGAATATATCACATCGGCTGATGAAAGCTAAAAATGTGATTCGGTGGTATAGTGGTAAGCACATGGGGCTCATAATTTTATGGTGGTGGTTCGATTCTAAAGTTTTCCAACCTTTTGCATTTAACTTTTACTTGCTTTTTTCGAACCCTCTTTGCGACAAAAGTTGTTTTATGTTTGGGATGGAACATTCAAAAAAAGGTGATATATATATATATATATACAAGCAGAAAATTTTTTTAACCTACTTTGCCATTAGTTCTCTACTGAAAGTTTTGAAAGTGATTGTCAAAATCAAATGTAAAAGATTGGAAAACTTTAGAATCGAACCACCACCATAAAATTATGAGCCCCATGTGCTAACTACTATACCACCGAATCACATTTTTAGCTTTCATCAGCCGATGTGATATATTCAAAATCAGGTTGCAATGCTAAAAAGTTGAAATATTTCGGCTCCCAGGTCTGCTGAGCAGATTTTGAAAACAGATTCGTGAATGGGGTGCCTAGGGCTATCAAAAAATGTGTTCCTCGTTTCAATTGGCTGACCAAAATAGGTTCCCTCGTTAGATAAATGTCTACGCACTCCGCTTTTACAGTATATTTTACTTCAATGTTTCAAATCCTTTTTGGTTAGATACTTGTCCGTTTTCAAGATTGCGCGAAATTCGAAGACCGTCCCTTGGAAACAGACTATAATATAACCTAACTTGGAATTCATTTAAAGGTTCGATTGCATAGAACCCACCTGTCATACTGTAGGCATAGGTAATATCGTCAAATTTGGGTGTTCGAAACAACGTGGTCTCCAGATTGCGAATCTCAAAGTGTAGTTTTGAATAGAATCTGTAGGAATTACGATTCAGGTGGTAGAAACTTAACATCACAGAAGAAATTGAAACAGATGACCGCTTGGCAGCCGAGGAAAGGGGGAAATGCTCTGGTTTAGTAGAAACAGTTCACGTTAAGCAAAACACTAAAACGCGGACTTGGAAAGCGGGGAATTTGCATTCACATTCAGATCTGTTTCCAAGAAAAAGCGAAATTCGCGCGTGTGCAGATGCTGAATGTACACAAAAGCGATTTACTTAAAACCGCAGTATCAGTTGATAATTTTCCATTTCAGTGCTGGCCGGGAGTCTGCTACTCTGGCTCCTTCGAAGCCGCTCATGGCGGCGCGAGAACGCGTCCTTGCGGTACTCGCCGTCGTCTTTTTTCTTTTAGCCATCGCTCTCTTAGCTGCCTTGCTCTTTGTCTACTTTAGCAGTCGTCAAGACGAAGTATGTATGACGCCAGGATGCATACGGACAGGTTAGTCATTCTTAGAGAGACAGAGACAGAGACAGAGAGAAGCAGACAGACAGAGAGAAAGAGAAAGTGAGTGAGTGAGTGAGTGAGTGAGTGAGTGAGTGAGTGAGTGAGTGAGTGAGTGATTGAGTGAGTGAGTGAGTGAGTGATTGAGTGAGTGAGTGAGTGAGTGAGTCTTTCTCCCATTTCCGCCTCATTTCTCAAATTCCCTCCTATCTAAAGTGTTCGCTGACCGCTGAATGCAATTAAGATGGCCACCCTGCCTTGTGTTTATGGCTCAGACGATGCATGTTGCGAGTGCCGCCGGCCAAATCTGATGATGTTGGAATTCGGTTACGGATAGCAGCAGGAAAGGCGCGATTCTAGGCAGGGAATGATGCAGGGGCCCTTTGTACTCAGGGGATTTCAAGGGAAGCGTAATTTTTTGTAGCTATTTGAGTGTCTGCGACAGCTTTTTGCAACATCTGCTCGTGCTTGTCTCAAAAAGACGTCTGGAAACGCGCTTTGATCACACGAGTGCCATCCGGTGCCGGAACTTTTCCACGGGTCCCTTCGCGTAAATCAATAGTCACGCTGATCAACGGCTGCTGTGATGTGACGTCAAGGCTAAACTTAATGCGCCACGTTGAAAAGTTTGTTTTTTGACGAACAACGAAGATCAAAATTTTGCTAGAGATAGAGATAGAGATAGAGAGAGAGAGAGAGAGAGAGAGAGAGACACCAAAAAACCGAGAGGATAAGACAGTCAGAAACAGAGAGAGGGAGACAGTGACAGATAGAGACACAGAGCCATGAAGAAAGAAACACGGAGAGAGAGAGAGATAGAGAGAGGGAAAAATAGAGACAGAGACCAAGGCAGATAGAGGAAAACATATACAGAGACAAAGACAACGAGACAATTATAGAGAGTGGAAGACCGTGACATAGGGAGAGACAGAGAATTCGGGGAGACAGAGACAAAAGCAGACAGGTAAAAACAGAAACAGAGACACAGAGAGAGGGAGACATACAAAGAAACAGAAAGAATGACACAAATGTTGAAGGAAACAGAGAGAGGGAGAGGGAGAGAGAGAGAGAGAGAGAGAGAGAGAGAGAGAGAGAAAGAGATAGAGAAATAGAGATAGAGAGAGAGAGAGAGAGAGAGGAAGGGAGGCAGACAGAAACTGAGGCAAACAGAAGGGGACCGGGGCAGAGGCAGAGAAAGTGATCCAATGACAGAGACACAGTGAGATGGAGATAAAGGCAGGCAGTGGGAGACAGAGACATTAAGAGAGAGAGAGGGAGAGAGATAGAGAGATGAGCAGTGAGAAGGAGACAAGACAAAAACATGGAGAAAAGGAGACAAAGAACGCTAGTGGGAGACTGAGACACCTCGAAAGTGATATACACAAAGAAAGAAAAAAAGAAAGAGAGAGGAGAGAAAAATTAGTCTCTAACTTCGTTTTTTCAGCATCTGTAATATTGTCGTCAATGAATTCAAGTGTCGACCCTTGCGACGACTTTTATGAGTACGCTTGTGGTCTTTGGATTAAAGTGAGTAAAGAATTCCCCAACCCCTCGAAATGAAATTTCAGAACCATCCCATACCGGATGACGCGCCAAGTGTGTCAAATTTTGAAAACCTCGGACAGGATTTGGAATTTGCTCTAAAAGGTTTACTTTTCCCTGAAGTTATTCAAAACATGGATTTCAGAATTACTTGAAGACAAGACGGGTCGCGAAGAGGAGTTGGATACTGAGTCCGCTATTGGAAAGGCCAAGTTTTTCTACAGGTTATGCTTGAATGAATGTGGGTGAACTTTGATTTTTGAAAAGCTTGAAAATTTGGTAATTAGGGTAATTATATCAATTTCAGCGGAAATCCAGGACAACTGGAGGCATACGTTCGATGAGGTTGTGAAGTCATTCGGAGGTTGGCCGTCTTTGGGACATCCGATGCAACCGCATACGACTATTGAACGACTCTACGGTGAGTATTGTCTCAGTCTCTTATCTTTCTGTCTCTCTGTCTCTCTCTGTCTCTCTCTGTCTCTCTGTCTCTCTGTCTCTCTGTCTCTCTGTCTTTCTGTCTCTCTGTCTCTCTGTCTCTCGGTCTCTCTGTCTCTCTGTCTCTCTGTCTCTCTGTCTCTCTGTCTCTCTGTCTCTCTGTCTCTCTGTCTCTCTGTCTCTCTGTCTCTCTGTCTCTCTGTCTCTCTGTCTCTCTGTCTCTCTGTCTCTCTGTCTCTCTGTCTCTCTGTCTCTCTGTCTCTCTGTCTCTCCGTCTCTCTGTCTCTCTGTCTCTCTGTCTCTCTGTTTCTCTGTCTCTCTGTCTCTCTGTCTCTCTGTCTCTCTGTCTCTCTGTCTCTTTATATCTCTATATCTCTGTATCTCTGTCTCTCTATCTCTCTATCTCTCTGTTTCTCTGTCTCTCTGTCTCTCGGTCTCTCTGTCTCTCTCTGTCTCTCTGTCTCTCTGTCTCTCTGTCTCTCTGTCTCTCTGTCTCTCTGTCTCTCTGTCTCTCTGTCTCTCTGTCTCTCTGTCTCTCTGTCTCTCTGTCTCTCTGTCTCTCTGTCTCTCTGTCTCTCTGTCTCTCCGTCTCTCTGTCTCTCTGTCTCTCTGTTTCTCTGTCTCTCTGTCTCTCTGTCTCTCTGTCTCTCTGTCTCTCTGTTTCTCTATATCTCTGTATCTCTGTCTCTCTATCTCTCTATCTCTCTGTATCTCTGTCTCTCTATCTCTCTATCTCTCTGCGTCTGTTTCTATTTCGCACTCTCTCAATCTCTCTCACTGTCTATTCTCCTCAAACTCTCTTTTCCAGCCGACATGGTGGCCAAATTCCGCGCGGACTCCCTCTTCAAAGCGACGGTTCAGCCGGACGACAAGAACTCGGAGAGGCACGTTCTACTGGTGAGGGAGGTGTGTTTGTGCCGAAGCGATGCGATGTAGATCGACCAGCCCGCCTTGAATCTCTTTGCCCGTGACTTCTACGTGCTCGCCGAGAACGAGGAACGCGTCGCCTACATCACCCTCATCCGCGATGTGTTGGTTCTTCTGAACGCCAATCGCCAGACAGCCGAACTCGACGCCAAGGAGATTATTGAATTCGAAACAGCTCTTGCCAACGTAGACCAATTTCAAATGTCAAATTATTAATTGATTCAGATAACAATGGCCGACGAGCAGAGACACGACATCGCAGAGTTGTACACGAAGATGAGCCTGGGAGAGATGAGGCGCATGCTGCCGAACTTTGATTGGCTCCTCTTCTTTAACCACGTTTTCCTTGAGATCAAGAACAAGGTAAAATTTTGTTTTGAGAACATTGTCACACTTTTTGCTATAATTTTATTTGATGCTAAAACTAATCGATTTCCAAGCAGCAAGCTTTCAAAATTCAAACAACGGAATTTAGCGTCGTTGTGAGATACGAGCGATAGGTAAATGTTTTACGAAAATGTCGATAATACTAAAATGTGCATAAAAGTTGGCGTTGAATTCTTTTTAGAGCACATTTTGGCCGTGTAACTTTAGAAGCATAATAAATCGTTCATGGCGGGACCTCGTGGACTCCAAGCGGCTGGCAAGAAACGCCATTTTTGGCCAAAACCGTTTTTAGAAAACACACAATGAAATTTTCTAAAGTATAACCTTAGGTGTTTTAATTAAAGCTATGGTTGTAAAATTCTTTGAAACTTGAAAATCGATATAATTAACATTGCAACGGCTGTGGTATGACAAACATGGAATTTGAAGAAACGTGGAATTTAGTGAAGCGTAAAGTATCGTTTTCAACATGTTACATACAGTTTTAGATTAAAAACTTAATCGATTTGAGAGAAATAAATTAATTCAAATTATCGATTGGTTGGGTCGTTGTGTGGCACGCAGTTCTATAGCAATTTTTTTCTACAATTCCGTCAAGGAGCCGAACAAATTCGAAAAAGTTCTGCAATTTCCGTTTAAATTTGCGTATCACTCAATATTCGACCTTTAACAACATTGTATTGAAAAGGGCACATGTACAGAAATTTTTGAGATTTTTTTATGGGAATTTTGAATTTTTTGAGAGCACGTCGAGCCAACACTGAATACCACCCAACCAATCGATAGTTTGAATTAAATGATTTCTCTCAAACCGATTACTGTGTTAGCGCATTTTGCGCTTGCAACACACCTGCAAGCATGGCAACGGGCCGGCCCGGGCCGGCCCGCTCCAAAATTTTTCACGGCCCGGGCCATCCCGACTCAACCGAAAATTTATGCCTTTTTTCAATGTGAAAATCAAAGAAAACGAAAAAAAAAATTTTCGGGCCGGCCCGCTTCAAAATTTTTCTCGGCCCGGCCCGTTCCGGCCCCAAATTTTGCCATGCTTGCACACTTGTAATTAAGAAAAAAGATTAAAAGCGTAATATCTATAGGCCAAAAAAGTTTTAACAAAACAACCCCAAAAAAAAAACGATTATACGCCCAAAAATCGGAATTTTTATTTTCCCTCTGTAAAAGTTTCATTCAAAACTGAATTTCAATCGATTGAATAATGTAAAATTCAATCTTTGTAGGACCTTTTTGACAAAAAAACCTTTTTGCTTTCCGTTTGCTTCAAAAGCGTGAAAACAAGCTAAATTTAAATATAGATTTTAATCCTAAAATTGGGTTAATAATCGAAGCGTATGCCGCAATTGGCTCAAAATCACGAAATATGCCCAAGATCTCCAAAGTTATTAGATTTTTTAGGCAGTTACCCTAAAATGAACACAACAGATATACTCCACACATATCCTACTTCCGCCAAAATATGCCACGCCCCTTTTCTTGAAAATAATTTTTATGTTGCAATAGGAAATCTCCCTTTAACCACCCCCCCCCCCCCCCCGCCCTTTCAAAAAACAACTCTCTGCACTTTTGCAGCCGAAATCCCCAACTCACCCTATAAAATCCTCAATTATCTGCCCTTTCCGACCAAATCCCCCTTCAAATTAGCCATTTGCTTCCAGCAATAAACATAAACCTCTTTTTGTTGCAGGATGGGTCTCAAATCACGTTCAACGAGAACACAGAGGTTGTGGTCTACGGGGTGGAATTCCTCCGTCGATTGGACCAATTACTGCCTCTTTTCGACAAAAGGTGGAATTCGGTTTCATAAAATCAATAAAAATAGTTCAGAAAGGTGATTAACTACCTGGAGTGGTGTTGGTTCTTCAAAACGATGTTGAGGGATCTGCCGGACCCCTTCGCTTTGACGATCTTCAAGTTCTACAAAACGCTGAATTGTGGGACTATTTTGAAATTTCTTTTGAAATTTGGGTTTCAGTGATGAATGTACAGAAGGTTAGATGGCATGGATGTGTGACTAGGATTAACTCACTCATGCCAATGGCCACTTCTTCGATTTATGTGAAGAATCATTTTGATCACAAGGCGAAACAACAGGTGGGATTTATCTATGCTTTTCTAACAAACTTTGTTCTCTGACTAGCTCTACTTCTCAGATTAATACTGCGTCTTTAAATAACTCTGCGTCTCTGACCAACTCTACGCCTTTGACCAACTCTGAATCTCTTACCAGCTCTGATTCTCTGACCAACTCTGATTCTCTGACCGATCCTGCGTCTCTGATCTACTCTGCCTCTGGCCAGCTCTGCGTCTCTGACAAACTCTGCCTCTCTCAGCCTGCGTCTCTGACCAATTCTGCTTATCTGACCTACTCTACGTCTCTGGCATGCTCTGCCTCTCTGACAAACCCTGCGTCTCTGATTAACTCTGCGTCTCTGACCATCTCTGTGTATCTGACCTACTCTGTCCCTGTGCCCAACTCTACATATCTGACTAACTCTGACTCTCTGACCAGCTCTGCGTCTCTGACCAGCTCTGCGTCTCTAACAAAATATACATATCTGATCAACTCTGCTTCTTTCATTCTGCGTCTGTGATCAACTCTGCATCACTGACAACTCTGCGTCTCTGACAGAGTCTGCCTCTCTGAGCATGCGTCTCAAACCAACTCTGCTTCTCTGACTTACTCTACGTCTTTGACCAACTCTGCCTCTCTAGATAACTCTGTCTCTGTATCTGGATCTCTAACTCGCGCATGCATCTGCCAGGTCTCTGGATCTCTGACTACAGTCTCTGACCGGAAATTTCTACAGTCTACTTTTTTCATACTGTGCACTGTCAGCTTTATCTATTTCTTGTACTTTTGATTCTACAACTCTCTATTTAGGTCGAAGAAATGATTGCCCTCATCATGGAGGCCTTCGTTGATCTTCTGGTTTCTGAAGACTGGCTTACCAAAGAGACCAAACAGTTTGCAAAGCAGAAAGTTCACACGATGAAACAGAAGATTGGCTATCCCGATTACCTTAATGACTCTACGGCTGTGGACAAGGAGTACCAACTGTTCCAGGTTTGTGCAATCTTCTTGATTTGGGTTAAAGGACAATCGAAAACTTGTCAAAACGACGATTATCGAAATGTTCAGGTTTACGGAGGAGGATATTACAAGACAAAGTTCCAATTCTACGAGCAGTATCAGAGGGATGTTTTGGAGAGGATCAATGAGGCTGTGGATAGGGAAAGGTAGCTTTCAGAGTCTCTCTCTCTCTCTCTGCATTGGCTTTTCTTTGACTCTAGTCTTTCTTTCTCTGGCTTTACCCGTCTGCATCTGCGTTCCCTACCTTCTAGGTGAATTTTGTTTTTGTTTTTGTTTCTCTCACCAACTCTGCGTCTCTAACCAACTCAACTCTGCCCCTCTAGCTAACTCTGCGTCTCTAACCAACCCCGTGTCTCTTTCCAATACTGCGTGTCTGACCAACTCTGCGTCCCTAATCATCTCTGTTTCTCTGGCTTACTCGGCTTCTTTTCTCTCACATACACGCCCTCTGCGTCTTTCCTATTCTCTGCGTGTCTCACGATCTCTTCGTATCTCATGCTCTCTGGGTCTCACATGCTCTCTGCGTCTCTACTCTGTTCCTCAAATCCTGCGGGTTTCTCTGCGTCTCTTACCGCAATCGCACCTATCTGACTCTCTCTTTTCTCTAGGTGTACTGTATAAGCCGCTGTGTCTCTAACCTTTTTCTTTAAGTTTTGAATATTTCTCTCTGTCTGTTTCTCTCTCTCTCTCTCTCTCTCTCTCTCTTTCTCTCTCTCTCTTTCTCCCGATACCTCGAACGTATCCTTCCTTCCTCAAATCCCTGGCCCTTTCCATAACTCACACCCCCTTCCTCACCCTTTCTAATTACTCCTCTTTTTTCTGACTTACTCTACCCGATTTGGCCAATTCTCCGTTCATTTGCGGCCTACCGTAGACAGAAAATTGGCCAAATCGGCGCCAAATCGTCATTGCAGATGGGTGGCTGGGGCTGCTTTGGTCAACGCCTTCTATAGCCCAAACACGAATGAGATCAGTGAGTAACTGAGAAAAATAACAAAAAATTGGTTATTTTTAGTCTTCCCCGCTGGAATTCTCCAGCCCGTTTTCTACAGCAAAGATTTCCCCTCTTCGATGAACTTTGGTGGTATTGGAGTGGTAATTGGGCACGAAATAACCCACGGATTCGATGACCGCGGTAGGGATTTTTAAGGCCTTAAGGTAGTTAAACCTTATATTTAGGAAGGCTCTATGATAATTTGGGAAATATCAGACAATGGTGGGATAATGTGACCATCGCCAAGTTCGAGGAGAAGGCGGAGTGTATTGAGAAACAGTACTCGGAGTACCTTCTGGAGCAGATCAGTATGAAGATCAATGGAAGATCCACGAAGGGAGAGAATATTGCGGATAACGGAGGACTGAAACAGGCGTACAAGTGAGTTCCTCAGTATGTCTCTCTGTCTCTCTGTCTCTCTGTCTCTCTGTCTCTCTGTCTCTCTGTCTCTCTGTCTCTGTCTCTCTGTCTCTCTGTCTCTCTGTCTCTCTGTCTCTCTGTCTCTCTGTCTTTCTGTCTCTCTGTCTCTCTGTCTCTCTGTCTCTCTGTTTCTCTGTCTCTCTGTCTCTCTGTCTCTTTGTCTCTCCGTCTCTCTCTCTCTCTCTCAATCTCTATGTCACTCTATCTCTCTCTCTCTCTCTCTCTCTCTCTCTCTTTGTATTTGTCTCTCTTTGCTGCTAGATACTTCTCTATGTATGTGTCACTTTGCCTCCAGATTTTTGCTCTACCATCCGGTATCTCAAATCTCTTTGCCTCCCTGCTACCATAAGTTTCTCTCTTTCTCTCTCCACCCCCTCTCTCTCACTCTCTCTCACTCTCTCGCACTCTCTATCTACCTTCCCAAGTCTGAGTATTGTTTGTCTCTATCTTTCAAAATCTCTTAATCTCTCCCAGATTTTCAAACTCTTCTTTTATTGATCCAGTTTTCCCAGTTGCTCTGTGTTGGTTCCTATCTTTCTCTCCTTCTCTACCTATCTGCGTCTCTCGTCTTTCATTAAACATCACACAATTCCGCCTTCACTTACCAATTCAGGGCTTACAAGAAGTTCGAAAAGCAGCATCCCCCTCCTCCCAGGCTACCTGGAGTCAACCTCACCCACGACCAACTTTTCTTCCTCAACTATGCCCAGGTAGGTTCTGTAACTAGCCTAGTAATTTTAAACATATTACCTTAAAGGGACCGTCAGAGGCCTTTTCGAATTGGAAATGGTCGGTATGCTCATTGCGCCATTTCAACTGAAAACATTTTCTCGAACACCGCTCCAGCCAACGGTTATGCGCAAAATGCTTGCCAAGTCTTCATTAGCATACGATTCTGAATTGACCCCCTGCCGAGCCCTTTAAAAATTGTTCAATTTCAGATCTGGTGCGGCACAATGAATGACAAGGAGGCGATCCGCAAGCTGCGTACTTCTGAGCACTCGCCCGGCCCCATCCGCGTCAAGGGCCCTCTGAGTAACTCACACGACTTTGCGAAGGCGTTCTCCTGCCCCGTAGGGTCCCCCATGAACCCTCAGAATAAGTGTCGTGTCTGGTGATCCGATCTTTCACCCTTTCTGATCTGTTCCTTTTTCTTCTGTTTCAATCGTAGCCTATAGTAGTAGTCCAGACTTCTATCCCAACCACCGGATTTCTTTCCATCCGATCTGATACCCCTTGCCATCTATGTTACACCACCCGCTGCCATTATATGTCTTGTTTTTCGACCACCCTGTTTTCACGAAATGTAGCGAACAATAAAACTTCTATCCTATAGAAATCGACACGCACGCACACGCACACGCACACGCACACGCACACGCACACGCACACGCACACGCACACGCACACGCACACGCACACGCACACGCACACGCACACGCACACGCACACGCACACGCACACGCACACGCACACGCACACGCACACGCACACGCACACGCACACGCACACGCACACGCACACGCACACGCACACGCACACGCACACGCACACGCACACGCACACGCACACGCACACGCACACGCACACGCACACGCACACGCACACGCACACGCACACGCACACGCACACGCACACGCACACGCACACGCACACGCACACGCACACGCACACGCACACGCACACGCACACGCACACGCACACGCACACGCACACGCACACGCACACGCACACGCACACGCACACGCACACGCACACGCACACGCACACGCACACGCATACTCACGTGCACACGCACACGCATACTCACGTGCAAACATTCTCACGTGCAAACATTCTCACGTGCAAACCGTATAACACACGCGTATGAACCGAAAATAGAATAAGAATTCCTTAAACCCCCAAAAAAGTCGGTCCAGGGAGGTCATTGCGTGCGTTCATAGCACTCAATCAGCAGATCCCATTTATCTCCTAGCTCACTCTAAAATTCCACATGAACGACAAACTTTGGCTGTCTACGTAATGTGGATGATCAAGTTGGGTTGGGTAAACATCTCTTCATTATATTCTCTTTCCGTTTCTGAGGTGGTCAAAAGTGACTCAAAACTTCAGGGTTGTCCTAGCAAATGGGCCTTCTTAAAAATTAACATAATGAACTAGCTCCCTTTTCACGGCCTATTGCAAAGGGTAGTACACCCACCCGAAAGACAAAAACCTCTACCCACGTGTTTTCATGTTTGAAGAGGTTTAGGTTTCATTCAGTTGGAAATGGAAGAAGATGTTAATGTTGAAAGCCGCAGAGAGAGAGAAAAAGAGAGAGAGAGAGAAAGAGAGAGAGAGAGAGAGAGAGAGAGAGAGAGAGAGAGTGAACGAGAGATTTATCCCTACATGCAAATTCCAATCACGTTTTCCAAAAACCCTGGCGCCTTCCTCGGCTCCGAGACGTCGCCAAACCGGGTAATTGAACCGAATTCCAACGCCGTTTCCCCATTCCTGGCAGCCATGGCAGGGGGCGTGGCCTCTGGGGCTGGAGCTGTCCTGAAGGCGTGTCGTTAGCGCCAGCCGTCACTGTAGAAATGAGCTCTGCCCAGCTGCTTCGCCTTGTCCTCCTCGTCATCGCCCTCGTTGCCGTCGTTTTCGCCAGGAGCAAGGTGAGGCAAACCAAACATTCGCTTGTGAGAGGGGTTTTGTAACAATATATTTGGTAACTCTCTCTCTCTCTCCTGTCTTCTCTGGATCTCTGATTCTCTGTATTTCTCCCTTTCTTTTATCTCTCTCTTTCTCGTAGGCGTTCAACGACCCCATAGACAGTTTCTGCAATACAAATAGACATTACTCGTTTCCCGAGATTTCTGCAAAACTCTATTACTTCTGAGAAGTAGGAGACCAAAAATATTTTCACCAGATCTATGATTCCTTTATTTATATCGAGTACACTTTTTGTGCTGCAATCGTTCTCTCTCTTCTATCTCTATCTCTATCTCTATCTCTCTCTCGCTCTCTCTCTCTCATACTTTCTATCTATATCTACTCTCTCTTTTTATCAATATTTGCTCCTCTTTTCTCTGTGTCTCTGGGTACTTGTTTCTCTCTGCCTCTGTCAATGTCCTCTCTTCACTGCGTCTCTCTCTGTCTCTCTGTCTCTCTCTCGCTCTCTCGCTCTCTCTCTCTCTCTCTCTCTCTCTCTCTCTCTCGTTATCTTTGTTTTCCCTATCCTTGCTTTTCTTTTCTCTCTGTATCTGCATATCTGTGTATCTGGGTCTCACTGTCCATGTCTCTCTCTCTTCTAATTTTCTGCCTCTCTATCTCTGTCTGTTTTGTCTCTCTCTCTCTCTCTCTCTCTCTCTCTCTCTCTCTACCTCCCATCTCCTCTTTTCGCCCTCCGCGACCAGTTCAATCCACTTTGTCTAAATTAGAGCGATGCTGCAAATGACACCACTACACTCGCTTGTCTCTGTCGCTTCATCGAATTGGAAAACGAGCTAAGCCTCCTACTTAATCAGTTTTATTTGTAAAAACAACAACAAGGACTATTTTAGAAAGGAAAATCAAAGAATCAGGGCATTGAAACAAAATTATTATTTAAGAAGTATTGGGTGGAGATCTAAATTCAAGGACAGTTAAATTTCGACAAACACCGTTAAGAAATGATTCTCCTTATTGTGCTGTTTCAATTCTATTGAAAAATGACCTTTAACAAAAGAGTTATTCGAAAACAAGAAAAAAGTTATTCGAAAACATTTTTAGAAATTAAAAGAAGGGCAACCTTGTGTTAGAGGGAGGAAGAGAAAGAGAGATACAGAGAGAGAGAGAGAGAAAGAGAGAGAGAGAGAGAGAGAGAGAGAGAGAGAGATCGAAAGAACGTGATAACGACTACATTTTCCATCTCACGCAACTGATATCTCAAAAAAGTGGAAATTCCACACGAAATCACGAAAAACTACAATCGCCCACCTCTGTACGATTGCTAAATCTCTGAGGAATAAACGGTCAAGTGGCCGTAAAAAAACCCTATAGCTGTGTTTTCACAACAAAAAAACACTCTCATTTAGGTGTTTTCATATCTGTCTGGGGGTATGCAGAGACCAAAAAGTTATACCTGACACGAACATTTTCCCTATACTTCTTAAAATGATAATATGTTGGTCCAATTGAATATGTTTGTAAAATTTATGGTTAGTTATTTTCGAAATAGCCACGGCCCATATGTGGATTTTCACATTCAAATTGGAGCTATTTTTCCAAGCTCTCAAAAATTGAATTGAAAAAAACGCAAAACATGTTTATGCACTCGTGATGAACGTTTGGGTCTCATTTTACTGATTCAAAAAAGTACCCTCTTAATCTTCTTTGGAGCAAAATGAACAGAAATAGGAACAGTTTAGGTTTTGGCTAAATTATCGGTTGAATCGCGCTCCACTCTGGGTCTCTTCATTTCGCGCGCTCTCTCGTCTTTCTCAGTCGTAAAGCCGTGCACTCTTTGCGTTACTTGACAGTGTGTATGTGTCCCGGTTGCAGTCCAAATCAGGGGTGTGTTTCAGAATCGTAGAAATCAGTGAATTCGTAATTACTACATTATAAAAATAATTTTTACTTTGTTCCTCTCCCTTAACTGCAAAAAATTTCTATGATGTTGTGTTTGCTCTATTTTTGTTCTCGAAAAGGAACAAGTGGTATTAAAAGGTGACGTTCCTGCTTGAATTATTCAGAGCTAGCCACTCGAATGCACAGGTGGCAGTTTTTGAATTCTCAGTAACAGAATTGAACCTTGAACTTTTATCTTGGTTCTGTCAAATCGGTTGTTCGAAATTTGATGAATTCTCTTTTCCAACCATTATCATCCCGTTGAGACCAAATGGGCTTCCGATTAGAAGGCACCTCGAAATCGGTGCAATCTGTGCACTTTTAAATGCAAAGGGTGCACGGTTACATGGCAGAGAAAAGTGAAAGAACGCGGAAATTTCAGAGCCGCCACAGTGGCGCGCAATTCAAACCATATTTTCGGCGAAAATTTAGGCGCTCATATCTCGTTCCATTTTGCTCCAAAAAGAGAAAGGGGGTACTTTTTTGAAACAGAAGAACGAGATCTATTCATTGCTACTTACAAATACAGTTAGATCATTATCTAGTGGTCTTGCTCCTTCAGAAGAACTAAGGGACCATCTCACAAAAGCCCATAACCTCAGTATTGCTTCGTTTGTATCACAGATCTCGTCATGTGTTCGCATTCTAGGGAACAGAGAGAAACAAGTGTACATATGTATGCACACCTACCACTCTGCTGAGGGCGACACACGCCATCGTGGGTGGGGGCCACTTTTGTGAATCGTTGAGAGCGATGGCCTGCTTCTGATTGCATGAATGACATACGTGGGGAAAATATTTGTGATCTGACGAGTAAGCCTAGAAAAGTCTTTGGAGCATCAACAGATGATGCCTTCCTTGTCTCAAAATGGCCCACTACGTAAAAATCGGAAACATTGGGGCCTAGTCTCAGAGTTCCGCCCCCAACACTTTTTGCTGGATTGTGATCGCTTGAGTGAAAACTGACTAGCCAGGTACAAAAGCGATGAATGGGTGGGTGGCGCAGTGGTAAGGCCCTCGTCTCCGAGGCTGGACGTCAAGAGTTCGGCCCCCAACACTTGGGAATTCTGTGTTCCATTGTTTATCTGTGATGACTTAGCCTTTAGACTATGCCTCACCCTTTCTAATTGATACCTTGATGTTCTTTTGCGCAAAGAATCCTCTCAAGAAGCCAAGAAAAGTTGTCTTTGCTCGGTCCATCAATTATTCAGAAATCCAATGGGAAAATCTTCGAATTAAAGCTGTAGCAAAAGGAAATTGAAGTAGCTGCAAGCGAAAACATCGGTTTTTGAGATACAAGAATATTTAGGCTTCTAGGATCATTTTAATAAAAATGTCTGGAATTTTAAGGGAAAATTCGTTTGGAACATTTTGGAGCTCAAACCCCTTGGGCTATTTTTGGATAATTGCAAAAAGTTATCAGTAGAGAAGGAAGATGCCTAGTGTTTCTTGTTTTCCGCAGGAGTCATGCGACATTCGTTCATTTCATCCAATTAAGGCCATTATTGGCGTTCCTTGCCTTCCAGAAAAACCGAATGTTTTGTTTAAAGGAACCCTTAGGGCATAGTTCTCACGGGCCGGGCCGAGTTGAGAAAAACATTGGCCGGCCCGCTTCTGCCAGTCAACTCGGACCACCTAGTCAAACTGTCACCCACGCGACCAAGGTTCGATCCCGGTCGGGGCACTTGATTTTTGCCAACTTAGAATTAGTTCATATACTTAACAGAAGTATTGTGAAAGAGTATGGAGGGTTTAAAAAATTATGTAAGTTGGAATAACAATTTAAATAAATTTTAAGGTTAAAAAAAAAGATTTTACACTAGCTATAGACAGAAAATGTGTCTCTAGCATACAAATTACATCAAACAACTATAGCAAAAAAGTTTTGTCGGTGGGGAATCAAACTGGGGTAACTTTGGATTGCCAGTCCGACCTCTTAGCCACTCCACCATTTAAAACATACAAAATTTATCTTTCGTTGTTAGAATCCTCCTTAACAATGTATGTTTTGCAACAAAAAGAACTTGAAAGAATTTACTTTGAGAAGAGTTATATTTAGAAAAGGGGTTTTAAAAATACTCAGACCCGCCCGTTCCCAAATTTTCTCAGCCCGACCAGGCCTGGGCCGGATCGCTGATTAACCACTCTTGGTGGAACACAGAGAGTTAAGATTGCAAAATGGAAAGTTTTTGGGCAGCTGTTCATTTCTTATTGTGGAGATTCTACCGACAATTGGGTACCTCGTAATTTGAAAGGCGAGCCAGTTTGACATTTCTAGAAAAGGTCAAATCGTTTTTCACGCCACCCTCACAGTTCCTTCCAACTTAAACTTTCCGATAAAAACATCCGTGTCCAGGTGATGCACTCAGCCATAACCTTCATGACGTGAGAATGTGGTTCCATGAATGGTAAAGAATCTCAATAGATTCGTTCAAATTACAAAAGTGGCAAAAGATAAAGGCAAGAAATAACACTAGAAACGGAACTCTTCATTAACGATTGTCTCCTGGTTCCTGTCACTGAGCCTTCTTAGTCTCTGTAGCAGCAGAGGATGTCTTGGCAGAGCTCAAGGTGACGGCACTGCCGCTCATCTGTCCATTTCTAATCTGTCCAGCTGAAACCATAGCAAAATTTAGCTACGTTGGGGATTGGTGGTACCGGGGGAGAGACGGACGGGTTTCATCATGTGCAGGTAGAGGAGCACAGTGTTGGCCACCACGAGGACCATAGCCAAGGAAAAGGTGATGATGAAGCAGATCATGAAGATAGCGCTGTAGTCGTCACTGGAAAAGAGGCGTTTAAGAGAGAGAGAGAGAGAGAGAGAGAGAGAGAGAGAGAGAGAGAGAGAGAGACAGAGACAGAGACAGAGACAGAGACAGAGACAGAGACAGAGACAGAGACAGAGACAGAGACAGAGACAGAGACAGAGACAGAGACAGAGACAGAGACAGAGACAGAGACAGAGACAGAGACAGAGACAGAGACAGAGACAGAGACAGAGACAGAGACAGAGACAGAGACAGAGACAGAGACAGAGACAGAGACAGAGACAGAGACAGAGACAGAGACAGAGACAGAGACAGAGACAGAGACAGAGACAGAGACAGAGACAGAGACAGAGACAGAGACAGAGACAGAGACAGAGACAGAGACAGAGACAGAGACAGAGACAGAGACAGAGACAGAGACAGAGACAGAGACAGAGACAGAGACAGAGACAGAGACAGAGACAGAGACAGAGACAGAGACAGAGACAGAGACAGAGACAGAGACAGAGACAGAGACAGAGACAGAGACAGAGACAGAGACAGAGACAGAGACAGAGACAGAGACAGAGACAGAGACTAACTCACATAAGGCAGGGAGAGAGGGTCATCTTCTGGGAACGCAGGGAGAAGAATGAAAAAGATGAAGGTTGCGGTTCTAGGGTACGCTAATTTCACTTTCTAAGCAAAACTCCGTTTATTCTAATATTGTATCTAATCTAGGGAAAACTGGACTGTTATTCCAATCAGGTAGCGGTTGCGTTTCTAACTCTCTCTCTCTCTCTCTCTCTCTATCTCTCTCTCTCTCTTCGTATTTCTAGCTTTTTCATGAGTTTGTTTTCTGAGTCACACTATATTTTTCAAAAACAGTGGTCTTTTCAGAATTAAAAGAACCAATGACAATGTAAAATCCCCATTCCCCTTTTTGAAATGTGAATCTCTTTGTCGCCCAGAGTTTTCTAGGGATTCCGAGTTTCGGGATTAGTCTCACGAAAATTTTTTGAAAACATCCGTCGGTTTCAAAAGACGTAGTTACAATTTTATTTTTTTTTGAGTAGTTAAATAATTAAGCTCAAAAAGCCAGGCCCTAGTAATGGCAGTATATTCTGGGCATCATTCGATTTCGCTGCGTAGATTGCCTGAGTATCCTATGAACAAAAAGCAAAATACCGGGGTTCTCAAATGAAGGGCCGGGCCGAGGGATTTTTTGGGACGGCCCGGGTATAAAAAATAAAATTTTTGTATAACTCTACATAATAATTTTTAAACTGCTTTAAATTTCTTAATATTGTTTTTTACTAGCATATAAGTCAATATTAGATGTACAAAAAAATGTCACCGACCGGGATCGAACTCTGGTCGTGTGGGTGGCAATCTGACTGGGTGGTCCAGGGTAAACGGGCCGACCAAAATTTTCGAAATACCCCGGCCCGTGAGATTCAAGTATTCAATAAACCAAACAAAATAGCGCAAAAATCTGAAAACAACAGCGAAACATTTGCACGGTGTTCTCACGGGCGGGGCCATTTGGAAAATTTGGGTCGGCCCGTTTACCCGGGACCACCCAGTCAGATTGTCACCCACACGACCAGGGTTCGATCCCGGTCGGTGACATTCATTTTTGTACGACTAAAATTAACTTATACGTTTGTAACAAAAATTATTAAGTTGTTTAAATCACTTAAAAAATTATTGTACCGATTTTTATCAAAATTTTATTTTTATAGCCGGACCGTCCCGAATAATCCCTCGGGCCGGCCCGTCATTTGAGAACCTCGCTTGATATAGAAGTAATTTCGGATACAATAAGAGATTTTCGCATTTTCAGGCTTCCGCGATCGACCCGATGCGGCTGGAGTTCTTGACAGAGAAGAGGGACGCGACGTACGGCTGGAACGACTGCGAGTTCTCCCCGTTGTCCTGCTTGCTGCGTCGCCGGCGTCAGGTGGACTTCGCCGCCGCTCCGTCGCCCTTCTAACATATCTCAGCTCATAAGATGAAGATGGTTGTGTGTGTTAATAAGTGAAAAAATGGCACAGATAGAATTCATCAACTATTTCAACAAAGAATCAAATCTACCCGGCAACGATCCGCGTATCAAAAAGTCTAGGGCTCTGAGCCTCCGCAATTTGGGGGGACAACAACACTTTGGGTGTGGGGGCTATGATACAATCAAAGGGGGCGGAGAGACTAGCTAAAATCAAACAATTTAAAATATACGACGTGGTGAAAGTACCCGGAGCCTGAGAAGGACTGAGAGTGAGGGATATGGAGGCGGCCCACAAGGAGGGGCGAAAGATCATCGTTATTAGCAAGAGGTGACCTGCACGGTGCGGGGAGCCTCGGGGCGGAGGAAGTTCTTCTTCAGCGAGAGGCAGTGCCTGTCCAGCACGGAGGCAGTTGAGCGAAGGAAGGGGGCGAATCTGGAGAAGGAGAAGTTAGATTTGACCAAAAATCTACGTTCCAAATTTCTATGCCAGTCTTTTTTAACCATATACCAATCACCGCTTCAATAGATGTAGTACATCCCAAATTGGATGTCTGACATACACCGTAACCAAACATGAGCGTCAGCCCGACTTTGGCGGCTCGGGGGTCTTGCCAAGAAGAATTTTAGGGACGAGGGGGGTTATCTGACGCTAGGTTCCCCCATAGGCCAATTTCAAAGGGCATCCAGTATAATCAAAATTTGAGTTACAGTACTGCTCTTTAAAGGCATGTCCTCTAACGAACACAATAAAATTCTACGGTATACCGCGTTGACATTTAAAGGTCTGTCATAAAGCACATTCCGCATTAAAGGACTATCACATATCTACATATAATATACTGTATCCCCTCAGTATGATTGACATCTACCGTTACTTTAACCCCCTAAACACGTTATCAACCGTACACGCAAACATCGTTTGAACAGCTCCTTTAAGATTTGTGAACTACAGTAACCATTTTTAAAACTTTACCGTATTCTTCCTTAAAGATCCGCCAATTACCGTACTCCTCTTTAATGGTTTATCAGCTACCGTAACCAGCAAAAAAGTACCTACCCAGTCGCTGTTTAAAGGGACCGTCAGGGGCCTTTTATGTTTGGAAATGAACCATATGCAAGTTGCTCCATTCCAATTGAAATGATTTTTCCGAACACCGCTACAGCCAATGGTTGTGCAAAAAATGCTTGCCAAGTCCACATAAGCATGCAATTCTGAAAAGGCCTTTGACGAGCCCTTTAAAGGGTAGAGGTGTGAAAGTCACAGTAACAGTATCGCTCTTAAAATGTGTGCGACCCACAGTAACCATCAAAGGCCAAGACCCACCGCGATAAACTTTAAATGGCTTTGTTTCACCTGCCGTTCAAATATAATTAAAACGTTATTAATATACAGTAACCAAATTTAAAGGTCATATATCTACCGTACCTCGAGGGACAATCGGTGGACATTCGGCTTCTGTCGCCGCAGAACCGTCCCTGGTAGAAGAAGGCGTGTTCGGGGCGCACAATCCGGAAGGCGCAGGGAGGGAAATTCCGCGTGAGCAGGGCCACTCCCATCGCCTCGCTCTCGTTCTCCCTCCACAGCACGACCTTCGTCTTGATGTCATTCAGGTTCACCTTTAAAGAAAAACATCGTATTTTCAGAAATAAAAAGAAAAAGTACCTGAACAGTGCCGTTACTGAGCACCACGGCCAGATGTGCTTCGTCGAGATGGTGGTGGACGATGTAGGGAGAATCCATCACGTTCTCCGACTCGTCCTCCGCACTGTAGTCCGTGCCACGCAACTCGCGGTCCATGTATTGGGAGTAGCTGTGAGCAATCTGAAAAGCAAAACCTTTAGTAATGAAAAACAATTTTTGTAATTGTACTTTTGTGTAGCCATAAGCACGTTTACCAATCTCCACTCTTGGGTTAGGTCCTTCAATTAAACAAATATAAATTTTAGAGGAAAATATGGGTTTTACGAACAGAAGTGGATAAACTCGACATTCTGGATATATCTCTCAAACCCATAGTTCTCACGGGCTGGGCCGAATTAAAAAAGAAAAAAACCCTGGGCCCGAAACGTCAACTCGGCCGGAGGGGGGGGGGAGTGGGGTTGAGGAATTAACGATCGGTTGTAGCTAAACACGAGAACAGGAACGAAACAACGCGTCATATAAATAACAGTGCACATCCCTTTTGATCAGCTATATTTCGCTGGCTACGGAGGCCCACCGATGATATAGCGCCAAATTTTGCAAAAAAAAAAAAAAGTCATACTTTGTAGATGTTTGTGGAAAAAATACTTTCGCTTTCGGGCCAATCGGAACTGAAAGTTCTACCGTATTTCAGGCCAACCGGGTGTCCATAGGGCCCAAAATGACATTACAATGACTGATTGATTTTCATTGCGAAAGGAGTGCGAGATGAAAGTCAGTATTTCGTATGGAAATCGAAACCACTGCCTACCTCAATGTGCTCCTGTTCCAAGGGCGTCAGCGTAGCCGAGTAGGCGTCGATGATCTTCTCTCCCACAAGCGGTTTCTGGGCGTACAACACGTCCCTCGAATTACGCCTAAAATTACATTGAAGCCTGGCGTTTAACTTCAAAACTCACGGCCAACTGAGACAGACGCCTTCGTTGAACTTGACGGTCAGCGTGCCGTCGGTGAATTTGCAGCCGAAGCCTCGACGATTCGAGTAGTCCACCCACTTCGTGATGAACAGCGGAGGGAGGGGACAGGCCACCAGTTCCAGACGACCAGCTGAAAAATTTCAAAATTAACAAAAAAAAAAATAATCAGAAAATGGATGTAGCATTGCAAGAAAAGAGGCAAAATTACCGAGAACGTCGCGCAGCTGTGCGGAGTAGGAATGGATTTTCTCCTCCAACTTGTTGTAGGCGTTGTTCTGTAGTTTGAAGAGATCCGACTCGGAGCCGAAGCCAGAATCATGGGAGGCCGTGATGGACTTCCGACGGGACTGAAAAGGGAGAATTATGAAACATCTATTTTTTAAAAATGTAATTCTGGCATGATTTCTGTAGGTGTTTAGAACGCGGTTTAGCATTTTCCATAGAAAAAAAAACTAATTTTTTCAACATTAAGATGTAAAAAGAGCATCGATGGTCCCTCTGAGGTTATAAACGGGTTCTTACGGGCAATTTGAAAAATTTTGGTTGGCCCGGCCCCGTTTACCCCGACAAAATAACGCAAAATTCTAAAAACAAAAGCGAAAAATGTGCACGGTGACGGCGTTCTCCCGGGCCTGGCCATTTGGAAAATTTTGGTCGGCCCGGCCCGTTTACCCTGGACCACCCAGTCAGATTGCCACCCACACGACCAGGGTTCGATCACGGTCGGTGACATTGTTTTTTTGTACAACTAAAAATGACTTATATGTTAGTAACAAAAATTATTAAGTGGTTTAAATGAGTCAAAAAAATTATTGCACCGATGTATACAAAATTTAAAATTACATTTTTCATAAACGGGCCGACCTGTCTCCTAGTTCTGGCAATTATGCAATTTTTGGGGGGAAAATTCAAATTTCTTTTTTAAGGCGTTATCGTTAGAATAGCAATTCCATATAAAAGGGGGTAAAAAAACCAACCCTATCGGCTGCCGAGCTGCTCCCTCCAGTCAACATGGCCGACTTCGGGCGGTAACGGGCAGGTACAGGCACGCCGGCGGCGTAATTTCCATTCATGTCGCGGAGCATGTTTCCAGTGGATTTGGCCCTTAAATTACGTAGTTTGCAGTTAGAGATAGTCCCAAACCTCATGAGCGGGTAGCCGCTTTCATCGGTCAAACGAGCCGCACTCCTAGCAATCCACGGGTGATCTGTTATTTTCCAAACTTTGATCCTGTCGACGGGGTCGGGCTCCAGACAACGAGCCATCAGGCCCTTTGCCTGGTCCGAGACACGGGCTCCCGATGGGTACCTGAAAAAGTCGAATTAAAATGGGGTTCTTATAAAAAAAATCTATGATTTCAACTAGTCATGGGAGTATATTGCAGTTTCAAACATGTATTACAAAAAGAGGGTGAGTAAATGGTCAGAAGGAAGCTATTTTGGGTCCTAGTGACATCCGGCTGGCACAAAAATTTATATATTTTTGCGACATTTAAGGCCCAGTTCTTGAAAACTCAAAAAACTTACGAGAATACGGCGGTTTGAATCCTTGCATATGTGCTTTCCACGTCGTTAGCCTCGAAGGGCGGCTTTCCAACCAGCATGCAGTAGATCAGGCAGCCGATCGACCACACTTCACTCGCCAGTGAATGGCCCTTCTTTCCGATGACCTGGAATTTGTGTGTGTGTGTGTGTGTGTGTGTGTGTGTGTGTGTGTGTGTGTATTTTTGTATGTATAGGTACTGCGCTTTTCAAGCCCCCCCCCCCCCCCCCCAACAAACCTCAGGAGCTAAGTAGTTCGGAGTCCCGCTAATGCTCCCAGCCACCAGGTCGTGGAACTCGATAGCCAGGCCAAAGTCTCCCAGCTTCACGTCTCCGTTAAGACCTAAACTACTAATGTTGTTAAGGTATTAAGGCCTTAAACCAACCGATAAGGACATTTCCAGGCTTGATGTCCCTGTGCAAGATTCGCGTCGTGTTGAGGTAGGACACGGCGTCCACGATGCCAGACACGTACCGCGCTCCCAGCTCCTCGTCAAAGTAGCCCTTGGATGCTGAAAAGTTTCACTTATTCTTGTCTAATGAGTCTCATATCAATGCAATACTGTTTCTTAATAATAATTTTTACAACTTCTATTTTACACCATTTTATTGATATAGCTTAAGCGTTTCGAACACTATTTTCAGCAACGTATTTTTACTTATAACCTTTACTTTGTTTTTGTTCACCTTATTTGACCCTTTGCCTATGTGGGGATCCATGATTTGCAGCGAACACAGTTAGAGTAGCCGCCAGAAGTAACTTTGTTACGACGTGCCAAAGTTTTGATGTAAAGTCTTCGCCAATTTTACGCCTTGGCCGATTCGCAAATGTAACCCTGCCGCAGTATTGCGTACTTATTCTAAACCACAGGATTTTCGTACGCAAATTCGCCTTTGGTGTCATTTGCACAAAGCTAAGAGCAATATTGGGCGAGGTAGCATTGGCGTAGACTATAATTTGTATGATAAGGGTGTTGAAAAAGATACATCGGCCAAACTAGCTTCCATTAGCACCAAACGCATTATTTTAACTCTGGCAAGAAGCAAATCTGAGCTCCATTCAACAAAAATGGTGCTAACGGGCATCGAACCCTTTTCTCTTAGCTTTATTGGAACCAATGAACCCCAAAACCTTAGAAACATGCGGGGCTCACAGTATTTCTTGAAATTTATTTGCGAGACCTAAGGATAGTACTCTTTAAGCGTTTCCCGTCCAGCTATGGACGGGCAGCGCGAAAAGTAAACACCCCCTGATGGTCCGTTAAAGAGGGATTTTGGAGAAATCCCCCTTTAACAGGGATGTCGGAGACCCCAAAAGTGGCCATAGCAAAAAAAATAGACATCTGTTTTTTGAGTTCTGGGGCTCTCGCCCCAATCGTCCCATGTCTAACTTGGGGGGTCCCACAAAATGGACCCCACACAGTTAGCCTTTCAATGCGTGCTTCAGGTTCCGAGGGCATGTGTTTCACCCCGTCTCCAGACCTCCATCTTAGTGTAAGATGAATGCGGAACCAGCGTTAACAAATGACGACACAAAAAGTTGACGACCTGCAGATCCCCCCGTCAGCTGACTCTCTCCCATCCCTTGTCAAAAGTATCGCAGCCGCGTGACGCCGCCCGCAAGAAATGATAAAACACGCAAGTGGGAGAAAAAATACGGGCGGTGTTTACCCGAGTGGTCATATAAGGGTGATACAATGGTCCACCGCCTATTCATAAATCGCCGCCGAGTGGACGCACAAATAGAGGTGGCAGAGTTGCACACGGCGTGTACTTTTGACGTAAAAGGCGACAAAACGGGAAATTTCTCGGCTGAAGAGCTACTTTCTCATATTTATTGCTAAATACAAGAACATCCGCGAAAAGCACCGATCCAACGACATATTTAGCGATAAAATCGCGTCTTCTTCAAAAATGAACCTTATGGTCCCCCTTCCACTATTGTTGTGAAGAACACGTTCCTAGATCCACGACCTTCATCCTCAAACTAATGGTAGCCAGGTGCGCGTTCGCGTCCTGTTTGGACACACAGTGTCACTCAAGGCCGAACTGTTACCTTTTTTCGTTTGAATGATGGAGAGACGAGTCGGAATTAGGGCGATTAACTGGTCTTTCCGCAAACATATGACACAATCTAGGTTGTGGCAGAAATGACAAGCTAAGAGTTTAAACATTCCCTGTTCCTGTCATACCTGGGCAACCCGCCAGATTTTGCGACTGGCCTACCCTTCCATTTTTAAAAGTTTCGAAAGCTTGCGACGGGCCTCCGTTTTGAAGCCAAAAATTTAAAATTGCGACGGCCCAACAACGGCAAATAGCGGAGCTTCACAGTGTATGGGTCCCGTTCGAGTTCCATTGTTGCTTTGTTGCGTACTCTATAGTTGAACGGTGTTTTCAGTTCTAGAGCGCTATCCTACCATATTTCTATCAATTTAACGTTGTTTACAAACAGTAAAAATAAAAGCGTTTCATTTAGTGACATACTTGGCCAACCTCCGCGAGCCGCGGCGGTGGGGGTGTCGCAATTTCGCTTTTACCAAATTTCTGTAAAGGAAGGGGCCCGCCGCATAAATTTGAAAAAAGTTTTTCTATTTGAGGGGGCTGTCGCAAAATACACCCCTGCGGTACGTTGGCCAAGTGCGTTTAGTAAAATCAGACAATAAAAGTGATCCCCACTGTGGTTAGCTTCCACAGTAAAATTCCATGTTCAGATATATATCCTGTAACTCAAGGTAGAGTAGACAACACAGCAAAACAATGGAACACTATGATTGACTACTATGCCTCACAATTCCAGAAAATTATGCATGTGGCATGGTTCCGTTTACCAACGACACAAAAAACTTGACGTTTCATATTTCATTTCAAGCCGCATAACATTCTGAATCTAGAGTTCGAACACAGGAGTTGTTTATGCACAGCTATTAGCGCTAACGCCTCGACCATATCGTCTGAGTCTTGTGAACAGCGGACAGTCGCTAATGCAATATCACAAACGTAAGCTGGAGCCCGTTAGAAAAAAGTAAGTCTGTTTGGGTTTTAAATTGAAGAACATTTGGGGGAACTAAAAGAAAATGATTATTTCGCATTTAAAAATAAATGTACTTTCGTTGATAAGAGCCCTCCTGGTCCCTTCGAATATTTTTTTGCTTTGAATCTGATTCATTTTGCCACCAACCGTGAGCCTCGTTGATTATGGTGAGAAGACTCTTCGACTTGCAGAGCTCCATGACGATGAAGAAGTAGCGCTCATTCTCGAACGACTCGTTCAGCCGCACTATGTGGCGGTGGCTCGCATGCCTAAATTACCCGATTAAAGGACTGCGATTTATTATAACCAACCTGTGGAGTTTGATCTCCCTGTAGATCTTGTTGTGTTGTCGTTCTTTCAACCGCTTCTTGTCGACGATCTTCACCGCCACGTAGTCAGCGGCGCGCTGGGCAGCGTAGCATTCACCGAATCCGCCCTGAAACGGAGAAGTTGAAAATGTCGACCCCAGAAAGAAGATATTTCAATATTTAAGCCTGGATTCTAGAATTTAAAGAAACCATCGGGAATCTTTATCAATTTCATTATAATGTTGTATATTCGATTTCAAATAATATTTTAATGCCATTTTTCTGGCGTGTATTTCTTGCAAAAGCTAATTTGTCCGATTTGGCTGCGTATACCGCAGTGTATCCTATATCCAACGCTAAGTATCCTGAAAACAACATCGAAACATTAGCAGGCCGGGATAAAGTAGATTTAGTAACAATTATACTTTTTTTCTCGACTTCCATTGGCTAGAAAACTACTCCCGGGTTAGGATCCACTATAGTGCCCCCTGTAATTCGGTGGTACCTTTAAAAGAACCGTAAGGGGTTTTTCTGATTGGAAATGTGCCATAGGAAAAGTGAAAATTTACAATTGAGTTGATTTTCTCCAACACCGCTCCAGGAAACAGTTGTTCACAAAAAACTCAAATCTGTGAGAGATTCTTTAAAAGAATCAAAATAGTTCGAAAAACGGGCCGGCCCGAAACCGCTCTTTACTCTCCATTTCTCACCAACTAGAAATTCGACTTTGAAGTTCAACGTTTGAACTGTCACGACCAGTTGAATTTTCCCCCAGCCCGTTCCGTTCTTTCCGGGTTATCGAATCATCCAAAGACGGATTGGCGGGCGATTTGCATCTGACACTTGAAAGAACACCCGTTCGTCCCGCCGCCGCGGTCATCGCCGGACACAATTGCCTGTGAGGTCATTCGTGAACTAAAGAGACTAACGCGGAAATATAGAGGAGCGATTCGCTCTTTTGTCAGTCTTCCCTATAAAACGAATCAAACCAACACCAAGAAGGTTGGCTTTAAAAACCTGGCCGCATTTTCAAATCTTGACTGTGTTATTCAGTTTTCCGAGTGTTTCCCACCATGTACGGTTGGCTTTATTGCTCTTCGTGATGGGGTTTACGACTAATCGGAAGAAGTGTGGGCCGCCGAAAAAGTTGACCTGATGCCGGCGGGGTCATAAAAGAGCGGATCAATCCTCTCAATTTCCGCGTGTTTCTTTCACAAATGACCTCACACAGGCAATTGCCCATGTGGAAACGACCACAGCGGTAGGCGAGATTCAAGTGTCACATGCAAATCGTCCGCCAATCCATCTTTGTCTGATTCGATAACCGCGAAATGATGAGGTTTTACCGAAGTTGACAGATCAAAGTCGATGTCATTGGATTGAGGAGGGGATTACAACCAAGTATGGTCCGAAAACCACGAGCTTTCGGACTAGCCCGGGCCTGCAAAAGCGCAGACTTTGTCAGAAGCTGTATTTTCCTTCATAACGCATTTTCTGGGCAACAAGTCATATGGAACGGTCGCTCTTCCGGAGAAAATTCATAGTTACTGACCAGCTCGCGACAAAGAAACACCAATTTCTCCGTAATATTTTCTCGTATTGTGGCCTTGTTTTTCGAGAATTCCGCAGGCGATTTAATTCCAAAGAGAAACGGTGACCGCGACAGTAATTTAGATTAATTTTCATGTAAAAAGATCGATTTTGGGGTATCGATCAATTATTTGGAGCGATGGGAATATCGTTTTGATGAAAAATGTTTCGTCCAATGCAGGCTACACATCTCAACCGCGAGATTTGAAACTACATCCATCACCATCCACGAACGCCGAGAAAGGTGAAATTCGTCGATTTTCGCGTTATCTGCCCGTGTGACTTCTCGGAAATCCGGGGCGCTTCCCCTCCTCTCCAATTACGATCCCATCACGCGCTGACCGTCAATGTGTCACCCCCGGCTAAGTCGCAAAGCGAACGGGGAAATGACGCTAAGAGCGGAGGCAAACAACGATTGAACCAGCCAGCGGAGCACTGATAAACTATGCGCCCGCCAATATCGATCTTCACGCACGTTTAACCCCAAAATGGTTTTTCTTGCCATTTTGCTCGAAGTGTGGGGGAGGGGGTATTAAAAAAACAGCCCCCCCCCCCACAATTATATTAATCTAACCCCTTAAAACTGTTTTTGAATGTACTTTCTATGAGAAAAACGGGGTTTTATAGACAGAAAAACGTTGAATTTCAGAAATTTCCCCAAACTTTGCGGAACGTACCAGCTCGAAACTTCAAATAGAACTTTCTCTCTCAAGTCAAGTGCCATTCCACGGCCTTTTTCATGTAGCAAATTGAAGGAGAAAGCTTCGCTCTCGCCTTAAAAGCTTTAAAGTGGCCGTTAAATGCCGTAAAACGACAATTTTGTGGTGCGAAAAAAGCCCAAGTACAAAATAATAGAATTAATAACTATTTTAACAAATAGAACGTAAATTTTTACACTTCAAGTGAAATAAAAACCAACCCTTCCGAGAAAGTCCAATATCGTGTAATGGTCGCCGGGAGCTCTGGCGACTTGGTTTCCGCGCTGGAACGAGGGAGCGGCGCTGCTGCCACCCGAGTCGCGCTCATGCATAGGAACGGCTGAAAAGAAGGTATTTAGAGAGGGAATTATAGAGGGAAGAGAGAGAGAGAGAGAGAGAGAGAGAGAGAGAGAGAGAGAGAGAGAGGGGGGGTGGTATTAAAAGGGCGGTGCCTCTACGCGTCGCGGCGCGTGTGAATTTCATTTGAAAACGTTTTTTCCGCGAATTAAAGTCGGGGATCAGCAAAAAAAAACGAAAAACAGCTTTGGTAATTTTTTTTCTTGAAACTCTGAAGCGCCGCGACACGTCCATTAAATAAAACGTATTTTCGAAATGATAAAAAGCAATGCGTCATTAATTGGAAAAAAGCGGAACAGCATCGCATCGGGCGGGATCGAACCAAGCAGCTCTAATGCGGTAGGATGGAAAGTAGCGAATAAAAAATTCCGTTTCGTTGTTCGTGGTGGGACCAAAAAAAGTCTGGTCGTGGTGGGATCCAAACGTGAATCGGGAGAGTATATCCGAAGTTCTCCCACGTCGGCCGGGGCTTATTTGACAACTTTGAATGGGCCGGCCCGTCTAAAATGGACCATCCAGTCAAATTGTCAACCACACAACGAGGGTTTGATCCCGGTCGGTGAACTTCTTTTTGTGCAACAAAAATTGACTAATAAAGTCAATTGTTGATTAGAAATTCCGTATTGAATTATGCAACACTTACAATTTACATTTCGTACACCGGTCGGGCCGGCCCGTGATTTGAAAACCCCAGTTAAGGGTACATATGCCAATTGACGGACTCTTGCTAGATGAAATGACATTTAAATTGCTAAATGCCAAAAACCACCTTTCAAACATACCTGGACACGGTAGGGAGAGGGACTCGAAAAGTAAGGCCCCGCAAAAGGAGGGGAACCCCGAAAAATCAAGAATCGACGTTTTTACAAGGCGCCAATACTAAGTAACCCCCAAAAACCAAGGTCCCGCAAGCACCACGTGTCCAGGTATGCTTTCAAATCTCACCCCTGATGGAAAAACCACCAAGTCCAGACTGTGCGGTAATAAAATCCCAATAAAAAAGACAAAGCGGTAACCTTAGTCGTGTTGGGCACAATGAGAGCGTTGGTGATAAAGAGCGGTGTGTAAACAAGGGAGGTCAGCAACGGAAACTGCCTGATGCAGCAGTACAAGAGACAACCGGCTACCATTAAGCCGGGAAAAACCAAATAAACTCCCATTTCGACGTGGGGTGGTGGGGGGAGATTTCGCGAACTGGATATAGCACGACGATAACGAGAGGGAATGGCAGGGAAAGAAGGATGCAAATGGCGGAGGGAGCCTGTTCGTGGTGGGACCGAGAGGGGAATCAGCTGATTCTGAGAAAACTTCTGATAATAGCGGGGTTCTCACGGGCCCGGAAAATAGGACCATTTTGTTCTGCCCGGCCCGTTTAGCCTAGACTTTCCCTCTATTAAGAAGGTTTAAAGCATAATTGGGCAACCCAACGCGGGTGTTAAGTTTTCGACAGCCCCTTCTATTACAAAAATATGCGACGCACTTCTTCTTTAACAAAATTTACCGAAAACTATAAATTACAACGACCCTACCACCGTTTCTGTCTGAGCCTGCCATGTATGGTTTGAACTCCGGCGACCGAAAAAAAAAAACGGCCTGGGCGCTTTGCCAACTGCGGCGTTATAGGCTGCGTGTGGTCCCGCCACGAAAATCGTAGGCAAAGTGCCAAAACACAATTTTGGCAAATCGCCAGGGCTTTTCGTGGCGAAATTCTCTGTCCAAAAGGCCGGACCATAACATTAGAACGCCGGTTGCAAGCGTCGCAGCAAATCGTAACATTTTCTGCAGTTTTCTCGCTGTCTGATAAATTCATTGTGCGTCAGAAAACTAGAAAGTGGGTGAATAACCCCTGCAAACACACGAACATGTTGACCGGACGGGCCTGTGTGATACTGGAAGGATGAGTAAGCGAGTAATCCATCGAGAGTGGATTCGAAAACACTGCAGGAGAAATGAAACTGCAGCGATACAACACTACATTCGACAGGATACTCCTTCACCTATAGAGGACAGAAAGAGACAAATTGATTCCACCTTTGAGCGGTGACGAGGCCAAAATGGAACGGTCGAACACTTAGGAAGCGAAGGCCGAAACGATCACATGGCGTGTACTATGGCACGCGGTTCGGGTTTCCAATGGAAGCGCCGCCGTCTGGCCGGCGATGGAGGAGCCAAATGGGGGTTATTCACATTTGAATCATGTCTGCCTCCAAGGCTGCCGCCTTCCTCGACGCATAGAATGAAAAAAATGAGAATTCTGCTGACATTGAGTTTGAACGTAACTACGTTCGAATTAGTGGATACCCCAGCAGTTTGAGTTCTTAGTTTGCAACTCAAAAAAATTTCGGGGTACTTCGCCTTGCAAGCGCTTATGCGATAGGCTCGGATAGGTCAGTTGGGTCCTGTCAAGAAAGTCCTGTAGAGGAATTCGGTACGGGACCATTTAAATATGCGTATAGCACGAGTTTCCTTCTTCTATAGAACAAAGTGTATTGGTGAAAACGGATTTGGCAATGACCAGTGATAGGAATACGGACGAAGGGGCTCCCACCACGAAAAGCAGCTGATGATGTGCCAAAACCGCAGCACACCCCGCCGCAAGCCTTGCGGCGACGGCACTGTCGGTAAGCGTGCTCCAATGCCAAGGGAACGCAATGGAAACTGGCTGCAGCAAACCTGAGAAAACTGCTGTATTTCCCAATGATCGGAGTTCATAGATCGATAGAGCACCTCTGAATCTCTTGGAATGAGTTTTTTGGCGGCCTAAAAATGTTTCCAACCCAAATTACACGGTTTTTTGTGTTTTTCTCGAAGGTTTACCGGACAACTATTGGTGCCAAAACTCATTCCAAGAGATGCCAGAATGTGCCACTACTTTATGGTGAGAACACCTAAAATAATGTCGTATTCGTTCCGTTCTTGCTGCAGCCAGTTAGTGCACGATGTTTAGCTACCGTAATCAGAATGCGAAATCCTCTATTTCTGCATTATTTTTGTTGAAACGATGTATTATGGCGTAGCTTATTTTTCATTTTCATGTTTTAAACATTCAAAATGAAAATTTAATGGTCAATTAACAAAATAATGAAATATTAAAAATGACGGCTTGCACCTTCAGGGTTGTCGTGGTGGGACCCGACCCCCCTTAAACGGCGTTTTTCGGAAATCTGGCTGCAGCAAACTTGCGAATTCTGGGGAGTTTTTTTGAAGATTTCTTTTCATAAACTGATGAAGAGTGCTTCTATCTCTTGGAATGAGTTTTTTGGCGGTGTCGAAAGCTCAACGGCCTGAGAAAAACGGTATTTTGTGTTTTTCAATTATTTTCCGTGGATGAATTTTCGAGCAAAAACTCATTCCAAAAGATGCAGTTGTGAGCTAAAAGTTGACAAAAAGATCCTTCGAAAAAATTGGCTGGAACGTCCAGGTTCGTGGCAGCCAGTTTGAGTTTCACGAGCCACCTGTTTGTCGCGAAAACGACATTTCCGGACAGGTTTCTTTCCATAATTAGGTGAAATGTACGGTTTTCTTATTATTTCAACATTAAAAGAGCAAATTTCGTGTTGAAATAAATAAAAATAGACAATTTTAATTATAATTCTTAAAATCGAGGCGTTGTGTTGGAGCACGAATTCCTCCACGCCGCCCTTTAACCCGCCGGCCTCAGCGGGCTGTGGCAGTAGTACCCTAAATATCTATCGCCTAGTTAACCAAATCATTAGAAAGCATATCTCGTGACCGTCTAGCACATACGTAACTGAAAAATCACGTATATTTGGGCGAAACAGGGCATACAATAGCAAAAATTGAAGTACCTGTCGTGACAACTAGCTGGAAGGGAGGAAGGAAATGAGAACAACCGCACACAGGAACAATCTGAGCCGAAATGAACCCAAAAAGTTACGTGAATCCCACGGCTTGACCACGTTTAGGCATATTTCTGGGAAAAGTGCAACTGCGGTCAAGGTGAAAAGTTGGCTAGACACGTTTGTCGACATGAATAATTGAGTACCACCAATGACAAATTTATGCCCTCTGCGGCCATTTTGCAGCGCTATTTGCAAAAATCAACAGTTTCGTGTAGAAATTTGGCCATTAAATCGTCTAAAAAGCGGTAAATGCCACGATTTATTCAAAAACTACAGATTAATGCGTTATTTTCGGTGAAAACTCGATTTTAAATCGAGTGGAACACCTATTCGGCCGAGTAAACATGCGATACAGACTATACGTCGTGAATTATTCAGTTCAAAGCGGTAATCTCGTGAGTCACACCGGCGATAAGGCATGGAACGGCGAACGTTCGAATGCACGTACAAAAATGTCTTTCAGAGAGGACAAATAGCCGGCGTCTAGGAGTTAAAACTGTAGAAAATTGAAGTATTAAGAGTTCAAACAAAGTTCTGGTTCATTCCGATCGACTGTCTGGGGTACTTTGGCATTGCGGAGAGGTCAGTGCCGAGAAAGTGCGATAACATCAACAGAACAAAAAGAATTTCACAGAAAAAAAATGTAGTTGTTAGCACAAATTGTTGAAAAATTACTAGAAAATAAGAGAAAATGGTGGAACTGTTTTAAGTCAATATGACCGCTAAAACCAGCCAAAATTAAGAACTACGGGCCGAGCACATAAATTGAACGACTTTCTTGCGTTTTTGCCAAAGATATCGATATAATCCAACTAAACTGTGGTAGAACATGTCTCGAAGCATTAATTTCGACGAAAGTCTCAAGAAAACGGAAGAATTGGGTATGAAGTAGTGCGTAAATGCCGGAAAGTTATCACAAATTGTTGGCAAAAATAGATTTAGTCGAATAAACATAGGAAAAACTCGAAAATTCGAGGAACTAAGCGGTCATAGATGTGATGAAAAGGTAGATTTAGCCGAATAAACACAGGAAATACGTGAAAAATTCAGGTAGCAGCTGGAATACTAGGAATATAGGAGACAATCTGCGGACACAGAAGTCCGCAGAATCCGTTTTTTGAGCTTTTTTTGTTAAAAAAAAAAAGCCAGTTTCACGAGAAATCTGTCGTTTTCCGGTGTCAGTCTGTACGAACCTCCTTCGGAGGAGGCGCCAAAAGGGGAGTGCCAGCTGGCCGCCTCCCAGCCGTCGAGTGCGGAATGGTTTCGCTGGCCGGCGCGGTCGTCGAAGGTCAACCGGACCGACCCCACACATACACACACAACGGACACACACCCTCCTCACATAATTAGGGGGCACAAAGCCGCTGGCACCAGGGGAAAACACCTGCGCGAGGCCGAAGGGCAGAGGTTTCTGAGGACAGACATCTGTTTCCGGACAAGGGATTCGAGGAAAAAAGGGTGGAAATTGAGCGGAAATTCGGACATCGGAGGACAGCTCTGGGATACATATGCTCAAAAACTCAGCCAGTTACAAGCCAGCTAGCTTTAAAATCCGGTTTCAATGCAACACACTTAAACTCGGGCAATATCAGTCTTTGTCAACTCCTGAAAGTCAGAAAATCTAAGCGTACAACTAACATTAATTCTAAATTGGACAAAATTTCAATTGCCGGCCAGTATTTCCGGAAATCCGGAAATCAAAATTTCCACCCAGGCTTTGAGTATTCTGCCGATGATTTCCACCATAATCTATGAAATTCGCTTATTTTTCATATTTAATACAACAAATCGACGGAAAACGGGTTTAAGAGAGTGAACATAACAAAAATAATGAACTTTTAATGTTAGAACAAGACCCGCCCCCGAGTGCACAAGGGGCGCGGTATTTTGCTAAACAGCGGACATGGTGCCGTAAAAATCGTGCAAACCTGCTGATTTGCTAAATAAGTTAAATAAAGAACTAGTTGTGAATAAAGAGTTTAAACTACAAACTAAGCTTAAGAACATAAACATCCGTGTTATGGTGGGAAATTCCCAGGCCACTGTCTGAATACAGACGATTTTCACAGGCAAGCTCACTGTTTGTTTGCGCGACTCAGCTGACTGGTGGAAAAATAAACGACGATTTCCAGAGGACGATGGTAAAGAAAGATGATGCCGAGTGAACGAAGAAGAGAAAAGAAATAGGGAGAGAGGGGGATAGATATAGAGAGAGGCAGAGAGAGAGAGAGAGAGAGAGAGAGAGAGAGAGAGAGAGATGAGACATATGCAGAGACGGAGGAGATTTCCACATCATTCAAAAAGAATCGCTTGGATTTAACGATGCGACACCTGCGGTCACTTTACAGCGGTTGAACCCATCCGGTCCGCCCGATTCAAAAGTCCTGCGAACGGTTCGCGCTCTAAAAAGCGCATTACGAACGCTAGTGCGATGGCATAAAACCACCCGGGGCTGGGAACATGTGGCGGCGCTGAACGAAGAACCATCGAAGAGACAGAGGAACTGCAGTATAATAAGATAAGACTCTGGCCAGTGTTTATTCGCTTAGTGCACAAACAACGCCGCACCGAGGCATATGCCGGGACAGGTTGCGCCGGATACGTCTCTTTCAGCCTTAGTTTGCTCGGGATACGCACGACGGTGGCAAAAGAAACCGAAACGGCAACATTTACAGGTGGAACATGGGCAAAGAACAGAAAGAGTCACACACACACACACACACACACACACACACACACACACACACACACACACGAGTGAGTGAGTGAGTGAGACTTAGCTCTGAAGCTACGAACCCTTGCGGTTGCTTTCGAAGTGTACGTCGTTTTTTAGATTAATGGCTCGCGGCTGCACGGAGTGTCCGCAAAGTGGAGCGTCATTTAGCACGGAAAGTGCAACTCGGGTGCTTGGTCATCAAATACAAATAGATGACCACTCCGTGATAGTTCAAACTTTGATTTTATTGACTGTCTGTGATTCGTCTGGCGAGCCCTTCTCTCTCTCTCTCTCTCTCTCTCTCTTTTCCTCACTCAAGCTGGAATTCAAATGAAAGTGTCATCATTCGCCTAGCCATAAAATAAACAGCTTCGCTAGCCGGCTGCTAGCGAACAAAAGCCATAAAACGCAAGGTGATATCCGGGCGTCGTTGTACCGGGCGCTGCGCGGCGCCCTCCCCCGAAAACGAACGCAGTATGGGAAACGACGTCGATGACTAATGCACAAAAAACCAGTGCCGAAAGATCGGAGAGAAAGATATCATGGGAGAGAAAAATGGGGCGCGAGGAAATGGGTGGTCGGAGAAGAAGAAGAATCGGATTCCGAAGTGATCTCGTGTTTTCATTTGTGCAGGGAGACCTCGTTGCAAGCGGGTTCGCCCTTTAAGCGCATTAAATTTCCACTCAAGTTGCTGTCAACTTTGGTAATCGGACTGGTTTCCAACTGCGCACTAACTGGAAAATGCGGAAGCTGTGTTCAGTGAAAACTAATAACGAGAAGGAGAAAATTTAGAGAGAAAGAGAGAGAGAGAGAGAGAGAGAGAGAGAGAGAATCAGGGAGTGATATACATCTCTATCTATCTCCCTTTGTCTCTGTGCCTCCCTGTCTCTGTCTCTCTCTCTGCCTCTGTCTCCATCTCTGTCTCTCAGTCTCTATATCTTACTGTCTCTCTGTCTCTCTGTCTCTATGTCTCTCTGTCTCTCTATCTATCTGTCTCTCTGTCTTCCTGTCTCTCTCTGTCTCTTTCTCTCTGTCTCTCTGTCTCTCGGTCTCTGTCTCTGTCTCTCTGTCTCTTTCTCTCTCTCTCTCTCTCTGTCTCTCTGTCTCTCTGTCTCTCTGTCTCTGTCTCTTTCTTTGTCTTGTTTTCAGCCAAAAGCCTTTCTCGTCTACTCACAGTTTGTTGGCATAAGCATGTAGCAATATTCTACGATGCTCATTGCTTGCTTTCTGTGTTTCTTTTAACTTTCTTGCAAACAATAATAAAGTGTAAAACAACAAGAAACTCTCAATGTTCGTAGCAAAAAGTGGTGGATAAAGAACATTGCCAACCAATCTGTCAAAGAGTCAAATCTCCTGATTAGAGGGAGGATCTGATTAGAAAAGAGCTTTCTTTTCAACATATTGAAAAGTCGGTAGTCGTTGGTTAACAAAAGTATAAATAGTTCTGTACATAGAAAAGTGAAAGGATAGCTTTTGGAAAAAGTGAATCCGCAGGCAAAGAATAAGAGGATTGGGGCGATAGTGGAGAATCTACTTAGACTCAGATTATGGGTACAGGTGAGACCGGACGTTCAATTGGCTTAGGAGGGATTAGAAGAGAGGAAAAAGAGACAGAGAAAGAGACAGAGACAGAGACAGAGACAGAGACAGAGATAGAGACAGAGACAGAGACAGAGACAGAGACAGAGACAGAGACAGAGACAGAGACAGAGACAGAGACAGAGACAGAGACAGAGACAGAGACAGAGACAGAGACAGAGACTGAGACAGAATGAGGCAAAAAGAGAAAGAGTACGACAGATGACTTTTCCATCGTCGTCCATAATAAGATGCGAGTGGGCGACGCTGACTCAGATCAGCGCGGCTTGGTCCACAAACGATACAACGGAATCGATGAGACCCGGTCAGCTGGAGAAAGCGATTGCAAAAGAAAGCGAGAAAGAAGCGAAGAAATCAAAACGTACGTGAACAGCTGAAAGTTTCTGGAAAAAGTTTGTCTTCCGGATTAAAAAAAGGGGAGGAACGGCGTTACGCTGAGATAATGTGGGAACGCGCCATTCTGGTGACCTTTAGCGGCCCAATTGAACCGATCGGTTTAGTGATAACAGACGAATCTTACAGGTAAACAGTCTGATAAATAGGAGGTCAAGTTCTAGCTGGCTCTAAACGATAGAAGAACTCCCAAATTTTTAATTTAAGACCAAAATAAAAAAGAAGCAAAATGTCGTTTAAACAAAATAAGTACTTTTTCACCTAACTCCAGGATATTTCAAAAAAAAAATGTAAAACTTGGTTCTTAACCCCATTTACATAAGAATTTCCGAAATTGGTAAGAAAAATGTTCAGACAATAAAAAACAAACGAAATAAGTTGAATAACTTAGAAGGCGCCGTTAAACCAAAAATGGCCAATCGTCGGTAAGCGCGCTCTAATGCTAAATGGAATTTTCTGGCAGGATGCTCGTTTGGCGCTAGTTACGTTTGGACATATATTTTGAGAGAAACGTTCCTCGGTTTTCAAAGTGCTTTACGGACAAATTTTCTCTCTCTCAGAATAAGATCTGTTTTTTTCTTCTTTTGAGGCTTCATAGTTCGAACATGCTTTGCGGTAGTAATAAGTGTCAAGATAAGAAATGGGATCGGGAAAATATCACGTGCAGCAGCAAACGTGCACAGAAAACCACCCTAAACTGAAGTAACGGAGAAAATTTGATTTAAAGAGGAGCCACCTTGTGAAATTATGGTTTCAAGACATTTTATCAAATTTTGAATGTGTTGTTTCCGCTATTCTGAAACATAAATGATTTAGACTGAAACTGGCAAGCATTGCACTGAGCGCACGGTTACACGACAGAGAAAGAGCGCTGGAAGCCAAGAGACGCCAGATCGGCGCGCGATTCAAACACTAAATACGCCAAAAACTTGCGTGATTCATTTTGCTGCAAAATAGATGAATGGGAGACTTTTCTAAATCAGAAGAAAGAGATCTATAAATTTAGTACGGAAAAATTATTTTAAGCGGTCTTTTTCCTTTAAGTAAACGTTCTTTTAAAATAAATATGTGGTGGTTTAACGGCCAGTTCCTTGAAAAGTCGTCGAAGAAGAGCTCATTCGGCGTGGACCAAATGGATTACTAACGAGCGGAAGAACAGCAGTGCGCAAAAAGAGTCGAAAGTGTGTCCTTCGAAGTAGTTTTTTGCGGTTGAACATTTCGAAACCTTGCCTGAGAGTTTGAACGTGTGTGCGCATATGAGCGTTTCCGCGTGTGTGATCGTGTGCGTGTTTGAACGTGTATACTTCTTGCCCATAGACCTTGACCGGAAGTATAAAGAACCTGCGAATCTAAGCTAATTAGCGTGAGCAATGACAGATTCACAAGTTCACATTTTTGCATAAATGTCCATTGTTTATGATTAAAAACTATGCTAATGCCGATTATTTCCGGTCAAGCTCTATGGGCGAGTAGTATAAACGTGTTCTTGTGTAAACGTATGCGCATGTGAACGTGTGAACGTGTACGGGTGTGTGCCCGTGTGAAAGAAAAAACGCGTGTGCAAGTGGGAACGTGTGCACGTGAGTGCAATGCGTATTGTGAACATGTTCATGTGTTATATGTGAACGTGTTAATGTGCTATATCATATGTTATATGCGACTTTGACCGTGTAAACGTGGGTGCGCGCCTGAACGAAGGCGCGTGCGAACGTGTGAACGTGTGCGCTTGTGTGTGCGTGGAACGTGTATGTGCATAATCAGTGAACAAGTGCGCTACTTTTCACGCAACCGCAATGCGGCGCGACCGCTCCGCGCCTGAATTTCAAATCCAAATATTAACGCCGTGTGGGATATTCAGAAATTGTTATTTGAAAACATTTCTATTGAGTTCTGTAGCATGATTTACACTGCATTATGTCAATAATAACTACAATTCAACTCCAATGTTGCAACATTTTAAAAAATTCAGTAAGAAAAGGACAGATTATAACTTTTCCCAATCGCAACATCCGTAATCTGTATTTTCCCGCCAAAAAAGTACAAGAACATAGAAAAAGTTCATTAGATAGTGAGTGAATAGTGAAATGTGATAAGAAGCCGATAGATCGATAGGCCTGGCTGACTCATCGGCCGTACGTTTTCAGATGAAGAAGGACACGGCGATGCGATCGCCCCGAGACCAAGGTCTCTTTTCTTTCTCACTCTCTGTTTTCTCGCCAAATGCGAGAAATTCAACACTTTTACGATATCATCTCGGGGAGATCTTCCTAAAAACCCGAGAAACGAAGAAAAGAAGAGGGGAAATGTGGGATACACCGTATACAACAGACTATGTACAGTGTAACAGACTAAATACAATTACTACTCCTACTGTTCTAGGGGAATGAAAGGGGGTTATTTACTAAAGGATAAGCGAAAGGGAAGGTTCGATGGTAATTTGGCAACGAAAGGAAAGGAAAAGGGTGTCTAGTCCAGCTCCTGGGTTACGTTTTCCGCATGGTGGTAGGGCTTCCTCTCACCGTAGTCTCCATTAGAATCGTTCAGTTGGGCAGTTGTCATGTCAGTTGAGGGACCGGCCTGAAAAAAATAACTTGTTGAGTGAAAAAAATCAACATGTGTGCCTTCAAGGAGACAGTTGCATTTGCAGCACTGACCAAAATGTAAGAAAATTCATTTTTGCAACTTTAACGAAAGTTAGCTTTATTTTCAAAACATTTGTTTCATTTGTTGTTGAAAAGAGCGTAAGATAACAGGTTTTAAATTTCTGGCGATAAGAAATGTTTCCGGTCCGTTCCAATCGAAAAAAGTTGGAAAAAATGTCTCTTTTTGGCCAATTTTAGCTCACATCAAAAGTGGGTGTTTTGAAAAAAGAGTTTCTTGAAGGAGCAGCTCAGTCATATAGACACTTTCACACTTTTATACTTTTCACCAAGTTGCCAAACATTCCAAACACATTTTGTCGTTAAATTTGCAAAAACTCTTAACGAAATTTGAATCGGCGTTAAAGGTACACATGGTAGAGCGTCGGATTGATTGCAGTATCTCGAAAAATTTACCTGCGGAAGTATTAATTTTGATACTAACGTTTTTTCCACGGAAATGAAAGGGTTTTTTAATGTCTCCCCCCTCAAGAAGCATAAGAATGAATTAATACGAGAAAAAATTGGGGCCCAGAATTTCGATGTTTTCATAAACAAAATTGCGAGTAAAACGAAAATAACTTAAAGGGACTTTCTTAAAAGATTTTACAACACTGGATAAATTGAGAAAGAAAATTTGTATGACTATGCATAGCAAATTTACCGATTTCGATATATCTGGTTTCGAAGTATCCAAAAAAGACCGACCGGTCGCAGATTATGCAAGTTTTAACCCTGCGTGTCCGGCTTTTACAAGGCACGCTAATGAATTAAATTTCATTCTAATTGGAATCGATAGCTCTGGAAATTAGGAGGGTGCGAGACAAACCAGAGTTGATCGGAACATTTCTAACAAAATCCCGTAAAAAATGAAATGAAAAACCTTTACTAGATGTGTAACAATAGTTGCAAGCAATTTTCCTCGTATCAGCCGCTATCCCCCTACCTCGAAAATGTTGCTCTTGCCGTTCATAATTGTTTTCTTTTGCTAGAGCGATGCTAAAGCTATAAACAGCGATAGCAGCGGAACACTCATTTAAAGTGTCTATAAAAGTGTTTTACGTCAAAGAATTCTTCGACGAATTTTGATAAAAAGTTTGGCTATTCTTCGAAGATTTTAGTACTGATCTTTGTACTAAACACCGTCCTTTTAATGGAGTTATCTGATTTGTGCCCCAAAGAAGCTCGGAAAGGCCGGAAGTTTGTCTAGTCTGCTCTTATCCAGTCATATGTACGGAAGATCACGTGCTGGAAAAGTGAAGTGTTTACTGTTTATGATAATAGACTTGTATAAAAACCTTTTCGGAAACACTAATGTTATCAGCCTTTTTGTCACTCTATTGCTCACACACACTCACACACTCACACAGTGCTCAAACCACAAATGTTCGTTTCCTCTAAACTCTATTTCCGTTCCCAGATAAAAGTTCAAAAACATAAATTTAGTCCTATTAGTATGATAGGCACATTTCCGGAGCCTGCCTTTTCCAGGACAGAGAACAACACCAAAAGGGCCTATTGCGTCAAGCGAAGATTTGACCACTCTGAGACCAAATACTCATGTTTACTACCTAGTTAAGCGAAAGTTCATAGCCACTTCCGAGGACTACTTAATCGCAATGGGTTTTGAAAAATTCACAGCGTTTCTGCGATTGCATCTTTGACGTGTGATATCATTGCTATATTTTAACAATTTTAAGAATCGAAATTCGGGAGAATGGGATTTCTTTGTTCTCCGATTTGACTGACGCATTAATTGTGGGCTACCTAAAACCCAGTTAATCTGAAATTGCATGTTGACACCTAGAAACTCAACTACTTCTGTAAATGTGTTAGATTTTCAACCACAACAAAAATCTTTCAGAAATATGATTATTTTGTCGACACGTTTCACATATACTAGGCGAGAATCGAGGCCTTTCTCAATCTATTTTTTTTGTAAACTAGCCTGTCACTGGAAAATGTGAGCTTTCATATTCCCTGTTCATTCCCCTGTTAATAATGAAGTTTGCAATCGTTTTAAATTATACCTTTACCCAAAAATCGTAAAAGTCCTTAGCTTGTGTGTCCCTAGTAAAACATTGAAATGACAAAAATGCTACCGTGGAAAAATCGGAAATTTAACAAACTTGGTGTAATTTTAATTTTTCACTTTTAACATTTTTCTGGTACAAATATTTACGGCAAATCTATTCAGCAAGGTCTCGATTTCGGTCCCATAAAGCGTGGTGATGAAAATTGCTAGAAATTTTTTTTTCTCAGAAAATTCCTCACACTTGAAATTTGCAGTCAAAAGAACTGTTTTTCAGTGCATTATCACCGACAAAATGAACCTTGCCGCTTTCCGTCAAATCATTGTGAGGGGAGTTGTCATTGTTGTCATTGTGACATGTCGGGTCCACGTTCCATTATTTCGCTGTGGAATTAAAACTTCCGGAACCAAAACGAATTTTAGATTAAATGGTTCCTTGGTAGCTCAAAATTGAACGAGATTTCATTTTATCCGGGGCCTCTCCACCACTCGAACTTATGAGAAAATATGCGTTCAGGCAGAACTTCAAGTTAACTCCATCCATTTTATGCATTTTTTTGTACTTTTAAATTAGATTAAAAATAGAAAAAAGTCTGTTTGCACTCCAAGTTTCACATCTCAGTGAAGCTACTCTCTGTCCCGCCCCGATAGACAAATTGGTACTTGCTCTGCGACGCAGGAACTTATCTCTCCTGGAATATGCGTCAGTTGATCATGGAACAGGTCGTTTTCAGTCTTAAAATAGCAGAGTACTGATTACGAAGACTGCCTCCACTCGACAAAACACCAGACTCTGTTTATTCAACCGATTGATTGGCACTCCCCCTCCCATTCCTCAAAACATGCATCCCTTCAAACTCTACAAAGCGGATGAAGTCCTAGAACTTATTCTCATCGCAGCAGGAGTACTGTAAGAAATGAATTAGACCTTTAACAAATTCAGTTTTAGCGCCATTTTCATGTTCTGTGTACTGTCTTACGGTACTTTTCGCGAACGGAGGAGAAGACAAATTACAAAGGTAGGCTAAAGGATTTGATTTGTAATTTTGAGTGATTTAGAATGTCCTCGGTGTTCATACGACAGAAGCCAGTGGGGATTACGTTGTACATGTGTAAATATTTATAATAAAGTAAATTATAATATACCTGAGGGATTATTGCTGGGCCAGTTCCGCGGAAGCTGCCGACGATGTCAAAAGAATTGAAAGCGGTGCGGAACATGTGAGGGATGGAGAAGGTGGAGATGCCTGAAATTTAGTCTCTCTATCTTTGTATCTCTCTTCGTCTATATTTCTTCCCCCTCTCTCTCTTTCTCTGTCTCTCTCTCTCTCTCTGGAAAATATCAAAACTTGATGTTTAAGTGCAGGGTTTGCAAATACTTGCAAGTTGCCATGGGACTATTTACAAATCACCGTCTTTTGAACAGACAGATGCACATTCTTCATTAACGCGAAAAGAGTTATCAAACTTGTGGAGCATTTTTAAAGAACCGCTTTAGACAACTAATTGTGTCACGCGTGACAAAATTTAAAGGGTAAGGACTGCGTGAATTTTTTCTCTGGACTTTAACTCTTCTCATTCGGAAAAGTGTCTCATTTTCTCCTTTTGGAGAAAAAATGAACTAAACTAGGATGAAGGTTTGTCAAAAAATACCCTTTGAATAGCGCGCCATTCTAAATCTCGCTAATTTCCGCGCTCTCTCGCCGTTTTCTGCCGTCTAACCGTGCACCCTGTGCATTGTTTAATTGTGTACCCCTGCATCGGTTGCAGTCCAAAACACACAAAAGGGGTTTGTTTCAGAATCCTGACAATGGTATCTATTTAAAGAAGTTTCTATGATAAAGATTTGAAAATCAACTTTACGAGGCCCTCCTTCCCTTTAAAGGGGAAGGACCGCGTAAAAAAATATTTTCTGGACTTGTTATAAATGAGTAGATCTCATTCTTCTGATTCAGAAAAGTGTCCCATTTTCTCTTTTTGGAGCAAAATGAACCAAATTACGCTCCTGAAGTTTTCCCGAAAATATCGTTTGAATAGGGCGCAATTCTGCGTCTCCCTTGTCCCTGCACTCTCTCACCCTTCTCTGCCGTGTACACCTGCACCGGTTGCAGTCCAAAACATACTCGTCACCCAGCGAGCTTTCTTAGCCGGCAGCGGGAAACAAGCGACTTTTTGTCTGCGTCTCCGTGACTTGCACACTATTTCGCGAGATGTGCAGGTCATCGAAACTTTAGGAAAGGTCCGTGGGCGAGGAGTATACAAAAGTGGTATGTTTCAGAATCGTTACAACGGTATCTATTCAGTGAAGTTGTTCTCATAAAATTTAGAAAAATCAATTTTACGAGGTCCTTCCCCTTTAAGTAGTAAAAACGCAAAAAATATATTTTGTGGGTTTCAATTCGATGTTTTACGGGCGCAGGCGCGGCAAGATTCTTAGTCAGACACTTTTGCGGAAACTAGTCGCCTCACCAAAAATGAACACCCCTTTTCACAAACCACACATACCCTTCATGCTAAATGGCTGTGTGCCACTACACACCTGGAGAACATGTGGGGCAAACTCGTCCGATGTAGTAGTAGAGTGCAGCCAATGCCACAAAGTGAGCGGCGGCAAACCAGAAGTTGATCAGGAAAAGGATCAAAAGGTTGACGAGGAACTGAAAAAGCCATTTTTCAAAGAGAGAATTACAACTCACTCCAATGAAGGAGATGTAGCGGTTGCTGAACATTGCGTACCACGTGGCTGGTTGACTATCAATTCCGGTACCTAAAATATACATCGGCTTTTCACATGTGAGCTTGTGTCACTCACTGACTCATACACACATACAGAGAGAGAGAGAGAGAGAGAGAGAGAGAGAGAGAGAGAAAGAGAGAGAGAGAAGCACAGACACACGTACACATACGCACACACCTTTACCACTTTCGATGCACTGTTCCTTGCGTTCTGGGAAAAGTTCATTGAGCTCGCCCTCGTCTTTGGTCGATCCGTAAGATGTGGATGGATTCCTGGACAATTTTCTCATTGGTAACACAACGTTTAACCTACACTGCTTCCGTAACCGTTGCTAGATCGTACGACATGGCCAGAGACACGTAGGCGTAGTTTACGAAAGCATAGGTGATCAAGAACGGCATGGTCGACAAAATAGCCAACTGGTTGAGGTCGCCGAGAAGGACGAAGACGGAAGCCACGCCCATCAGCACCATTCCAGCTAGGACAGGGTTTTGGTTGGGGCCACTCTGAATATGAGAAGATATATTGTAATGTCAAGGAACCTACTCCTTGGGCTAGAGGATTCAGAATCGGGATGATGCCTTCCGCCGCTATGCCTTGAAGAACCCGAGGTGTTCCCAGAAGACTGCCGATTGTTGAGGAGAGGGAGCAGATGTAGAGACCAACCATGAAGAACAGACCGGTGAGGGAGACCTCAATTCAAAGATTCGTGAGTGAGTGAGGCAAACAAACCTTTTCTTCAATCAGATTATCACAAATCAAGTATGTCCTATCCACAGAAGAACCCAGAATCATAATGAAGACAAAGCAGACTGAAGAGCTCACTCCCACAGCTGACAATTCCCCGAGGGGAATGTTCTTGTGAGGCTCCTTTAAGTCACCACTCATGTTAACGCCTTAAATTTAGGGTCTTAGATGACTCAAAGGCTATATATACCTGCAAGAACTCCTAAAAAGTTGGCGAAGAAGACTCCAAACACGGTGAAGAACGATTGCTCTGGGATTTTGCGGTCGATGCCCACATGGGTACAGTTGACAGGGTCGTAGTGAGGATGGGCGTTGAGGCGAAGACGCGCTGAGGAGAAACGGAAAACTCCGTGCTCTAGGGTTAAGTGGGGTAATTAAGTAAGTGAATCTTACCTTCATCAGAGACAAATAAAGCACCTAGGCCAAAATCAAGAACGGCTACGGCGAGGCAGGCAAGGAGGATGAGTTGGAGGCGGACCACCCAGGAGACACCGGCGGAGTTGACGGCTGGAAATTGGAGGTCTCACTCTCTGCGTCTCTGCGTCTCTGCGTCTCTACGTCTCTGCTACTCTACGTCTCTGCGTCTCTGCGTCTTTACATCTCTGCGTCTCTGCGTCTCTGCATCTCTGTCTCTGTCTCTCTATCTGTCTCTGTCTCTATTTCTCTCTCTCTCTCTCTCTCTCTCTCTCTCTCTCTTTAATTATCTCTCCCTACCTGTCAAAAGGCCCAGAGTCGAAATGGCAATCAGTTTCGTCAAAAACTTGCTTTCCGTGTCGAACAAATGAGAAACCGATTCAGCAAAACCAACAGCAACCAATCCAGTAGCCACAGCCTAGAATTATACTTCTGAAGCTTCAAAAGCATTCCATTACCTGTCCTAGGGCATACATCAACCCAACAGCTCCTCCCATTCTCCCTCCAAGCACATGTGATATGAGGAAGTAGATGCCTCCGCTCTGAAGTCCCATACAGACTTTTACTCTTTAGAAGCCCACCTTGATATGTGTGCGGTCCACAATCCCAATAGCCGAGAATACGGTAATCAGAGCCAAAGCGGTGCAGATTATCAAAAGAAGGATAGAATCTGCCACTCCAGCCGTGCCTACGATCCATCCCATCCTTAGGAAGACGATGATTCCGAAGATGTTGACCATAACAGTGGTGAATACGCCATCCCAGGTGCCGAAGAGCACAGGTTGGTTGAGGAGGAGATTCCTCTGCCACCATGGGGTCTGTTCCCGGGTCTCTTGGGAGTATAAGGAGTCCGCAGGTTCCGTCATCTTTTGGGGAGCCTTCACTTCCGATTACCCTGAATAAGAGGGTTTTGAATGAAATGGAGAGCGAAGTCGTAAACAAGAGTAAACACGAAGTAAAGACAGATAATGCATAGAACAACGAGACAGGCTAGAGGGTAGAAATTGAAGGGATTTGCGAGAGAGAGAGAGAGAGAGAGAGAGAGAGAGAGAGAGAGAGAGAGAGAGAGAGAGAGAGGAGATTTAGATAGCAAAAGTGAGGCAGAAGCAGCCAAAAACGACTGAGGTAAAAAATGACGGGCATTCAGCTGGTTGAGTGAAATCTTATATTGAGGAGGCTACTGGTGGGAGGGAGTAGGAAAAAACCGCTTCTGGGGTGAAAAACTAGTGGAAAAGCATTAAAGGTGACCTACATCTAGCTTTCGTCTTTTTCAAAGCACAAAAAACAGCATAATTACAGCAGAATGTCGAGTCTGGCGAGATAGTCTGGGAATTGCGGAGACGCAGACAAACAACCGCTTTTCAAAAAGTCGCTCGTGGATTTCCTTTGTTGTAGGGGAGTAGGGGCCGCTGGTGGAAGGATATATTTAGAGAGCCGCTCGTTACCGCTCGGCCGCCGAGAGGTAACATTCTTGCTTGCAATTCGAACATAACCTTTGAGATTTAGATTTTTACTTGTCACTAACAACTACTGGAACTACTGTGAACCGCCAAATCTGCTAAAGTTTCAGGAAATCTGGTTTTTGTTTTTGTCTCCGATTTGGATGAAAATGAAAGAAACTATGCTAACTGAACCATTGAGATCACATTTAGCAAAATCGATTTTTTGTTGCCCTGGGCTACATCGGGTTACCTAATAATTTTGTTTTGGTGTAAAAATCAAAATTCGCGGCTCCTGCGTCTCGCGTGGCCGTGCGGTCGGTCCCTTCGCTGCTCTCCCAACCGGGCCTGGATTGCCCGTCCTCAAGCCGGAGTGGAGCCCCGTGAGGACGTAGCTCCAACCAAATGGATCACCGAAGTCTTCTACAGTACCACATCCGTCCCAGGAACCACAGAAGAAGCTGCTTCCACAAAGGAGAGCTGTACCAGCAACTTGGCCAGGAGGCATTTGAAGCCGAATCAATGGAGATCTACCAAGTCAACGTCGTGGGGTTAACTGTGATTCATTCTGGCGGTATAGGGAACATCCCTAGAGTATGAACCGTTTGTATTGTATTGTGAAGTACAAAATTTATTACAAATGCATTTTTTCGGAATCATTATGGTCTAACGAGGGAACCTATTTTGGTCAGTGTGGCCAATTGAAACGAGGGGCACTTTTTTTGATAGCCCTAGGCATCCCGTTTACAAATCCGTTTTCATTTCCTTTTGTTTTTGAAGGATTAGCATTGCAATCTGATTTTGAATATAACACTTCGGCAGATGAAAGATAAAAATGTGTCTCGGTGGTATAGTGGTTAGCACATATATTTATTGGATTTTGCACTTTTATGGATTTTGCATCCCAAACATAAAAACAACTGCTGTCGCAAAGAGGGTTCTCAAAAATGCTTGCAAAAGTGAAATGCAAAAGGTTGGAAAAATTTAGACTCGAACCATCTCTTCAAAATTAAGAGCCCCGTGTGCTAACCACTATACCACCAAGACACATTTGTAGCTTTCATCAGCCGATAGGATAAATTCGAAATCAGGTTGCAATGCTAATCCTTCAAAAACAAAAGTTGAAATATCTCGGCTCCCAGGCGTGCTCAGCAGGGTTTGAAAACGGATTTGTAAACGGGATGCCTAGGGCTATCCAACAAAAGTGCCCCTCGTTTCAATTGGCCACACTGACCAAAATAGGTTCTCTTGTAAGGTAGCATTTCTTAATAAGCAAACAAAGCAAAAATTTCAATGAAACCATCACTGCTCCTTCATATTTCCATTGGGGGGGGGGGGGGGTAAGACCCAATTCAAACGATTCTTTATACAGTTTTTATTTATATATGTCTCAAAAATGAAAATCGGAGAATTACTTTTTGAAAAACGAACATGTTTTTTGGCTGGAAACCTTGGTAGGCTGCAATTCAAAATATTATATTTAGAAACATAAATTTTCAGAAAATGTACTTTTTTTGTTTTGGGTGCGTTTCAGCGAAATTCACGATAACTGCTAAATTTTGTCTCATTAGTCTACTTAGTCACGAAGCACACAGTTTTTATCGTTTTCAGTCAAATCATTGACTAAAATTTGCGAATGCTTGATTCTTTCAGAAACAAACGCATACAAATAAAAAAAATCAATTTCAGGCTAAATATATTTTTAAAATATGTAAAACTGTTTGTTTTCGCGTTGAATGCTATTCAGTAAAGTGGCTTTCAGACGAAGAAATGGCGGAACAAGGGATTTATTTACTGCGACTTCCATGCGGCTGAATCGAACGCCTCGTGCGCTTGCATAAATAACCAAGGAATTATTCAAATGATGATGGAAATGGGATTTATGAATGAAGAGGTTTTCAAATCCCCAGTCCTCTAAATGAAATACAATGTTTTTAATTTAAAACAAGTTTTCAAACTTAAAAAATGTGACAATAGGCAGTTTTATGGATGAATTTTCACAAAATTTAAAGTTTTCATTTGGTTGAAAAAAAGCGTAAACTTAATAACTGCTTTGAAAAGAGAAAAGAAAAGAAAGGATTTTGAGGGTGGCCCGGATTCATGTGGTGGAGCTCGTAATTAAGGCAGCCGAGTGGCAGCAGGGATCGATATGCGAGGGAGAAGCGGTGACTCCGGGAAAGCGCCCTCGTTGGCTATGCCCTCGGGCCGTTTCGGCTAATTGTAAACCGAATTCAGCCAATAAACGGCTTCTTGCTCTATGGTGCTTTGTTAAATTGAGTAGGGGAAGAAAAACTCTCCCTTGCGTGAAAAGATGCAGTATAGTACCCGCCAATCCTACTTCGGCGACTTTTGGAAATGAGTGAGAATATTCTTATGTTGAAATTCAAATTTCCCCTTACTACATACTATTAGGCGAAAAAAAAGGGGCGTGGCCCAATTTGTAGTTGATTTCCGAAGAATACCTGCAAAAGCGCATTTTTTGTTTCCGAGCTAACCAAGCATGGCAAAATTTGGGGCCGGCCCGGGGCGGCCCGAAGTTTTTTTTTGTTTTCTTTGATTTTTACATTGAAAAAAAGGCATGAATTTTCGGTTGAGTCGGCCGGGCCGTGAAAAATTTTGGAGCGGGTCGGCCCGTTCTTAGAGCAAACTATTCTCCTCGCTTACTTCGGCTAAAATCGGGCCACTCTCTTTTTGTAGACCGTTAGCTTGATTAAAAAAATGAGTGATTTGAATAACGTAATTAGAAAAATCTAACTCAATTCCAACAAAAAAAAATCGGCGGGTAATATATATGGCTTATGAAATTGATTGTAAAGTTTAAGAGGTCGTCTCTGTAAAAGGCAAGCAGAGGCTCTGTATTAGATTTTCACAGTACTTCGATTGGGCTGAAAATTGGTGTGGAATCTTCGTAGGGCCTAAAAACATGACGCTGAAGCACTTGAGTCGATAAAATGTTTTTCGACATAGGTTACGGTAGGTGCCCAAATGGTACTGAAAAAAATTCTTTGGGACGTATCGCGATTTTTCATTCGGTAAAGTGGGAACCATAAAAAAATCTTTCAAAAAAAGGGTTTTTGGGGTTTTCGACCTTTCAATCAATATCTACGTCAAATTGGGTATCAAATAAGCTTTTAAAATAAACAAATCAGAGGTGCCTTTTTTGTTAAAACCCACTTGAAGTTTTCATGCATGATTTTTGTAAATGGGCGTTTCTGTGTCAATTTTTTTCCTGATTTCGAAAACCACAAAAAATTGTCAAAATCAAATACAATAATGCCCTGGGAGTGGTCGCAACCCAAACACTCCGCCAGAAAATGATTTTTAACAATTGCAGCTCCAAGCGGTAATTTTACCTGCCTAGAGCATTTTCACTTGATTTTGACAATTTTTAGAAGTGATTTTCAAAATCAGTGCAAAAAATTGACCAAGAAATGCCCATTTACAGAAATCATACAAAACGGTTTGATCATTCATTTTGGTCGTGTTAATGAGCTTTTATCTGTTTTATCCGAATTCTCAACAATAAATTATTTTATGTCACAAGACGGTGATGCTAACAAAATTGGATGAAACTTTACACAACTTTATTATCGGTCCGAGAAACACTGCCAACTGCAAATAAAACAATACGCACGCAAAGATAAGTCAAACATGTTTCAGTTTATACCGGTTTGTATATGATTTTTTAAACCACGGCATTGTTTCCGATAACCCCCGTGACTCGGTCAACTGGCCAAACGGTTATTTGATTTGGCCAATCGATTAAAGAGAAAAAAGAAATTAGAGCAAAGGGCTTAGTGTCACTTTTTCTCGTAACCGTCCACGCTTGTTCGTTGACCAGCCCTTGGGTTTGATGAGTGTTGATTCCCCCAGGCCATGGCTGACAAGTATCGCCCAACTGAAGCAAAGCCTCCCCAACTGATTCATAAGTATGGTGGTTTCCATTGAAAATTCTTGTCCTCTGTAAATCCGAAGAGGTGAGGTGTTCCTGAAACATTTATTTTAAAATAATGAAATTAAAATTCGCTTGCCTTCACTTTACGGATAATTTCGGATGTGGAAATATTATTGAAACCGGCTATTAGGACCCTAGGTTTCATGTTCCACAGTACATCAACGGATAGTTCTCTTCCCATACAGATATTTAGCTGGAATTGTTTTGTAACTCAGTGTTTGAAAAATATTCATGATTTTCAGGTTTTTTAAGACGGCGTTAAGGCAATTTTTTTTTAAAACTTGGTCGTAACTTCTTCAAGTTATTGTTCAACATGTTTTCTTTGATATTCAAGATCGATTTCATCGATTTCAGGAGAAAAAAAATTCTGCTATACCAAAAGTGAAATTTCTCCTGATCAAATCGATGGAAAAGTTCACTTTCAAAGGCGATTTTCGCCAAGATGGGCTCCAGATAATTTCAACATCAGTATATTTTTTCATTGCGCAACGAAACGTAGAATTCAATGATTGGGGTCACTTTTTGGGCGTCTTTTAAGTCAAAGGTCGAAAATTCGAAAAACTGCATTTTGAACGCAACATTTTATTTTTTTAACGTTTTTTTGTGTTCTTTGCGGAAGAACACAAACTTATCGCTATTCAAGGATTATAAATGGTGTATCTATGACTGAACCTGCTGGAAAAACCCTGTTTCCAAATATTTTGGCAATTTTTACGAAATTACAGTGGCCTACCGTAACCCAGGTCAAAAAATCGATATCGACCTAAAACTATCGAAATGTAGACCATTTGTCTTAGGAAGGTTATAGACCGAAATTGAGCCGATTCTGAGATTATCACCTAATTTCTAAGACAGTGGCCTCACTGGGGCCGCTCGATTCTTCTAGAGATGGTGTCTTAATCGGATTTTCTGGTATGAACTTGGTGTGAACTTCCCATCATGAATTTTCGAAACATTTGGGAAATGTTCATTTTTGGGCGCAGTGTTACGGTAAGTTGTATCCATAGTTCTTCTGGCCCGGGCCGGCCCGCTTCGGCCCATCTACTCGGACCACCTAGTCAAACTGTCACCCACGCGAGCTAGGTTCTAACCCGACAGGGGCACTTACTTTTTGCTAACTTTCAATCAAGACGCGATGTGTGAGATAATCGACAACGGCCAATTTAAGTTTGGTCTTAAAATTTTAATGTGGCCCAATCGGGCTTAATTTTTGTATTATACTATGTAGAACCCTCTAAAATGGAAAATGACACTGAAAATCGAATATCGATTTTTGTGTCGGGCTACTGTAATTCGAAACATATGTACTGTAAATAAACTCAAATTTGAGAAAACTTTACATATAAATATCGATTGCAATTTTTATGCCGAGAAACATTCTAAATGGATTTGTAATGTTGAAAAAAGTTTGCGGCTCTCTTTCGCGGGCAAAAAAAGTTTGTTTTAAACACAATTTTAAATCAAAAATGATTTTTATCTGAACTCTTCCTAATAAAGATAAAAACTCACCGTAAAAAGGACCAAATTAGGATTTTCCGATTTTTGAAGCGCCATAATTTTTTTCTGCCTTCTGTTTTTTTTTCGAGTCTTTCGATCCAAATGCGGTTTTTCTTAAATTTTTGATATTTAATACCATTTTTACGGAATTTTTCAGCATTTTTGCCTGAAACATTGAAATAGCGTCTGCCGCGTTTCAACGTTTCGCCGCTGGCTGCGTCACATGTCAGCCGCTTTCTAGACAATTTAAATCAATTTTTAGTAGTTTTTTTTTGGTAAAATAAATACTTCAAAAGTCTAATACTGTGATAAACTAAAATCTGATTACTTGAAAAATAACGGGAAAAGTATTTAATTTTAAAAAAACCCAGGTCCCATAAATACTTCACATTGATTTCACTTCTATAGTCAAATACTCACCACGCAATCCACCGGTTTGTTCAAAAAGCCCGTGTAATTTGCATAGAACCAGAAAATATGACCGACTTTCATCTCCTTAAAATTTTCTTTTTTTGTTGCAAATTTATTTTTTATTTTTTCAACAAACCTTGACTACTCTAGCAAACAATTCCTCCGGGAGCCCAATGTCAGCGCTCTGAGAATATGTGATTTTTGAACAAAATTTAAAATTATTCACAAGAAAATAGCACATTTTCTCATTTAAGACAGACTGAAAAATCAATTTAAATTTTTCTTGTGAAAAATTTACATTAATGACAAGTTCATCTGTTGAAAACTTTATTTGCCCTGAGGGGACTGTTTCAAAAAGTATGGAAAGACAATTTTCAAATTTTAAAAGATAGTCCGGCCCTCGGCTCTAAAATTAGATTTTTGTATAAAAAAAGAAAGTCTTACCTTAATTTCAATTTTCTCCATGTGTAAGGGCACTTTCTTACGAGGACTATTTTTAATAATATTGCAAGAAAATTTACAACATTGTTCAAATTTTGCGTATTTTGAATAATCAAACTGAAATTATACATTATTACGTTTAAAAATAGATTACCTTTTCGTAAATAATTATTTGTAATCCATAAGGTAGTTTGATAAAAGGGATTGAATAGAGAAGTACCTGCTATAAAAATAGAAATTTCGTGGTTAAAGGGACCGTCAGGGGCCTTTTCGAATTGGCAATGGATAGTATGCAAATCAAGTCTATTCAATTGAAATCTTTTTCTTGAACACCGCTCCAGCCAACGGTCATGCGCAAAATACCTGCCAAGTCTTCATAAAAATGCGAATTGGAAAAGGCCCCTGACAAGCCCTTTAGGCTCAAGTTGAAAGAAATTTAATTGACTACTTACCCTTTCCATTTTAATGTCAGGAAGATGATGACAAATTGAAAAAAAACACAGATTCAAATTTTTGAAAGCAAAAGCGCAAGAACTATCGTTTTTTTGTGGATCACAAGCGGAAATGCATTTAACTGTGATAAGATAACGTGTGACAGAATATTATGATGTACTCCCCGCTGTTGATATTTGAATTCATTTTTCCTTAAAGGGACAGTCAGGCGGGTTTTACAACATTGGTCCAATCAAGAGAGAAAAATTCGCTGATCATGAAAATATATATGATCATGGATAGAAAATTCACCGTTTTCGAGAAAATACGCTTCAAAGTCGTCAAAAACGGGTCTCCGTCTACAGATTTGTAGACGGGCTGTGCGCCCTGCGTGTCCGGCATTTACACGACATGCTGATGAGCAGAATTTTATTCTAATTGGCTGAGAAAGCACGGAAACGAGGAAAGTGCGAGACAATTTAGAATAGTTAATTCGCATAATTTTCCGTAGCCGATCGAAAAAGAAATAAAAAGCCCCCTTACTGCCTCTATAACGTTTGAAGGAACTCCAACGACCGAAAAATCGGCCGTTGGCACTTTGCCAACGACCCATTCCAAATTTCGAGTTCCCGCCACGAAAGCATTTGCAAAGTGCCAAGACTATCGAATGCGCGTTTTTTTTTGCAAATGACCGGTTGTTTATCAGCTCCTTCCGTGGCAGGACTCTTTGTCCAAATGCAGAAAATGGGGCGGGGCTTGGCAAAGTTCCAGTTCTGTTTTTGAAGTGACCCGAGTTCCCATTTGGAAAGGCCGTGTCACTCCTTTTCAAAAACCGCTGAAGTAGGATTGGCGGGCACAAGTGATGTTTAAAATTTAATTTCTTTGTTAATTTGCTGTTTTGTTTATGATTCCTCATAGTTAGTCACGGATATGATTCGAATTCCCTTTGTTAGCCAATCAACGTTTAATCGCTTTTCCGCTTGGGACCTTTAAAATAAGAAAAAGCGATCTCGTCGCTTTGTTTTTCAGCATTTTTATCCACCTTGCCTTTAAATCACGATGTTGACTTTGAGAAAACCAATTAGAAGAGTGAGTGATCAAAATCTATGTTAGGAAAAATCTATTTCATTTTCAGAGAAATGCGGATATTCCCATTCTTTCGTCGTTCGAGGAGCTGCCCTACTATTTACAAACATGCATTTATGAGAAGGTAGCATTTTCTAAACATCCTGGACATTTTTTTCAGTTTAATTATCTACAACTCGTGATTTTCGAGCATTGTTGTGAATATAGCTTTAATTTGGGCACGAACATCGCTCGTAGGAAAGTTCCATTGCAATTGGAGGATCTGGAAATTCAAGTAAGAAATTTGATTTTTGTTTTTATAACTTAAAAATTCATTATTACAGTGAAATAGAATTTCGATCGATTCTTTCAAAAATACGACATTCTAAGAAATTCAGGAAAAATTGATTTTTGGTCCCGCATAGGTATGTTGTAGTTACTCGGCTACTTTTACCCTGGTTCTTACTCGGCTCGATTTTTATAATAATTGTCGTTAAATTATTTTCAGAAAAATTATGTTTTGATTACCATTTTTAAATTTTCTTTTTGTTGTTGCAAAAACAATTTTTTTGGGGTCTCGTGAAGAAAAATAAATTTTTATTTAAAAATTTCGAAAGCATTCCATCAACTTGATTAAGAAAAATTGTGTTTAAAATATGCCGCACTGACCAACCAATTTTGACTTTTTCATATTCTTTTTGTTTTTCGTTTGCTAAATTGTGTTTGTGCTTTATTGAAAACGATTTCAAAAATAAAAGGTCAAACTTTCGGTGAATGCAGCTGTTTTCAGCGTTCATAGTGCCGTTAAAAACACTGTAAATCTTTTGCTTTTTTTCGATTGTTTTTCTGAGTTAAGGTATCCCGGGGTCAACTATCGTATAATTTCCGATTATTACATCAAACTAGTGCGCTACAAAAGGGGCGTGGCCGCTTTTTGGCCGCTATTTGGGATAGGCGAGCAGTATATTTCTCAACAAAAGCCCTAATTTAATCGGCACGTTTCCGGTCCCAAATTTTGCAATGGATATTTAATTTTTCCGTTACCTAATCAAAAACTTATAGGATGAATACCTGCGATATGGCGACTATTACCACCTACACATGGAAAAATGCTCTCAAGATCTTATTCAGTTTTCCGTCGAGCGACTTGTTGTAAAGGTACTGTTTTTGAATTTAAAAATTCATAACTACATTTGTAGAATACCCTCACCTTGGAGCTATACAAATTTATTTTGAGACATTTCAAATCTTGCTCTGCTATCCATTTTCACTTTAATGTCTTATGCGATGCAGATTTGTTTGTCAAATTGGTCAAAGTTGGTTTGAATGCGACTCCGTAACAATATTTTTAAGGATCTGAACGTTGATAAAGTCACCTGTGAGTTTCTGGGAAACTACATCGATTTTGCAGGAGAACCGATGGATTGCGAGGTAAATTTTTGACGCTTTTAAAACAAAAAGCAAAAGGTCAAAGTGTGCCATCCATTTTTTGTTCAGGTGCTATCTTAAAATAAATGTGATAGTCGGCTTTTCGTTAGATATTATAATAACCCTCAATTTATTGAAAATCTTTTTACTTTGGGTACATTTATTCAAATTGCGTGCATTTTTTCGGCTATATGTGGCCATTTTTACATATTCAAGTGGATTTTTAACAAAAATAGTCGTCGATATTTTCGGTTTTTAAAATCTTATCCGATGCGAAATAAAACGTAGATTTAAAATATGAAATCTATTTTTTCCAGGCTTTCATAGTAAAATGTCGAAAACCCCAAAAATCCTGTTTTTCAAAGATGAAGGCTCTCTTTTCATACAATGAGAAATAACAAAAGGTTAAATTGAATTTCCAACAGAATAAATTTTTCAGATTGAAATTTCGATAACTTTGAAAATTTTACAGTACCATTTTTATGCATATACCGTAACCCGGGCTAAAAAAATCGATGTGGCACCAAGCGCATCAGTATTTTAAGACATAAGAATGTTATATACAAAAAATCAGCTGATTCCAAGACACTTTTCAAAAAATAAAATGTCCTATCCTTTATAACAAAACCCTTTCGTGTCCGTCGTGGTGTAGTCTATCGGCGGAACCCCACGTATATTTCCACCGAGTGAGAGGGTGAGATCGGCCGTAGGCCGACGGTCATGTGCTTTAAGTCAGTTTCACGGCCGAAGGCCGGGTAATAAGTGGCCGTAGGCCACGAACATTGCGGCCGCAGGCCGCCGAAATAAGCGGCCAAAGGTAGGCACCGCAGAGGTGGCCCCGGCGGGGGCAATCCGAAATGGTAAGAAAATATGGTTTTCAATGCTCGCGCGCGCATTTTTCTCCTTTTCGACTATTTAAGCAAAGAATATGGGGTAAAATTGCACGAGAAAACCAATGGAAGTGCTCTTTTGGCAAATTGTTGACTGAATCTTGCCGAAAATCGCTGTTTTTGGAGATTTTTGACCATTACTCACGAACCATAGCGATAGCATGAATTCTCAAATCAATTTTCTTCGAAGTTAAACTATTTTAATGAAATAAAAAAATAAAATCAAAAATTCGTTCTTGCACAAAAAAAATTACAACGGATTTTGTTGTTTATACCACTCCTATTCAAGTGTGGAGGCATGTGTAGTCTCTGAAGTGTTTTGATTGTTATAAAACAGCAAACTCTAAAAAATAACCGTTAGGGTGTTCATACGTGGTCCGAATCCAACCACTACTTTCTATGCGTTTTTGCATTTTGGTCGATTGTGTGAGATACAGACGCGTAGCACTCATTATCGTTACATATTCCGATCATTTGGATTTTTTGCTTTATTTAAAGAAGGAATATAGAAAATTCCATCCTTGCAGTCGCTCGCAAATTAATTTTAAATATACAAGTTTATACAAAATTGGCGACTATCCGCGCTCTATTACCAAATACCGTATCCAGACCCTTTTTGAAAACGGCTATTTAAACCTGTATTTTTATTATTTCTGAGATAAATTTGGTACCAAAAATACGAGAAAAATATGAAAAACCCATTTAAAACATACATACATGTAAATTCTCTTAAACAGATGGATTCCGCATTCAGGCAGAAAGTATGTCCGTTGTTTAGCAGAGCTTGTGCCCGGTCAGACAGACCCCGCCCAACCACGGCGACAATGCAAAAAATCGGGTTCAAATTCGGGCATTCAAAGTGGAATATCTCGCTTCGTTTTGGATGAAATTTCAAACTGTAAAAAGAAAAAGTTTAAGTTATGAACTTATCTTGCGTTATATCGAAATTAAAAATCCAAAAATTTATTTTTAAATTTTGGTCTGCGGTCCCTAGCCAAAGGCGGCGTGTTTATGCGGTCACAGGCCGCGAACCAGGAGGGAGCGTGCCGTAGGCGGGCCTACCCTCCTGGTGTATGTAATAAGGGCCCGGCTCAAATATTACAGAGACGATGTCTTAGATAAAAAAAATATTTTTCAGCTTTCCATTGGTAGGAAAAACAAAGTCTCCGTCGATGTTGTATGGAATATGAAACCCAGAATATTGAACGTTTGTTGTCATGTTCCAATCTTGGAAATCATGCGTAAAGTGAAGGTAAGATATTTTTTCCGTTTACTTCAAAAGTACTTTTTAAGGAACACATAGACTATTCTGATTTGAAGAGAATAAGAACTTTCGGGAACAATCATACCATACCATCACTGGAAGACGCTTTATTCGAGCTCGGTAGGGCTTGTAAGAAGCTCAAGCAAGGAATTACTGGACCGAATGGTGTTCACGAAATGGCTTGGACGGTTATAAGAAACACCGACGCTAAACCGTTTGCTATTATATCCTACTATGTTGGCAGAATTACTATTTCACCCTATTCTTATGTGTTTCCATAAAGAACTAGCGTTGTTTAAAATTAAACCATTCATGATTCATTTTAAGGACACGGGCAAAATATGACAATGAACTTTTGTATGTTTTATTACTTTTGCTTTTTGTGGATGAGAGAAAATGGAGAGAGGGAGAGAGAGAGAGAGAGAGAGAGAGAGAGAGAGAGAGAGCGGGAGGGAGAAAGAGACATATATATTAACAAAGTTTTGTTTTTACTTCGGTCCGAACATGCTTAAAACTCGTTCGAGTGTAGATGGGTCCTCAGCACCGAACACAACTTTAAGGTGTATACCGGCGACACTAAAGTGTGTGACTAATGTAGCTTGGGTTTGTAAAGAAAAGTACCTCAACCTTTCATTGTTTGGAAACCTGCAGCTAGATGCTGCACGTTTTTGAAGAAAAAGTACATTAAGGTACCCATTTTTGAAAACCTTGAGAAACCTTGTGCCAATCCTAGTTACTCCTATTTGACGCAATAACAAAGGGATACAGTAACCTTTCGCCTTGCAAATGAAATGTCCCAAAAAAACAACACAAAACAATCCAAAATTGATACAATTAGCCAATTACGAAGGAAAATACCGTGCCGCCGAAAATGTTGTACGCAGTGCCCAACTAGGACTATAGCAAACATGCAGCAGGTTTTCACATTGGTACCTCAAGGTACTTTTTTTAAACCAAGAGCATCTAGATGCAGGTTTTAAAACATTGTTACCTTAAGGTACGCTCAGAGCATGCCACAATTTGAATAACAAAATGTTGCTACAAAGTTTAAAAAACAAAATGTTGGTACGCTCGGAGCGTACCTTTAAAAGTGTTCTAAACTTTGTTTAAAAAAATAGAAACGGGGTGTTTTTATAACTGCACAATTATCACGTTTGTGAAAAAAAAACCACCAAACAATTCCAATCACATTTGAAAGCGAAAATAACAGCGGTCCCGAACGGATAGTAGAAAAGCCCGCTTTTATAAAAAAGCAAAGCCCAAAGCAAACTCGGCCATTCATTTTCAATATTCTTTCGCAGTCTTCTCAAAAAACTATGAACGAGGTAATAAAAAAGTTTATGAAATTTTGTTGTCACTAATATTTTTTTTGTAACAAATTATTTCAGGAACAAATCCACATTTCAAATCTACCCTACCCTGTTCAAACCGAAATTGTGAAAAAGGTAAAGATTAAATATATTAAAACTTGTGAAATGTGTTTCAGTTTGAATACCAACATTATGCTGTTTTTGAGGAATCCTCCAGTTTTTTTACCCATTTCTCTGTGATGACGTCAGCATTAACTTTCCCTATGACTATTGGCAGTATTTGGATCGAAGTTTAAATATTCTCATCATATTTACAAATTTAAATTTAGAAAGAAGCAATGTTTTATGGAAAAAATGGCGAACGTGTTAAAATTCCGGATGATGCAAAAATTCGGTTGTCACTTAATTTGATATTACTCCAGGTAAAGTTTTTTCGAAAAATAAAAAGGGGAAATACATTAGAAAAACATTTTGTAAAAAATTTAGAAAAAAAATTAATTTTCAAATTTAAAATTTCAAACACTACTTTTTCGAGATTTAGGAGAAATTTTTGTAATTTTAAATCCGTATGTGTAAAAGTCGATCAGTGACATATAAAAATCCGACTTTTTAAAAAATATTCTTCTATAAAATATTCGTTTTTTTTTTTTAATATTCTGAAAACTTGCGGAGAACCTCTTTGTAACCCAAACAAGAATTTCTGAAACTTTTGGACCCGGTTAAGCCTTCCTTTTTTCCCCTTCAACTTTTAGGCCCTAGTCATTTTTTCCCGGGTCACGTAGATTGAAGTTGGATATTGTGAAACATAAAAGTTTTCCAAAACGGTAAGTTATATAGATTTTCTAACAGGAAAGTCTCTTCTATTTCCAGAAAGATTCCGAGTAGAAAATAATACGATTTCTCTGAAAATGAAAAAAAAATATGAACAAAAAAAGGCAAATTTTTGGAGTTTTTTCAAGTTCTTCAAAAATTTTCATAAACGGGAAACGGCTTAGATGCTGAGATCGTGTTGCACAACTTTGCATTTAACACCAACGAAATCAGTGGATACTAGTAAATTCTCAAAAATTCGTTTGAAAAACTACGACATAAATTTTATTTGAGATTTCACTATCCTCTGATTTCTTTGGCGTAAAAAGCATTTTAGCAATCAAAGTTAGCCAGCCGTTTCCTGTTTTTGAAAATTTTTCGGAGAACAAAAATTCAACAATTTGCCTTTTTTGCTCATATTTTTCCATTTTTGTAGAAATCGTATATTTTCTACTCGGAATCTTTCTGGGAATAGACTTTCCTGTTAGAAAATCTATATAACTTACCGTTTTGGAAAACTTTAATTTTTCACCATATCCAACTTCCATCTACGTGACCCGGGAACAAAAAATTACCATGGCCCAAGAGTTTCAGAAAATATTATTTGGGTAATAGGGAGGTCGCAAGTTTTCAGAAATTCAAATTTGTCTTTATAAAATTCATTAATGAGACGGATTTTGGAACTATTTTGGGTCCTAAACAATTATTTTTCACAGTTTCAGCCAAAGCCAATTTTCCTAACAAGGGTAGTCGTTTGGGTCTTGGTGTCCAAATCAAACGAGACCCATAAATTTGTATAGCCTATCCCATGGGTATTAAGGGATAAAAGTCCGATTTTGCTGACCGTTCACCATATTCGAGAAAATCGCATTTCAGAATTGAGGGTTTTGCGTACTGGGCGCCGCGGCCTGTATAAAAGGCGACGGCCGCGGAGTGAAAACAGTGGTCCAGTCACCGATTGGTGAGGGCGCTAGTGTGACACGCTAGAGGTTGCTAGATCGAATCCCGGTATGAGTAAATTTCTTTTGCTTTCTATCTTCGACATGTTTACGACTTTTGAGATAATTTTACAAGTTTTCAAAAAAAAAATTTTTTTTTTTTTTTTTTGATTTTCTTAGAGCACAATTGTAACCGTCGTGGTTATTTTTGCGCAGGGGAATTCGTTTGTTATTGTAAGACTATCTTATTTCCTTGTAGCTCGAGAATGGGGGCAATCACTCTTAAGTATAGTTTAAAAATCAATTTTGTCATTTAATATTTTCAACAAATTTATGAAAAATGGCCATTTTCAACTCTAAAACTGCAGGTTCCTTTGACCGATCCGTTGTGCTCTGTGATCCTAGAAAAAGTACAAGACTGTTCTACTATCTGGCCCCAAACAATCGCATGTTCAGCCAAAAATCTCTGCAATTTGGTTTCCGTGAGTTCGGTTATCACTTTCCACAGTTTAGCGAAACTTTTTCAGAAATTAAAAATAATAAGGATGGACATCAGTGAAATAAAAGCAGTCTATTTGAAAAATCATTTTTTACCATGCCACGTAAGTATGACTACATATTACTTAAATCTGAAGGCTTTTAGTTAAATATCACCGCCCCATATGGATATACCATTTATGAACTACTTCGTATGAACGTTAAGGAATTAAGCACAGTTATTCTAGATAATCCGACAGAAGAAATTTTCAGGGAACTTAAGGTTTGTTGTTCTTTTGTGAATTTTGTAATTTTACATCTTAGCAAATAGTAGAATCGTCAGAAAAGGTGTTCCACAAGAGGCTCATTGGGAAAAAAATTACACTTCAATCGGTCCAAAATGCCATTCGACTACTTGGCGAAGCTTGCACTATTAACGGAATAAGCGATCGTGAAATAAACAGCTGGCTTCTTAAAAGAAGCTGGCAAGAGAAGCCTTTCCTCAAGATTTCTCACGGATATACAGATGGTTATAAAACCATTTTTCTATGTCCGTTAAGCCAATAAGCTTAAATAAACCTGTTCCAGTGAATGTTCGCGAGTGTGCGTGTGCGTGTGCGTGTGCGTGTGCGTGTGCGTGTGCGTGTGCGTGTGCGTGTGCGTGTGCGTGTGCGTGTGCGTGTGCGTGTGCGTGTGCGTGTGCGTGTGCGTGTGCGTGTGCGTGTGTGTGCGTGTGCGTTCTATCTCTAAACCGGTTCTTTGTGTAACATTTCTTCTCTTTTTATTAACAAAACTGATAATTTCATCGTGGTAGAGAGTTGAGCAAAAAGGAAAGTGAGGAGAGGCAGTGGAGCGAAAGACGAACACCCGTGGCTACAACTGCGATTGCTGGAGGCGGGACGAAGGCCGCCGACGGACGGATTCCCGACGGCCGTAGGGCAGACGGTAACATGAACAGGAACAAACCTAAAATTTCGAAATTTAGTGGATTTGTTACAAATTGCTTACCGATATATTGTCAGCCAAGGGCAATCCGTAAGGGTCTGATTCTTCCGATTCGTCGTCGTGTTCACGTACACGAACGAGACCCTTGCGGGCGAGTTCTGCTTGCCTGGAAAGGAAAATTCAATAAAATATCTTTCAATGAAATTTCGAAAATTTGCACCACTTACTGTTCATCTCGTTTTTCGTCCTCGGTGTTCATTGTTAGGAACCGCAGCACGAGGAGGTTCATGGCGGCGGAAATGACAGTGAGACCGAAGAGAATGAACACCAGGGAGAAGACCACATACTCCGGTTTGTTCTGGAGGGCTCCGCCCTTTTGGAGGGCTACGAAGTCGCCAAAACCTAGAAAGAAGACATTTATTGAGGTGAAAACAACACCTCTCTTTCCCTGTTTTGTTCCGCTTCTTTCTGTCCTATTTCCAAATTTTAATCTTTTCTAGCCTGTTTGGAGTGTGAACAACGTCATTTTTTGGAATTTGGTCCCCCTTCCTCTTCTCTCTTTTTCTTTCGTTGTATGTTTGTCTATCTACCTATAACTTTGTCTATATTTCGTGAAAAAAACTACTTCGAAACAACGTGCCAATGTTTTTCTGTTATTCTTATAATAAAGCGGGCAATATACTCAGGCCGTGTATCCAACCAAAATGGCCAAAGTAGATTTGTTCGACATTTGCGTTAAAAATTAAGTTTCTATCACAAAAGAACAAAACAGTTTTTTCGGCCTACTGTGCGATTGTAGCCAAAAATACACTTTTTTTTAACTTGAAAGTGTTTCATTATTTTGTTGTAAAACATCGGAAGATTTGGCAGATTTAGGTAGATTTACGAAGGACTTGGGAAAAATCGAAATACAGATTACAGAACAATAATTTTTCCCTAAATTTCGGTTCTTTTATTATAATGAAAATTTAAAAGAACGGCAAACTATGTATCTTTGCGGTTCTTACAAAACGAAATAAGTGTAGGCCAAATTGGGTGGTCTAATTTCTTGTTTATGTGCAATATGCAAAGTCGAACGCCTAAAAATGTGTTTCAGATAGTTTTTGTAACAATTTTTTTATGCGATGCGTAGGAAAAATAGTTGGTCAATGAAACTAACTTTTTTGAAACGTTATTTTGTAGAGAACTTAGATGAAACATTATAACTTTCAACCGTGCCCTGAGGCACCAAATAAGCTTCGGCTTCGATTTTCAAATCATAGAAGGGTTTCAGGTCAATTTTTTCAGTATGAGGCGGCGCTTTTTCATTTGTTTGAGTACGACCTTTCACAGGCTTTAAACTTTTACAAGACGTTGCAAATTTGTGTTATGAAATTTCAAAAACGGTACATGAAATGTACACTTACCAATAGTTGTAAGAGTAGTGAAGCAGTAGTAGAGACTGTTGAGGTAAGACCAATTCTCATACTTGGCAAAGGCCAGTGCTCCGATGACTGTGATGAGTAGACCCCAACCGGATGCTACTTTTATCAAATCTCCTGAGGTTACTCGGTCGTCGCGTTTTAGAGCCTGGAATTTGAAAAATAGGAAAAATTGAAAACGTGGGAAACTCACTCTTCTTGCGCATCGAAGAAGTTTGGCGGCAAAGGTGTTCATTCGCTCACCTGAAAAAATATAATTTAAAACAATGAATGTCTCATTTCAATGTCTCACCTGTGAGCTCTGTGAATCTCTCTCTGTCTCTCTCTCTCTCTCTCTCTCTCTCTCTCTCTATGTTTCCTCCGTTTTCTTCTTTTTTTTACCCAAATTCAAAAGACAACAATAAAACATATGAAAAAACTGACCAATACTTTGGAACATGACGAGACCGAGAGGAATTCCAGCTAAGGCGTAGAACATACAGAAAACCTTTCCTCCCGTTGTCATCGGGGTACTGTGACCGTATCCTAAAATGCATCACATTTTTAATTTAAATAATACATTTAGAATTTGAATTCTTTTTGTTTCCCTAGTTTTCATTAGTTTTTAACACGAGGCATTTTGCCCAACAAAAAAAATCAGAAAACCGAAAACTTCCAGGTTTGAAGAATTAGAAATTAAATTATATAATAAGTCAAAACAAAAAAAAACGCATTTGTTTTGTTTTTATAACAAGTTCAGTATGAAATCTCTACCACTACCTTAATTTTTATTAGATTCGAAACACGGGGTTTCACATTAACGGTTTTTGTAGGTTTTCGGTTCGCTTTTTTGACGATTTCTGTCCGTCTGAATTCCGAATTTCACGAAAAAATAAACATTCTTCCTAAAGAAAATTGCCATTTATTATATAGTTTTTTTTCACGTTACATATTTTAGTATCTTTTTAAATAAAGTTTATACTAGTTATAAACCATTTTTGGCAAGATAGTCGAAAAACAAACGATTTTGAGATTGTTTTTGCAATTTCTCGTATTAAATCTATTTAAATACTTTTTAGGCCAGATAATCCAGGTAGATTAAAAACAAGTGTTTTGTTTAAATTACGTTTGTAATGAAAGTGCAAGAAAAGACTACAGTAACGAAGACCCAAATCGAAAGCCATTTTTTCAAGATGTTCCAAATTTGAATATCTTTTAAGTTTAAAGTTGGCAATAAATGAAGCTTTTACAAAAGCATATTACAAATTTAAATAAGATATAAAAAAAATTTAAACAACACCAACCTATCGTTGTAATAACAGTTGTGGCAAAGTAGAAGGCTCCGCTAAACTTCCATTGAAAACCGGCTTTGTGAGGAATGCTCTTGATGATTGTAGCCTAAAATGAATTTGGTTTCAAATTTTAAAAAGCATAGTGTAAAAAAACTCAAACCACCCACTTCTAACACTTCGTAATCGGCCTCTGTCATGTTGTACTTGCTCATAAGCCGCGTCCGCACCTGCGACACCAGCGCCCTCTGAAACTCCAGACGTAAACAGGCACTATTGACACTTTAAACAAAAATGTATCATTTTGTACTGAATGAACTATTGTTTTCCAGTTCTTCCGGTCAGCCAGCTGCTCGTACGTGGTGAGTATCGCTTCCCCCCTCGGCACATCGATCAGCGCTCTTACATCTGCTGCGGGTCAGTCGAAATGCGGCCACAACAACGGCACACGCGGGTTGTAACACGGGGGTGACTCGGGTTTCAAAAGGAGCAGGGTGGGTCATGCAAACTACTTTCTAGAGAGAAAGAAAGAGTGTGTGAGTGTGTGAGTGTGTGAGTGTGTGAGTGTGTGAGTGCGTGTGCGTGTGAGTGTGCGTGTGCGTGTGCGTGTGCGTGTGCGTGTGCGTGTGCGTGTGTGTCTGCATGTGTCCCCTCACCTGTTGGAGCTCGTTGTCGGACTCGAGGGCGTCGAAAACGGCGGCGCCCACGAGGAGGTACGTGAAAGTGCAGACGATGAGCGAGAGGGTGCGGACGTTCTGGCGTTTCATGCCATGCCCACGTCCACACTTCTACTGCCACCCCTGAAAAAGAAATCATTTTAAAAAAAAATGTTTGAAACTTTTGACATTCACAAAACTTTTGGAGAAGCTGGAATGCTTGCCAATCGTACCTTGATGATTAAATGTGATTCAACATTTTGATATTGACATTCAAAATGCCCATTCTCCCATCTAAATAATAGTACACAAAAGGGGCGTGGCCTATTATGGTAAATTTCAATTAGCGAAGAGTATACCACCAGCCTTTTAAAGAATAACATAGACATACACATGTCTATGTTATTCTTTAAAAGGCAAGTTACCCTATATTTCACTAGGGGAGGACTCATTTTCATTTGCAAAAGCATTTTTATACTTTATAAAATTTCAAAATACATTTGAAAATTTGAAAATGTAGATTCGACACGAATTAACGAAGAAATACTTATGTGGAGAAACCCCAGAACGGTGGGATTTCCGGTTGAAATCGACGGGAAATGTTTAAAAGGAGAATTTGTGAATGTTTATAAAAAACGCTGGTAGAATATGAAAACTTTCCAGAAAATACTGAAAGTTTATAAAATGTCGAAATTTTGCGCTTTCGTTAATGAAATTTAAAGATTCGTTTTAAAAGCCGAAAATTTCCCAACAAAATTCTCGACAAATTGCATAAGCAAAAAATTAAGTGAAGACCTAATCAATATATTTAATTTCAAGCGTCGCCTTCTTTACGAAAAAAATACGAATTGAAAATTAATTTTAAAAAATAAGTTACATAGCAATTTATTTGGGTAAATTTAAATTGCCTAAATAGAGTTCGAAAATCAAAAAAAAATGTTTTGCTAGTTTTTATCCTAACGTAGAAATTTTTACTCGGAATATAAAGCTACGTCCTTTAATTTTTCATTTTCTGAAAATTACGGCAGAATTGCGTTCAACGTTTTAACTTGAAAATTTAAATTTTTGCGAAGATACGGTATGACTACAGTACTCCTACAGTGTCTACTAACCCTCGGACGTGTGGATCGTACGTCTTCTAAGGGGAGAGATGTTGTTTGGTTTGGGGAAAGAAGGGGGCGGTTGGACCTGCTGTCGGGAGGAGGGGCTGGGCTGCTGGAATTAAGGAAGGCGAGAGAAGTGTAAGAGAAGAAGAGGGCCGGCGGCCGGCGAGAGGCGCAGACAGCCGGCCGCCAAACGGCCGACCGAGGCATCTGGAGGGAATTAAGGCCGCTACCACCGTTTTCATAACTTTCGACCCCCGACTGAAGCACTCGTTTACAACGACTCAGGCGGTGGAAGGCAGGGGAGAGGGGAAACGGATATTCTAACTCTCAAGACAGCGAACAATATTTGTTTAGGCTCCACCTAAATTCACACAATTTTTAAGAGGCACTGCATAAACAAAAACAGTTTTTCTGGACATAAATGAGTAGATCTCATTCTTTTGAATCAGAAAAATGTCCCATTTTCTCTTTTTTTTTTTAGCGGAAAGAACCAAATTTGGAGCGCCTGAAGTTTTTTCTCTCGAAAATCATTTAATAGCGACATTCTGCGTCTCGCTTTTTCCCGCACTCTCTCACTTTTCTATGCCACTGTGCACCCTTTGCATTGCTCGGCCGTGTCTGCGCCCGTTGCAGTCCAAAACATATAAAAGATGTCGAATTCTGACAAAGTTTTTGATTAATTAAATATGTTTTTTTCAACATCAACAGGAAATTCAATTTTAAAATATTTAAAACTTTTTAAAATATCTTTAAAATAATTAAATTTTTAATTTTTAAAATAATTAAATTTTTAATTTTTAAAATAATTAAATTTTAAAATATCTGACAAATCAATGATGTTGTTATTAAAAAGATTTGAAAAATGAATTTTTACGAGGTACTTGAAGTGCAATGTTTCACGAAGTCGTCTCTGTAAGAGTAGACCAGTGACTTAGAAAAAATCGAAATTTCTGAACACTCAAACAAGAATTTATGAAACTTTTGGACACAATTTATTTTTTATGTCCGGGTAACGGAAATTAAAGATGAATACGAGGAAAAAAGAAATTTCGCGAAAAAGGTTGATTAAATATGTTTTTTTCAACATCAACAGGAAATTCAATTTTAAAATATTTATAACCAAACAAATTACGATTTCTTGGCATTAAACAGCCTAAGGGCAAAAAACGCTAAATTTTGAATTTTCGAAGCTCGAAAAATGCAAAAAATGGGTACTTTTATAGGAAAAGGATTGTTGGTCAATAAACATGTTTATCACAAATACACAAAAAAATCTCTGCCATTCTGTACGAAATGAACAATTTTGAAAGATTTCCTTAAGAATGTACGTAAAAAGTATTTCAAACCAGTGTGTTTCGCCATTTCGATAGACTGATGGCGAACCACACGCATTGAAGAACTAAGTAATGCCTTAACATGTGAATTCAATAAAACAGGGGGGTACAAATGAGGCCTCAAAATATATACCTTAAGGTCACATCTCAGGTAATGCGGCTTTGACGTGTTGGCAGGCGTAAAGGTGTGCAGAAACAAACAAAAACCGCTTTCTTCAGCTTGCTTTCGCTGAAGATTGTCTAAATTTGAATGCGTTCTTTTCTTACTAATTAACATGCGCTTCAACCAATAAAAGCGATTATCTGGGTCACTTTCCTCATTTCGTCTCCGTCGACATGTCAAAGCGGTTGGCTCAGTCTCCCGACTCTACGGATACCCCTGTAGGTTTAGTTTTTAAACGTTTAGAGAGACAGAGAGACAGAGAGACAGAGAGACAGAGAGACAGAGAGACAGAGAGACAGAGAGACAGAGAGACAGAGAGACAGAGAGACAGAGAGACAGAGAGACAGAGAGACAGAGAGACAGAGAGACAGAGAGACAGAGAGACAGAGAGACAGAGAGACAGAAAGACAGAGAGACAGAGAGACAGAGAGACAGAGAGACAGAGAGACAGAGAGACAGAGAGACAGAGAGACAGAGAGACAAAGAGACAAAGAGACAGAGAGACAGAGAGACAGAGAAACAGAGAGACAGAGAGATAGAGAGACAAAGAGACAGAGAGACAAAGAGACAAAGAGACAGAGAGACAGAGAGACAGAGAAACAGAGAGACAGGGAGACAGAGAGACAGAGAGACAGAGAGACAGAGAGACAGAGAGACAGAGAGACAGAGAGACAGAGAGACAGAGGCAGAGACTTCTTCGTTTCAGCACTCCCTCGCCCCGTACAAGAGTTCCTTCTCCAAAGTTGGGTCCTCCTTATCAAATCAGGTTTCTTACGATTTCCCGCTCAGAAAACCAATTTGCTCTTAGGCCAGGAGCCGAAAGAAGAAAATCTATCCTTCTCCTGATGATGTTGGTGGCTCTGGCTATCCTTATCCTTACAAGAACAGCAGTTACTCTGGAAAGACTGGAAGCAACAAGAACGAAGGAGACCCTAAGCCTTCTAAGAAACGTGTAAAGTCGAAGCTTCAGTAAGGTTTGAAGAAAAATTGAGAGTGATTCAACTTCAGACGAGTCAAATTGGCGGTTAAGATTGCTTTGGGATTGGTTCTAGTTGCCGGTGGAGTATTGTGTGCGAATATTTTGAAGGAAACGCTCATGAAACACTTGGAAATGGTGAGTCTATTTTTCTACATTTAAACTTACACACTCACTCACACACTCACACACTCACACACTCACACACTCACACACTCACACACTCACACACTCACACACTCACACACTCACACACTCACACACTCACACACTCACACACTCACACACTCACACACTCACACACTCACACACTCACACACTCACACACTCACACACTCACACACTCACACACTCACACACTCACACACTCACACACTCACACACTCACACACTCACACACTCACACACTCACACACTCACACACTCACACACTCACACACTCACACACTCGCACACTCACACACTCACACACTCACACACTCACACACTCCCACACTCACACACTCACACACTCACACACTCACACACTCACACACTCACACACTCACACACTCACACACTCACACACTCACACACTCACACACTCACACACTCACACACTCACACACTCACACACTCACACACTCACACACTCACACACTCACACACTCACACACTCACACACTCACACACTCACACACTCACACACTCACACACTCACACACTCACACACTCACACACTCACACACTCACACACTCACACACTCACACACTCACACACTCACACACTCACACACTCACACACTCACACACTCACACACTCACACACTCACACACTCACACACTCACACACTCACACACTCACACACTCACACACTCACACACTCACACACTCACACACTCACACACTCACACACTCACACACTCACACGCTCACACGCTCACACTCACACACATACTCACAGACTGCTTTAGGACAGTGTGTGGAACCTTCATCCTCAGCCAAAAGTGGTCACGGCCGACAACTTTCTCATCGCCTCCTCTTCCGAATCTTGTAACGAATGGATCAAGTATGAAATCTAGAAGGCTCCGGTACCACAATATTTCAGAACTGTAATGGTTATGAAGACAATGAAACTCCCTACTGTTGCTGCGCTAATGAGCCTTTGCCTCGCAGTCGCCGAACCACACAACAGCGGCGCAGGAGCTCACGCCCTTTCAGTTTATGTTGATGCGTACGATCTTTAACAATCACCTTAACAAACTATGAGGTTTAGGAAGAAGAAGAAATGTCTTCAGACCCAAGGGCACTACATGATTGGAAAGAATTTGGAAGAAACGGTTGACGCTGTTAGGCTGGAATACAAAAATCACCTTCAAGGTGAGTGTCTCTGTCTCTGTCTCTGTCTCTGTCTCTGTCTCTGTCTCTGTCTCTGTCTCTGTCTCTGTCTCTGTCTCTGTCTCTGTCTCTGTCTCTGTCTCTGTCTCTGTCTCTGTCTCTGTCTCTGTCTCTGTCTCTGTCTCTGTCTCTGTCTCTGTCTCTGTCTCTGTCTCTGTCTCTGTCTCTGTCTCTGTCTCTGTCTCTGTCTCTGTCTCTCTCTCTCTGTCTCTCTCTCTCTCTCTCTCTCTCTCTCTTGATTTTTCCCTTTAGGTCCGTACTCTGTCGCTATGCCTGGTTTCATTTCAAACCTTATCGGCTATGCTAGACTACAGAATTACGATGCCAACGATATTCAAGAGTTCAAAAATTCCATCTCTGCTTTTAACGCAGTGGTAAGTTCCCCTCCCCTCAAAAATACTCTTTTTATAGTTAAACGGTAATTATCTACCCGTCTCGGAATCAATGTCCAACGCAGTCTTACACTCGGGCCTCGACGCAGCATTCACCTTCATGCGATCCTTTGGGTAAGTTTTCTACATGTTTAAACAACGGTTTAATTTTCAGTTTTACGCATGACGATAACGTTGTTTATCAACAAGGAGATATTTTTCTTGGATCGTCGACATTGCTCGCACATGCTGAACAAGTGGTTGAATATATGACCTTGAACTCTACTCATCCCTACATCCATGTTGCCGAAGTAAGTCAAATTATGCTGAATGCAGCCGTGCCGACTACTTCAGCAATTATCGATTTTTTGTTGCCCAGGCTACATCGGGTTACCAAAAACTTGAATTTCGCTGAAACGCACTAAAACCTTTGACATATGTACTTTTTTCTGAATCATTATGATCGGAAAAAAAAATTCTTGAATTGTGACCTACCATGGTTTCCTGTCATTCAAAAAACGTTTCATGCCCGTTAGAAGAGCTGTTAGAGTTTGATGCATGCAAATATACAAATGTCTAATCATAAGTAGGCAAAGTACTTACGGGGAACCTATTTTGATCAGTTTGGCCAAATAAAACGAGGGGCACATTTTTGAATAGCCATAGGCATCCCATTTATGATTCCGTTTTCAAAATCTGCTGAGCGCACCTGGGATCCGAAATATTTCAACTTTCGTTTTTGGAGGACTAGCATTGTAATCTGATTTTGAATATATCACTTCGGCAGATGAAAGATAAAAATGTGTCTTGGTGGTATAGTGGTTAGCACATGAGGCTCATAATTTTATGGTGGTGGTTCGATTCTAAAGTTTTCCAACCTTTTGCATTTGATTTTTACAGTCACTTTCAGCTCTTTCATTAGAGAACTAATGGAAGTTGGTGAATAAATATTTTAATCTGTTTGCATATACCTCACTTTTTTTGGATTTTGCATCCCGAACGTAAAACAACTGTTGTCTCAAAGAGGGATCTGAAAAAGAATGTAAAAATGAAATGCAAAAGGTTGGGAAACTTTAGACTCGAACCATCTCTTCAAAATTAAGAGCCCCGTGTGCTAACCACTATACCACCAAGACACATTTGTAGCTTTCATCAGCCGATGTGATACATTCAAAATCAGGTTGCAATGCTAATCCTCCAAAAACAAAAGTTGAAATATTTCGGATCCCAGGTGCGCTCAGCAGATTTTGAAAACGGATTCATAAATGGGATGCCTATGGCTATTCAAAAATGTGTTCCTCGTTTTATTTGGCCAAACTGATCAAAATAGGTTCCCTCGTAAGTTATGCAAAAAAGACACGGTAGTCTTTTCAAGCTTGCAAGCCAGACAAAAGAGGTAATTACCGAGATATCCGTCCATGAGCTCCTGCCGCACACCATAATGTTTCTTCATGGACCGTTTGAGGGCACTCCACTGCGACTCGATATTCTGCGTGTGAATGGTTGGATCAAGTGGCGATACAAAATTGTATTTGTGGTTTATAACCTTGTGGTTATAGCCAAGGCCGGTTTTGTTGAGCGTAGCTTTTCCAGCCATTAGTGCATATAGTCGAGCCTAAACTTTTTGTTTAATATTTGGGTGTCAAACAAGGGTGGGAGACGTGTTGGAAGAGGTGAAGGGAATCAGACTGACGGATGACACGGTTGGACCCAATGGCATGGTTTACTGATAATTTTGGAGTACATGGATTGCGAAATGTCCTAGGCCTTTTTAAAGTGTAGGGGGTCTCTCTTCGACCCAAGCGACGGAGCTGTACCCATGTATGCCTCTCGGTGTATGACTGTGAAGCCTACTGACAAAAATTTGGCAGTAATGATAATGTGCATCAGTGAACGAATGAAAAAATTTTTATCAGAAACGACCGTTGAGGTCACTGTGGCAGAATGCAAAGAAGAAAAATGTATGCATATGGAATTTCACCTTTAACTCTTCGGACGGGTAAAATTGCTTCGGACGGGTAAGACAGAATAGAGCCCTAATTTCTAGAAGGAACCACTTTTTTCCGCTCAAAGCCCGCGCTCTGGGTAAAACAGCGCGAGTACGATTCCAGCGTTATGCCAAAGTGGCGCAGTCGGTTAGAGGTCGGGCATGTAAGGGAAAGGTCATAATTTGATTTTTTACAGAAAAATCGGAAATTTCCAAAAAACCTATAGCAACTCGCAATTATAGTTTTCATGTGTGAAACTTTGTAGTTCTTTTGTGGCAACAATATGAGACTTCAAATTAGTCAGAAAACTTTAAAACTACCCTAATACCCCACTATTTCTAGACATAATTTAGAGTTTTAGACCAAAACTTTTGTATGGCCGAATTTTGCAAAATTAAAAAGGTTTTTGTTCTTGTTTCACGAAATTTCCTATTTTCTGGAAGGCCATAACGGGTTTGCTCATGGAATGCTCAAGTTTTTGCTCGGAATAACGAATTTTCACCCTACCGAATCATCAAAATGTTGGAAACACCCGCTAGTAATGGTATTCGCTTTGAAATTTCATTTTAAAGAGTTAGAGAAAGACTGCAGCACAGTTTTAGGCGATTTCACAGCTCAAAACACAAAAAGCAAAAGATTCTCCCCGGCCGGGAATTGAACCCGGGTCTCGCATGTGACAGACGCGGATACTCACCACTATACTACCGAGGACCTGACCCTGATGCATGCTGGCACGTAGACATAGCCGCGCCGGCCTGATAACACTGAAACAGAGCCTCTAAGCAGATTTATACTTACTAAAACGAACGTTTCAAACTGCGATTTTCAGAAATTTAACGCCGATAGTGCTCAAAAATATGCTAAAGGAGCGTATAAATTCGGAGGCCACATATTCGACTACGACGGCGAAGCTTTGAAAATGCATGAAGAAGAATCCAGAGTGCTTCGTGGAAAGAAAACGAATATCAATGGATACATCGTCTGCTCTGCGAATACACCAACGTCTTCTTCTTTCGTCGTTGATGCTCTCAAAAGTCACGCCAGTTTGTTTAAAAACAGATTGGAATAATACAAAACGCGTTTAGAAAGATTCAAAAAGCACGCCGACAAGTCTGATCCTATGAAAATCCTTCACAACGTCGAGTTTTACAAGGATTTGTTTGACACTGTTAATCACACTTCAGGGCTTTTCAAGGATTTTTCGTGAGTTACCAGCAAAATTTTTGCATTTTCTTGACGTCCAAAAAAGCGATTTTTGCTTTTCCGGAGACCCCGAAGAAGCTTTCCAAAAAATTCGGTACAGACGCACCTTTCGATGGTCGGATTTGTTTGGTACCTTTATTTGTTAGGTAAAAACCTAATCAGTTTACGCGGTGACCCTACTACCCCCAGTGGAGGCGCCGATTTCGTACGCGGGTAGGTCGCAGCCAATTCAAAGCTCCAAAATGGCGAAAAACAGCGGTTATCTGTCCTTTGCTGCGAAATAGAGCCGTAAATTGCACTTCTCTTTATTAAACATACAAAATATTTATATTTTAACTATGGTTTTGTAAATTTAACGGTAAATTCAAGAGAACTGAATGTTTTCTTACAAGTTTATAAAGCGGGAATTAGATCTTAGGTTTCCAGTACTATTTTAAACAAAAATGCACTGAATTTCGTCTTGTAAACGCTTTGATACATGTTTAAATAAAAACAAAATAAAATTAACACATTTTACCCGTTTCTTCACTATTTTACTGTCCAAGACGCAAAAAGCAAAACATTCTCCCCGGCCGGGAATTGAACCCGGGTCTCGCATGTGACAGACGCGGATACTCACCACTATACTACCGAGGACCTGTTACATCTGCGAGCGGGCGCTTTGATAAGCCACGCCTTCTGCATAACAATGGACAAACACATCGATCTTGCTAGTAAAGATTTCGTAAATTTGTCTTTTCAGAAAGATCAAAGGCTTCGCACAGGATGATAAATTCGATTTTGAGTCTCTAAAAAATCTCAAGGCACTTCACAAACGCGAGAGGGAAAAGGAAAGCGAGCTGAAGAAAAAGCATAGAAAACGGACATTGGTGAAAATTTTTTGTTACAGAAATACTAAACTTTTTAAGATGGCAGAGACCGAATCCTACGGCGCCAACACTTTTGTAGTCATCGATGTTAAAGAACAGCAGGCTATTGCTTCGGCCGCCTCTTTTGGATCGAGGTTGGAATTTTCTTTCCCAAAAAAGAAGGGTATATAATCAATTTTTCAGTTTGGGTAGTCTCGTTTCGGATGCGGAGGATGTGCATCTGTTCAATAATCTTCTAGCCCATCTTGGAGCAGATTTGGAGCACGTGGGACCGGTTGTCCACCCTCTCCAGCCCCTCATCGCCTATAAGAATGGAACGGTGAGATTTTTGATAGAATAGAGCGACGCAGCTGAGAACCGTATTCTGTAGCGACGCGACTACAGTATCCTTAATTGACGCAACCGTCTACTGTACACAGCCCGCTGAGGCCGGCCGGTTAAAGGGCGGCGCGGAGGAATTCGTGCTCCAACACGAACGCCTCGATTTTAAGAATTTTAATTAAAATTGTCTATTTTTATTCACTTCAACACGAAATTTGCTCTTTTAATGTTGAAATAATAAGAAAACCGTACATTTCACCTAATTAGGGAAAGAAACTGGTCCGGAAATTTAGTTTTCGCGACAAACAGGTGGCTCGTGAAACTCAAACTGGCTGCAACGAACCTGGACGTTCCAGCCATTTTTTTCGAAGGATCTTTTTGTCAACTTTTAGCTCACAACTGCATCTTTTGGAATGAGTTTTTGCTCGAAAATTCATCAAGCCGTCATTTTTAATATTCCATTATTTTGTTAATTGACCATTAAATTTTTATTTTGAATGTTTAAAACATCAAAATAAAAAATAAGCTACGCTATAATACATCGTTTCAACAAAAATAATGCAGAAATAGAGGATTTCGCATTCTGATTACGGTAGTTAAACATCGTGCACGAACTGGCTGCAGCAAGAACGGAACGAATACGACATTATTTTAGGTGTTCTCACAATAAAGCAGTAGCACATACTGACATCTCTTGGAATGAGTTTTGGCACCAATAGTTGTCCGGTAAATCTTCAAGAAAAACACAAAAAACCGTGTAATTTGAGTTGGAAACATTTTTACGCCTCCAAAAAACTCATTCCAAGAGATACAGAGGTGCTCTATCGATCTATGAACTCAGATCATTGGGAAATACAGCAGTTTTCTCAGGTTTGCTGCAGCCAGTTTCCATTGTGTTCCCTTGGCATTGGAGCACGCTTACCGACAGTGCCGTCGCCGCAAGACTTGCGGCGGGGTGTGTGTAGTGCAAACAAGCATGGTATTTGAGCGGCGCGCTTGACTACCGTACTCATTAGAAACGAAGCGTCTGAGTACCGTACTCATAGCAGCTCGCTATCTACCGTACTCATGAGCGGCGCAGCTAACTACCGTATTTTGTATCAGCGATATAGCCGTCGCCAAACGGAAATCGGCGAGAAAAGCCGCTTTTTCTCTGCGTCTCCGCTTTTTGCACGCTCTTTTCGCCTGCGTATCGCACGAATGCTGCATTAAGGCTGTTTTGGCAGGATTCCAAATTGGCGACAGCTATAACTACCGTATTACGAAATGGCTGACTACAGTATTCCTTATGCTACCGTAATCCATAGGAGCGACGCGATTCAATACCGTAATCACTAGAAGCGACGCGGCTGAGTACTGTGTTCTGAATAAGCGACGCGACTAAATACCGTAATTTCTAGGATCCACGAGGCTAACTACCGTAAGTAAAATTAGAAGCAGCCGATAACTGCCCTAACGCAAACAAGGATTTCATTTGAGCGACGTGCATGACTACCGTACTTTTTGGAGCGACGTGGCTGAGTACGGTATTCTGTATGAGAGACACACGGCTAACTATAGTATTCGGTATGAGCGAGGCCTACTGTACCCTATATTACCAAAGTGACTGACTACAGTATTCCTTATGATACCGTAACTCTACACGGCTGAGTACCGTACTCTGTAGGAGCGCCGCCGATAGCTAGGGTACTCAATAGGAGCAACGTGGGTAACATTAAGTATAGTGCCCGCCAATCCTACTTCGGCGGCTCTTGGAAATGAGTGAGATTATTCTGATGTTGTTATTCAAATTTCCCATTACTACATCATAATATTCGCTATAAAAGGGGCGTGGCCTCATTTTGGCCGAAGTCGGATTGACGAGGAGTATACCATATTATACTCCTCGCCCACGGACCTTTCCTAAAGTTTCGATGACCTGCACATCTAACGTGCGAAATAGTATGCAAGTCGCGGAGACGCAGACAAAAAGCCGCTTGTTTCCCGCTGCCGGTTAGGAAAGCTCGCTGGGCGACGAGTATATGTATGAGCTACGAGGCTAACTACCGTAATAAATAGAAGCGAACTGGTACCAAAATATGATCGACTCGGCGGAAACCCAAAACCTCACCTTTTCTTTCCAGATCGCTCTCGCCCTGGCCGGCAGCGGCGGAGCCTTGACAAGGTCTTTGGATATGGCCAGAACCATCGCAACTGCCGCCTTGAGACTCATTTTCGATATCCCCATTGAGAAAGCCGTGACAGTCCCCCTCATCTTCCCATCAGAAAATAAAGCCCAGTACACGCCCGGAATTCCTTCGGTTTGCTTTTATATCAAAGCTTACATTAAAATTATTTAGCCAGAGCTTACGGAGATGTCGAACCATTTGAAGAAACACTATCCTCAGTTGGAGAAGAGGAAGAGACGAACGGACGCAGGGAAGGCTTGGAAACGGGTGGACAGGATGGTGGTGGCTTCGAGCGATGGAAAGAGTGAGTAGAGAGAGGGAGAGAGGGAGAGAGAGAGAGAGAGAGACATAGAGACATTTGTTTTCAGCAGCCAAGGGAGTCTTCTACGACGACGGAAAGGTTGAAATGCTGCCAGCTGCCCTGTAAATACTGAAATCATAAACAATACAAAGAATTTGTATTGAAGTCGTTTGTAAATAAAGGATTAAGACAATTTGTCTCACTTTGGTCCTATGTCTCACTTTCTATGTCTCAGTCTCACTGTCTCACTGTCTCACTGTCTCAGTCTCTCTCTTCTCTGTCTCTATTTCTGTCTCTGTTTCTTTCAGGCCTCTTTCTCTGTCTATTTCTCCCCCTCTCTGCATCTCCATATCTCTCTGACTCTCTTTCTTTATGTTTCTGTGCTTCTATTTCTCTGTTCTCACTCGGTCTTTCTTTATCTCTCTTTTTCTCTTTCTCCGTATCTCATTTTTCGTTTTTCTCTATTTATACTTCTCTCCGACACTTTGTCTCCTTTTCTCTGTCTCCCACTCTGTCTCTATATCTATCTCTGTTAGTTGTTCTTCCTCTCACCTCCCCATTTTTCTCTTTTCTTTACGTTGTATTATCTCTCTATCTATCTCTTTCTCCGCCTTTAGAGAGAATCTGATTCTCTCTGCGTTTTTTTCTTTGTGTCTCTGGGTCTCTTTTTTAATGTCTTTGACTCTTTATCTCTCTATCTCTCTTTGTGTCTGTTTATGCTTCTTTGCCTCCATTTCCCTTACTTTGTCTCTTTCTCCGTTTGTCTCTATCTTTCTTTCTCTCTTAGTCTTTTGTCTATATGTCTCTTTGTCTTTCAGTTTGTGCCTCTTTCCCTGTTTCTCTCTCACGCCTCCTTCTTCCTCTTTTTATCTGTATTCTCTCTTTCTCTCTCTCGCTCTCTCCTAATCCCTCTCTCTTTCTCCTTTTCTCCTTCACTTTCCCAAATACCCGTCTCTGTGTATCAAGTCGAAGGTGTTATTTCCCGTTTCCCAGACAACAGTTGACGTGTCTCTTACCAACACAAACAACACTTTCTCCCTTGTGCCGCCGTCGTTATCTCCAATGCGTAAAAGCGCGTCGCGGCGAAAATGCGTTTGCTTGCTTTGTCGTCCGACCGAAAATGTAAGTCAGCTGTTAGCTTTTGTTGTGAATCGCGTTTACCTCCACCAGATAAACAAATAATTATAATTTTTTGTTTACTATTTCACACAATTTTTATTGAATTTATATTAAAATAATGTTAAAAAAAATATTTAAGATGCAGGCCAATAATGCCTGGCCCGTTGAGTCGGACTTCTCATTGGCTCAGAGTTCCACTGTACGGATATTTAGGCCTAATTTTAGCTGTAGAAAGGTATTTAAAACTACAATTTTACATTTTATTTACATAATTTAGGTACTCGAATTTGTCAATGATAAAATGTCTGAAGATTTTTTCGCAACCCTTGCTCAACACAGGAGGTAATTTTTTTTCTCTATTAATATTACAGTATTAATTAAGGAAACCAAAAAAAAACATTTAACAATTTTAATTTTAATTAAAAACTATTTTTTTCAGTGATGGAAACCTATGTGATATTATATTAGAAGGAGAGCCAGGAACGAGCTACACTCAAATTAAAGCCCATAAAATCGTTTTAGCATCATCGAGTCCTTATTTTGCGTGAGTTAAAAAAAATAAAATTTATTTTTCTATTATTTTAGGGCTATGTTTTCAAGTCCAATGATTGAATCAACGAAAGAAAAAGTTACGTTAAAGGTGAGCAAAAAAAAACAAGTCTATTTTAAAGGGCCGAGAACCTGTTTAATAATAAAAACCAACGATACAAAAGAAAATTACGCCTTTTTTCGTTTTCTGGCAATTTGCGAAAGTTTTAGGCACGACAGGAGATCCGAACCCCGGACCCTTTTCTTGCCAACTCGGCACAAACCACTTTGCCGTTTGGCGCCAAATTTGCTCTGTAAGTCGCCAAGCGGAATTATGGTGTCTGAGCCTTGTAAACAGCGGGTAGGCCTGTAAAACAAGTACGCTGAAACCTGTTAGGAGAAATATTGTGAAAGTTTGAGTGTGTCGCTAGACTCTGACGCTGCTTTCTTTTCAAAAATGCTCATTTTTGTTGTCTTTTCAACACAATTTCCTTTCAGGATATTGATGGATCCGCTCTCTCAGACGTTGTCGACTATATGTACTGTGGAAAAATTAAAATAGACGAGAATAAGGTTCAAAATATATTAACTGTCGCAAGTATTTTACAACTTCAATGTGTACGAGATGCATGCGCAAGGTGAGTTTTTCTTGCTGTATGTGCGTATGCGTGTGCGTGTGCGTGTGCGTGTGCGTGTGCGTGTGCGTGTGCGTGTGCGTGTGCGTGTGCGTGTGCGTGTGCGTGTGCGTGTGCGTGTGCGTGTGCGTGTGCGTGTGCGTGTGCGTGTGCGTGTGCGTCTGTATATATATATATATATATATATATATATATATATATATATATATATATATATGTGTGTGTGTGTGTGTGTGTGTGTGTGTGTGTGTGTGTGTGTGTGTGTGTATGTGTGTATCTGTAATAAACCAAATTCCTGTTTCAGATACCTTTACGATCAGCTAGACGCCTCAAATTGTATCGGAATTCATGCCTTCGCCGTGTCTCACTCCTGTTGTCAGTTGGCAAATGCCGCCCTGGCCTATGTGGAACGACATTTTGAGTGAGTTCTTGACGTATGCACTTCTATTTGTCATAAACAATTCAAAATAACGCATTGCATTGTTCGTTACAAAACATTAATTGTTTCTGGTTCCGTAATCGTAAGTGGTCACTCATAACCATACGATTTCTCTGATCGTCATTAGAACTTTGGAACACTATCCTTCTTAGGTGGTTTGGGTTACATCTGACGGAGATATAGGTTTGAGTTAGGGCCCTAGCATTAGGGTGTTTGGACATCTCATATAGGCATGTTAGCACCACAATTCAACAAATTTCTGTCAAAACAAACGCATAACAAATCTTTTGAAAAATGGTAAAGGCGCCCTAAGGCTTTAGCCAGATAGGCTTCCTAGGTTAAGGTTGAAACCTTACTCCTTAGTGTACAACATTGCTGCCTCGAGTAATAAAATATACGCCGCCATATTGTGAACCCAATCGTTATTTTATTTACCAGCTCCAGCTTTCAGAGAAGTAACTCAACACGATGAAATGCTCTCCATGGACATAGAAGCCTTTGTTGAACTCATCTCTGACGACAAACTTTCTGTGGTTGGAGAGGAAACCGTCTTCAGAGGAGTCAAAAAATGGATTGAACATGATTCAACCAATAGGGAACAGTATATGGCAAGGTTTGGAATTTCCTCCTTTTCTATTTTTACACAAGAAATCCAGACTTTTATCAAACGTGCGTCTCCCTCTCCTAAGTAAAGATATATTTTTCAATGAAGTTAATGAAGATCCCATGGTAGGTTATTTTGTAGTTAAGGTACTTAAGACCTTATTTTAGGTTAAAGGTAACATGGAGTGTAAGAATATTCTATTGGAAGCGTGTCGCTACACACTACTGAGTCAATTAAAGACTGATGATGTTAGTTGGACTCAACCAAGGAAACCTTATGTGAAATCAGAGGTTTGGTTACAAATTTAGTAAATTTTGAGTTGTTTAGTTAATTATGCTAATTGGAGGGCAATCACCGAAAGCTTCGAATACAGTGGATGTATATGATCCCAGATTGTCGATTTGGACTCAGTGTAAGTTATAGACAGAGACAGAGACAGAGACAGAGACAGAGACAGAGACAGAGACAGAGACAGAGACAGAGACAGAGACAGAGACATTTTTAGCTGCTCCTCTACCTCAGCGAAGATGCCGAACAGGAACGGCTGTAGTAGGAGACGATGTATACGTTATCGGCGGATTTAACGGCACAGCCAGGATTCGATCAGTTGATGTTTACGACAGAAACAGGTATTTGAAGAGAGAGAGAGAGAGAGAGAGAGAGAGAGACGGACTCAATGTTCAATCTTTCAGAGACTCTTGGACCCACGGACCCTCAATGGACTCTCGTCGCAGCACCCTCGGAGTATCAGCTATGGACGGTTGCATATACGCTGTTGGAGGCTTCGATGGTTCGATGGGACTGGCAACAGCTGAAATGTTGGATCCCAGAGTTGGTAGGTTATCCCACCACAACTATTTAAATTTTCTTTTGAAGGACAATGGCTGGCTATTCCTCCCATGTCGACTAGGCGGTCATCGGTGGCTGTCACTGCAGCAAATGGGATAGTGTACTCGGTTGGAGGGTACGATGGATTGGCGAGGAGTTGTGTCAATACGGTAGGTTTAATCACTCACTCACTCAAAAAACACGAAACAGAGGAATTCCTTAATGTTTATCTTTCTTTGCCTTCTTAATTTTACTTTAACAGGTTTTCTCTACTTCTTGAGTTTCTTTTACTTTCTTATCACTCACTCACTCACTTTATCTTTATTCTCGCAGACAAATCTCTCTTTAGGTAGAATGCTACGACAAACGCGCCGATCGCTGGTACATCGGCCCACCCTTGAACCAAGTGCGCTCTGGAGCTGGAGTAGCCTTCTTCAACGGTCATGTTGTCGTCATTGGAGGGCATGATGGGCCAGGAGTTCGCCAAACTGCAGAGGTTGCATTAAAACATATCTATAGTACTTTTTTGTTAAGATTTTAACCGGAGAGGTATGGAGCATGCTGCCAGACATGCACATTAAACGGAGAAATGCAGGAATTATAGCAGCAAATGGTGGGATTAACATTGAATTTATCAGACCTTTAAGATTCAGATCTTCTTTTTGCTATTGGTGGCGATGACGGTCAGAATAACCTGGATTCTATTGAGGCTTTGTCGTACAACAAGGATAATGATAATTACGAATGGACCGTTCTTACCGTAAGTTTTATAAATTGAATTGATACGTGTTATATATTACCTTAAACGCTTAGTTTTTCAAAAAGTGGGTACAAAATGTAAATACGACATATGTTCAAGAAAATGTGAGTCGGAATCGGGAAAAATTTGAAGCAAAATTGCGTTTGGTAAATCGGCAAATTTCAATAAACCTGCTCCAGTAACAAAATCTACAGTAAGTTAAATTCGTTTCGGGACTTTTCATACTGATGTCGATTTCCGCTCACTTGGGTTTCATTCTTGAAAGTTTAAAATGTTTTCATTTTTAAATTTAAAGTCTAGATTTAATATTTTTAATTTGTTTTTATTAAAAACTATTTCTTCAGGACACCCTCCCCACGGCCAGATCTTATGCAGGCGTCGCCGCCCTCACCAAATGTGACCTGTAGGATGTGGTGATTTTTTTCAATTTCCTTTTGTATTTTGTATTTTCATTGTATATTGTATTTTTTGTGTTTAGTGTTTATATTAGTACTCTAAGTAATAACTTGCCCAGCTTACCTCGAAATTTAGTCGTTTAATGACCCTCGGGTGCTTTCCCTCGCGATCTGTTCCTCCTTACGGTTAGAGCTAGTATTTTTTGTTGTGTATATTTTTGTAATAAATTTACTTTGTTTATTTTGTTTTCATTTATGCCTTAGGTTTACCCTAAGCTACTCGTTGTCGTGTTTTGCGGGGAAAACCTATCCGTTCAGGGGGATTCTTAGGATGGAAGCAGAGGTTAAGGAGGAAGTTCCAGACGAGGATTTCGTAGGAGAGGGGGATGTGGAGCTGTTGCCCCACGAACAGCACGTGCTTCTGGAGACGATGGCCGATGATGTGCTGTTCATCACTGCCAGGCGAGTGAAATAAACGGAATTTCGCTTTGTAGGATGGTCAAGTATAGTGGGCGTGTCTTAAATCGTATTTGATCATTAATAAATAGAGGCAAGATCCCTCCCAGTTCTGGCTGATCCGTGTTTTACCACTGAACATGGTGAAAAACCGAAAATCATGTCCACAGACCGGTCAACTCCCCCAATTTTCTTTACGTGAGCCGAGGTTTTTTCATCATTGGCTGTTTATTTGCGAGAAATTCGCTATTCCGACCGAGATTGTCACCAAAATTTTCAAAAGTGAAATTCGTTAATAATTTGTCCTGGAAAAATAAACGACAGAACAAGCCACGGTGAGAAAATCTGCGAAAATTCTTCGAAAAAACCCCCCATTTGTAATACTTTCACTAAGAGCCGGTATTTCCTGGATGGTCTGCAACATTTATTGACATTATGGTGGTAATAGGTATTGCCTGTAACGCAATAAAAATATGAAATTTCAAGATGAAATTTCTGGATAATTTCAATATATCGAGGGCGCCGAAGTTGGATGAGTGGCGTTTTTACTTGTCTGCGCCGTTTTCATGTTCAAGTCATTATTTGGTCGATCGCACCTTGATATTTCAAGCTTGTGTTTTAACGGTTGTGCTTCCGACGGTCTCATTGACCTCATTTTGGTTCTATTGACACTCAGCTGGCAGCTCGTCGACGTGAACGAGCCTCTTTTGTATTAAATTCTATGTTTCCTGAGTGGGTATTCTGTTGTTCTGGTGTCAATAGGGACTAAAAAAATATCTTTATAGGCGATAGCGTAGTAATAAAAGTTTGAAAAGGGTAAGATATGGCTCATGTCGTGTAGGGTGTGCAAATGTGTGGTATTCTGGTTTTACACCATTGCGGCCAGGAAGTTTTCGGTTTTTTTTTTAAAAGCGATCTGAGCAAACCCGGATTTCTTAGAGTAGTCTGAGGCGCTTTGTTTCTGCTGGGCGGCCTGAGGCTGCCTGCTTCCGTAATATTTGACCTTGGGGTGCGTTAGCGATGTAAATCTCACCTTTACCGTTTTCTCTTTCAGAGGCCTGGGATTGGAGCGCCTTTTCCTGAACCACCTGATCATGTACTCGGAGCAGAAGCTACTCTTTCTCGTCCTCAACACCAATCAACACGATGAGGTGGGTCTCTCTCTCTCTCTCTCTCTCTATCACCTTCTTTCTAGGCCTACTTCCTGATGAAGCTCAAAGAACACAACGTGCCCTGCCAGCCGAAACTCATCAACGCCGATGTTAATACCAAAGACAGGTCGGCTTTTCTTCTTTTCAGCGGGGCTGTAACGGGCCATTTGGAAAATTTGGGTGGTGGGCCCGGCCCGTTTACTCCGGACCACCAAGTCAGATTGCCACCCACACGACCGGAGTTCGATCCCTGTCGGTGACATTCTTTTTTGTACAACTATTAACTTATATGTTGTAACAAACATTATTAAGTTATTTAAAGCAGTTTTAAAAATTATTGTACCGATTTATACAAAATTTAAAGCCCCGACCCGTCATTTGAGAACCCCGCTTTTCAGTTATTTTTGTATTTTCAGAGAGGCCATCTACCTCGAGGGAGGGGTTCAATTCATCACATCCAGGATCCTGTTGGTGGATCTGCTCACCGAAAGGATTCCAGTCAACCACGTGGCGGGGATTCTCGTCTATCGGGCTCATCAGTAAGTTTTCTTCATTTTTCCATCGTTTTCTTACTTTTTAGAGTCATAAACACGTTTCACGACAGCTTCATTCTGCGTCTTTACCGCGAGAAGAAGAAGGACGGCTTTGTTAAAGTGGGTTTTCATCCTTTGGGCCGTTTCATATACCAGCCAGATGGTTGGCAGGTCGAAACTGGAATCTTTGTCATTTCAGGCTTTTACCGACGTGCCGACGGCTTGTTCCGCCCTCGGGCAGCTTCAACGCCTCGTCGACCGACTTTACGTTAAGAAGATCTGCATCCTGCCGCGATTCCACGAGATTGTGAGGGATTCTCTGGACTCGGTGCGTTTTACCTCACTTTTTTGACGATGTTTTCTATTTTCGCGTGGTTTTCGCTTTTTCAAACTCACGGTGTTGCCGGGATTGCTCAGTTCCGTCGTCCCCTCCGAAAACGGCGCTGTAATGCTACCTGGAATTTAGAACCACGCCAATCCGTGGGCACAATCAGCACTCACATATAAATTTGCCTAATTTTTATGATATTGTGAGAAGTAAGGGTGGCCCGGTCACCAAAAAATCTCGGCCCGGCCCGCGGCCCGAAGTCAACATTTCTAAAAGTTAGAAAAAAAAGTTTTACACTATTTATGCACTGCAAATATTTCTCTAACCTAATAATTACTTGAAACAATAATGGCAAAAAAGTTTTGTCGACGGGGATCGAACTGGGGTAACTTCGGATTGCCAGTCCGACCTCTTAGCCACTCGGCCATGAAAAATGTATAAAAAATTTATATAGGGTAGTTCGAAACCTCCTTCACACAGTATGTTTTGCACGATTAGAACTATGTTTTGCAACAAACAGAACTTAAAAATAATGACTGTGAAAAGAGTTACATTTAAAAAAGGATTTTTGAAAATGCCGGGGCCGGCCCTCCTCCCAAGAATCCGCGGCCCGGCCCGGGTCGGCCCCAGTTTCAGCCACCCTTGGTGAGAAGGGCCGGGTCCAGAAAAATGTCGGCCAGGTTTGTAAACTTGTCGAATTAATCTCTATAAATCGTTATTTTAGCTTACATAATTTTTTTACAACCTTCCAAACTCTTATATAATACTTCTATTTCTTTTTTGAACTGATTCTAACTAGTAATTTAGCAAAAAATTAAGTGCTCCGACCGGGATCGAACCTCGGTCGCGTGGGTGACAGTTTCACTACTTGGTCTGAGTAGACGGGCCGGGCCCGCCCGTGAGAACTATGTTACAACACCTTATAGTCTGTTTCCAAATAAAGGTCGGTGACTTTTGAGCAGCCTTGTTATTTTGCTCCTTTTTAACCACTAAAGATTTGAAACATTGATGTAAATTGAAATAAAATATGCGAAATAGCATTGTAAAAGTGGAGTGCGCAGAAAAATAAGAAATCGCGGCGGGACCTAATGTACCATCCTTTAACCGAGGCGGTGCCGTTTTTCGGAAACACACTATAGCTTATTATTCATTCTCAAGTGGTGTTATTGGGACTCTTTTAATTTCAAATTTTTCAGCAGTCAATCACCGAATGGGCGGTGCATCTGCCCCAGACGACGCGCCGTGTACAGACCACTCTCCACGACATCATCCGTGTGTGTATCCGCGAACTGAAGCAGATTTCCTTGTCCAAATCGGTAGGTTTTATGCTAATTCGCCCACCTAGCTGGCGCCGGGGTTCTCACGGGCTGGTCCGAGCCATTTGGAAAATTTTTGTTGGCCCGTTTACCCCTACCCAGTCAGATTGCCACCCACACGACCAGGGTTCGATCCCGATCGGTGACATTATTTTTGTACAACTAATATGGGCTTATATGTTAGTAACAAACATTCTTATTTAAAGCAATTTAAAAAAAAATGTTGAACCTATTTATGCAAGATTTAAAATTTAATTGTTCATGCCCGGGCCGACCAGGCCGTCCCAAAAAATCCCTCGGGCCGTCCCGTCATTTGAGAACCCCAGCTGACGCTACGTGCCGTCAAATTCTCCCCGTTCGTTCCTTTTTACCGCACATTTTCTCATTTCAGTCGGCTGAGGAGGATGAGATCTCGGAGGGGATCTTCGCCTACACCGTTACCGCCCTGGAGAGACAATTGATCGAAAAACGGTGGGGTTTTGCAGTTTTTACGAGCTAGCCCGAATATTTAGCAAAATTCCCATTTTAGGTCATTTCTGACGGATAAACAGCGCCGTCTGCTCGGCGACTTGGAGATTCTGAGGGAACTGCTGCGAATGGCCGAAGACATGGACCCAGCCACCCTTCTCAACAAGCTTAATTCCTTCCGCAACGACAAGGAGTGGTTTGAGAAGAGCAGTGGGTGGATGTTGTCATCAACTGCCAGCCGACTGGTCGGAGACATTGAAACCCTTTGCTCGGATAAGAAATTTGCCGGTATTTTGAGGTTTTTACATGTAAAAATGGATGTTTTCAGCCCCGCCGAAGTGGAAGATTCTGGGAGACGTGTTGGAAGAGGTGAAGGGAATCAGACTCACGGATGACATGGTTGGACCCAATGGTGAGGGGAGACACAATTTCCTGGATTCGCGGGCCGACCCTATTGGGAAATGCGGAATCGACTTATCACGCTTTAATGGTGTACTCTCTCAAATCAAATAGAACAAATTTTCGCTGTCGCTTCTGCCTAATCTATATAAAGTTTACGGAGCTTGCCAGTCCTTACCCCGGCAGCGGGTTAGGCTCATCCGCTCAAAGCGTTGTCAGATTTAAACGATTCTTCATCTCCATTTAGTGCACATTTTGTCATTTTAATTAAAGGTGGGCTTTCTTCGCCGCTGAGGCACCATTTGGGGGGCTTACGCCTCGACCCCCCAAATACTCCCTGTTCATTTTACACTCCGGGCCAAAGTGGTTTTGGTCGATTTTGGTATTTGGAGTATTGTTTTTGCACGCAAAACTCGAAGAACAACAGCGAAACACTAGAACGACGTTGCGAAGTTGTTTTTTTGCAGCCCTACAGTGCCTTTAACACATCTGTCGAACTTGCCCCATGGATACATTCTGCAACCCCCTCTATTAGAATAAAAAACTTTTGAATTTTCGCGGCGGCCCACCTTTTATAAAAAAAAAATTGGGTAAAATTCAAATTTCGGCACCCAACACCGCCACGGCTCGCGGAGGTTGGCCAAGTGTGGCCTTTAAAGGCACTGTGCTACGAGTACGTCGTGCTTTATGTATATCTTGTTAAGCTCTGCAAGGTGCAGCGTTTGTTTGAAAATTGGTGGGAATAGGTGAAGCCTTACTTCAAAATGGGATTATAGCTGTCCCACATTGGAATCCTGCCAAAGACGGCCCTATTCCAGCATGAGTGTGCTAACCAGGCGAGAGAGCGTGCAATTAGCGAAGACGCAGAGAAATATCCCTTTTTTTTCAGCGAACGCCGCCGTCGCTTGATGCATTTTTAAAGGTCTTTTTTCAGGTCCCTGCGTTCTGATCTTCGTCTCCGACGACCAAGTGTGCCGTCAGGTGACCGACATTGTGAAGAACGGCCCCGCTTTCGTCGAATGGCTGGCCAAGCGACAGATCACCCCTGGGGCCAAGGAGCCACCGAAGAGTTCCATGTGGGACCCAGATAATGTGACCATGTTCTTGAGGTCCAATGTGGTAAGTTTTCGAATGTTCATGTGGTTTTGGGGCCGGGCTGGCCCGAAAGGTTTCCCTGGACCGACAGGTTTATTTCAGAACGCCGAGGCTCGAGGGGAGTTGAAGTCGGGGCTTCAGAAGAACCAGAAGGAGGTCGCCAGGGCTGCGAGGAAGAGAAGAAAGGTTGGGGAATCTCTCTCTCTCTCTCTCTCTCTCTCTCTCTCTCTCTCTCTCTCTCTCTCTCTCTCTCTCTCTCTAACCCACTCTCTCTTTCCAGTTCGCTGAGGATCTAATGCAGAACCAGGGCACCTCCATGAAGCAGACGAAAATCTCCCAATTTGGCATCCTCCAGTACAAAAAGAAGGACCCCCAGCCGGCGGTAAGCAAGAAATTTCCACACAAAACTTTATCGAAAATCAACAAAACACGACAAAAGTTGGAGAAATTCGGGGGGTGTGGATAACAATTATGCCTTGCAATTATGCCTTGGGCAGCTGGGTGAAGAACTCCAATTGCATGTCGTTGTCACTGCCCACGCCGGCCAGCACGGTCAGCAGTTTGGTGAGCGAGGTGAACTGACGCATGAAGGCGTTGCTGATCGGAGTGCCTTCTGGCACCACGGGAGCCTTCAGAAGCAGAGAGAGGATGGAGAGCACCTGGAAATGGAAATAAGATAGGTTTAAAGGACTAAACGATGGGTAAATCGTTCGTTTTATTACAGAAAAGTTGACATCTCACCTGGAAGAATTGAGTTTGCGCTAAAACCACCGCGCATCCCTATTTTTGTAATGATGTCTCTACTTTTTGGTATTACGTGCCTGCCGTGTCAATAGTGCACAAATTTTTGTGGTAAATTCCTTCCTTCTTGGGTGTCTACCGTATTTCGTGTCGCCCGGGTGTCAATAGGGTCCAAATTTTGTATTAAATTCTGTAATTCGTGGGTGGTCTACCGTATTACGTGCGAGCCGGGTGGTGACATAGTTAAGACTGCTGCGCGCATATATGAACAAGCTATCTGTGGGGTCCGTTTTGGGCGACCCCCACAATACAAATGAGACGTGTGGCGCGAGTCCCCCAAATAGGAATCTGTGGGCGCTTGTTCATCTATGGCCGCGCGCCCCTTGTAATAAAATGTTGAAAATTCAAGCTATGGCCCATGATTTAAGTTGAGGATCTCGCCTTGTTTTGAATTACGGTGGTCAAATTTAGAAAATACTGTAACAAACCGAAATGTTTACTGTAACAAAAGTACCAACAGATTACGGTAGCCCTAATCGACTTTGTTCTACAGGAGTTAGGGTTGGTAGCGCTCATACATGGGCAAGCTCCCCAATATGGGGCGGTAGGGGCGTCGCAATTTTAAGTTTTCGGCAGTTTTTCTTAGAAAAGGAGACCCGTCGCAAATTTTCGACGCTTTCAACAATTGAAGGGGGCCTCGCAAAATTGACCCCCGCGGTAGGTTGCTCAGGTATGGTAGCGCTTTCGGAAAGCCCAGAGTACCGTAATATTGTAACCCACTGCTTTTCCAAAGGTTACGATACCAATCGATTATCGATTAGGATAGTCATAATCTTCTTTGTTCTCAATCTATAGTACTTAGGGTTACGGTAATTTTTTTTTGGATAGCTCTGAATACGGTACTACTGCAACCCAATGCTTTAGCATTGATGACATATCGCTTATTTATTGAGAGTTACATCAACTAAGCTACGGCAGTACTCTCACAGTACGGTAATTAGCCTTACCGTAATCCAGACGGCTACGATGTTATTACAGTAGCGAATATTTCAGTGTCCTTATTTTTGATTTACAATGTATTACGGTAGTTAGCGGCACTTCCTTTATAATGGCAGATTACGGTAACACGATATTAAAAGCAGGATCACTGTACTTTCAAGTGTACTGTAATTGCGAGATCTACCGGCTATTTGTTACAGCATACTGTAGCTATTCTTGAAATTTTAGCCTGCTTTAGTAGCTAGAACTAACGCCGTATCAACATAATGCTTCCCGATCGAATTTAATCTATCAGAAATTTTAGTTTTTGGCCATTATGTCGCGGGCTAGTCCGAAAATCATCTGGTTTTACCCGCCCTTTCCTTTGCCAAGAATCGATTGAATTGTTTTCTCACCTCGTGGAACGACTTCCATGGTCCGCTCTCAGCGGTGCAGTAGCGGATGCGACTGGCGAGCTCCGTCAGAATGGCCAAGTCGTAGATGAGAGGGGAGGCAAGAAGCGAGTCCTCACAGGTGTTGTGGATGACGAACGTCTGTCTTCCTCCCATGAAGATGCTAAACCACCTTTATGTTCCATTATTTCACTATCATACCTGCAGATGTACTCGTCCATGGCTCTCTTGGAGTCTCCTACGAACGGCACGTACTTGATGACGATGCAGTGGTCTGGGTTCTTGGCGGTGGGGTAGAGGATCTTGTTCGCCTGCACCATGTCATCCACCACAGAAGACTTAGAGATCTCCTGAAATTTTAATTCGTTAGCTTTGTTGGGCTTCTAAGTCACCTTAGAGCGGAATTGCCTGGCCTCGCTGAGGTTCTTTCCATCGTTGTTACCAAGATGGTTGTAGGATACGATGGACTCGGGCTTCAAGCCACTGCTGACCAAAAAGTCTACCAAAGCTGATTTGATCTTGGTCTGTCCGGACTTAAAGTCATCTCCAGACACGAAGACCTCTTGCTGAAAAGGTAGGATTCTGAAGGCAAGCTTGGAGAAACTACCTGCTGGGCGAGTTCGATGATTCCAGGAACCAGGGTGTTCTGAGGCGAACCGTTGATGTAGTGAGCTCCTTCGAGGATCGAGGCAACGGCGAAGATGTTGGAGGGAGAGACCTGAAAACTTGGGTTGGAATGGGTTTTCTGTATACCTCGAGGGGGGGGGGGTCTGGCGATTGACCTACTCAATCTTAACTTTTAGATCTTAAACTTGGGTATCCACTTTTAACTCTGGGACCATTAGGGAGGTTGTAACAGGAGTAAACCAAATTAGCTACTAACCAATCGAACATTCCTAGTTTTTACCTGTGGAAACCCTCCCTGGAGAATATGCAAATTCGAGGCATGCTGCACTTCCGGTTATGGAGATTTCACACATATCCACATTGTGTTTACCGTACCTACGTAAATTGGGCGTTATGCCCATTACCCTCCCTACACGTCCAGTTATGGTCCCACCCGGAAAGATTTTGTATACGGTAGAGCGTTAACCCTTATTGCGTTTCTTAAAGGTGACTCTATTTTCTTTAAAAGTGGCCTTGGGATTTTTGCCAGACTATCCTGTTATCCCGGGATTTTGAATCGGTTCAATCCGTAAGTGTGTTCACCCAACACAATCACAGAAAAGATTTCTCACATTAACAGAACTTTCGTGACGGGACCCATTTTCAATGACAATGTTCCAGTGCCCCTTTCCAGAACAACGATTACGTGGAAATTCATTGGAGGAAAACGGCAGCCATGGGCTATACATCGCCTTTTAAAGCTTTTATGACAAAGGGGCGATGTGTTGAGGTTCTTAAGAATTTCATTTTAGCCTCTATTGACACAGATAACGCTCAAGAGAATCAGAGCTTAGTGGGTATATTCGAGCTTTTACGCTACCCCTCTCTCAAGAAGGAAAGAAAGGCGCGTTAAGGAATCATTGCCAAGAACGAGAGGCGAGAGAATTGGTGTGAGTGAAGGAGCTAATGGAAAGACGACGAGAATTAGAGATGTCACTTCGCAGATGAGAGAGAGAGAGAGAGAGAGAGATCGAAGCCTCCATCTTCTCTCTATTTCTTGTTCTTTGCAATAACTCCGATTTACGTATCCCATTTCACTACTCCATTGTTTACGCCACCGTAGTTTGATCCATAAACACAAAAACCAACCTCATGAGCATTGGTGTTAATAGAATGCAGAATCTGCTCGGCAGTCATGTTCAACCCGTCGGCGACCTCCGTGTACCTCTCGGTGTTGGCCGTCCACAGCACAATTACACACTCTGAAGTTGTCATTCTGTTCAATTTTGGTATTTTTCTTACCCAAATCGTGTTTCTCCTTGAAGTGGCGGATGTCCTTCCTGATGTGCTCCAGATGCTCCTTCTTGTTCTCTCCCTGGATGATGTTATTCGCCCTGTCTCCCTGGTTCGAGGCGATGAAATCCGGGTAGTAGATGGAAGGCATGGGAACGATGCTCTCCATGTAAGGACGGAGTTTCTCTTGAAGCTCGGGCTCGAAAACCCTAGCCCTGACCATGGCCTCGTAGAGGTTGGCGTTGTTGATGTCCCAGCCGTCGATCACAAGGTCGTTGGGCGAGAGAATAGGGATCAGGGAGGAGAAGGGCACGTGGATCTGCTCCTGACCATCGTAGCCCAGATGCACGGTGGACGTTTGGGTCACGGAGCTGAAATGATTAGATTTTTGGCGGTTCTCGGCTCTTAAAGTACCCAAAGTAGTTGGCAGTCTGGACGCCGTCCTTAGTCCTCCAGCTCATGTGCTTCTTGTTGGCGAAGATGGATCCGACGGAAGTGGAGCCATTGTTTCCGCCAAGACCGACGAGAAGGAGACCTGAAAGAGCGATGTTTGTGAGAGCATCGGTGACATTCTTTTGATTTTGGGAAATCTCAAGTCATATCTGGATTTGTAGCCGAAGGGTTCCCCCAACTGGTCTCCTGAGATGAGCGTAACCCCGTTACACCCATGTTATTCTGATCGAATTTATCTCGCATGTTCACGTGGGTATCGCGAGCAGCTCACGTTGAAGCATACCGCTTACTATGGGTTTTCACAACCTTAGGGTTTTTACTGTAGCTATCGACAGCCTCATACCGCTTTAATTGTGTTTTTGCGGGCCTCAAGCCGGATTTATTGTAGCGTCAGACCACTTTCTTAGAAGCTATCGACCGCCTTTACCAGATAAAATACTCCAGTTTCTAGAATTTGAGCCTCTTTCTGCAACGTCATACCGCTTTCACAGGCACCCTGTGGTTACCGGTAGCCTCAGGCCGCTCTATTATAGTTTAAGGGACCCCATTACTCTTCTCATGGCTTTTCACGATCTCAGACCACTTCTACAGTTGTTTATGATTCTGTCAGCCCGCACCATCACAGCGTTTGCATCAGATTCAAAATTAGTTTTTGGAACTCGAAACTCTGTCGCAATTTCAAGTGTTTGCCAAATTTTGTTAAAGAAGGGGGTCACGCCGCAAACATTTTGTAATAGAAATGGTTGTTGCAGAATTGACCCCCCGATGGGTTGCCAGGTATATTCATAACGTTAGTTTAGTGCCGGACGACTTAATTTTGTAGGTCTACGGAACGGTTACGGTAGCATTACATTTCCACAAAAATCGAAACTTGAATCTTTGATTGCTCGTCATAAAGATCCGCCACTAAAGTCTTGGCGACACCTTCATCGTTTGAAGAACGAAAAATTTCCTAGGAAAGAGCAAGAGAGCCCGGAAGGGTCCGGCAATCGACCTACTCACCCTTAACTTTTAAGCCTAAAAATTGGGTAACACTCTAAACTTTCGGACGCTTAGAGAAGTTGCAACCGGCTTAAACAATAGTTACGGCCATTCATAGTGACTGTCACCCTTAACCTGAGGATAGGCGGATGCCCACTCCCGAGGTTTGCTCCGTAACTTTTTAAAAGTATGAGAGTCGCCCTATTTTACGCATTTCTACTTACCGGTCTTTTTCGGCTGCAGCTGAGTGCGGAAGGTGTACTTGTGCTCCTTGGGAATCACCTTAATTCCGCCGGCCGTCTTCTCCAGATGGTTCTTCTTGTAGTTGAAAGTGGACACGAGGTGTCCGTCTTCGGTTTTCACGTAGGGAGAGTCAACCGTCAGCTAAATTAGAATTTTATCTTAATTTTTTAAAAGGAAAATCTTACCCTAGGGGCCTGGTAATCGTGGAAACCGTTGGAGATTCCGTTAGCAGCGCCGTTCATTATTACCTAGGAACTTTGATTGTGAGGAATGTGGAGAAATCAGAGAGTGTTTTATAGTCTGAGTGTCAACAGAGCAACAAAGGTACGAAAGAAGGGCAAAAATGAGCCGGAGGGTCGGTGTGCACTGTGCAGCTGCACTTTTCCAGCTATTTATCAGGGCGAAATGTGATATCCCAAACAGAGGGCGCATTGTTTATAGTGAAAATAACTCTGATCGGAAGTGCAGGCGTCTGTGAACAAACGATCACACCAGAAACCACAGAGAAACAAAAAAAAACACAGAAGAACAAAGGCACGCGGAGTGACTAAGGAATGGCGCCACCACGTCTGGTGGTCGAAAGCCGAACTGAAAGGCTGGCGTTTGAACGCAAAAGGGCAGAAAAAGCTGAGACGTGAGGATTAAAAGCGAGGGGGTTCCCTATTGATCCGCCGCGCACCTTTTATTGAGGAGGCTAATGAATAGAGGCAGTGACATGTTGCTAGAGGAGGAAAAGTCGCTTTGTCAAAGTGTTAAGGAGTAATTGCAGTTGGAGAGGAGTTAATTGTGGAGTGACGCGGAATGTCTGATTACGTAGCTCATAGGACGTTTAGCTGGTTGGAGCAGATGTAGCAATTAGTTCGCTGTTCACGGAATTTTCACATCGGGCCGGAGAATTTTTAACTCGGCCCGTGAATCTGCAGAAATATTTGGCACACTGGTACCAACCAAATCCTGAAGCGTTTGATTGTCTGTCATTGACGTTAACGTAACATGTTTGGGAGAAAGTACCAAAATTGGTTGAAATTAACTTTGAAAACAATCATGAAGACAGTCAGAGATTGATAGGGTGCCTACTGCAGCCAACCCAATCTTTGTAGTTTTTAGCATCTTTATCGCATTCCCCGGCCTCCTTATTTATCAGTCACTATGATGCCATATGTAGTCACTCGTGGTTGTGAAATAATATTACACGTGTTCCTGTTGCCTAGTCATGGAAATGACAAATTAACAGTGAATGCCGGGTTATCCAGTATGTGTGGACACAGACAGTCATTACCAATAATACCGTTGTCATGTTGATCCCAAGCCATTATGCTGCCAGACTGACCCATTTGGTGAAAGTTGCGCACATCCGCTGCCCAATAGCGTGCCTAATTTGTTGTGACGGCCAGTGGCTGCAGCTCCCGTTGACTTTTAGCACAACTTCGTGAATAGTGAAAGTCAGTGACCCATGCATCTAGCATATTCCAAAAACCGTATTCGAAGAAAGAGATACTTTATATCATTTTGGAAAAGTTACCGTAATCTAATTATGGGTGTATGGCGGTGGCAATCAGTATAATGGACTAGCCGGAATTTGGTCGCTCTGTGCCGGAAATTTAAAGAACCGGTCTGTACCCAACATGTCTCCAGCGGAATCCCTTGGACCCTATTCTAATTTTGACATTCTTGATCGTAACTCCAGTTTGGGATAACAGTCTTAACACTTTCGTCTAATAATACCCAAAATCGAGGGCCGGTATCGAGTGAACATAGATCTCGGAGAGTGGCTCCATACGTGGGCGCTTCGAAAATGTTGGTATGAGCGGGTTCGCAGTGGACCTTCCGGAGCACCAACCACACTTTAGGGGATTCCCCGGGAGTGCCTGGCAGTTGACATACCTATCCTTAACTTTGGGACTTTTAACGAAGTTGTAACCCGATTAAACAAAAGTAGCCCATAGTATGAAACAGTCGGTATCATAGAGAAACTTCAAACCGTTATTTTTGGTGTAAGGTGTCGTTCAGAGCCGAATTTCTTACTTGGGGGATTCGCGCCACACGGTGCATGTCTAGGGTTGGCGCTAAAAGAACCCCCAGGTAGCTTTTCATGTACGGTAGGTTTGTAACATACCCCTTAAAAAAGAATTCCCGTAATGTAATAATTTTCAGGTGGATCTCGTTGAGCCGAAAGAGGAACCGCCGGACGAGGAGCCGGAGGAGGAGCCCCAATGCAGCACAAGCACCGTGAAGACACTGGGAGAGTTCCCTTCGGTGATTTTTTACCCTTTTTAACAATAAAATATATATTTAGGTACCCCTGGTGGTCAGTCCCGTGGGCGAAAGGTACAACACCCTGCGCTACCTGGATGCGAACAAACCGAATGTCATCATTCTGTTCAACTCGGATGTGGCCACCATTAGAATGATTGAGGTACCGTAATTCAGGGGTACTGTAATTTTAAAGAAAAAAATTAGGTTTACAGTGCTTGTCACCCGAAAGTGGAGCTATACGTGCATCAGTTGATGTACAGTGAGTCGACAGAGGAACAAAGGTACCTCACTGTGATCAACAATGAGACGAAGGCTTTTGAGGCGATTGTGAGGGAGAAGGCGGTGAGTATCTGTCTCTGTCTCTCTCTCTCTCTCTCTCTCTCTCTCTCTCTCTCTCTCTCTTAACGCCTCTTTCCCAGAACCTCCTCATCCCTCGTGTTTGGGACGTGGCCAGGGAGGAACCCCCCACCCTCAACGTCAGCACCCGCGACGGTGGAGGCCAAGCAGCCGATCCTCCCGAGCCTCCTACCGTAATTTCCATCAACTTACTGCAGTTATCGATTTTCTAGATCATCGTGGACATGCGCGAGTTCAACAGTGAATTGCCTACAGTACTCTACAAGAAGGGATTCGAAGTGGCGGCGGCTACACTGGAGGTGAGAGAGATCACGGGTTACGGTAGACGGGGTTCTCACGGGCCGGGCCATTTGGAAAATTTTGGTCGGCCCGGCCCGTTTGTCTTGGACCTCCTCCCGTCAGATTACCACCCAAACGACCAGGGTTCGATCCCGGTCGGTGACATTCTTTTTTGTACGACTTATATTGGCTTTTATGTTAGTAACAAGCATTATTAAGTAATTTAAAACAGTTTAAAAAATTTTTCTACCGATTTATCCAAAATTTAAAATTTGACTTTTTTTATACCCGGGCCGACCGGGCAGAGCCGGTCCTAAAAATTCTTCGGACGGGCCCGTCATTTGAGAACCCCGAGCCAAACAACGCCTCGCCAATTATCCATCACCTTCATTAGGCCATTGCCGCTGGCGGGTCATTCTAGAAAAGTGAAACCCCCGATTGTCTCCTAAAAGTGGAGAATAAGAGCTGAGCAATTTGTAAATATTCAAAATGAAGTGGTGCTTGTGTCAAAATTCCCAGCCGGCGGGGTTCTCAAATGGCGGGGCGACCCGCCGGGCGGAGGGATTTTTTGGGACGGCCCGGTCGGCCGGTTTATGAAAATCAAAATTTTAAATTTTGTATAAATCACTACAATAATTTTTTTAACTGTTCTAACCCCGGCCCGGCCCGTGAGAACCCCGCCAGCCGGTGAATCCCCCCCCCTACGATCTATACAAACCGTGACCGTAACGGTATACCCTTTTCTTCTAGTATGAGTTGCAATTTGTCTCTTTTATTGAATTACCGTATTCCCTGCATGAGTTACGATATATAGATTACAGTATTCGCTGAATAGGTCCCTGTGTGATTTTCCGCGACGATTACAGTATTCCCTAAAATGGGTAACGCCGTTACCGTTACGGTAACCCCTGATTAAGTCACTCCTCGGTAACCATTACTGTCCGATACTACTATAGCCTGGGCTACTGTATCTTCTCCGTTTATAATTGCCGTGGTTCGGTTACTGTATTTAGTATTTTTAAGCTACCGTATCTCATTTAAAATGGTTGAATTATTTATTGGTTACTGTATCTCCTACAGTATCCTTTTTACAGGTTGGTGACTATGTCCTCTCTCCCGGAATCGCCGTGGAACGCAAGGCTTTGGACGACCTGTGCCAGTCCCTTCAATCCGGTCGCGTAATGAAGCAAACCGAACAGGTGCAATTGTTTCGCTGTTGAACATTTTAAAGAGGCGAATTTCAGATGCTCCGTCACTACGCAAATAGCGTTCTCCTCGTCGAGTCAAACAGGAAATTCGAGTCGAAAATCGTCAACGGAGGGCCTTTTCAGGTGAATACTTTGCGTGCCAATAAAAATGACGAATTTAGGGTGAATTGACGCGTCACTGCCGTGACATCAGGGCCCTCTTCTGCCAGCTCATCCGCAGCTACCCGAAACTGAAGATCATCTGGTCGCTGAGCCCCGTCAACAGTGGGGAGTACTTTGCGGAATTGAAGGTAGGGAGAGAGAAAGAGAAAATGGGAGTATTTTGTAATTTTCAGATCGGAAAGCAGAACCCAGACGTGGAGAAGGCCGTGTCTCTGAGAGGAGATGAAGTTGTGGCCACAGAAGGTATGGATCACGACCAGAGGGCATGTATTGTGAGAGTTTGGGGGTTCGATGCGTACGCCCCCCCCCCCACCATGATACCTATCAGGGGGCATAAGTTTGTAGTTCAGTTCGGTTCCCCCTGCATATAATTTTGATTATTTGACAAACAGTGCGACATTTGACTTTATTACGGTACAGAAAATACTATTACAAACGTGTCCCAGTTGTTCAAGTCCTTTCAGAACCAATTTTGTTAGTTACGGCATCGCTGGAAAGTGCAATGTACGCTATTTTCCAAGAAAATCTTTAATAATCTTGATTCTACAGTAACCTATTGTACAGGAAAATAGGAGTGTCATTGGGATAGTTCCATTTAATTTAAGCCTCTATTGTATTGTCTTACGCTCTGTTTAGCCCCCCTGGTCACGCTATGCTTTTTCAAGGTTTTATTACAAAGGGAGGGTACATAAACCATAGATGGACAAGCACCCGCAGATTCGGTAGAGGTGGTCGCGCCGACCCTAATTTCCTATTTGGGGGACTCGCGCCACACGTATTATTTATATTGTGTCTTTCATATTCTTTTTTCATAACCAAAAATGTTGAGTTTGAACAAAGTTAGACCCGAAAAAGCTGTTTTCACAGGCCGGCCCGTTGAGAACCCCGCCACCAATAAATGCGAATTTAGGAAGGCCGGGAGACAATTTATGTGACTTCGCTTAGATAGTGACTCTCAGTAACTTGCCCAGCGTATAAGATTGGATTCTGAGCAATGGGGACTTGACTGAATTTGAGTCTATCTGATACCCACCTGAATTTCGGGGGAGGGCGGGAATTTTCGGGGATGGGGCACAACTGAATGGTTGTAAACATATTTTGGTTCAATAATGTGGCCCATTTCAATCGATAATGGACATATTTTAAAAATTTCCATTTTTCAGCCGACGAGAGCGGAAAGAAGAAGAAAAAGCCGAACGCGCATCTTCTGCGCCACCTGAGCCAGAATCTGCCCGGCATGCTACGCGGAGACGTGGAACGCATGATGGTCTCCGGCAAGGTTTAAAGGTCTAATTCTCCTTAAATACTATGGATTTTCAGGTAAATTCCCTGAAGGACCTGTTCACCACGTCGGCCGCCGACCTGGCCTTCACCCTGGGCTCTCAGGCGGACCCTGTGGCTCTTCTCGCCTCCTTCGACTTCCGGCAACAAGATACGGGTTGAATTGTTTTTTTTCTTTATTACGTGGTGATATGTACAGCTTATTAAAGTTTTGATCTCCTTTTGATCTAGAAGAAGCGTTTGACGAACTTTTTCAGGTAACTTTCGTCGTCGCTCTGTAGTTTGTAGTTTGAACTGCTTTTCACTTTCAGCTCCCTGAAAATTTATGGTTCACAACTTTTTGTATTGAAAGAGACTTCTTCTTGATTTTCTTGATTTGAAGTTGTTTCATAGGAGAAGCCTTTGGCAGGGGAACGCGCTCTACTGACACGTCGGACTTGGCTGAAAATAGTTTCAGGTTTTGGTTTTTTCGTGGTGGGACCCATACCTGAAGGCTTCAGCGAACCGGGTGAGCTGCAGGCGTTTTCAAAGTAGAGGTGATCCTCAGTGAGAGTTGGTTTGAACTGATCGGGCTCCATCAGAGAGTCCTCGGAGTTGAGAAGACAACGACCCTCTTCTACGAGGAAGGAGGCGGACTGAATTGGTATTTAGATGGAGCCTGTTTACATCTCTCTCTCTCTCTCTCTCTCTCTCTCTCTCTCTCTCTCTCTCTCTCTCTCTCTCTCTCTCTCTCTGTGCATCTCTCTTTGTCAGTCACACACTCGATCTACTTTTATATTCATCCATTAGACTCTTAGATTACTATGGGCAATGATACTGTAGCCTACATTTATGTAGCTGTTGTTTACGGTGTGGCTCAGCGACACTCACAATTAAATTTATCAGAAATGGGGTCTATGGGAAAGATTAGTGTGGAAATACATGATCATCAGCCGACGTTTGAGTTTTCAATTCTGAAAACTAGTTGGTTCTTATTTCTCATGCTTATTTTTATCTCTATCTCTCTCGCTCTCTCTCTCTCGAAGCTGCTTACATTGCTGACAATTTAACGTTAAAGACAGTGTGTCATGAAAAAGGAACATATGTACTGGTGGACCTGTACACAGCGTACCGTGAAGCGAGAGATTTTCACCATAATAAATGGAGAGAGCGGCATGCTAATTTCAGTTCAAAAATTTTGCGGGAAAACTTTGAGGAACCAAATATAAGCAATGAAAACACATTTTTGACAAAATATATACATTGTTGAAATCGTCTTCGGAAGGTCTAATTTTGCGAACGAAAAGTTTTAAATTCTGAGAAGGTCGAATTTTGGTGACACACTGCATTTAAACGGCCAATTTTAGCTCAGAACTTTCAGAATTCAACAATGGAAATGGCAAAGTCTTGTATCTTTGCTTGGCCATATGTTCATTGCCATTTTCGTGAACCTCAGACATTAAAGGGAGTGTATCTCGGGAAAGGAATCTTACAAGTTTCCCGCCAAAAATTAGATCTACTGTTGCTAATCACGAAAGTTTTTGAGGTTTAGGGTTCCAATCCAATTCTTTATTTTGAAGAAGACTTCGAAGTTTACCTGTAAATTTTCCAAATGGTGCTTAGCATGAGATTTCATATTCTAAATGTGGATCTCTAATGTATTCAGACAGTCCTTGAAGCGACCGTCAGAGTTCTTTTCAAAATGTAAATGAGTCGTATTCAAATTGCACCACTCCAAGTAAAACAATTTTCCCCAATACCGCTCCAGGAAACGGTTGTTCACAGAATCCTCATTAACATATGATTAGCATGAAAGTGGAAAAATTCTCTGATGCTTCCTTCAATGCTGGGCACTGTATTTAAGAGGTATACAAATGACCCTATGGGTAAAAACTCATTCTGAAGTGCCTGTTTTTCGAATTCTCAAAAAGTTTACAAAACACGCTTACCCTGCAGATATACTCGCTGCTGAGGACACATAACTCGATGCAGTGCTTCATTCCCTCGTATCCCTTAGGCAGTCCTTCGAACTGTTCCCTAGGCGTGACTTGAAGGGACAAATCCCGAAAACCGAAGAAGTTACTGCATCCGCGGAAGGGAATAAGAGTTTCTAAATGGGTTAAGGTATCCTAAGCTTAACTGATTTCCTTACTAGGGTAGCAGAATCTTGTCGAAGTAGTAGCCGAGTAGTCATTATTAGGTGGGGATTTTAGGTAAAGTCCCTCCGAATCGACGTTAATCTGGCACTGTCCTTCCTTATCGAAGAAGGAGAAAGAGGTACAAGTGTCCTAAAAGTTTAGGGTACTTAAGGTTTGAGTAACTTTCACCATTTGGTTGCACATCTGTTGGCAGTCTTCCTTGGTGGGTGAATAAGAACTGTCGATGGATTTCTGGGTTCGGTCCAAACTGTTCTCAAACATAACCCAAACGGGGGTTTCGTCCTTATCACAGCCTTAACTAAGGTTTAGCATAATCTGAAGTAAGATCACCATTTCCAGAAGAGGGAGGAGTGTTTTGGGTGGGAGGGGCTAGAGTGGTGGCCTTTGGGGGTTCGATCTCGGCATCGCCGTTTACGGAATCCAAGAATATCTTGGCCTTGGCGGCGACGACGGAGGCATCGAGAGCAACGGTCTGAAAGATTTAAAAGTTTAGGTACTTAAAAACTTAATCCTTAACGACGTTTCCTTAACGAAGTTGTTAAAAGCATTTAAGAACATGTTCATATATCCGTCGCTAAACGGAAATCGGCGAGAAAACCACTTTTTCTCTGTGTATACGCTTTTTGCACGCTTTTTCGCATGCGTATCGCACTAATGCTGCATTAATGCTATTTTTGACTGGATTTTCGCACTTAACGGTAGGAACTTTTTACATGCTAATCTAAAGCTAAGAACAGGTTTACGCTAGCATATTACTTAACCACTTAAGGCTACCTAAACAACTTTGAAACTTGCTCTTAAGTTTCAGAGATATTTAGATAACATTTAGATTTAGGCCCTAGGATCTTGCTTCTTAACCACCTAAATCGGTTTAAATAATTTCGTCACATTTCGAAACTTTTTCCGTAACAACTTAAAGTGGTTTAGAAATTGCATTAGGTAGTTGGAACCTTATGTTAAAGTTATTTACGAACATTTACATAAATGTTCGTAACTAGGCTTAGGCTTTTAAGATCTTATTGTTAACTGGTGGCTTAAATCGTTTAAGAACTTGTTCACTTAGGGCCTTTCCCTTAACGATCCATATTTGTTTAAAGCGTTTAGGTCCTAAGAAACTTATTCTTACAGCTGAGGCCAAATTGGAATCATGCCAATAACATTAGAATACTTCTGTTGATATTGAAATTCGTAGTCTAATCAGTCGTCGACAGAGCATGAATTGCATGTTTCTGCAATTAGCATATGATTTCATTTTGGCGACAGCTATAAATACGTTTAACTCATTCGCGAACAGCTGCGTCAATTGGTTTAGGCGGTTAAGAGCTTATTCCTTAATTACATGAGGTTGTTTAAATCAAGTAGAAACATGCTCTTAAAAAATTTAAGCACCCAGGTGCTTGTTACTTTTAAGTTAAAAGTATTTAAGTTAGTTTTAGGTAAACCTGTTAAAGTAGTTTGAAGTTTTTTGAACCTATTCGTTAAACGTTTAGGAACTTACTCCTTTTTCACATAAAGTTGTTTAAAACAATAACGAACGCATTCGTAATCAATTTTAGGTACTTAAGGACTGAATCCTAACCCAATTAAGGTCCCTATAAATAGGTTTAGGCCTTAGGATCATGCTTCTTAACACACTACAGTGGCTTAAATAGTTAAGGCACTTAAAATTTTTGCCACTTAAAGTTGTTGTTCATAAAAAGAAAAGGTTTTTATGAATCTGTTCCTTAACCACCGAAAGTTGTTGAAATCATTTAGCTCGTCTTTAGCTTTAGACCTAAGGACCTTATTCATTATCCATTAAAAATTGGTAAATTTATTAACGAAAGTCGTCCCTTAACGAATTTATGCCCTTATTACCTAAGGCTATTTAAAAAAAATTCAAGCTTACCTTCAACTCTGGTCTAGCCGGTTTTCTCCTCAAGTCTCCCTGGAAACTGATCTTCTTCGGAACCATTCCCAAGCTCTTCCTACGGGAAGTCTTTTTCTAAAAATTTAATTATTTTAATGTAATTAGAGATAATTACGGTTGTAAGTTCTTCAGTGGTGGTGGTTGGCTCTTCCGTCGTTGTCGGAGGTTGCACAGACATTTCAGCACTGTCGCCAACCAACTCCACGTACTTGCCAGGGAAGCGTTTTTGAAGAAGGTCTTAATAAAAGATGATGAAATGAACTTTTTTAAGTACCTAGTTTCTTCTGAAGCTGTTCCTGAACATTCTTCTTGTTCTCTAGAATAACCTCTGCCGACACTTCTTCAACCCTCTTTTTCGGCTTGAATCCGATGTCTTCGTTGTTTTTGACGAGTTTTTCCATGGATGATTGGTATCTAAAAACAATGTTAAAGAGGGAGGATCGCGTGAAAAAGTTTTATGCACTGTGATAAATGGATAGATCACATTCTGCAGGATCAAAAACGTGCCTCATTTTCACTTTTTGAAGCAAAATGAACCGAATTAGGAGCGCCTGAAGATTTGTCGAAATAGAGTTTGAATAGCGCGCCAAACTGCGTCTCGCTTTTCCCCGCGCTCTCTCGCCGTGACAGCGGTATATATTTATGAAAGTTGTTGTAAAAAAATTTTTTTAAAATAATTTTACGAGGTTCATTCCCTTTAAGTCGTTTTTTTGGTTTTTGAGTTATTTAGATTTTGTGTTGATGACATAAAGTGAAGCTGAGTGAAGCTCCTCAGAAACTTAGATCCAGAGAGAGAGAGAGGGAGAGAGAGAGAGAGGGGGGAGTGTATTAGAGAGAGCACGCCAAGTAAAGAGAGTTCAGAGGAACTGAGATGATTTTGGACAAAAACAAACCTCTCGGCGGGTTCAGGTGCCTGAATATCCCTGCGCAAGTCGTTGTTTTCAGGAATGTCTTCGCCAAAGGAGCCTGAATGATCAAATTAGTACCGAATTACCTAAACCTCGCTCTGACGGTGCAAATCACGCGTAAATCAAATTACTGTGGAAATAGAGCGCGATTGCAAGCTATGTGCGTCAATTTTTCCACGAAATGTTTGAAAGCCAGAAAAATAACAAAAACGGAGTTTCAGAACTCATAAGATTCATAAAAATAAACATGTAAATTATATTCTGTAATTTTGCAAATCGTGAATTTCTCGGTTACTGAAAAAATAGGGCGCGTTTACACGCTTTTTGCGACAATTTTTTCCCTATTTGTTTTAAACCCGTAAAAATTCAATAACGTAGTTTTCAAATTCAGCCAAATAAAAAAAGCAAAGTGTTTTCCAACCTGCGAATCCCACTTCCTCCCTGGGAGTTTCCAAAGTCACCGGTTGGGGCGCGCTCGGGGTGGGCATTTCCACAGCGGGCTGAGTCACCGGCTCCGGAGTGATTTCCTCAATCTGTGCAACAATGTGCTGTTTTCCTTCTAAAATATACTTTTTAAAATGAAAATAAAGATATTTACCCAAGCAGTCTTTGCTAGAAACGCGGAGGTAGATCATTTTGGCTGCGGGAACGGCGACATCCCTCCCTTCGTCGAGGAAGTAGTGACAGATGTGTTGCACAGAATCGAAGACAATCGATCGGCAACGAGACTACAAACTACAGATTTGCTTGAAAATTTGTGAAAATTACTGAGGATTGGGCGCAGAAACGGAGACAATCGTCTTCTGAACGCATTCGCCACTCGCTGTGGAAGGGGAGCACATTGACGAGACGGTGGTTAGGGTACCTCTCGAAGCATGGGCGCAGCTCTGAAGCAGCTGAGTGCGGAAATGTCTCTCTTAGTTGCCTCTATGCTTCTTTGACTCATTGTCTCTCAACTCTTCTGTCTCTCTCCTCTAACAAGCACGCCGTTGCCTGTCAGCCACTGTCTGCCTCTGAATTTTCCATTCTGCCACACTGCCTCCCTCGTCTGCGTCTCCTTGACCTTTTGCCTCTCTCTCTCTCTCTCTCTCTCTCTCTCTCTCTCTCTCTCTTTCTCTCTCTCTCTCTCTCTCTCTAGCTCCTGCACAGCTTCGCACCTCTGTGTCATCCCTTTTTAATGGGCTAACCGCCTGTGGCTATCGGAGGCTGCGATCTCGCCCGGTGGGCTATCTCGCCGATCCATCATCAGCCGATAACTACCGCAGACTTCCTTTCAACGCTTTTCGATTTTAACGCAGCGTTCGAAAGGGAAACGAAAGATCGTCGGGAGAAAGGAGCCGACCGTTTATGAGATGATGAATGGGTGATTGAAAATTAATGAAAGGGAGAATTGGTCTAGGATGTCCTCTTATTGTTAGCTGTCTCTTTATCTAAACTATCACACACACACACACACACACACACACACACACACACACACACACACACACACACACATTTCTGTATCTGTCCCTGTCTCTCACTCTCTCTTTCCCTCTCACTTACACTCTCCTTGTTTCTCTATCACTCTCTCATTCTTTCTCTCTCTCTCTCTCTCTCTCTCTCTCTCTCTCTCTGTATCTCTGTATCTCTCTCACTATATATGCGCTCTCCGTATCTCTCTTATTCTGAAATGCTGACAGAGCCACCATTGTGATGTAGTTGGATACTGTTTGGAATATAGCCTGGGGGACTATATTGAGAAGGGGGGGGGGGTATTATGGTAAAATGGTATATTGGTATATTGGTTAAAAGGAACTGCCCGAGGGTTCTCAAAATCGTATCGTTCCATCGAAAATTTGATACTTAAAACCGCTCGAGGAAAGGTTGGTTCACCAAGTGCCTACGAAGTCTTCGTGAGCACACGATTTGCATAAACTTGGAAAACTCCCGACGGTTCCTTTTTTTATAAACTAAGTAAATTCAAAGTGAATAAGCCCAAGCTTATGTAGTCTTCAATTTGGTACTCACATCAGATTTCAAGGTAAAATACATAAAATATTTCGAGAAGCTTTATGAAAACATTGACTCTCCCGTCACGGTTCTTTAATGTACGCACCTTTAGCCGGCTCCTGAGCCTCAACGGCTACTATCAGAGGAAGGAGAAGCCACAGCATCGCCTGGGGCAAAATGAGAGACTGTCGATCTGACCCAATTCGCGCCGCGCGCACTGATTATCGAAAGAGAAAGGATTTGCAACAAATTTAGACAACGGGCGTCGGGAAGCCAGTTTTCTATTCGCGATGCGGGAATAATTTACAAGGTACTTTCTCCTTTTTTAGTTAAATTGCAAGAGAGAGAGAGAGAGAGAGAGAGAGAGAGAAAGAGGAAGAAATTTCTATATTCAAAAAAAGTATATTGGAATTAGAATACCAGGAAAAAGCACCTTACCTCCTTCATTTCCAATCCTCTTTCCCAAGGAATGTCGCTCTCTCCCTGCCTTATGTGAGTCTCTATTTCTCTCTATTTCTCTCTCTCTCTCTCTCATTTTCTCCAACTTTCCCTCCCTCTTGTTCACTCACTCACTCACTCACTCACTCACTCACTCACTCACTCACTCACTCACTCACTCACTCACTCTTTTCCAGCGACGACTACAGTCATGGGTTCATGACGACCATAGCCGTCGCCTTCACTATGGCTCTGACCCTCATGGTGGCCAACACTATCACCCTCTACGTGTCGATGCGGAACCGTACTCGTCTCTCCCAAGGTTGGCTATCCTCTAAAATAACTTAGTCATCGGTTCAGCTGAGACTCAGAAGACCAGCGGCGTTAGTGGCAGTTCCGTTATGTTGTCGTCTGTTGCGCCCGCTACGGATACAAAGAAGGCTCAGTAATGAGGACCTGGAGACATTTGTTAATAAAGAATTCCGTTTCGTACTCTCTGTCTCTGTCTCTTTCTCTCTGTCTCTGTCGTTCTATGCTTATTTCTCTTATTAACCTATTGATAGCTCGTTTATTCGTGTGTAACCTCCTTTGTCAGTACAAGCATCTGTTCAAGGCCGCTTTTTCCCGCCATGAAAACGTTCAAATATACTACCGTACCCGCTACCAACGCTTTTCTTCGTACCACCATGTTGACCACCTTGCTTTCTCTCCCACACAAAACAATAATATTCTCTATATTTCCAGAAACTTATATTTTCTTATTCACATTATCTACTAAATTCCATATTGCTAGGGAAGGATTGTGCCAAAAACGACGAAAACCATGAAAAAGAGGAAGAAAGAGAAATGGAGAAACATGGCACCAATGAGTTTTAAGTTTGAGGTGAGTTATAAAACAAGGTTCTTAAAATTCTTTTTTGATGTATCATCATTTATGGTTTCTTTTCAGAATGATCAACGTTCGAGTATGGGCTACCGTGAGGGAGACGGCCCCGGCACTTGCCACGTACCTTCCTTGGAAGGTACGTCGCAAGACAAATCGAAGAAAAAGTGAGTTAGGAGGGAGGAGAGATATTAACAGAGAGAGAGAGAGATAGAGATAGAGAAGAGAGATAGAGATAGAGAGAGAGATAGAGAGAGTATGCTAAACAACGTTTTATCCTCAAAAAAGGCAAAATTTTAATGGTTTTACGTAGTTAGATTCTTAACTTTTATAGCTGTAAACCATTGTAACCACTAGATTGCGCGCACAATTTTACGTTTAATGAGTGTTTTCGGACTTGGGAAATCTTTTGGCGAACACTTGTCAATGTATCGATTTGTACGAAATGTTGTACGAAATTTATTTTCTATTTTCAGAATGTCTGTGCTGGAAATGCCTCCCGTCGAGACCGAGCGGCTTACGCTCGGCGGGCTTGCTCGTCGAGCGTGGGCCGCGAAGAAACTGAGGCATCTGGAATACTGAGGGCAATCAATCAGCTTTTCGAAGAATTATCTCCCTTTTCTCCATCCAGATTTCTCCTCTTTTAAATAAATCTTGTATCCTCTTTTTCCTGTGTTCGCTGCAATAAAAGACCCCTACTCTGCTCCGTGTTTCGGATCTTCCCACAAAGAACCGCGAGAGAGAGAAAGAGAGAGAGAGAGATGCATTAGGAGAGAGAGAGAGAGAGAGAGAGAGAGAGGCGTATGGGAGAGAAAGGCGTATGGAAGAGAGAGGCATTTGGGAGACAGAGATACAAGAGGAAAGCGAGAGAGAGAGAGAGAGAGAGAGAGAGAGAGAGAGAGAGAGAAGAGAGAGAAGAGAGAGAGGCGTATGGGAGGGAGAGAGACATTTTGGAGACAGAGATACAGGAGGAAAGCAAGAGAGAGAGAGAGAGAGAGAGAGAGAGAGAGAGAGAGAGAGAGAGAGAGAGGCGTATGGGAGAGAGAGGCATTTGGGGGACAGAGATACAGGAGGAAAGCGAGAGAGAGAGAGAGAGGAGAAAGGAAAATGAGAGAGGCAAGAGAGGATAAACAGAGAGAGCCTCTTGTTATGTCTCTGTGTCTCTCTTTATATGACTCTCTATTTCTGTATCTAACATCTTGCCAACTCGCTTTTTTCGCAGTGTAACCTCCTTTGTCAAAACCAGCAAGCGTCCAAGGCCGCTTTTAGGGTGAGTGTCCCACCACGAAAACGTTCAAATCAATTACGGTACTCGCAACCCACGCTTTTCTTCATTCTCATATGTTGTTCAGCTTGTCTCTACCCTATTTTCAACTAATATTCTTAATATTTCCAGAAACTTATATTTTCTTAGACAACAATCAACTCAAGCTACAAGGGCAGTTTACTGCTTGCAGAAACGTAGAAACAATGAAAAAGGGAAAGAAAAAAGAAGCTGGGGATATGGCGGCAGACGAATTTTGCAAGGTTGAGGTGAGTTACAAAAAATACTATTTATTTATGTTAAAATCCGTAATCGAGCGCCCAAAAAGAATTAAAGTTAGGCACAAAACTGAAAAAGATATTTGGTGTACAGGCCACGCCATAAAAAAACGATAATAAAAATAGATAATCTATTTTCCGGTCAACCTGCGATCTTCAAGTAAAAAGAGTGGCAAAATTCAAAAAGACCAGATAAAACTCGATTAAAGAAAATACTAGCTTCCCGATAACTCTTAAAAAAATTGGTAGGTTGTAAAGATAAGGAAATTTCGAGCAATTCAAAAAAGAGCAAAGAACACCAGCTAAATAATGTTTAACAGAGACGATGTCTAAAATTTAGAACTACTAAAGTAGAAAACCCTTTTAAAAGGTATAACGATAACGTGAAAATAACATCGCTTAAAATGGTAAAATAAAACCATAAAGCAGGAATTGTAGTTTGTAATTGGGAAAAAGGCGGGACATTCAAATTAGCGCGGAACGAGGGAGATTGTAGTTTGGGATTGGGGAAATGGCGGAACATTCAAGTTAGAGCGGGACGGCGTAAGAGGGCAATTGTAGTTTGTACTTGGAGAAAACGGCGGGCCATTCAAGTAAGCGCGGGAGGGAACGCGGGTCACGGGCCACCAGGGAACAGGAAAATCATTTGTCCCTTTCAATTCCTTTTTATCTTGTGTGCTATGATTTTCTCACCGCGCTTTCCAAAATTCCCCCGTTTTTCCAATTTCCAGCCCATAATTTTACTTTTAAATTACTGTGTTGTTTCAACTTTTATATAAATCATAGTTCGTTTTAATCTCAAGCTATCCATTTGCTACTCAGACGTCGTCTATGCGAGAAATGCCTAAAACCTCCTCAAAATTAAAACATTTATAGACGTAGTGTCAGAACTCTCATTGCTGTGACCGTTACAGAAGTTTCTAAATCTTTTGGACTATCCAAATTGGATCCAATTTCTTTTTGAGCAACGGGATTATGGTAGAGACCTTCGATACGGTAGAAAGTCTACTTCATGTGAAGTTTATTTTTTATGTTACTTAAATGTAATTGCTGGTTTTCTTTCTTAAACTGACCAATTGGAATGATAATTACCATAAAAGTTGGACAAAATGCATTCCGGGAAACTTTGTCCGTGCTTGATCTAACCTTTAGCGTTTAACCTTAAGCCTTTAACCTTGAATAGATGTTCTGGAAATGGTTCTAACAATAATAATAATAAGAGATCTGGCTGATCCCTTCGAATACGGCGCCTGATATATGCAACAAAAATATATTGTTTAAAAATCACGACGCTCTCACCATGCTCTTATTCTTCGCTTATCTGTATCCCCATTCATGTTTTATTTTCAGAATGATCGCACCACCTGCAATGCCTCAGGCATCCACCGAGCGGACCGCTTTCGGCCGGCTTGCCGGTCGACTGTGGGCTGCCGTGAGGAACGCGGTACCGGGGATTATCACCTTCCTCGGAAGGTACGTGGCTAGACAAATCGCCGACCGCTTGTTCGAGGAAGCGGTTGAGGCGGTCGTCTCCTACTTTGGGTAAACCCAACTTTTTTTTTTGTAATTTGTAAATTCTAAAACGGCACAATTTTGGTATTTTTGGTAACTTTTTCTAAATTCTAAATTGGCACACTTTTCGTCCTTTTTTGGTAACCGGCAAACTAAATTCTAAATTGGCAAACTTTCGGTCTTTTTTGGCACACACGGGTGGAGGTTGGGCGCGGGGGGTCCTCCGGCTGTGATCGCTCCAGCTAAGAGGCGGTAGCAGGTGGCGGATAGCTGACACTTTGTGTGTTGGGTGGGACTGTTCTTGGTTTTCGAACCTTTGGGCAGTTCCGGTAGGGAGGATGAGCAATCACACCTCACTACAGCCCTCCCGGACCATGAGCGAACAAATTATCACGTTTCGAGCAAAAACTTCTTTTTTTCTAATCAAAAACTAAAAAAAATATGAGAATTGTGCTATAATGCAATTTTTCGACTTTTCCCGTTATATTTAGAGCATGTACCACCCTTTTTCCAAAACAAAATATTTCTAGTCAATAATAATTCCTTCGGGCTGGCCCGTAACCAAATTACATACTGAATTTGCAGTCAATCGGTAATAATTTTTGAATACGGTAGCGTGAGTGGACCATATTTCGAATGGACTTGAAAAAAAGTAATCCATCTCGAAAAAAGAATATCAGTACAACATTGGTCCAAACCGTAAATTTACTATTTGCGAAATTGACGTGTGACAAAAAATTTAGTACGTAATGAAGCACTACCGGCAAAAGTGATGAGAACCACCAGCAATGCCATAACAACGGCTTCGTAATTTTCTCTGTCCGATTTTTCTTAAAGGATCGTTTCGGCACCTTTTTTATCCCAATATCTTCTTGGCTGAAAACGTTCGTTTAGCTAACGATCTTGATGACGTCATTTTAAGCCCTATTGACAATCGGCTGGTACGAAATACGATAGACCACCCACGAAATAAGATTATTTTTTACAAAAGAGGGGTGCGCACTAAATATAGCGCAAACTTTTTTCCCACGCTTGAACTGGACTTGGCCCCGCTCAAAGTTTTTTTTTCGTACTATTTACATACCTGGACACCAGGTGCTTGTGGGTCCTTGGTTTTGGGGGTTTGTTTGTTGTGGGGCCTTGTGAAAAGATAAGTTGTTGATTTTTGTGCGCCCCTCCCAATTGTGGGCCTTACTTTTTGAAACCCCCTCCGTTCCGTGTCCAGGTATGATTATTTACGGTGTTGGCAACTCGAAATTCCCGTGCTGTTTTTGGTAAATAAAAAAAATGGTGCGGTACATTCCATAACTTTTTTGGAAGCCGTGAAATGAGGTACCGTGGTTTTTTTGTTATTTCGGCTTTTCCGAAATGCGCACTGATTTCAATATCTGTTAGGATGGTTTGAATTTAATTTGAAAAAAATATCACAATTGCATTCCGTCGAACATCCAGTGGAACCTGGAGAGGAACTCCTTGGTCAGTTCTTCACACTCTTCCTCCGTTTTGTAGACCCCCACTTTGCAGCGACAGTCGTGTGGGGGCCTCTGCACATCGTCGCCCAGTTCACGGAGTTTCCCACAAGAAAGGAGGTCGGTCACCATTTGTACACTGGCCAGGGAGATCTGAAACGGGGGAAATTGATTTTTTTCACCCGTCTGTACTTTGAATATTGTATTTATTATATTAAAATGAATATTGTATTTTTTTGTTTTATTATGAGTTATTCGCACTAACAGCTTGATCATAACATCGATGTCAACGGTGTCCTCGGAATTTTCGAAATTCCAAATGGTTTGGAGCTTCGCCAAAGTATACGCCTGTTTGAGTATTGTAAACAACGGGCAGTCGAAAAGGCCTTGTTAAGATCCTACGCTGGAGTTCATAGGGGAACAGAATGTGGTGTTCAAAGTGAAAACGTCTTTTTTTAGAAATGGAAATAACTTGCATATTTCAAAATTCAATAAATACTAAGGCAAAAACCAACCCTATCCTGGGGCTCCTGCAGCTGATTAAACCGTTCCCTCAGCTGTTCCTTCTGTTTCTTCAGCAATTCGGCGACGAAACCGAAGGCGAAGTCACTGTTGTAGTCCAATAGAGCCATCGCTCGAGTGAGGTAGGCGAGTTCGAAATTAGGACCGACCTGTAATTGAAACAATTTGGATAGTACCGCTTTCTGTTTTTTTTTAAAGAACTAGAGCATCAAGGCGGGCGGTGCTCTCAAATGACGAGCCGTCCCAGGCCAAGATTTTTTTTTTGGCGGCCCGCGCGGGCCATTTATAAAAATCAAAATTTAAAATTTTGTATAAATCCGTACAGTGTTTATAACTGCTTTAAATACCTTAATAATGTTTGTTACTAACATAAAAGGCAATATTAGTTGTACAAAAAAGAATGCCACCGACCGGGATCGAACCCTGGTCGTGTGGGTGGCAACCTGACTCGGTGGTCGGGGTAAACGGGCCGAACGGACGGTCAAGGGGCGGGCCGGGCCGACTCGGGCCGAACCGACCAAACTTTTCCAAATGGCCCGGCACGTGAGAAATTTAAGTTAAAAGTACCTTAAGGTAACTTTAAGTTGGCAAAAATGAAGTGTTCCGATCGGGATTGAACCTTGGACGCGTGGGTGACAGTTTGACTGGATGGCCCGAGTAAACAAGCTGATGCGGGCCGGCGATTTTTTTTTCGAGACGGTCCGGCCCGCGAGAACTAAGTCTACGCCGTGTAAATTGCCACCCGACTGGCACTGAAAATGGCGTGATTTCAGAGACCATGATAAATAAATGATTTCTTCGTCCGCTAGATGCGTCCCGAAAAGCAGCCGATGTTCTTAGCGAAGGAGCAACCAGGGTTTAATGGCTCTCGACACGTATTCCAGAATTCGCGCTCCGAAATCTAAAGCCCCGAAAAGTGGAACTTCCGCGGTAGGACCAAAATATCAAGTTTCTATGAGATACTTCACGGCTCGGGTCGACCCGGTCACAGTATGCAATACATAATGCAAAAAAAGGAATCTACTTTAAATCCAGGGTAGTCTCCAAAAAGGAGCCAGTGGTCCGGCGAGTCAACGGTCAGACAGAGCATGATGACCGTTTTCAGGTAGTCCTTCTCTCGGCAGGGAATCTAAATTTTTCTTGTTTATTTAATACATAATTTAGCAAAAAGAGCAAAAATCACAAAAACCAACCCTTCGCAGAACGGCTGCAGCCGTTTTCCAGTACTGCATCTGGTCGCCGTAGGCGGTGGCCATGGCTTTGTACTCCGAAAGGAGCTTCTCCAACGTGTCCTGAGGCGATTTTTCTGCCTAAGACTACAATATATCGTAACCAAACATCCAAACAGACCTTTAAGGCACTTCTGAGTATCGATTCGTAGATGCTGCAGAGGTGGACACGGTTGTGGCCGCCTTTCTCCAGAATGACGTTGAAGAGCTGGAAAACTGACATTAATTCTACAATAACATGAATTTACCTCATAGGCCTGGTCGTAGTCGCCAATGTGGTACGCGTGGAAGGCTTTGTGACTGAGGTTTTCACTAAAAATGCAAAGTTTTCCAAGAAAAAACGGTCAAAATGGGCTTAAATATCCAAATTACCTGTTTTGATCATGTATGAACCATGATTTCGAATGGTCGGTGGCCTGGAAATCCTCCGGGGCGCAGAAGGGAACCTCGTCTTCGCCACCATCGCTGTCGATTTCCCAGTTGGAGAAAATATCCGCCATGAGAACGGCTGAAACAGACATTTTTAACGCCGTAATAACCCACAAAAAGAGAATCTCAAATTTAAATAAATTTACAAAATAAAAATGAGGAAAAACAAAGAAGAAACACTTGAAAATACGTATTTTTAAAATTAAAATAAATTTAAATGTACCAGCCGGCTGGTATCAAGCGAAGGAATTAGAAGGTCTATTTGGTTTGGGTCCCGGCGCGGAGCGGCTTGAAATGCTGCCAATTCCACCGTACACCCAGCCGGGGTGCCTTTCTTCCTTTTTTCGTTTAGGCCCACTCTTTTCATGTAATTTTTTAAAATTTGGCTGTTTTCATCGAGTTTAAATGTGAATATATGGATTTCCAGACCCCTTTTCTACCTACATCGTGGTTATTCTAGGCAAAATTTTGTCTCTAGGCCGTTTAAAACCCTTATCTTCATTTTTGTAATTTTTGGTATTCGTTGCCGTTCATTTTTCGGCTTGTCTTGCAGCCCAAAAATTTGCTTTTATTTTCCCATTTGCTGTTAACCCTTAGTGTTTCGCTCTTACATTTTGGTTACCAAATGCAATTATAGTTTTCAGGTAAAAATGGCCGAGCAGACGACTCGACGAGCTGGACCCAAAGCCGCCGGAAGGTATGTTTTTTTTTTCTCCACATTATTCAATTTGGAAGTTTGCTTATTATTTATTTCAGGCTCTACGTTAAGGGAGTGTTCACCGGATTCAAGCGCGGACTCCGCACCCAGGCTGAGCACACCGCTCTCCTGAAGTTGGAGGGAGTCTTCAACAAGGACGACGCCCGCTTCTACATCGGAAAGAGGGCTGTCTACCTCTACAAGGCCCACAACAAGACCACCGTGAGTTTTAATCGTTTTAAGTTTATGGTCTCTCTCTTGCGAGCGTTTTGAGTAATATGATTGGTTTTAACTATCAGCGGCAATCTAAAAATCGTTATTTCCTAGTCCTAATAAGTGGCAATTCTTTCTTTCATATAGATTAAAATAACTGCGAATAGGATTCTTTATTTTTCGTTGGAATCGGAGACTAAGTGTTTGAATGAAATTGTGCTATTGGTGTGCACCTGGAATGTAGCTTGTTTGAATTGATAACCTAACGTCTTTGTTTCAGAAGCCTGGACACGCCACCGCCACCAGGACCCGCGCCATCTGGGGCCGCATCACCCGTGTCCACGGAAACGCCGGATCCGTCCGCGCCAAGTTCCACCACAACCTTCCCCCCACCGCTATGGGAAACAGAATCCGCGTGGTACGTCTAATTTCTTTTTGCACAATCTTATCTTTTTATTTTCAGATGCTGTACCCCTCAAAGATCTAAGCACCCATTGTTATTTGTTACAGCCTAATGGTGAATGAAACTGTTGGCATTGCTCCGTTTTTGGTTAATGGGGGTCTACTATAAACAAAACTATTTTGACAACTCGTTTGTCCGGTACTGGCTCTGGTAAACACGAGTAGCTCCGTTGGGGATATAGCCTGCCTATGGCTGTCTTAGTTTCATGCCTATTCCGTTCGATTGAATAGTTTACTGATTCCGTACTTTCTAATGCGAGGTGGTTTGGTGATCTGTGATTCGTAGCGTTCGGGGAGCACCGCTTCTGAAATCCTTTTTGCGGGAAGATGCGAGTCGTCATGGAGACACCGCAGTTATCTTTCATCGGCTTCACTACCGTTCATCTTCTCATCGCCCCCACCTGCTATGGGAATATTTGCGTCTGCTTACATTTTTTGGTCAAAGTGCACATTTTATTAAGCTGAGAGATTGACTAACTGGCTTTGATGTGTTACTTTCGTGATTTGACTAAAATTGCTAGCTTCTAAAGCATGCTTTGTGCGGAGTCGGCGGCTGCATCAATTACACTGCGCACCTAGTAATTACTCCTCACCTTTTTAGTCGGGATGTAGATTCTACATTTGAAAAGATTGGGGGCTACGGATTTTTTCTCGGATTACATGTTATATAATGATTTTTCAATCCGGTGATGGTTCTAGCTCTACGCAGTGCGTTCACCTCGGTACGTCCTCACCTAACGGGCGGATCTCCGCCGGTGGCACATCAGCCATTCCAATTTCCTGCCAAGTGCGCACGTATGTGGTTCCGGTCGTGCGTTTTCCCGCGTACAGCCTCAGTCAATGGCTGCCGATTGAGTGCCCTTTCCTAACGAGATCATCCTCCGCTCTATTTTCTGTGATCTATGCTAGCAGGTGAATAGGAGAGTTAACACGGTCTCCCTCTCTTTCTCTCACGGACACAGGTTTTTCTCTTACAATTCCACATATTCTTACATGCGCATCGTCAAATATCAATAAAACATTGTTTCAAAGCCAACGTCGTCAACATTCGTGGCTGAACCATACATGGGCACGGAGGGGCTCAAATTGTTAGGTTCCGCAAAGAAAAATCAAAAACCCCTATTTTCACAAGACCCTCACACTAAGCAAGTCCCTAAAACAAACGTCCCGCACGCAGGCGTTTGCAGTTATGGGCGTGAGTAGCTTTTCAGACTTTGCGGAGAGACTGCGACCTATGAAATTGCCTTGGATGTGTACAACGAAACAACCATTGTACATTGTATTGTACAACGAAACAACCATGGCAGAAAATTTTGAAAACGGGCCAGCCTGAAAATTTTTCTTTCTTTGTTTTTGAATTTTGGTCGGGCCCGGTCCGTGAAAAATTTAGAAGCGGGCCGGCCCGCAGTCATGGTTGCAACGAAATCTCGCGTTTTAAGATGGGCGTTATCGTGTTAAGTTGGATTCATCAGGGGTGGCTGATCAGCGGGCTGGCCCCGGGCCGAGAAAATCTGAGGAACGGGCCAGCCCCACTTTTTTTGAAAATCTATTTTTAAATGTAACTCTTTTCAAAGTCATTATTTTTAAGTTCTGTTTGTTGCAAAACATAGTTCTAATTGTGCAAAACATACTGTGTGAAGGAGGATTCGGCCAAAATCTGCTCACGATAAAAATATTGCACAGGTGCGATCACAACATTTAGTGTTTAAAAAATGTGAAGAGAATGGAGTTAATGAGAAAACTCTGTGGTAACAATCAGTTTGATCAAAACGAAACCAGCCGCACACGTGTGCGCCAATCACGTACAAGGTTCGGCAAATCCACGCAACATTGTCACATTTTGCAGCCGTAAGGGGAAATGACTGTGACTTAAGGCCAACAGAAGAAACCTTTCCCTAAAATAACTTTAGCAATAAAATGTTAAACCCGAAGCTTATAGCTTTCGCTGTCTGGAGAGTGCAATACGCGATTTCCTTTCCAAACAGAAAAGCTTGCATTAGAATTAGGCTATAAATGCCCTAGTCCTATGACCTAAACACTAAACTACTTAAAGGCCACATCGTGTTAATGTTAGTGCTAGGAAATGGTTATTGATGCAGCACTTTAGTATCAGCCCTATGCGGACGAGACAGGTTTGTCAACAAACTAAATAGTTAAGATCTGCCCGTAGACAAGACGGAGTTCTCTCTCTCCCTCTCTCTCTCTCTCTCTCTCTCTCTCTCTCTCTCTC
>OZ059903.1:6562371-6634871 GCA_964057215.1 Oscheius myriophilus | reverse complement strand
AGTAAGTCTTCTGCCTCCCTACCGCCGGTTCCTTTGAAGAACAAGGATAGGGATTTACGGACGGCGTTAGAAGAGCAGTGCTGGTTGCAGGACAATGACGTCATGGTGCAGAAAGAGGTAGGGGACTACACTGTTGGTGCCTTAAAGTCAAGCAAAACAAAATGTCACGGAGGGGACTCGAACCCGGGTCGCTAGATTTGCAAGGGAGAACGTTACCACTTTGCCAAGAGATGCATGTGGCGCTGCGCTGCCCATTTTTCAAGTCCGCACCCAGCGCCCACACACCTTATTTTCACTCCCTCTTAACGCATTTCCAATAAATCTCTGGGATTTCAAGTATCATTAGCAAACACAAACACTTCCTCTTACCGTAGTCCGGAAATCCGGCAGATCCCCTTCGGAAATGCAAATAATTCCCGAGGAGTCACTATTCCCTCATCATCCCCAATGGAAATGGACTCCAAAACTACACCGCAAGTCCTTTTTGAGGAAAACTTCCTTATTGGAGGCCCTAATTAAGGTGTTTTCAGGTCGCATTAGGGAAAAGGATAGGAATGTATCGGCTGGGAAAGGAGCTGGGGGCTGGGAACTTTTCGAAAGTGAAATTAGGAGTTCATGTTTTAGCTAAGGGTGGGTTTTTCTTTAAAAATTAGTGAAATATGTTTGTTTTCAGAGAAAGTGGCTATTAAAATTATGGATAAGACGAAAATGGACACGAAGGCGCAAAAGTTGCTGGCGAGGGAGATCGGAGCCATGGAGAAGACACTACATCCGAATATTATTCGACTTTTTGAAGTGGGCGGGGCTTATTTTGTCAGCGACGCAGCTGCTTCGCGTTTGCGACTCGGCTTAAGCGGAAAACCGAAAAATATCTTTCTCTTGAGTGGAAAAATTCCCAATTTACTCAAATTTTGACATGAAAAGGGCTTTTGAATTTCCCGGCACGCTGTTCTCTCTATATTTCTCACACTATCTCGCTTGTGGAAAATGGATTGTGAAAAAAAAAACTTTTGAAAAAATACAAACATACTTAGGTATTAAGCTAAATTTTGAAGAATTTCTGATGAATTGTCGATTTATCCCCGTCTCACACTAAGTCACATTGGGATACGGTAGGGGCGCCCAAAATGGTCTACATTGAAAAATACCCTCTTTACGTTAGAAAAAAGAAATGTATAGTTTTTTTGTACCCCTTTTTTGATAAAAAAAAAAATGTTTTTGTCCGACCTCTAATTTTATTGAGATCTCATATGCACATTTACGAGTGAAAAAAATGTCTCCTTCGAAAATATATTATTTTGCAAATTGCTTTGTATATAAAAGCAATTACTTTAAAAAAATACATGTAGCCTCAGATTACGGGCATCCGCATGCTATCAACAGAAATTTCAATAATTTTATAGCTTGCGAACCGACGGAAATTCTTTTTTTGTCTTGCTTTTATGCGAAAAAGTTGACAATGAAGTTTTCTAAAATTTCGAAATGTCAACTATTTCAATTATATTTTACGATATTCTGGCTCTGTCCCTCAATGGAGGCGTACTATTTTTTTACCCACAATAATTTGGCTAACGACAGTTATACCCCCAAAGACACGTTGATTTCTGTAGTTTGATCGGAATCAACATACAGCTATGATTCCCAACAAAAGATATTTTCAATTGATTATTTCGACTTTTACAAGTAGCTTTGACAAAAAAAAAACCAACCTTTCATCCTGGAAACATTCCCGGTTGCGTTATTGAAATCTTCCAAGTTGCGACACAAACTGAATGTAGAATCAGCACCCATAATGAAAAGTACGACGTTAGTGAAACGAACATCACATACCTTTAGAAAAAGGTAGACGGCCGCATGCCAGGCGAGATAGAGTGGAAATGTCCCAAGTTCAAAACGAATCACTTACGCCAAATAAGCGTACGTTTATGCTAAGACCCTCTTAAAGGGACCTCGTAAAATTGATTTTTCAAATCATTATAAGAACATCTTGATTGAATCGATACCGTTGTCAGGATTCTGAAACATACCCCGTTTATATGCTTTGGACCGCAACCGGTGCATGAGTACATGGCAGAGAAAAGCGAGAGCGCGCGGGAAAAAGCGAGACGCAGAATGGCGCGCTATTCAAACGATATTTTGGGCAAAACTTCAGGTGCTCATAAGTTGGCTCGTTTTGCTCCAAACAAAGTAAATGGGATACTTTTCTGAATCAGAAGAATGACATCTACTCATTAATCACAAGTCGAGAAAAACCTTTTTTACGCGGTTCTTCTCCCTTTAAAAAGTTTGCTAAGGCGCTAAGGTTGGGTTTGCAAATTGTCATGTAAGACAACTTTTGTATTTGTAATTTTCCTTAAAAAAATTCCTTTTCAGTGTGTAGAAACGCTTACAAGAATGCACCTCGTTATGGAATACGCCGGTGGAGGTGAACTCTACGCATTTGTCCACGAGAAGGGAAAGCTGAGTGAAGATGATACGAAGCTGCTCTACTCCCAGGTCGTCTCCGCTGTTTCACACTTGGTAAGAAACTTTGATTTAAGACAGATACAGCTACACAACTACAGTGACGCAGCTACAATATCGCGGTTACAGTATCACGCCGTGGCGTTAGTGTTGGAGCGCGATTTCCTCCACTCAGCCCTTCAATCCGCCGGTAGATTGCCAATTTGATGCGGATACAGTAGGCAAGACTGCAGTATTTCTGTTGTAGTTTTACGTCTACCGTAACCGGTGCGCAAAAAGTAGCGTTGAATTGTATACCGTAAGTCGGTTACAGTAACCCAGCTACCGTAAAATGGTGACAGTAGTACATTAATCGTTAAATTGCTACAGTAGCATACACAACTACAGTAACTCAACTACAATAGCGCAGTTACAGTCGCGATAAGAGTAACCGAACAGTAACGATGATACAGTAACGCAGCTACCGTGAGGCGAGTACCGTAATGTTCTGTTACCTTGGCATAGCTACAGTAATCCTATCCAAGCTTATCAACCCAGTCTTTAAAAAAAACAACTCCAATTTTCAGCACAGTCTAAACATCGTCCACCGTGACATCAAAGCCGAAAACATCATGTTCTCAGGTCCAGGAAAAGTGAAGGTGCCATTTTCAAAAAGTACAAACTACAATTTCTGACTTCAGCTGGGGGATTTCGGTTTCTCGTGTGTCGTAGAACCAACAGATCAATTATCTACTTTCTGTGGCAGTCCTCCTTACGCAGCTCCGGAGTTATTACGGTGGGATTAGCTATTTGCAGCTTCTTTTGTCATATAGTTATTATTGTTTTAATTAAATGTATTATTGTAGCATACGTATTTTGTCTGTCATCGACAATGAGAATATGACTTCAGGGATAAGAGCTACTGTGGACCGGCGGTGGATATGTGGGCGATGGGGGTGTTACTGTATTTTATGTTGGTTGGAGTCACGCCTTTTAAGGGAGAGACGCTGCAGGATCTTAAAGATGTAGGTTTTGTGGAAAATAAAAAAAAACACACACACACGCACACGCACACGCACACGCACACGCACACACGCACACGCACACGCACACACACGCACACGCACAGACGCACAGACGCACAGACGCACAGACGCACAGACGCACAGACGCACAGACGCACAGACGCACAGACGCACAGACGCACACAGGATCTATGATTTGCAATGTTGAATTTCGAAGACTTTGCTATTTGATTTCAAAGTTTCAATTCGAAGGCATAAAACACAGCAGGTCTCATTCGCAGGGTATCTCCTGCTGCTCGTTGTTTAACGGGCTCAGCTCAGAAAGCTGAAATCCGAGGGGAACAGCTGAGATATTACAAGAGAAGGTCCGCGTAAAAATATTTTTTGGAGTGATTGATATTCGGGTTGATCTCATTCTTCTGATTCAAAAAAGTGTTCCATTTTCTCTTTTTGGAGCAACATGAGCCGCGCGCCATTCTGACATCTCTTAATTTTCCGCGCTCTCTCGCCTCTACCGTAAAACCGTGCACCCTTTGCATTTCTCAGCTGTGTAACCGTGCACCGGTTGCAGTCCAAATAAAAGGTGTATGTTTCAGAATCGGGGAAACGGCATCTATTCAACGAATTGTGTATTAAATATATTTAAAAGCAATTTGAAGTGAGATCGCCTTCCAAATTTGCTGGGTGAAAGTGAAAATAACGTTTTCTGTAACGTGTACGTGGTTTGGTTACCAAAAACGACCCTTTTTGACGAGTTACGCGACTTTTCACAAATGGCTGCCCTCATTTTGACTGCTCTTGGTAAAATTGCTCGAAATGTTATAAAATTATTTTTAAATACATTTTTTTTAGACAATCGTGACGGGAGTCTTCACCATCCCCGAGTACGTAACTCCAGTCGCCTGCAACCTCATCAAAGCCATGCTGAACATGGATATTGAAAAACGCTATGAAATCGCCGATGTTAGGGTAAATTTGCGTTCTAAGCTCTAAAATGTATTGTTTTTCAGAGAAATTTATGGCTGAACGGGATGCAGTTCAAAGACTCCCGCATTAGCATAGCCATCCCCGATGAGAAGGAGATTTTGGAGAAGAAGAAATCAAATGAAAGAGTGGGGAAATCTAAATTCGGTTAATTTTTGTGATTCAGATTTGGAAAATGCTGCATTCTTGGGGAATTACCGAAACAATGGTGATGGAGGCTAACGAGAAGGGGCCGAGACACGCCGTGACAGGGATCTATCGCATTGTGCAATATCAAACAGAGCTTATTAGACTAAAGGTAAACTTAAGGTTGATTTAAGGGGGATTTAAGTTAAAAATCGGAAAAATCGATAAAATCAGCTGATAGATTTGTGGGGTTGGGATTGGGGGGGGGGGATGGGGCTGCGCGCCGTCGTGGCGAGAAGCATGACCCCCAATTTTTTTTTTGACTTAAGGTGAATTTTAAGCTTTAAAGTTAGAGAATTAGTACAAAAAACTAAAAAAAAATCGATAAAATTAGGATATCAATTTTTGGCGTTGTTATTTGGGGCCCTGCGCGCCGTCGCCTCGAGGCACAATTTTATTTTCGGAAACTAGGTCCACATTTTTCGATTTAAGGTGAATTTTAAGGCTTAATATTAGAAACTAAGTAGGAAAAACGTAAAAATCGATAAAATTAGCATATCGATTTGTGGGGTTGTGACTTGAGGGTCCTGCGCGCCGCCTTGTCGGGACCCAACAACATTTTCTAGAGATTAGCCCAGAAATTTTAGATTTAAGGTAATTTTTAGGTTTAAAATTAAAAACTAAGCACGAAAAACGGAAAAATCGATAATATAGCATATCTATTTGCGAGGTTGTGATTTAGGGGCCAATGCTATTTTCTCCCTATTTTTTAAAAACTTGAGGTAATTTTAAAGGTGCAAAATAAGAAAATAAGTACGAACAACGTAAAAATCGATAATGAAACTATTTGCGGGATTTGGGATTTGGGGCCCTTGCGCGCCGTCGTGGCGAGACCCAGTGTCATTTTCTGAAGTTTACCCCAATTTTCCGTCTTAAATTGAATTTTAATTTTGAAAATTTGAAACAAATTACGGATAGCGTGAAAAATCGATAATATAGCACATCGATTTATGGGTTGGGATTTGGTGCCCCACGCGCCGTCGTGTCAGGACCCAGTATTATTTTTTTATTAAGTTTAAGGTGGTGGTTTAAAATTAAACAAACTTAAAATGTCATGTTCAGTAATTTTAAAATAGTTTCACTTAGAAATGTTGGCCAATTTGAGAGAAATCGATAAACTTTACGATTTGAGGTCCTGGCACGCCGTCGTATCGAGACCCATACTATTTATATATTTTGTTGAAATATGAACTCCAAATTTAATGAAACTCTAAATTTTGTTTTCAGCAAAGTTCACTGCTAGCCGAGAGTCAGGCTTCATCGTCGGCGCCTTCGAAGAAACAGAAAAATCTAGGCTACCGCAGCAAGACGTGCTCTCTGCTGTGACGGGTTCATCAAATCAAAGAACTTCAAAATTTTATTACATAAATCTTTTTATCAATTTGTGTGTTGAAAAACAGTCGTAGAACAGCGAAACAGGCCCTGGACACAAAAAGCAAAAACATTCCGTCGAGCCGGATTCGAACCAGCGACCTAAGGATAGCTGAGCAATCTACAGTCCTCCGCTCTACCAACTGAGCTATCGACGGCACGGGCGTGGCCGCCAGCGAGTCGGTGATATACGCTGCGGCTGTATTTGTTTGACGCTTGAGTGGCGGCGTTGTAATATTCGTTTAATTAGAAAGAAATATAACACAATTTCAGCTTGAGAAACATATTATTTAACTTTTTCTGTTGAATAGCTTCATAATCTAGCTCTGTTCCATGAAAACTGGATTTTCTATACTTCCAGAGGGTTTAGACAACGTTCTTGGAGTGAATGGTAACTAAAACTATGCAAAATGGGTTGTTTTTCATTAAAAAGTTCAATTTTCCCATTTTCTTCCCTTTTAAACATCATAGATCCCAAAAAGAAAGCTCTCAACCCCTTCCCATTGAAACCGAGTGCCGCGGCAGGGACGCAGAGCAGTGCGGTCTCGCGCCGTCTGGCTGCCGGGCAGACACGCGCGCCCCACCCGCGTGTCGAATCAGCGCCTGCCGGTAGGGTAGTTGGCCGCCGCAGTCGTGTTCGTCGAAATCATACTTCACAGAATCCTTTCTGTAGTTTGTATTTCGCAATCCCTAACAAACCGACAACCGGTGATCCCGCGATGAAAGGGAGACGGGCGCTCGGCGAGCGGGAAGAACGCTTCGGCGTTGAGGACCGCGAGCCGGCCTTTTTGGCTGGCTTTTGCCGAACGCTCTTCTGAGCGGTTTGAGACACAAAAATCACTTTTAACTGGCCGCAAGCTGTCCAAAACCAAGCGACCGTTCGCTTTCAATGAAACCATCAGAAATGAAGTTCTTGGAATCCTTTGATAATATCCATCAGAATACATCACTTTTCCAAACAAGTTTAATTATCCGTCAAATCCGATACGTCTATTGTTTAAAAACACTTCCGATGCCAATATCAGCACATCTTCTTCCAAACAAACGGATAAGAATGTCTTTGAATCTTTTGACAATGTCCATAAGTAGTGTTGTTCCGGCGTAGTTTTTTCAATATGGTAGAATTTTCCAAACTCAAAATGAATAGCTTCATCAATTTCGCCGAGGGTAAATTTCCCCGAAAAGAATAAGTTTGCTATTTGCTCGTTTACTTGGATAAAGTTCTAAAATTATATAAAAACGAGCTTAAAACTATCAAACCTTGATTGCTTTTATGATGTAAGCAGCTGGGTTTGCCGTTTTGGCGAACACGCAATGGGAATTAATTGTGAATAAACTCTCGATTTGTACCAAATCTGCTTTGTAAATGTCGATCTGAAAAGTGCCCTATTGACATGCAGACTGAAAATTTACGCAAAAATCAAGGCGCCTTGTGTTGAAGATTTTGCTTGGGGCTATATTTATTCCAACTCTTTTTACAGTTGTCTGAAACATGGAAAGGAACAGAATGAGAGGGAGAAAAGAGACAAAGAAGCAAAGAGGCAGAGAAGGAGAGAGGCAGAGAGGCAGAGAGGCAGAGAGGCAGAGAGGCAGAGAGGCAAAGAGGCAGAGAGGCAGAGAGGCAGAGAGGCAGAGAGGCAAAGAGGCAGAGAAGCAAGGACAGGAGGCAAATATGTATAGAGATGCCGCAAAATGACCTGTGACAGTTTAAAAAGTGCTTCTATTGATTTTTTGTGGAAGATATGCAACACACTGCAAGATCGTACTTTGCTCTGAAAAAAGTCGAGCAAAGAGTCAGTTAATGGATCCTAAAATTAACATATTTTTTTATATTCGGGAAAACTTCGTTTTTACCCAGACAATAATTATATCTGCCACAATTTTTACTTCCACTTCCAGTTGGTTTGTTGTACAATGAGGTTAACACTAACCTTTCTCTTTCAGTCACTTATTCTGAAGAGACTGGATTACCAAGACATTCAACATTTTATGGATATTGATAGAGACGCACGGATTCTCTCTATGAAGGATGCTGCGGAAATCGTTCGAAAGTATCAGGAAAATGAGAAATCAACGGCTCGATGCCCCACATGCCACTCCACCGACTGCACATTACTGGCGAGATATGACAGTTCGAACCAGTACCGATGCAATAATGGATTGCATATTTTCTATCAAAGGAAGTAAAGTTGATGAAATATTGTTCGAAGAGAGAGATAGAGATAGAGAGAGGGAGATAGAGATAGAGATAGAGACAGAGACAGAGACAGAGACAGAGACAGAGACAGAGACAGAGACAGAGACAGAGACAGAGACAGAGACAGAGACAGAGACAGAGACAGAGACAGAGACAGAGACAGAGACAGAGACAGAGACAGAGACAGAGACAGAGACAGAGACAGAGACAGAGACAGAGACAGAGACAGAGACAGAGACAGAGACAGAGACAGAGACAGAGACAGAGACAGAGACAGAGACAGAGACAGAGACAGAGACAGAGACAGAGACAGAGACAGAGACAGAGACAGAGACAGAGACAGAGACAGAGACAGAGACAGAGACAGAGACAGAGACAGAGACAGAGACAGAGACAGAGACAGAGACAGAGACAGAGACAGAGACAGAGACAGAGACAGAGACAGAGACAGAGACAGAGACAGAGACAGAGACAGAGACAGAGACAGAGACAGAGACCATTTTATACACTTTTCATTGGTCTCAAATATAAAAGATCACATTTTTCTACCCGTCGAATTACTCAATGTGCTGGTGATCACAGCAGCGGCGGAATGTTACGTACTCCTCGTATCTGAAAAAACTGAATAATTCAATGAAAAAGTTAGAATTTACTTTCTCTTGGCCGTTTTCATGGCGTATAATGTGAAGAAGTAGGCGAAAACGATCAGAACAAGGGTAATTCCGACGAGAACGAGGCAGATAAATCCATCTAAACTGAGATATTAAGTAACCCCCTCTCTCTCTCTCTCTCTCTCTCTCTCTTTCTCTAAAACACAACCAACCGTCATCGGAGTCGAATGTGACCATCCCACGGCAATAGTCGTTCTGAAATGAGGCAGATAATATTTTAAAAATTTAAATTTCACGCATTCGAAAATAAAATATTTACCATAGAAAAGGTGATTCTATAATTTCTACTCGTGTAATCAGACTAAAGCGGTCTTTGAGAGCAGTGTGCGGCAAAACAATGGAAACCGATAAGAAGGGCATTCATATTTCCTTAGGTTTCCGGTTTTCGTGAAGCATAAAATACTATTTCCAAAAACATTCTTTATTTTGTTAATAGAAAAAACAGAGAAAAATACAAATTCGTGAAGCAAAAACAAACAAATAAGCACTAATTGCCGAACTGAAAATTCTTGCGTGGGAGTGAAAATGCGACGTCGCAGACGCGAGGGAAATACGTAAGAGAAATTCAACGTCTGGCGGTGAAACCATGATTTTTCCGTTCTTTTTCGTTTCTTCAAAATAATGAAATCCCATATAATAAAACGCTATGGTTTCTTTGTGTGTGTGTGTGTGTGTGTGTGTGTGTGTGTGTGTGTGTGTGTGTGTGTGTGTGTGTGTGTGTGTGTGTGTGTGTGTGTGTGTGTGTGTGTGTGTGTGTGTGTGTGTGTGTGTGTGTGTGTGTGTGTGTGTGTGTGTGTGTGTGTGTGTGTGTGTGTGTGTGTGTGTGTGTGTGTGTGTGTGTGTGTGTGTGTGTGTGTGTGTGTGTGTGTGTGTGTGTGTGTGTGTGTGTGTGTGTGTGTGTGTGTGTGTGTGTGTGTGTGTGTGTGTGTGTGTGTGTGTGTGTGTGTGTGTGTGTGTGTGTGTGTGTGTGTGTGTGTGTGTGTGTGTGTGTGTGTGTGTGTGTGTGTGTGTGTGTGTGTGTGTGTGTGTGTGTGTGTGTGTGTATCCTCGCGGTGTCCCGGCCACCTCAACACACACACACACACACACACACACACACACACACACACACACACACACACACACATACTCCTCTCTTTACTCTTGGAGATAGAAAATTCCCGATAGTTTTCCGAGTTCTCCAACTCTAAAACTCCATAAAACACAGAAAGAAAGGATAGAATCTTCATAGATCTGCTAGAAAAAGAGTCTACATCACACGGACTATGATATGAAGCGGGCAAGGAACCGAGATTCGAATCTGAGATCAGTGGCAGCCGCGAGGTTTGAAAAGGGAGGGCCAGAGATCGAAAAACGACTGGAGACGGAGGAGAAACCCCGTTTTAAAGCATAGCGTACTCGGGTTGGCAACCGCATTCGGAGGGACACACACTAATACGCACAAAACGAGAGAGACTTGTGGAGAGCTAGGAACTTCTGAGTGCCTGAGGGGGTCAAAGAGGAAAAAAGGAGGGGAGGGGTCAGGGAGGGAGGGTGAAGGCATTTGGGAGGTCACTCGGAAGGTCCTAGCTCAAAACACAATAGAATATAACAAATAGGAGGAGGTATCTGGCACTAACAACGGCGGAGACTCTTAGAGGAACGTGCCCCACTTCTCGAGCAGTTCCGCCTTCAGCTCCGCGTTCATCAGCTTGTAATCGTGGTCGGCCGCCAACGAACTGAAAAATCGGCGTTTATTAACCTTTTTTTACAACTTTATTATACTCGTCGCCCAGCGAGCTTTCCTAGCCGGCAGCGGGAAACAAGCGGCTTTTTGTCTGCGCCTCCGCGACTTGCACACTATTTCGCGCGTTAGATGTGCAGGTCATCGAAACTTTAGGAAAGGTCCGTGGGCGAGGAGTATAAGTTCTATTGATTCATTATTTCTTTCGAGTGCGCTGACAACGGGCGCCGCATTATCGGCGCCCCCCGATTGCAACGTTTCTGTGTCCTCGGTAGTATAGTGGTGAGTATCCGCGTCTGTCACATGCGAGACCCGGGTTCAATTCCCGGCCGGGGAGAATCTTTTGCTTTTTGTGTTTTGAACCGGAAAACATTCAATTAATACCTTTAAGCATTCCATTTTGTTTTGTTTTCATTTATACATGCTTGGAAAGCGTTTACATGAAAAAATTTCATACTATTCGGTCTAAATGGATTCTGGAAACCTAAAAACTAAGTTTCGCTTGGTAAACGTATTTCAAAACATTAAATTTCCCCGGATTGAACTAAAAAATTAGGAAAACATGAATAACAAGTAAATTTACCGTCATTTCAAGATAAAAAGTACAATTTACGGTCATATTTCGCAGCAAAAGGGACAGATAAACGCTGTTTTTCGCCATTTCAGAGCTCTGCTTTCGCTGCGACCTACCCGCGTACCAAATCGGCGCCTCCACTAGGGGTAGTAGGGCCGCCGCGCCTTCGAAATTGGTTTTTACCTAACAAATCAAGGTACTAAACAAATCTGACCATCGAAAGGTGCGTCTGTACCTAATTTTTTTTTTTTGGAAAGCTTCCTCGGGGTATCCGAAGAGGCAAAAATTGCATTGCTTGATAAATTTTCTTCTCTTACCGAAAGACATCGATAGATATGGAGTCGAAGAGGCGTTGTTTGATGGAGGTCATTTTATGCTGCTCGGCCAGGCGAATCGCATGCATCACAGAGGTTTTGGGAAGCTAAATTATTATATTCTTAAGACCTTATTAGAAACTCTACTCACCTCTTCGAGAATAAACTTTGAACACGAATCGGTCACAACGGCGAACTTGTACTTGGCCGCCAAACTGGCTACACAGTCGATATTTTCTTCTAAAAAGTTGATTTTTATAGCTTTTCGTTGATTTTTAGACAAACCAGTTAAATTTGCGGGGTTATTGTACACGTCTAGAAGCATCTGGAAGTGAAGAGGGTCTCCCTCCAGACGAAGTTCTCCTTTGGCCGGATCGTGGACATTGAAGAGTTGAGCAAAGGAGGCCGAGGCACGGGTGAGGGCGGCACGCGAGAGGACGAAACGCATACTTCCCATGAGCACTGAGATGTCGTCGTTGGGAGGAGCGGGAGGAGAGGCTTGGTTGGTTTTTGTTGGACAGCTCTCGCGACGGTGGCGTTCGAGATTCCACTCGGAGGAGTAGAACTTTCCACAGTCCTGAAATTGGAGGGTTAGAAGAGTTAGGGAGGTTCACAAGCGGTTAGGCGTAAGCGGACTAGGTTATGTCTCAGTCTCAGTCTCTGTCTCTGCCTCTGTCCCTCTCTGTCTCTCTGTCTCTCTGTCTCTCTGTCTCTCTATCTCTCTGTCTCTCTGTCTCTCTGTCTCTCTGTCTCTCTGTCTCTTTGTCTCTCTGTCTCTCTGTCTCTTTGTCTCTCTGTCTCTCTGTCTCTCTGTCTCTCTGTCTCTCTGTCTCTCTGTCTCTCTGTCTCTCTGTCTCTCTGTCTCTCTGTCTCTCTGTCTCTCTGTCTCTCTGTCTCTCTGTCTCTCTGTCTCTTTGTCTCTCTGTCTCTCTGTCTCTCTGTCTCTCTGTCTCTCTGTCTCTCTGTCTCTCTGTCTCTCTGTCTCTCTGTCTCTCTGTCTCTTTGTCTCTCTGTCTCTCTGTCTCTCTGTCTCTCTGTCTCTCTGTCTCTCTGTCTCTCTGTCTCTCTGTCTCTCTGTCTCTCTGTCTCTCTGTCTCTTTGTCTCTCTGTCTCTCTGTCTCTCTGTCTCTCTGTCTCTCTGTCTCTCTGTCTCTCTGTCTCTCTGTCTCTCTGTCTCTCTGTCTCTCTGTCTCTCTGTCTCTCTCTCACCCCGTTCTCTCCCTTCCTAGAAGCATTGCTACGAACTTGACACAAATGGCGCGCCTGCTTGGGGTCGTTGAGGAATCCTGCTGGGATGCTGCCTCCCGAGAGAGCCCTCTTCCGCGTGTAAGGTAGACTTCCCAGAGCAGGAGCTTCAGCATGATCCATCAAGACGCAAGGTGATGTTGATCGATCCGCCCTAAATTGGAATATTACGAAGTTACGTTTCAGTTTCGAAGTTACGTTAAATTACGAAGTCACAAAGTAACTGTAAGAAGTTACGTCTCAGCAAAAGTTACCTTTGACTCGTCGTGCTGTCTGGTACCTCTTCCTTTTTGAACCAACAATCGTCTTCCAGCGTTCGAGGAGCTGAGCTGGGGCCGTGTCCGAGCATGGGATCTCCGGTGGAGAGGGAGTCCTAAGAGAGGTCTCAGTCTCAGTCTCAGTCTTAGTCTCTCTCTCTCTCAGTCTCAGTTTCAGTCTCTCCTCTCTCTCTCTCTCTCTCTCTCTCTCTCTCAATCTATCTATCTTTATCTCCTTACCTCAGTGCAGCCATCACTCAAAATCGGAGCCCGATTGTCCAAACAAGGCCTCTTCAGAGCAAGAGGACTCGACGCCTCAGACCGAGAAGACCCATACGGAACCTCCACAGACAGAGCTAAAACCCCCATTTTCAACCATAAAAGAGAGATTTCTCACGTTTGGAGCTCATCCAGGAGGAGAGGGGAGGCAAAGGCCCCGTAGCTGTAGAAACCGTCCCCGGAGACGAGTGCTGAGATCGGGAGAAGTCCGTCTCCTCGTTGAACGTAGTGTCCGCTTCGGCTAGCTCAGGCCGCGATTTTTTCTCCTCCAGCTCTGCCAATTCGGCTACCTGAAAAGTTAAAGTTCAAGCTGTTAAAGAAATTCCTGTACCTCCATTTCCGCGCTTCTCTTCAACTCCGCTGCGATTCGAGCCGTCTCCGCACTTTCTTCATCGTCGACAAAGTCGCGGGATTGCCTCCATGTAGGGGTTTCGATCTGAAAAAAAAGGTAATTTTGAAATGAAGTTTTGGTCAAAAACCCCATTTCATAGAAAAATCCAAAATTTTCCATTTTGAGTACATTTGCTTCTACTTTTCATAGTTCCCAACGAGAGTAATTGATTTTTTATTGGAAACTTTAATTTTGGCGGTGCCTCTTTTCTGCGTCTCTTTATTTTGCATACTATCTCGTCTGATCTTTTGTGCGGCCGCGTAGGTCACGAGTCATCGCGGCGGGGCCCAATTTCAAAATCCTTTAGCGCCCGAATGAACACGCAGTTTCTGCTGAATTTTTGACGTTCAAAGGGACCGTGAAACGCTTTTTTTGTTGATTTTTTGTTGATTTTGTATGCATTCGACAAAAAAGTATTTTTATTATAAAAAGGGAAACATTTTGTCCCACCGGATTTCAGCGAACCCATTCAAAGAGCCGACGTCGCGGCGTTTACAAAAAAGTGTGAGCAAATCGGCAAGCTGAAGCTGATTTCATCAAAATTTTCTTTCATTTTACTCTTAAAAAGTGTTTTTTAAAAGTTTTTTTTTACTTTTTACCCTTTTTAAAATAATCACACACAAAATAGTCGCCATAAAAGCAACGAAAAGGGGTGGAAATATCGCTGGTAGGAGAGTTAGCTGCACAACAGTGGCGTTTCTCGTTCTGTCTCCGTCTCTCAGCGAGAGATCCGTTCCTCGCCGCCAACTCTTTTCCAAAACTCTCCCAGGAGTCTCGGTAACGCCCATCGCAATCGGAAGTATTGATTCGTTCGATTTTATAACCTTGAGGTTCTGTAAGCATGCAAAGCCCCTGACGATCCCTTAAATCATAACTACTCACCGGTTGCGGCGTGGTAAACTTCTGGAACCTCTGCTGCTGCTCAAAAGTCCTATGTTCCTTCTGATTCGTGGTCGTGGCCAAAGGCACAGTCTCCGTCTTGAATTCCGCCTTCGGATCCACTCTGGGCACCACGAGCATCCTCGGAAGGGCCGGTGACAGTTGGGGCGAGTCGACCATAACCGCCGTGGCGCAGGGCGTAGGGCCAGGGAAACGAGAAATATCGTCGGCCGACAGCTTGTGCACAGCCATGCGATGACGTTTAACGTTCTTACGACACGAGTACCTGAAACCCTAAGGATTTAAGGAACTTAAGGCCTAAATTACGTCTTTTTGCACTCGGGACATTGGAATTCCGAGTTTTGAGCGGGTGGTTGGCGAGAAGAAGTGTAGGTCTGGCGGCTGTCATGCACCAGAACTGGGATTCCAGAAAGGCGATCACTGAAAACATAACATTGTTACGATCAATAAATCTTTTTGAACTTTGCATTAGGCATTCTACTTTTATTGCCTATACTTCGAAATAAAATTGTTTTAACGTATACTTTTTCTTTTTAAGCTTTGAAATTTCATTCACAACATAGGTTATATCGAATTTCATTCGATATAACCTTTTTAAGGTTCGCAGAGTTTTGGTTAAGGTTAAGGTTAAGATTAAGGTTAGGGCTAAGGCTAAGATTAAGATTTAAGTTAAGGTAAATGTCAAGGTAAGAATTAGGGTGAGGTTACAGTTAAGCTTAAAGTTAACTTCGTTAAGTTAAGGTTAAAGTTAAGGTTAACGAGAAGGTTAAAAAACCGGTAAAAGTTAACGTAAAGGTTAAGGTTAAGGTAAAAGTTAAGATTAAGGTTAAGGATAATGTTAAGGTAAAGGTACAGGTAAAAGTTAAGGTTAAGGGTCATGCTATTGCCAATTCATGCTACGGTTTAGGTAAATGTTATTGTTAAGGCTAAGGTTAAGGTTAACGGTAAGGTTAAGGTACATATAAACGTTAAGGTTAAGGTTAAAGTTAAAGTTAAGGCTAAGATTTACGTTAAGGATAATGCTAACGTTAAGGTTAAAGTTGAAATTAAGGTTATGGTAAACGTTAAGGTTAACGTTAAGGTAGAGAGTCAGTTAAAGTTAAGGTAAACGTTAAGATTAGGATTATGGCTAAGGTTGAGGGTTTTTTAACCGATTTTCAAGATTTTAGGGCTTCTTTTTTTCAAATTAAAGCCCCTCACCCACCCGCTAAGAGGCTGTGTCGTTATAATACTATCCAGTGGTGGAATTTCCGCTGCAACTTCTGAGGCCCTGGGTGGAGGCAGATGCTGAAGAGTGTGATGTCCTCTGTAGAACCTATATATGCGTTATCGTCTTCTGGAAACCACTACCTTTCATTCCTCGGAGCCAGTTCTTTGAGACCATCGTGTTCACTCTTCAGCGGCTTATCCTCCATTTTCACGTGACCATTGGAACTCTCAGATGCGTAACTTTGGTGTGATGACTGAAAAAGTGACTTCAAATTTCAAAAAAGTTGAATTACCGGAACTACAGACGAATCTTCGAGTTTCGGACCGGTGGCAGCTTCTAGCATGCGCTGTTGTACATGCTTTGCCCTGAGGTGTTCTCCTACAGTAACCCAGGGTTGGGGCTTCTGGCGAGGTGACGTCACTATGTAGGCGGTGTACTGCTGGCGGGGCCTTTCAGGAGCTGGGGGTTGGGGAGGGTTAGGGGGTTGACTCTGACGGGCCTGAAATGATAAGATGGTAGAGAGAGAGAGAGAGAGAGAGAGAGAGAGAGAGAGAGCAAGAGAGCGAGAGAGCGAGGGACAAATAGACAGAGAGACAGAGAGTCAGATAAACAGAGAGACAGATAAACAGAGAGACACAGAGACAGAGAGACAGAGAGACAGAGAGACAGAGAGACAGAGAGACAGATAAACGTCAGAGTCAACCCCCCAGAGGCAGAGAGACAAAGAGACAGAGAGACAGAGAGACAGAGAGACAGAGAGACAGAGAGACAGAGAGACAGAGAAACAGAGAGACAGAGAGACAGAGAGACAGAGAGACAGAGAGACAGAGAGACAGAGAGACAGAGAGACAGAGAGACAGAGAGACAGAGAGACAGAGAGACAGAGAGACAGAGAGACAGAGAGGAAAATAGGCAAAAGAGGCAAAGTACTCACCGCTACCCTCATCTGCTCACTCGCAGCCACCGCTGCCGCGTAAGACCGATCGATTATCGATCGCTCCCTGGCAGGAATTTCCACGTGAGAGTAGTTAGTAGGCAGAGGTGAAGACTGCGAAGGTGATTCTGACCTTAATTACCCCAATTAACTCAACTAATAACTAAATTCACTTGTTCAAAGCCATTTTGCACGTGGCTCTGTGTCGCTTCAAATTACTCGCTGAACAGAGCTGCCTGTTGCAGTCGGCGCAGGTTGTATGGGCTGCCGACTGCTTTGGAACTCTGAAAAGATCATATTTTCTCGTCTAAGGCCTTAAGAGGAACCTAAACCTTAAAGACTTAAACTTAGGTCACTACACAATCACAACACGCACCCCTCGTCGTCTTGGGTACTGTCCGCGGCGGCGAGCGTCAATGGGACGGAGCGTTTTTCGAATTCCGAAGCACGAAGGGTCCTTACGGGACGAGGAGATTCAGGAGATTCGCTTCGGGACTCAGGAGACAAAACGACTTTCGGCCGCCGAAGAGGACGCATCCTGGGGACACTGGAACAACCACGACACGATACGAACATGCTTTTGAAGAGGACTCACTCGCTGTCTGGCGGGGGACCGAACTCCTGGATGTACTGCTTACACGTGGTCTGGTGACGTTTAAGACTCCGCAGTGAACAGACGCTCTTCTTGCACGAATCACAGCTGAAATCAAGTGTTGATTGGCTATCAATACTGGTGACGCGGTCTAGTCTACACGCGGCAGAGCATTAATTTCGTGTCCTCGGTAGTATAGTGGTGAGTATCCGCGTCTGTCACATGCGAGACCCGGGTTCATTTTCCGGCCGGGGAGAATCTTTTGCTTTTTGTGTTTTGAACCGGAAAACATTCAATTAAAACCTTTAAGTATTCCATTTTGTTTTGTTTTCATATATACATGCTTGGAAAGCGTTTACATGAAAAAATTTCATACTATTCGGTCGGTCTAAATGGATTCTGGAAACCTAAAAACTAAGTTTCGCTTGGTAAACGTATTTCAAAACATTAAATTTCCCCGGATTGAACTAAAAAATTAGGAAAACATAAATAACAAGTAAATTTGCCGTCATTTCAAGATAAAAAGTACAATTTACGGTCATATTTCGCAGCAAAAGGGACAGATAAACGCTGTTTTTCGCCATTTCAGAGGTCTGCTTTCGCTGCGACCTACCCGCGTACCAAATCGGCGCCTCCACTAGGGGTAGTAGGGCCGCCGCGCCTTCGAAATTGGTTTTTACCTAACAAATCAAGGTACTAAACAAATCTGACCATCGAAAGGTGCGTCTGTACCTAATTTTTTTTTTGGAAAGCTTCCTCGGGGTATCCGGAGAGGCAAAAAGACCGGCTTATTTTAAAGTTTAAGTTTATAGGAAGCTTGTAAGTATTCAAAATCTGCATAAGTTGCCTTCTTAAGACAATGTATCTCTAAGATCAAGTCATGCGTCAAATGGTCGAAAGAAAATCGATAATTTAACTGGTATTGTGAACAATGAGAGGCCAAGGGAGTGGAAAAACGTTGTAAATGAAAGGACTTTGTGTTTTCTCTCGGCAATTACACCAGCCGACCAACAATCGAGTCTGTCAGTTGTCAAATGTGGGTGGTTTGGGGGAAAAAAGGTAGACGATGTTTGAAAGATCGCTGCGAGAGAGAGAGAGAAAGAGAGAGAGAGACAGAGACAGAGACAGAGACAGAGACAGAGACAGAGACAGAGACAGAGACAGAGACAGAGACAGAGACAGAGACAGAGACAGAGACAGAGACAGAGACAGAGACAGAGACAGAGACAGACGAAAACTGAGGGAAAGAGACGGAAAAGGAGACATAAAGAGAAACTTACGTAAAAGTTGTCGCTCCATTTGAGGCAGAAGAACAGTGGGAGGCACTGCTGGAGTGAGTCTGAGAGTCATCCGTGTCCAAAGAGAGGGGAGCCATGCTAAAACTATTCTTTTTTGCTATAAAACCATAAAAACAAACTTTGCAGGGTCCAACGCTCCCAGTTGGTTCGAGGGCGAGTAGGAGTTATTTGGAGAACACCACCCAGATGACTAAAGTGCGACATTATTACTCTTTCTGAGGCAAAAATCACCTCAGAGGAGAAAGAGCTGTGAGGGAGGGAGTGTCCTCCCATTCCGGGGAGGGAATCGCTGTCCTCACTCATTCGGTCTCTTTCGTTCCACTGCTCCGGCCAACACTGCGACCGATCCACCCATTCGCCGACTTTCTTGCAACACGAGCTCTGACGGTGGCGCTGAAACGGCTAAATTCGAATTGTAAAAGGAAAATAGTTTATAAAGTGAATTGTTTTAAAGAAAAGTACTGAATTTGAAATATAATGCTCGCCAATTCTTGTTTTCCCACGAAACGCGCTTTTTTGCTGCATTGCGTACTCTATTATCGATCACATGGCGGTTATTACAAAGTTTACCCAGTTTTTTTTTAAATTCTTTTTTTAATGACGGACTACATCATATTTGTTTATATTTGTAATTTATGTAAATTAAAAAAAAAGTCGAAATTGCATGTACTGCTGCATTCCTATATTTTCTGTTAGACGGCAGTTTTTTCAATTTAACTTTTAGTTTTGATAACTTTTCATGAACGAATACATAACATTTGATTGATTTTGTAATTTATGTCCAAAACAAAACAAAAAAATCATAAAAATGAAAAGCAAACGAAAAACAGTAAAAAAGGTCGTATTTTGAAACGGACGTGCCACCGAAAACAAGGTACGCAAGCTGACCAATTTGGGCCGATTTAGATTACATTCGTATTATGTGTTTTTTGCACAAATACATATGCTTTAAATAGGATAGAAAGACAAAAAAAGGAACACAAATGTCGAATTTTAACTGTTGTGCGAATGAAAACAGTGTACGCAATTTAGAGGAAACTGCCATGTAAAGGGATCTTAACATTTACTGGCCACCTTGAAAATATGGGCTTAAAAACTAATTTGAAAACATTAATAATAATGTTTTCTTCAAAACGAAGGTACAAAAATGATTGACATCACTGTAAACATAACAATATCATGTTTTGTTCACGTGTTGCTCAATCAACAGAGTGTAATACTTCACATAGAATGGGAAAAGAGAGAAAACTAGACGACAAGGCGGCGAGTTAAAGGGCAAGTGGGGTGACACACCGTGCACTTCACACGATCACGCGAAAAGACAAAAGGCGGCGATTTTGAATATCATAGTGTCTTAGTGGAAGAGACTAGTGCTGAACAAGTGCATTTTCAACGCGAAAACATTCGTTCAAACAATGGAGCATTCAAAAAAAAATTGTCTTTCAGCTACAAAATGTGCCCGAAAATATTTAAACAACAAATGACGTCTTGCGTACTTACATGGGTAGTCGTTTGGGTCTGGGTGGCCAAATCAAACGAGACCCACAAATTTGTATAGCCTATCCCATGAGTATTAAGGGATAGAAGTCCAATTTTGCTGTGCGTTCACCATATTCGGGAAAATCGCATTTCAACATTGAGGTTTTAGCGTACTGGGCGCCGCGGCCGTATATAGCGGCTGCGACGGCAAACTGTAAGAAGTGGTCCGGTGGCCAAGTGGTGAGGGCGCCGGTCTGTCGCCCTGAAGCTATCTAGATCGAATCCTGGTATGTCTAATTTTCTTTTGCTTGTTAAGTTCTACATGTTTTCGAGTTTTGAGATTTTTTCCAAGTTTTCAAAAAAAAAAATTTTTTCGGATTTTTTTTTTTTTTTTTTTGAAAAACGTCGTAGCTATTCTGCCGCAAGGGTATCTGAATGTGGTGTAATAACAAGTCAATAACCGTAATTATTCAAAATATCTTTTCTGGACACTTAACCTCTTATGAAAAAAAAAGTATTCAGAAAAAAATTTTTTTTTTGAAAACTTGGAAAAAATCTCAAAACTCGAAAACATGTAGAACTTAACAAGCAAAACAAAATTAGGCATAACAGGAGCCGATCTAGCTAGCTCCAGGGCGACAGACCGACGCCCTCACCACTTGGCCACCGGACCACTGCTTACAGTTTGCCGTCGCAGCCGCTATATACGGCCGCGGCGCATAGTACGCTAAAACCTCCATTTTGAAATGCAATTTTCCCTAATATGGTGAACGCACAGCAAAATTGGACTTCTATCCCTTAATACCCATGGGATAGGCAATACAAATTTGTGGGTCTCGTTTGATTTGGCCACCCAGACCCAAACGACTACCCATGTTAGTTTTTGGTCGCACGACCGATACTTGAAAAATCTACTTTTTTGTAAATCCCTTTTATTGATAGGTCTTTTCAATACTTTTGTGATTAAAATCACTAAAAATTCTATAAACAGATAAAAGAAACGATCGGAAAGTAGCTTAAAATGAAAATACCGTATTCTAAAAGATATCGTGCAACCTAAAATATAGTGCGCAAAACAGCAAAACTTTGGAACTTTTGGGGCTTTAATTTTTTTTTGCAAACTATTTTTGAAAAACTAAAATTAGCCCAAAACTACTTTTTCAGAAAAGAAAAAAAGGGCAAAAATTTTCAAAAAATTCCAAGGCGACGATTTTGTTCGATCTTACATCTCAGAGGAGACGAAAAAAAACATTTCTGAAACAAAAACCGAAAAATGCAAATAATTTAATGCATCGAAATATGGAATTTCTCGTTTGGAAAAAAAAAATCCTGATAAAAATGGAAAGACAACTTTAAAATTGAAAGGGGGCCTTGATTTTTCGTTAACAAACTATTCATTCCGAAATCACAATTCATGAGATCTGACCCACGGCTAAGTTCATTTTCCAAGAGCTATTGATTTCTTTTTGTAGTGTGAAACCTTTTATTTTTCATGAGCTTTTGTTTTACGAAAATTAAGGAAGAGCAAAAACGCACTATTTATGGTTGTATGTGCTCCACTGCGAAAATATCTGACCCACGGCTAAAGTCTTTTTTAAGAACTAGTGTTTTGTAAATTTCGCCTGAAACCTCTCATTCTTTATGAGCTCACGTTTTTCCGACAAGAAATCCAAAAAAAGACGCATTTTTCAAACTTTATTCATTTTTTACAATTTTTCCTTCTCAAAACCCCCTCTTTGCCTATTCAGAAACTTGTTTCTCAAGTTTGAAATCCAAAGTCCAATTCAAATTTTCTTTGAAACACTTTTTCCCCATTTTCTTCCCAGTATCGTGAGTAATCTCGGAACTTGTATCATAAAAGCATTGCCAATTGCAATGTTTCCGCGTGATGTGGATTATCACGCGGTGGATTGACTCAGTGTGCTCAAATCCCAAGAAATCAAAACCTTCATTCAAAAAAGAAAAGAAAAACCCCTACCTGGAGATTTCTGTGGCTTGTCATGGCCTTTCCACAATCAGAACAAGAGAAGTTGATCTTCGTGACGGGAGGGAAGATGCCGCATCTGTGAAAGTTAAAATGACCCGCTTTTAGGTGAAACAGCTGCCGAAGCGACGGTCAGGTGGCGGATCAAAGGCTCCACGAAAACAACAAACCTCTGCTGAGCTTCTTGGGCCAGCTTTTGTTGTTTTGTTGCCGATAGGATTTGGGAGACGTTGCGAGCCACCTCGTCTTCCACCGTTTTTGGATCCATCGGCTCCTTTTTCTGAGAACTTCTGGACGAACTGGAGCGTCTTGATGGAGGCTTCAGGGCACTAAAAGAAGGAATTTCACTTTTACCCAGAACTTTCGAGTTTTGATGTTTTAATTCGATAATATTGATTGATTTTTCTATTGTTAGCTTAATCAGCCTAAAGAAAAAACCCAAATTTTTCCGTTCGTCCCTGTTTAATTTTTAAGCAGACTTCAGGGCACTAAAACGTTGAGTGTTGCCCAGAAAACAAGAAAATCGATAGTATCGATTGATTTTTATCGTTAACTTGTTAACACAACAACATATTGAAAATTCAGTTCATTGGTGACATGCAGCAAATCGATTTCCAGTCCTTTGCAAAGTTCTGGCACGCGTTCGCTGTGAAACCCATAAACGCAGTTTTCATGATTTGAATGCTTAGGGTCTATCGATTTAAAGGGGAGAGTTTGAAATGTGATTTTAATACTGAATATATTGATTTTTTGTTGACATTTGTTGCCTGAGGCATTTATCTCATAAACGAGGTATGCCGTATCGATTTTCAATCTATCGCAAAATTTTGGCCCTCTTTCGCTACGAGACCAACAGAAATTTATTTTGAATGCTTAGTCACTAAGAGATTTATCGATTTATATCAACTTAACATTGTGTTTTTTCAATTTGGTTTCAAGATCCACTGGATCTATGGATTCTACTTTCTGTTTTCTTTCAAAAAGAACAAATTTTTTTTTGCAAAGTGTGACTTTTTGAAAATTTCGTGTCGCCACTTTTGGCTCCGAGTTACTGTAATTCAAACAATGTACACTTTCAATGGAAAATTTAGCATGTTTTTAAACGTAAAAATTGTTTCAAACGTAAGAATTGTTTTCCGCAGTGTTTTGAAAAGCGTGACAAAGCTTTTTTTCGCTTTTCCGTTAAAAGCGTTTTTGTTTTTCAAATCAAGCATGTTTGTAATTTCACAGTGCACAAAAGTTCATTTTATAAATTTTTTCAGGTAGTTTACAGTATGTATTTGTTGATTGCGCTGTTTTTCAGCACAAAATTAGTGCAAAAAATCGAAATCTGTATATTTTTAGAATTTTAAATTATTAAATTTAATTAAATTATTTATCAAATTATTAAAATATCCTGATTTTTGAATCGCAGTTCAAATTTTGCCCATACTTTCTAAAAATTTAGTTAGTTCGCCTAAATAAACTGCCAGCATTGACTGAGTATCATATGTGTCACAACGTAACATAAATTTGAACCTGGCATTTAAAATGTTCAAAACCATTTGAGAAAAGTATCCCAAGTACCCCAAAATTACGGCCAACCGAAAATACGGCAAACCGGAAATACCCAGTCGGAATATTTCCTGCGCTTTTTCATCTAGTATACCACTGTTTCAGCTAATTCCTTACAGTATTGCGGGTCCATATGATAATTAGACCGAAAGATTTGCAGCCAAATCACCCGATGATTTGACATTTGTACAGATTGAACTCTCGCACTGTGGTATAAATTGCATCGCTGGAGCAACCACTAATCTCGACCGATTCTTCGACCTTTGCTCCTGTTCTAAATGAGTTGTCATTTGACTCCAACGGCCTAATGAACCCCACCCGGGATTGCTCTAATTGTAGTTTGTAACTGCCAGATGCGACGGTTGCTAGGGTGATCGCTGCGAGACCAAAGGTAGTCGGTAAAAGTTGCCAAATCGGTAAAGGTTCCAAAAAGCCTAGGCAAAAGTAGTAAGACACAGTCCCTGGAAGAATCGAGCGGCTTTTGAAAGTTTCAGCTCAAATTTTTTTTTGAAAGTTTCAGCTCAAACTCGATTTTTTGACTTGGGTTACGGTAGGGTATTGTAATTTTGTAAAATTGGTCGAAATCATTGGGAGTGGTGTTTTTCCAATAGAATTAATTGTGGGCACACCAAATTTGTCCATTAAATTGTGAAAAGTGTGTGATTTTCCGCACAGGACCCATAAACATCAAAAAAGTTTAATTTTACGTTTGAAAATTCGTTCTTGTTGGGTTAAAATTGTTCCCCCTTTTGCATGCGGCAACATGGTGCATCACCCAAACGTGCTGGTGGGTTTCAAAAAGTTTTCACTGGTTTAAAACCGTAAATTAGAGATTTCACACACAAAAATTATTTTTTTAGCTTAAAATCGGTAGGTGAGATGAAATGTGGGTAAAATGAAATTTCGCGGTGCGGCTGAGGGGTGCGTGGCTAACAGAAAGCTCTGCTTGAGCTGTAAATTGTGCGCACAGCGGTTTTCAAGGTCACAATTTTCAAGGGTACGCCGATTGCGAAAGTTCGCTTTTTTTCGAACTTTAGATACAAACTTTTAAGTTTAATTTAGAGAAAGTGTTCAAATTGGGCAATATAGTGTAATTACCAATTATCGCGCGCAGTCGTGGCGCACAACCAATAAAAAGTATCGTTCTTTGCGCAAAACTCAATTTACCTTGCTTTTTTCCTTCTGAGAAAACAATTTCCCCGTTGAAAATTAACATTTCCACCTTTTTTTTCACTTACGCGACCAATTCTCAGAACAGAAACGCACAAAGAACACATATCAACGTTCAATTCCCCTTTAGAGACAATTGTTTGATTGTCCTTTAAATGAGACGTTGTAATTTGAGCCGTTTTATTGAATTTACACTTTTTTGAATCGAGAATGTGACTTGACGTTCCCTTCTCACCATCAGACACTTTTAGAATGGGGAAAAGTGCAACCGGAACCAAATGTTTAGTTCCGGCGGAGTTTTTGCCCCAGCGGCAGTCTTTTCTCTTTCTCAGTTTGCTAAATATCGCGTCACACAACGGAAACGAATGAAAAGTTCAGCCCGCGGTAGAAAAACTAATCGCCTTGGGTTGATTAGCATACGCGCGTGCGGATTGTCTATTTGAAAATTTTTTTCAATTAAATCATTGAAAACTTCCATATTTGAAAGAACAATCGGAAAATTGGTGGCGGAAATTTATAGTGGCGGAATAATTATTGTTTTCAACAGAGTTATAAGCTTCCGCTTTGACGTTTTTCACAAAAACAAACGAAAATTGTAGTTTCCAGCCAAAAATTGGCTTGTTTGTGCAATTATCGACACAGCGCGCCTTGTTTACCCATTGCCAAGTGGTAAGTCTCTCGCCCGAGAAACTAAGCAACCCGGGTTCGATTCCTACCCAAGCCAACTTTTTTGCTTTTGTAGTTTGTAGTCAAAAACTCACGATGACATCGTCCTCACTGGCGCGTACTGAGTACAAGTTGAAGGATCGGCAGTTTTCACCGGGTAGGTCGGGACCGACCTCTGAAGCACGGGAGGGGGGCATCCCTGCTCGAACCGCCCTAAAACTTTGTTGAATCGGAAAAAATGTCGTTTTACGTGATAGAACTTGATGTTGGTGTTGGTTATTGAAGGGGGGTCGAGCTGGAGGCGGAGGCGGCGCGGGGGGTGCCGCCTGGTCGTAACCCGAAGGTCCCATGTCGTACCGGCCTTCTGGAGCACCTAAACCTTAGAATTAGGCCTTAAGTTCCCAAAAAGCCGCTAAGACCGCCTTAGTATAGAATAGGGCCTTAAGGTTAGGATCCTTAAGTTTCTTAGCTGTTTGGACCTCCTAAGGGTTGATTTAGGTCTTAAGTTCCTTAAAAGCTTCGATCTTACCTCCAAACTCTTCAAACGAACTCCCATCACCGAAGCTTCTGGGATCCAAGTAGCTGTCTCCGAGAGAGTGGTGAGAGAGCTCCAGGCTCATAACATCGTGAACTGTTGGTTCCATTAGTGAATTGGAGAATGATCCGCCGTAGTCGTCATTTGAAGATCTCCTTCTGGAAGAGATTTCTTCCATGGCACGGGGACTACCACATTTGTCTGAAAATATGAGACTTTGAGAGAGAGAGAGAGAGAGAGAGAGAGAGAGAGAGAGAGAGACAAAAGAAGACAAGGGGCATTGTTTGTGGAGGGAAATGAAGAGGAAGGAGCGGGGACGGTAGCGGCAGGCAACCATCGCCTAGCAACCATGATAATCCCTGTGATAGGTTGGCAACAAGGGACATCACGCATGGGTGGAAGAGGTGGGGAGGAGGAGCGAAATGTAGGAAGAGATATGGTAGAGAGAGAAACGCAGAGATACATAGCGACAATGAGACATAGACAATGAAAGATAGAGAAAAAGACAGGGAGGTGAAAAATCAGCGGCGACATGGTGCATCAGCAACGTTTGGGAAAAGAAGCAACGAAGCTCTCAGGACAAAAATAGGCACATAGAGAGAGATAGAGAGATAGAGATAGAGATAGAGAGAGAGAGAGAGAGAGAGAGAGAGAGAGAGAGAGAGAGGTTCAGTTAAGCCCCCCCCACAAATATACGCATACTCATATTGACTAAACGTGGAATGAGTGGATTTTCTTGAGGAGCCGCCTTTTCAAAGGAGAGAGCAAATTTCCGCCTCACCTGACAAAATACGTAGCAATCTATTTAAATCACTTTTAGAACACGCGCTGAAATTGAAGTCTCCTTCTTTAGATTAAATTTATCCATTTCTTTGTCGAACAAGGGCGTATCAATTTGATTACAGCTACTTCTTCTAACTAAGTATAGACGTGTTATTGAAAGTGCATTTGGAAAAAGTAGGATGAATGTCTTGAAAGTGGGAATTGAAAGGACAATTGCATTAGACTTTTGGTTTTTTGTTGATCTTTTTGTTTTTTTTGTGACTTGATAGAGAAACACAGAGAGACAGAGACAAAAAGGCACAGAGACACAGAGAGGCAGAGATACAGAGGCACAGAGAAATTGAAAGTAAGTAAGAGAAAACAACGGAGAGAGACATAGGAGAGAAAGAGTGAGGTATAATGACAGAGACATACATAAAAGCAGAGGAAAGAAACAGAGACAGAGAGAGAGAGAGAGAAAGAGAGTGAGAGAGAGAGAGAGAGAGAGAGAGAGAGAGAGAGAGAGAGAGAGAGAGAGAGAAAGAGACAGATCTCAAAATGCACCTCCTTGAGATGTTTTCAGAAGGTGAATGCAAAGTGCAGTCAGATTAGGAAAGATTAGGATCAAGTGGCCGAAACCCGCTTACATCCGATTTCTAATCCGCCACTTCTCCAAAACGATGAGAAAAAGTTGTACAAAGTTGTACAGAGAGAGAGGCAAAGAGATTGTTTTTTTTGCCTCTTTCTCCCAAAGAAAACTGGGCTATGGAGCGAGTGGCGGCGGGGCGTAGAATGTTTATTCTGGTGCCAAAGGAGCACAAGGCTGTCAGTCGTCTCAAAAGAGACTCTTCTGGCGTTCGCCTTTCAAAAGAGACTCGAAAGAGACACGGAATCAAACAAGTGCGATGGAGGGATTCGATTATTCGAGGAAGAAAGAGAGAGACTCCATTGTGGCGACACGGCTGATTACGACTGCCAGCAAGAGAGAGACCAAAACAACAACAATCACTGTCTGATCGAGAATCTGCGGGGGAGGTGACAACGCAAATCGCCAAAAACTGGTTTTAAAACCTCAAAATTAGTAAAAACGACTAATTTAATCGTGTAGATCTGGTTTTTCCGATTCTGAAACATGTAAAAAATAAAATTCGGTTTGATTTTGACAGAGTTAGGGTATTTCATTTCTCGTGCTCTGCGTCTCTCACCAGTGCTTGCGCGAGAGCGTGCGAAAGGAAGAGGGCACAGAAAGGAACTTCTTAATTTGTAAATCCATTCACTTCATCGTGTAGATCTCGTTTTGCCGACTCGAAATCATACAAATTTTCACAAATTCGTTCAGTCGCAAGCAAGTTACGATAAGAAAACCCCTGTTTTCTCTGCGTCTCTGACAAGTGCGTGCGAGAGAGCGTGCGGAACGAGGAGGGCACAAGGCGGCGAGACAGAAAATTGATTTTCGCTTGTTTTTCAAACAATTTAGGGCCAAAATTGGCAAATCGTACATGTTTCTGAATCAGAAAGACGACATATTTGTGTTTAAGTTACAATAATAATTCAATTATACCGGAAAACCCTTTTGGGGCTAAAAGAATTTACTAACCAGTACTTCAACTGTGTAGATCTCGTTTTTCCGATTCGAAAACTCAGAATATTTCGCAAACTCGTCCGGTTTTAAGCAAATTACAATAATCGCGTGTTGCGTGCTCTTCGTCTCTGACCAGCGCCTGCGACAGAGTGTGCGGAACAAAGAGAGCAGTGGCAAGACAGTAAAAAAAAATGATTTTCGCTTGTTTTCTGATCATTTCGGTCCAAGAATATCGAATAGTATATGCTTCAAAATCAGAAAAACGAGTTCTTTGCGTTTAAGGAAAAATTATAATAAAAATGTTTTAGGAAAAAGATTTGGTAGCCAAAAATCTAAATTACACAACTAAATGAAAGGTGCTTTGAGTTTATTGTTTCGTTTGTTGATGACACTTCGTGTGTCTTCCGCTGTTTACAATTCGATATACAAGGGCGTGTGAAAAATTACAGAACTACTTGAAAACAAAAATAAGTTTATAACTAAGCCCCGCCCCCTTTACGTGTAAGGTGGACCGGTAAACTGTCGCGCTGTTTTGAAAAAAATAGTGTATTAAAGTCATTTTTTTGTAGTTTTTGAAGAATAGACGGTAGAGAATCCAAAAGTCTATTGAATGCCCAGTTTTAGTGTCATTGTCAATAATGTACACCAATAGAAACTCCTAAACTACGAAAATTCATTTCATACTGAAAATAAAAGACAAAAAATGAAACGGGCAACAAAAATGTTATTCTGCAGAAAAAAATCGAATAGCAATGCTAGAAAATAGAGCTTATCAATGAGCGATAACGTGTCAAACTTTTGACAAATGTTGAGAAATTTACGGAAAACTATTCCATTTCTCACATTCAAAGAAATGAAGAGCTTGAATACTGAAATCGGTAACTTTGAACTTTTTGATACATTATCTCTGAAAGTTGAAGCCGAAAGGGGCAAGATTCGAAGCCGCCGAATCGAAAATGAATGCGCTGAATTGAAGCGGAAAGCGTTTCGTTCGAGAAGTGGTCAATGCAAACTCTACGAGTGAAATTGATTGGGTGGTGTGGGAATTTCTTTCTAATTAGGAGATACTGAAAGAACATTGAAATCATAGTTCACAGAGCAGAAACACTTTAAAGAGAGAGAGAGAGAGAGAAAGAGAGAGAGAGAGAGAGAAGAGAGAGAGAGAGAGAGAGAGAGAGAGAGAGAGAGAGAGAGAGAGAGAGAGAGAGAGGTGGAAAGGTCAGCGGCGACATGGTGCATCAGCAATGAATGAGAAAAGAGATGTAAAACGACGAAAATAGGGAGTGACAAAGAGATAGAGACAATTAGAGAGAGTGGAAAGAAAGAGAGAGAGAGAGAGAGAGAGAGAGAGAGAGAGAGAGAGAGAGAAATCTCCGTTTAATCACTCCCGGAGGACAAAAGTTGGAATAACAAAGAAAGCCCCGAGTGAGGTGAGTAATCCGATACGATTACACATCGCCGTTTGGTTGGAAAACACGTACATGGCACATTTCACCGTTTCACCACACGTGACAGCCAAGGAACAACCTGAACAACCGGATTTTGAGAAGAGTTCGCGTCTTGTGATAGACCAGGCTATTTTTGTTTTGGAAGTTTGAAGTTTGCGAAATTAACACTTTAAATTTCAATTTTTGCCTGATTTTACCGTTAAACACATCTTTGAAACAGGGGTTCGAATATTGTTATATAGACACTCACTGAATATAGAATTTTTCTTAACATTTTATTGAGTACTATGTATTGAGTATTTAAAAGTCTGATTATTTAAAGGATTTTATTTGAGGATTTAGTTACGTGATTATAAAAATGTGCTTTTGGTAATTACACATTCATTGTAACTGGTAGAAAAAAGCAAAAATAACGTGTGATCGAAAACAATGTACGCAATTCAGCGAAATACTACCAAGTCAAATGGAAATTTGAATTTGGCGGGTTTTTCCGTGGCTTTCTCGAATAATTAGTAGTTGCTCAAATTTTCTAGCTTTTTCGTCAGAACAAAAGTGAAATCAAGGTTCAACGAAAGATATATCCATCACTAGGTCTTAATCGACTTTTAAAGAATGGCGTGTTACCGAAAATGGTGTACGCAAATCAGCGACTCGGGATATCTGATTACTACACATCATTTCCCAAGTGTTTCATAATTTATCGCATGTAAATCGATTATTCTATCGCTTCAGAGAGAAGGAAATGGTGAAAACAGGATTCGTTGGTAGAGATTTCATGGGAAAGTAAGCGCAAGTTGAAAGGACGATGACGCAGCGAAGCGCAGCGCAGCGCAAACAGGCGCCCGGTGAACAAATAAAAGGTCCCGGACGTTTCCTGAATTTTGGAATTGTTTTTGGAAGGAAAATAGAACCGAAGGGTGGAAAAGGACAGGGGAAGGAGAAACATCGCACCCAAGCGAACCACAAATTTGCCGTCCCGCGTAAACTTAATTTATGTTAAGGCGTGAAGAAGGGGAGTGGCGAAGGCTGTTCGCGGGAAGAAGTAGTTCCGCAAAGGAGAAAAAAAGCGACTTTTAGCACTTTGATCAAACTACAACCTCACAAATTGTAGTTCACTGTTAAAACAGCTCAAAAAATGAGGTTTTGGGGGTGGAATTTGTGAAATTATTGGTAAAAACATAAAACACGGTGAATCACGGAAACATGTGCAGAAATCGGCCATTTCGAAAACATTATGACAGTGGGTCAGATTTTTCTCAATGGAGCGGATTTACACTTTAAATGTTTTGTAGTTCGTATGTGTGAAAAGTAAACGAAAATTAACATGTGTTTTTATTCGGATACAAAACGCAAAAAAGTCGTTTCAGGAAAGGGTGAGAAAATAATTAACAGTTTGATCAAACTACAACCTCACAATTTGTAGTTAACTTGCAACACAGCCCAAAAAATGAGATTTGTGCTCAATTTCATGTGAAAATTGTTAATTAAGTTCGAAAATGAATTGCATGATGTGTACTCATAAGCGAACTTGCCCGCAGGTCAGATTTTTCTCAGTGGAGCGGAATTACTAACGATAAGAATCTGAATGTCTCAAATGAGCCCTTTAAACCTACAGAAACCAACGTTAAAAGTGAAATTTCGCTTACTATTAAAGCAAAAATAGCTTTATCGTTAGTGAAAGTAAAAATACAAAATTTTAGGGAAAACATAATAATAGAAAATATAGAAAAATCGTCAAGGGTTTCAAATCAACCATGGAAAAAGGACTTTGACCGTTGGTCACATGTTTTCGAAATGGAGCGCGTTTACCATTCCCACAATTTTTGCGATTTCAAAATATTTTTTTGATAAACGTCAGCAGTTTGAAGTGGCTTTTCCCGTGAGTCGAAATTATGAGTTTTTTTTGAAAAACTGTTTTTTTTTTGTAAATTTCAGTTTACAATTTTAACATGTAAAATATGGTAATCGATCAAACAATTGACAAAGGCATTCGCATTGGGCCAGATTTGCTGCAACAGAGCGCGTTTACCCCCACAAAAGCCATGAAGTGCTTTAAAAACTGGAAAATCTATTTCTCACTATAAAATTCCCTATTCACACAATATTCCTCTCAAGAACATGTTTGGTACTCGAGAGTTCACACAAACTCTTGTTTTCTCCCTCCCCATGATTGATTTAAAAATGAGGGATGTGATAATTTGTTATTTCTTTTTAAACTAAAAGATTCAAAAATCCTGAAAGCTATAATTTCAATTGTCGCCTAATTACACAGATAATTTTAGAACAAAACCTACTCAGAATGACAAAAATGATGATGAAATGGTGTTTTTGGGGAAAGTTGGCAAAAGCTGATCAAACAAAATGCAATGTTTCATTCATAATTGAATAACATGTTTGTTCAGGGGCGGAGAAATTAAATGGCACCGGTGGTATTGATTTTTGTTTGATTTTGACATGAAATTCAGTTTTAACAAAAAAGAATAAAGCAATTGCAAAGAACTTTGAGTTTTGATCTCTTGAAGGCCAAACCTTGAAGCGAAAAACAAATTTTTTTCAAAACAAGGACCAAAAGGGTTTTGACATATTTTTTTTGTAATAAAAATTACTAAATGTAAAATTTGGAAATGTAGAGCAGCGGTGGGGATCGAACCCGGGTCGTCTGGGTGAGAGTCAGCATTGCTTACCACTACACCAAAAAACTCAAATTTTTTTTTTTCGAAAAAAATCAACGAACACGTCTAAAACACATTCTTAATTTCCCTCTCGGGTTTCTTCCGATTTGAAAAGGAAAAACACACTTTTGTATACCTTTTTTCAAAATTTCAAACCAAATTAAATGTAAATGTTGTAAAATAAACAAGAACGTTTATGTATTTTGAGCATGTTTTTATCAGCATCAAACGTTAGAAGCCAATTGAAGAAATCAAGTTTCACGACATTTTATGGAACTAAAAAAATGAAACTATTTTTTCTTTCAAACCAATTTTTCGGAAATTAAGGTTATCATTTAAACTAAATAAAAATGTAATAGGAAAATAAAAATCACACCGGCCGGAACCGAACCCACGACCTTTTTCTGTGAGCAAGCAAAGTATCCACTACACCATTAGCGCAACTTGGCGAAGAACATTTAAACATGTATGTTTTTAATCTATTTAGTGCAAAAAATAAAAAAACCTTCAAATGTAGCAAAAATAAAAATAAAACGTTCTATCTAAAAGATAAATAAATTTGAATTTTAGAGTTTTTAATATTTTCATTTTTATTTCGCTGTCCGAAAAATCGATAAGGAAATTTTACCCTTCACGAAGTGATGTGATGAAAAATGTGATGAAAAACTTTAATACAAAAATTTTATACAAAGTGATGAAAAAATTTTATAATGATGTAATTTTGGCAAATTTGCTGCTTCAATACATATTTTTATGACATCAAAATTTCTAAAGTGATTTTAAAATCTGCGATCACAAAGTGATGTTTCGTATCCTCCCTAGCGTATAGAATATCTCCAGAATCGGAGCGGGAGGGGCTGAATTGGGCAAATACGCCGAGGAAGCATGGCGATCTCTCCTCAATTCAGCTTCCTCGCGCGACGGAGCAGATATAATTCCGAGAATAAGGGAGCTAGGCGACGGAGAGCGAAAGAGAGGGAAATGGCAAGATTTCAGCTGCGGGATTGCGAATCTTTTGGAGAGAGAGCCGGAAAGACAACAAAAGATGATTGAAACCGCAGGGAGAGGGAATGGGTACGACTCACAATGGGAGACATACGTAAACATTCAACACTAGAAATAGAAAAATGGAAAAACAAATTAAATATTGTATAAAGATGTTTACAAACACAGTTATGGAAAATATGCAAATTAGTACACAATTTAGAGAGTTGTAATTAAAATTTTCAGAAGAAACACTATAATTTTGGCCTGAAATTTGGCCGAAACTGAAATTGAAAAGGGTTAAGAATCAGAATTTTTTGCTGATGCACCATGTCGCCGTTTCTGATAAAAAAATTTTCTTTGGAAAATAGGTAACCTCTAAAATAAATTTTTATGACTTAAATGGACATTTTAACTATTTCTCTTTGTTACAGTGAACTTTTTAAAACATTTTTTTTACAAAACGAACTATTCAAAAAGATTTTTACAAAGCCAAAACCTATAATGAAATGAAACTTGTAGATCGATAGCGATTTTTTGAGTAGAAAGAAACTAAAATTTTAAAAGTCATCCAAGTTTTACGTTTTCATTTTTTCTGTAGCAAATTTCATTTCAAACAACTTCAATTTTTTGACAAACCACGATTTATCATCCGGAAAAATTGCTTTATTTTCAAACTGCCTATAAAATCTTTTTTTGCCAACTTTGGCAAACATTCGTGTAAAAAGAAATGCAAACCATCCAGTTTGACGTAAAATTTGACAAAAATCAAAAAATATTTAAGATTTGAACAAAAAGAATATCGACGGCTTTTTTATTAGCAAAAACTCACTCAAAAAGTTTTTTTTTTAAATAAAACCAGAAAAAAACTTTGATTAGTTTGCTTTCTGCGTTTAAAAGTTTCAAACGTTTTATCGATTTTTAGCTATAATTGAGCTAGTCTAGATATTTTTTAAATTTGAATTTGCTACTTATTTTGTTTCAACATTAAGTTCTGACACCACGATGCGTTAAACCTCAAATTTCGAGAAAATATGATGTTTACAAGCAAACTTATGGGGATGATAAAGTCATAAAAATTAGTCAACATTCATAAAAACAGAAGCTGGCTGTTTTCCGTTACCAAGTCACAAATTTGTCATCAGAAATGTTACTTCTAGTCACATATTCAAAATTATATTCCCTTGGTCACAAATTTCGGTAGAAAATAATCATCAAAAGGAACCGTCAAAAGCTTTTTCACTTGAAAATTATATGCTAATAAAGGCTTGAAACGTTTTTTGTAAACGCAAAAGAATTTCAATTGAAATGGTGCAAAATCATCCGATTAAAAAAAACCCACTGATGGTTCCTTTCGTAACAAATCTTTTGCTTTGTCCTTTGAAATTCATAATTTTACATTTTATTTAGGGCGTAAACTGGCTTCTTTTCAAAAGTGTGAATTGGAAAAGAAAAAAAACCTGGAGTGGATTAAGTAAGATTTGGGTTTTTTGTTAGAAATCAGTTTTCTCAAGTTGAAGTATGTTGAAATATGATTGTTTTATGTGAAAACTCAAGAATGACTCCTTAAAAAGTGGTAAACTTCTCAAAAGAGTGGTTAATTGGGCTGGTGTTGTGTTGCAGCGGGAGCGCAGTGGGAGATGGCGTGAGAAGAGAGCGGGTGCTTGATTAGCGGACGAGAGAGAGCGGAAACCCAGAGAAAACACTAATTATCACGCTTACATGGCAAAGTGAGACACTTCTAATGGCTTCTCCATAAACACAAATGGCTTCGGGGAAGGGAGTTTTTAGACGGGGCGGGGCACGGGGAGACAGCCCTTTTGAACCAAAAAACTTTATTTCAAAGGGTCAAACCCGTACCAAATAGGAATAGCGTTAACATTTGAAAGTATCACTTAATCAAAAATGTAATACTAAGGTTTCGTCCGATTTGGTACGGGTTTGTGGGTCACAAAATCAGATAGGCCTCATGAACCTCTACCAGATAGGACTTGTGCATACAAAACTTTCATTTCAGTCAATCAAACCCGTACCAAATCGGTTTTTGAAAACTTTAAATGCTAATAGGTCTATTTTAAAGGAATAAAAACGTAAAACTAAGGTTTTTGTTTAATTCCCGATTTGGTACGGGTTTGTGCGACCAAAAATCAAAGCGAACTTCATTTCAGCTAGTCACACCCGTACCAAATAGGATATTGGAATCGTTACAGGATAAATCATTAAAACGTTAAGTAGTAAACCCTAAAACTTATGTTTCGGTATAAACACCGATTTGGTGCGGGTTTGAACAAGCAAACTACATAAGTTGGGCCTCTCAAACCCGTATAGGATAGGATTTGTGCCTATGACACCTTTATTTAAATGGGTCAGCCCGTACCAAATCGGTTTTTGTTATTGCCACAAGGTATATTGTTAAAATTTGAAAGTATAAAGTCGTGAAACAAAGAATTTGGCGAAAACTCGGTTTGGTACGGGTTTCTGCCACGAAACAGCAATTCGCTCGCTCAAACCAGTACCAAGTTGGCTTTTGGTGTTGTTACCATGTAAAATGATATATTTTGAAAACATGTAGCTATAAAATCCCATAAAACATAAAATTAATGTTAAAATCGGCGACGCTTTTATATTTCCACCCGTAAAGCGCGCGTCAATAACTTCAGAGTGGGCCCCGGGGGAACAAAGGGGCCGGGTCTTAGAGATTCTGCTTTGAACCCACACAACAATGCAACGGAATTCCGAAAAACGAGGTGAAGAAGGCAAAAAGAGCTAAAGAACAATAGAAAACTTCCGGAAAGATTGGAATTCACACATAAAACATTGTGATTTGGAATAAAAAGCCCAAATTTTGACGATCGTAAAGTTGTAATCGGTGTCAGCTTTGAACCTGCAAATTGCACGTTTGTAGCAAAGGTTGTGCGCTAATGGACATGTCGTGATTATAATATCACAGCATGCGTAGGTCATTAGCAGTTTGTAGCAGCGAGATTCGACTGGGAAATTGAAATTGAGATATCTCAGGCATAGCAACTGAGGGAGGGAGGGGCCTACAAGTCTCCAACAAGGCTAGAGAAAGAGAGAAAGAGAGACAAAGAGACAGAGAGACAAAGAGAAAGTGAGACAGATGGGAGGCAAAATATGCACCATGTACCTTTCAGTAAGCGGCAAGCCGACCTGATTGATAGCAAGCAAGCATAGGGTGAAAGAGAGAGAGAGAGAGAAGAGAAAGAGGAGATTTAGAGAGAGAGAGAGAGAGGAGGAAGAGGGAGAGAAGCAGAATTTACCGATGCACCATGTAGCCACCTCTGATTGAAACAGGCAGAGCAACGCCAAGCTTTTTCTCCAAAAATGTTCTTGCCAAAAGTTACTCTAAGTAAAGAGAGACTTTCTCCGAAAGAGGCCTTTTCTCCAAAAATGGTGCAGTATGAAGTCAAAGGCCAAAAATCAGGCTTTTGATTTTTGAAGCCTCCCCTAGCCCTCTTCCCTCTCCACCACGCTAATGTAGTCGTTGCTGAGTCGGCTGCGTGAACACTTGGCTGGTCGTGAGTGGCTAACTGGCGAAAGAGGCGAGCGGCGCATAAATTGTGCCTATTTGATGCTGACGACACATCACGCTAGCGCCAATGCCAAAACTTTTTCGCCACTGAATCTTCTTGGATAGAGAGAGGGAAGGGGGAATATAGATCAATTGAGAGAGGCGCGAGAGACAGAGACGAAGAGATATAAAAGAGAACGAGACATAGATAGAAAAGAGGGTTTTCCAGGTGTCTCCGAAGAGTGAGTGAGGCTAAAGGAATTGAGAAAGAGACAGAGAGACAGAGAAACAGAAAGAGATTTTTTTTTCGACTACTGTATTCTCTCACTGTTAGAATTTGACTAATGCAAGAAAATTGGTGAGAGAGTGCGTGCAATCGAAAACACCTGTCGGCGCGTGGGAAACGCAGCAACACGGCGCGTCTGATGTGGTCGAATTAGAATGAGATGTGTAACGGAGAATAACGGAGATCGAGGCGGATATAGCGGAGACGGATGGGCACACGGCGGAGACGACACTTGCCTGCAAAAGGAGGATTTGTGGGTGGAGAGAGAGTGGAAAGAGCAACAATAAGAGGAAAATGGAGTGGATATATAGAAAAAGGAAGAATTAGAGAGAGAGAGAGAGAGAGAGAGAGAAAGAAGGAGAGAAGGAATGAGACAGACAGCGAGAGATGGAGTGAGGGAACGAGGGAGAAATTGAGGGGCTTGGTGCACGTCAAAAAATTCAACACGGCGCTTCGTAATGGTTAGTTGTGGATGAATGTTTACGTTTTTCATGTATTTCGTCATGAAAAGTGGATGTTTACTCATGTCGCCATGCCGATATGACCTTTTGAGAAGTAACCATACACCAAAAACAATGGTGCCTAAGAAGCGAAAATTCAAAAAGGAGACGAAATAGAGAGAGAGAGAGAGACAGAGAGGGAGAGAGGTACTGAGAGAGAGAGAAAGAAAGAGAGAAACAGAGAGAGAAGAGAGAGAGAGAGAGAGAGAGAGAGAGAGAGAGAGAGAGAGAGAGAGAGAGAAGTGAAGCCAAACTCGGCGATGCACCATGTAGCCGCGTTTGAATGAACGACAAGCCGACCTGATTGGTAGGTATTCACACAGAGATTAAAAGAAAGAGAGAGACACTGAGAGAGAGAGAGAGATAAGAGAGGCAAAAGAAGATGTCTAGCCGGCCCGATCAAAGAAAAAATTTTCTCGCCCCCTTTTTTTGCAACCGCCGATCGTAGGAATGCGAAACACGGCCCTCTTCTGGGAATTTACCTCTCGATTCGGCAAAAAGCGGGCGGAAGACGGCCGCTGAATGCGAACACAGCACATGTTGGAAGCTTAAATTGGCAGCCGGCTGGCAATAATTGCGCCAGTCGCACTGACATGCGAGACGGCGGTCGGGTCTTCCGGCGGAGACCACCGCAACGACTGCCGGATTACGCGGACGCAATTAGACGACGGTAGGACATGGTAAATAATATGAAAAAGGCTAGTAGTAGCAGGAAAAATAGAAAATTTTGTGTTTTATTTGCGAAATTCTGTGAAAAAATGCCAATTTTTCCATGAGAATCGGTAACTTTTGTCAATTTTTGTCATTAATAGTGATACAGCTGTCTAGATCTCACTTTCCTCCTATCAAACATATGAAAAACGCCCATTTTTATAAGTTTTTCGCTAAGTTAGCGCCAAAAATGTCTGGACTCTTACTCAGGTGCGCATTTTTCCGCACCCGTGAGTGAGAGACGCAGAATGCGCAGGGACACAGAGAAAAATCAAATTTTAATGTTTCATGATAAAAATATTTCAATTTTTTGGGAAAAATACATTGGGAGTGTAAACACGCTCTAATCGCGATACAGTAACCTCGAAGAAAGCTATGTTGTCATTTAAGCTTAGATAGAGGAATTTCTACGCAAATTCTCAAGGTAGTTAACGCAGTAAATAATATGCAAAGATGTTTCGAGTCAGAAAACGATAAAAATGGCGATTTCTTGGGAGAAAGTTGAACTTTTTTGTACAGGAAATGACATAATGACATCAGTTTAGTTTAAAATTTCAATTCCATTTTGTAGAACACAATTTCCGTTTTCGAAAAAGTATGTGACTAACCAAGTTTGTATTAAAAACAACCAGAATAGAGAGTGTCAAAGATTCCGCAAAAGATAGCGCCTGACCTGTCTGAACCCTCTCCCTGGCGCGCTCTCTCTCGCTCACCCGCCTGGCAGAGAAGCAGTGGGTGCAGGGACGCAGAGGAAAATTCGTTAATAGGTCTATTTATGGTCATTTTTAGCACATTTTTGAAAAAATGGCAGGTTTTCGAATCGGAAAAGCAAGATCTATCGAATGAAAAAGTTCAAAATCTGGTATTTGTTCTTTCGGTTTCAACTTTTTTGAGAAAATCAATCATAATCAACAGAAAATCGTTTTTTCACATCCAAAATATGACATGTTGTGAAAACAGCCAACGTTTCAGACCCGAAATGTCATTCACGCCACGTCACGAAATGTTATTCAGCAAAATCATGCACCGTATTTAAATTGAGGAATAACTGAATCGCTAAATTTAACAAAGAAACTTTTTGCAAAGGTTTCCCACCCTGGGAAAAAAACCTTGAAGGCAAAAAAAGATGATGGAGGGGAAACTACTTGTGGGTTATTCATAACCAGGCAGCCAACGCCCAGGGACTTAATTATTCTGTTTACTCGCTCGAAATTGAGGGATAAGGCGGAAGGCTGAGTCACACGCTGATTTCGGATGCGAAGGGCGCAAACACGGGAGTGTAGGAGGGGAGGGAGAGGTAGTACTAGATCTCTCTCTCTCTCTCTCTCTCTCTCTGGGGAAAACCTAATGTTTATCCCCGCATTCCTTTTTACTCTGTGAACATGTCGGATGCAAATTGAGCCGTCGGGGCCGAAAAAACTGGGGCGACATGTGGTGGTTGAGGTTTTTGCAAGGAGACGAGGCGCCATGTGCTGAGAACAAAGGAATGGGAACGGGTGAGAGGCAGAGAGATAGAGAGGAGAGAGAAAGAGAGGAATAAGGAATGGAATAGTTTGAACTATCCGTGCGTGGTAGATCAACGCGCGAACAGGGATTTCCAGCTGTGCAAGCTTGGCGCAGTCGGTAGAGCGGCAGCCTTTTACTCGAGCGGTGGCGGCTTCGACCCCCGCGTGCGACAAAAATTTTTGTTTTTTGAGAGTAACTGTTTCAAACACTGTAAAATGTATTTCTCAAACCAAACTAATAATTTAATGGTATAAAAGCCGAAAATAGTGAAAAAAGCGAGGTCATTTGACCACTGAATGCCAATGAATGAACCAATTGGAATAGCAGAATTTCACGGGCATAAAAATTTACCAATTCGCTTTTTCGCTGTTTACAGTTCTCTAAAACAAAACAAATCCTTGGTCTGTGCGTTCTTCTGGTAATCAAGGCTGAGTGAGGTGGGTATGAGGTTGTGGGGACGGCACTTCTAGAGATTGAAGGTCGCCGCGCGGGGGAACTAGTTCGGAGAGCAGGCGCAAATTGCAATTGAACTCCTCCTGCGAAGGCCCAAAACACTATTTATGGCCATTTTTGGAAGTGAATGAGGCCGCAAACAGACAGAAGACATAAAGAAGAACAATAAAGAGGTGGAAGGGGAGAGACAGTTTTTAAAGAAACTGCGCAATTTTTAGATTTTATTGGGAATTTTTCTTTCATTTCGTCACAAAGTAAGCAAATTGCGAATTTCACCACCGAACTGTAGAAGTCTTTAAAACGTTACTGGTGCAAAGGCGTAGAGAAACCGCGGGTAAACAAGCGTGGTCGCGCCATATTGCAGGGCCGCCCGGTTAGCTCAGTCGGTAGAGCACCAGACTCTTAATCTGGCTGTCGCGGGTTCGAGCCCCGCATCGGGCTTACTCTTTTGCTAGTAAGAAAAAACTATTTTTAGCTGTTTTCAGGCGCTTAAATCATTTTTAATGTTTTTTCTCAATAAACACGTTGAAAATAGCCTTCGAATGAAGTGAGAGATCTTCGAATCATGTAGTCTATGGAATAAAAACAAAAGTGCAGGGAACGACATAGCATTGACAACAGGGGGCTTTAATGAAAGGGGTTTCTGAATAAAAAGAGACTCTTTCGCATGTTGTTGACATCGAAGGAAGATAAGGGGCATTCCAAGCGGAACCTGTTATTTCGTTTCATAGAATTTTTGACACGTTTTGAGATGTTGAAAAACGCGTTTGCGTGTGCGTGTGCGTGTGCGTGTGCGTGTGCGTGTGCGTGTGCGTGCTCAACATTAAGTACTTTTGAAAATGAAAAGAGATGTGTCACTTATCGTGAAAAAATGTTTTACAGCGTCACGGGAACACTTTTTCTATGTAATTGTTATTCATCGGTGAAAACCAAGAATAACAAAACAGTCACATGTCCTTTGGGCTGTTTTCTCCCCTCAAGCGAAATGTTTTCGTCAGAAAGTTCCCGGAAAGGTTTCGCATTGTGTCAGCCAACGATTACGCACTTTGCCGTCGATGGAAAACATTCGTTACTCACAGACGACGGCCAACACAATGCAGTGCGTACATATATGCACACTACCTCATCCTGTGATGGGAATCGCTGGAAGTGTGGCTAAAAATGGAAGAATCGTTGCGTTAAAAACACAATTTTACACAAAACTTTCGATAGGAAGGTGGGAGCCATGGCAAATGTTTTTTCAAATGTCGTATTCCGCTTCGAGAAGGATGGAAATGAGGGAGTGACTGACTCATAACTAGACATGTTGTGGGTGGAATTAAGCAAACAAACAATGCGCTTTGGGGTAGTAAATAACTTACATACGATGTTCTGCAACAAAGCAAGGGCAACCTGCTATTTAAACCTTTCGAAATTCGTAGACCTAAAAAAGCAAAACAATTTGCAGCCTGACGGGATTCGAACTAGCGACCTCTTGCGTGGCAGTCCGACGTGCTAACCACTCGGCCACCTGATCACTAAGGGCAGACAGCGGCCATATTTGTGCGCGCGGCGCCGCCTTGGGCGCATATCTCTTAATTTTGTATCGTGATTTTCTCGAACATGGAGAAAGCTCGCCAAAACTTGCCTTCCATTCCTTAATGACTATGTAATGTGCTATACAACAATGTAAAACTTGTTTGATATGACAACAAAAACCTGAAGAAATTCCTATTTAAGATGAAGTATTACGCATACCGAAGAAAGAAAAATGCATGATTTTTTATAGTTGCCTACAAATTTTCGGGATGGGTGATTTGGGATGGGTTTGATGAAAATTCAGACAATTCTTGGATATCAAATTGGAAAACAAACCTATTTGAAACTAGTCATTCCTTCACCCCAACTATAGCAAAAAAAATCAAGAAAAAGAAAATTAAGCACACCGCGGTTCGAACTAGGCACTTCTTGCGTGGCAGACCGAAGCGCTAACCACTCGACCACACTAGCACTTACGACAGGCGGCTGTTATTTTTGTGGGCGCGGCTCAGCCTTGCGCGCGAATCTCTCGAATTTGTATTGCGATTTTCTCCAATTTGGGAGACACTAAGCTAAATTCGATTTCGAATTCTTACTGGCCGAGAAATTTGCTATACAACAATATGGGAATCGTTCGATTTGCCCACAAACCACCCCGAAACTCTACCGAACTACTGCAGCGAACTCACAACCGTCAGTAACCAGGGGAAAACGGGCCCGCCCGTTACGATGGTTGGCCCCTATACCAAGTCATAACTTCATTTTTCAAAGCACCCTCTAAAATCCAAATGTGCGTCGTCAAGCGCATTGGGGGAATTGCTCCTTTGCTTCGATGGCGTCGCCGATTAGGGATTATCGGGCTTCGAAGGAAAGAAGTGCGCCGACGAGGGACCGCCGTTCGACGGGTTGGCGAACATGAGCGGTGGTTACGCCCGCTGTTTAGCAGGAACGGGAAGGTGGAAATTAGGGCGGATTAGAAGGGTGAGGGAAAAGAGGACCAGTTTGGGGGAAAGGATCAATGACTTGGATAGTTGCAAAGTTTCTTAGTATGGTACTCCAAATGCTACCTCTCAAAAACTGGAAAACACAGAGGTACAGTATTTAGTATTTCAGGGACCTTTTCCTATATACTCCATTTACAACGAATGGGCAAGGATTTTCACAAATTTTAAATGACTAGGTACCTTTGGTCCTGCCATGATCTTTGTTAAATGTCTGCGCACTCCGCTTTTACAGTGCTCTTTCGCTTATTATATCCGTGTTCAATTCAACGTTTCAAATCCTTTTTGGTTAAATACGTGTCTTTTTCACGATTGCTCAAAAGTCGAACACGGTCTATTGGAAACAGACTATAACACCTGCAAATATGGCGTGCAATATTGCACGCCAAACTTTGTACGCTATTAACTCGGCCGTATTGATTGTTTACCAGATTTGAACAGCGGAATAGATTTTTTTAATGTAAAAACTATCGAATGGTATCATCATTTGTAGATAAATTCCACAAGGTTGTGCGATAATTGCCAAAAGTTACTCATCTACAACTAACTTGTAAACAACGGACAGGCAGAGCCTATTAACCCCATACACTGTAACCCGTTGTAACAAAACATTCACAATTGTATCGTTGAAAAGTTGTGAAAAACGCAAGAAAATCAAAATTTTGAGCTTAACATGTAAAAAGGAAATATATAACATGAAAAATTGTGTTTCATGGCTCCTTGCACGGGGCATGACTGTTCCATTACAGAAAATAGTCACTTCTTATGAAACAGCTTTTCCAACCGAGTCATTCACTTATTTGTCTGTCTTGTAAAGAAAAAAAACCTAAATTAAGTTTCTTTCCATTAAATTCATGGCATGCTACAAATTCATCGGTGGCTCGAAAAAACAGATGACGTTTCGCGTGCTGACTTCAAGTGCACCTGCTCAAACCATGCAATTACTAAGAGGGAAATTAGTTTAAATTGAGAGAGGAAAAAACATACTGAACAAAAAAGGAGAATTTCAAATCCTATTATGGAAAGGGGCGGAGACTTTGACGACGTCGTCATTTTGGTGAATAATGCTACAATAGGATGAAAAATAGAAAGAAATTGTTTAGAAATTAACGAAAAAAGAGACAAAAAATATCCGAATTATGAAAAAACCCATTTTCGCAATGAAATTTTTATATTCTTTTAAAAAGGTGATTGTGAGTACGGGGAATCGAACCTGGGTCCGCCGGATTACAAGCCCGCGACGCTAACCACTAGGCCAAACTTCCAACCAGGATATTTATAGAAAATTTTGGATAGACTTGGCTGAGCTATTCAACCTCTGAGCATTGCGTCATATGTTTTTGAGAGAGAAGAATAGAAGCGTGAGGGAGGGCGATTGAGATCCAAAATTGGATGGCTGGAGCTATTCTGGCGGAAACGGCCCCCGGAAATTCGATACGCTTCGGCTGAGAAATGAACGAAAATTCAATTATTGACAGGAAAACCAGTTTCAGCAACAACGGAAATTAAAATTTGTTTACGGGGTGCTGGTTGGAGAATGGGAATGGTTTCTGTTTATAGAGACAGACACAGAGACAGAGAGGCAGAAATTGAAGAAATCACTCAAAATCAATCGATAATCGATGTTTCAAAGAGTTTAAACGTCATTTTGTGTGTCTTTTTGGCGCTCAAATTAGGCGGAATCCGGTTTACAACCTGAAGGGGGCGCCGCAGTAAAAGATTATGGCGTTACAGCGAAAATGTCGGTCTGACCGGGTGTTCGCCGTGTTTTCCATGGATTTCCTGTGCGTGTGCTCGATAAAACACGTTCGATATGCTAATTTCGAGAGGAATGCTAATGGATCGGGCGGGGAATTAGGACGACGAACCGTGTTGTATTCGCGTGTGCGTGTGTGCTTTCGGCTGAACGCAGCTGGCCATCGATTCTGGAACAACGCCAGAAACGGAAACGAAGCCGATGCTGACTACGTCACTCCCACGGTTGTTGCGAACCGGCCAAGACCAACATCACTTTCATGATTGAGGGGGGAATCTGGGAAAACATAGAGAATTATGTGTTCCGGAATCTCTGGATTTCCATAAGACTTTTAAACCAAAAGCATAGGTTGCTTCAAATTCCACTTTGTTTAACCAAGACTGCGTAAAGATGGCTCAAGGAAACACCTACATGCCTTAAGGCTTAAGAAACCTTAAAGTAATACTAAAGTACCTTAGGGTTCTTTTAACAAAGGTTTCATGAACACACACCTTAAGGTTACGTTAAGATCCCTTAAGGTTACGTAAGTTTCTTGAAACATGCTATACGCTTTAAGGTCCTAAGCCTTAAACGCCTTAATGCTTTTGGTCAAGCTTTCCTGACAACATTAACTAACGAAATGTTTAAGATTGTAATAAGGTACCTTAAGGTTGTGTGAAAATGCCTTAAAGTTATGTTGAAATACGTTGTTAGGCTAGTCAAGGTTTTTTGAAGCCATATCTTAAGGTTATTTTAAGGTACTTTAATGTAATGTTAAGGTACCTAAATTTGTTTTAACCAAGGTTCCTTGTTGACAACATGCCAAAAAAGGCAATAAAAGTTAGGTGAACTTACCTTAGGGTAAGTCTAAAGTTACGCTAAATCTTAAGGTAACCAAGTTTCGAAGTAACCATAAGGTAACTGAAAAACGCAAACTTACCTTAAAATAGATTAAGGTTACTAAGGTCGTGTATGAGTTTGTTTAATTCCGTTACCTTAAGTGAACTCTGGGCTAATAAGGTGCTTCAAAATCCATTCTAGTGAATTAGAGCTAAGTAAAAAAAAAAGAAGAAGAAAAACATATTCATTGAACTTCGACTAGTTTTCCAAGGCCGAAAATCATCTTTCAGTAAGAAAAACAAACAGTAGAAAGTCAAAGACAAATAGTGGTACGTGGCAGTTTTTCCAAATGTTTGAATGAAAAATTCGAAAGTGCGAATTTCAATTAGCAACTTTTATTTCATAAATTGTAGTCTAAAAAAAAGCGAGTGAAAAGTCCAAAACAGTTGCTGGTCAGAAAATTACGAATTTTGTTTTTAAATGTTGATTTTAATAATAAATAATTTTACAAAGAGAATGTTTCATCAGAAGAGAGGAAATGGGTGAATTTGAATCATTCCGTATGATTTCATTCTTTGTTTGGAGAAATGATTCAAACGCGGGTAGTAGTCACCTAGACAGAGAGATCGTTCTACGGGTGATAGAGAGAGAGAGAGAGAGAAAGAGAGAAGAGAGATACAGAGAAAATCGATTTTACATACATCATATAACTTTCTTTGGTGTTTCGCACGCCCAATCGCTCTAGAGTGTCATTTCCGATCAAATGTCGCTCATGATTCGATGAGATTACTTACTCAGAGATCAGTGAGATGTGAGATGGAGAGAGACCCCAGATATACAGAGATAGAGAGAAAGAGGGGGAGAGAAAGAGAGAAAATGCCAAACTCCTCCAAAACAGCCATAGAACCGTGGAAAACGCGAAAGTGGCGAAAGAAAGAGCGATAAGGCTAAGAAGTGTGCCAAGAAGATAAGCAGAAATATGATTGTAACATTGTAAACACGATGAAAACACCCCTGCGTGGCTCTTTCATTACAGGAATTCCGGTTTTCGGCCGAATATTGCCGCAAAAGCGAACAATAAACGGTTGCCGTGCAACGAGAACGCAAACAATCTGTGATTAAACGTGGCCGATAAGATAAAATGCGTCAGAATCTCTGTAATTTCGACTTTTTTCTCCAGAAAGTGGATTATTGAAACTGAGAATGAAAACTCGATAGAGAAAAGCGTCTGCAGTGCACTGGAAAGTGGAAAATATTTATTTTCAGCTTTAACATTATTTATTTCGTCAAATTATTCTTTAAAATTGAATTAAAATTGTGTAAATCGATAAGAATACAATAAAATGAATGCTCGGCTGGCAGGAGGGAATGCTATTGACAGCTGGCTGGAGATTAACATCTAGTTATTCGCTACGGTCTTCCAATAAATACGTAATTCCGCGTCAGACTAGAAATTTTGGAGATTTTCGAATTCAATTTTTTTTATCTTTCAGTTTTCGGTGTTTTCTGCTTTGTATGCCTTTTTTAATACTTTAAAATACTGAAAAAAAAATGGTTATAACGCGTAATTTATCGATTCCATTGCCTGTTTATCTAGCCAAGATAAGTTTTAACAACATTTTGAATGTGTAAGCATATTTGTCGTTTATTCTTGTTGTATGAAATGATTTATTGTTGTAATATGTATTTTAAGGTAATTATGTCCTTCAACATAATGAACTGTCTGAAGAATGGCGAGGAACTGCCGCGAGAGGTGATCAACTACATGTACGAATCCGGCGCCTTTTTGGTAAGTTTTTGAATAATTGTTTTGTTTTTTCGTGTTGGTTTTGGCTGTTTCGTACAATTTTATATGTTTTATAAGCTGAAATTGCCCGTTTTCGCTTGAAATATGCCCTTAAAACGTCCAAAATTAGGACCTGGTGTGCAAAAAGTGATCTGGAGCCGTTTTAATCGCTATTTTCCAGATTTTACAAGACTTCCCCCAAGGCCACGAATTCGGAATCGACTACAAATCGTGGAACGTCGGAGAGAAGTTCATGGGGCTGAAGATGATCCCTCCCGGAGTCCATTTCATCTACGTCAGTGTCAAGGGAGCCCCCAGGATAGGTAAAATAAGGAATTAGACCTTTAAGTTATCGTTTTTAAGGTTTCTTCCACAATTTCCAGTCGAAGGAGGTCCTGGTGAAGAAATGGGACCGCGTGAAGGAGGATTTCTCCGAGACTCCCGCCACCACAGAACAGGTACGGTAGACCCATTCTTTTTTTCTTCGTGACTGCCTTTATTGCGCTGTTACAATTCCGAATTTTCCAGATCGAGAGGTTCCGCTCGAACCTGCGCAACATGGACGGCAGCCTCGGCCCCTACCCCTACGACACCTACCGCATGTGGTACTCCCTCACCGATTTCATCGTCCCCAGCACAGTACAGAGGTATTTGTTTTATTCTTAATGTTTTTAAATTTAATTTTATGTAGATTGAGCCCAGAGAAGGGCCGAATCACCGCTCAGGCCGAGCTCATCAGTATGGAGACGGAAATGATGGAAAATGCAGAGGTATGGTTTAAAAATAACGTTTTTATTCTGCCCAAGCTCTTGAATATTGTTGTATTCTGGCCGTTTCTGAGCCTTATACGATTGAGAAAACCGTCGCATTTTCAGAAGAACGCGAGTGTCGGTTGCAGTAACAGCGTGGACAGGGAACACCCTCGGAGGACGAGATTCGTGGATCAGAGCGGCCTGCCGATTATGAAGATCAGAGACGGCTATCAGATCAGATTCCAGGAGATTCCACAACTGGGGGTAAGTGGCGCCAAATGCAGCTTCTCAGTTTCATGGCTGGACATGGAGAGGTTTGGTGGCTTGATACCCTATGTCTACTACACAATGTACTGAAAGAGTGATGATCAACGGGAAAACTCAAATGCGGAGGTTTCTTGACACCTCAACACTTTGACAAACGGCCTTTGGCGTAACCTAGGGTACCCTCCCTCATCTGGGAAATGTCTGCGAAGTGGGAGAGTACTGCGATGCATATATGGACACGTGGTGTTTGCGGCACCTTGTTTGGGGCGGGGTTCTCACGGGCCGGGCCGTTTTCAAAATTTTGGCCGGCCCGTTCGGCCCGTTTACCCTGGACCACCCAGTCAGATTGCCACCCACACGACCAGGGTTCGATCCCGGTCGGTGACATTCTTTTTTGTACGACTAATATTAACTTATATGTTAGTAACAAACACTATTACGGTATTTAAAAGAGTTTAAAAAATTATTGCAGCGATTTATACAAAAATTAAAAATTTGATTTTCAAAAACGGGCCGGCCGGGCCGCCCAAATAATCTCTCGGCCCGGCCTGGCCCGGCCCGTCATTTGAGAACCCCGGTTTGGGGGGTGTGCTTTGAATGGGTGGCCTTGAAAAAGTGGGATTACTTTTTTTTGGGCCCCCTCCGGGAGGGATGCTGCGATGAACAGATTGAAGGAAAGTGAGTGAATCAGTACTCTGTTTACGGATATTTGCACTTCGTAGGATTTCGGAGGAAAATTTCGTTAGATTGGTTACCTCAGCCAGTTACACTCAGCTGTCATCTACGGGGTTCTCACGGGCGGGCCGGGCCACTGGGAGAACTCTGGTCGGCCCGGCTCGTTTACCCTGGACCACCCAGTCAGATTGCCACCCATACGACCAGAGTTCGATCCCGGTTGGTGACATTCTTTTTTGTACTACTATTATTGACTTATACTCTTCGCCAATCCTACTTTCGCTAAAAAGCGGCCACGCCCCTTTTGTAGCCCTTGAATTTCAACATCAGAATAATCTCACTCATTTCCTAGACTCGCCGACGTAGGATTGGTGGGCACTATATATGTTAGTCAGAAACATTATTAAGTTATTTAAAGTAGTTAAAAAAAGTTATCGTACTGATTTATACAGGATAGAACAGCGTGGGGTGCGCTTTTCTCAATTTTCCACACATCTTTGGTGGATTTCGTTGCGTACGCGGGTTGAGTATTTCAATCCAAATACCAACCTCTAAGAACAACATTGAAATATTGGCACCTTGTGAAGAACTAGTTTTGGCAACCCATCGACATCTTTTTATTCATGTTTGCTTGTATCAAACGGCAAGTCAATCTCTTTTTTCAGTGCGGAGGCTCGCGTGCTGGCATCGACTACACCTCCCGCCTGGAGGCGTTGATCTCATCCTTCTCCGGCGATTGGAAACAGGTCATCGCCGAGGTCCAATTCGCATTCGCCTGCTTCCTAGTGGGGCAGGTACGTTCTCTCTCTCTATGTCTCTCTCTAAAACTCTCTCTCTCTATGTCTCTCTCTCTAAAACTTTCTCTCTCTCTATGTCTCTCTCTAAAACTCTCTCTCTCTCTCTCTCTCTCTCTCTCTCTCTCTAAAACCCTCTCTTCCAGGTCTTCGAAGGCTTCGAGCAGTGGAAACGCCTGATCCACCTCCTCTGCACATGTCCCTCTGCATTCTCCTCAAGACAGGAGCTGTTTTTGTCCTTCATCAGGGTTTGTCTTCATTTTTTCCTTATGAAACGGTTGTTTTAGGTCCTCTTCTTCCAGCTGAAAGAGTGCCCGACTGACTTTTTCGTCGACATCGTCTCCAAGGACAATTTCCTCACCACCACGCTCTCCATGCTCTTCGCCAATATCAGAGGTTGGTTACAGAGTGTGCGATGAGAAGAGACACAGATGGTAGAGGGGTTAGACACGCAGAGGAGGCGGCACTCTAGCTGTCGGTGTCTCTCGCGCTCAACATTTTAGACACGCAGGAAAAATGGGCTCTATGTCTGTGTTACTGACTCAAGTGTTAGACACGCAGTGGAAATTGCATTCGCGTTGTTTGGGGGCTTGCTCTCCTTTGACTCCGGATCCTCTCATATTGTCATACGTACTCGTTCTGTTTTTTTCTCTCTCCTACATGTTTTTCATAAAAATGCCTGCGTCTTTCGTTATCACATACTTTCTCGCCATACTGTCGTTGGCTGCGCTCTCTTGACATTCCACGGTGTCTCATCGCTTTGTAGCTTATGTTCTTTCCCTATTTATTTCCCTCTCACTCACTGCTATCTACACCCGTACCATATCGGATTTGAGGCCCAATTTAGGCAAAGCGTATAAACTAACATCATAATGGGAACACGTGGGCCCCTTTTCTACCATTTAAAACAATATTTAACTAATGGAGACCCAAAGTGTCTGAGTCTTGTAAACGACGGTTTTTCCGAGATTTCCTGTGAAAACGTGCGTTGGAGCATGTTGGAAACAATCCTTTTGTGTTAAAATCGAAACTACATCTAGTGGGGAAATGGCATTAAAATTGATTTTAAAAAGTGCATCCTTATGGCGAGAGCTTATCATGTGCCGGGCCAGGTCATTTGGAAAATTTTGGTGGTCCCGGCCCTTGACGGTCCGTTTATCCTGGACCACCCAGTCAGATTACCACCCACACGACCAGGATTCGATCCCGGTCATACCTGGACACGGTACGGAGGGCGGCTAAAAAGTAAGGTCCCGCAAAGGAAGAGGGACCCCAAAAATGTAAAAACCAACATTTTTACAAGCCCCCCCCCACATTAAGCAACCCCCAAAACCAAGGTGCCGCAATTACTATAGTCGTTGCCAATGCTACTTCGCCCAATTTCGCTCTTAGCTCTGTGCAAATGACACCAGACGCGAATTTGCGTACGAAAATCATGTGTTTTAGGATGCGTACGCAATACTGCGTCAGGGTTACATTTTCAAATTGGCCAAGGAGTAAAATTGGCAAAGACTATACATCTCCAGATATAATCCCGGTCGGTGACATTCTTTTTTGCACAACTATTATTGACTTATATGTTAGTAACCAACCTTATTAAGTTTTTTTTAAGCAGTTTAAAAAATTATTGTACCTATTTATACAACATTTTAATTTTAATTTTTCTCTCGGCCCGGCCCGTCAGATGAGAATTCCTCCTTATGGTACCTTTAAGAACACCCTGTTTCCTCATTCCATGTCCATTTTCAGACTCGGACGTGGCGTCTCCCGAACTCAAGAAGAAGTCCCTCCAGTTCCACGCCTACCTCAGCAAGCAGTTCAAGTGGTCCTTCGAGTGCGACGACTGATCCTCCATTCCCGATTTGTCATCATTTTCCCAGTTTTCCCAGTGATTAATACAATTACCGGTTCATATATCTTTCATATTTGATTGAGCGTAGATGTATGTGGGGTCCAGAAGAAAAGGAATCAACTGAAAACACCAGCTGAGGTGCCGTTATGGTCGATAAACAAAAAGAGCGCCAGCTAATCGTTAAAGGACTGTCTGGTGATACCCGGGTCGAACATCTCTTGAGTTTCTGGAGCTTTAAGGGTCTCGCAAAGATCAGTCAAAAAGCTTTATGCCTGCAAATAATACACCATAAATTTGTTGTATGTTATCGTGGCGGGGCCCAATATTTTGCTGGAAGTTTTAGCTGACATAGGGCATGAAAAATTATGGCATCAAAGCAGGGATCTCACGGGCCGGGCCATTTAGAAAATTCTGGTCGGCCCAGCCCGTTTACCCTGGACTAACCAGTCAGATTGCCGCCCACACGACCAGGGTTCGATCCCGGGCGGTGAAATTCTTTTTTGTACAGCTAATATTGACTTAAATGTTAGTAACAAACATTATTAAGTAATTTAAAGCATTTTTAAAAAGTTTTGTACCGAATTATACAAAATTTTATTTTTTTTATACCCGAGAATGGGCCGGGCTGTCCCAAAAACCCCTCGTCCCGGCCCCTCATTTTGCGAATGCCGCATAGAGGTAAGAGGAATATGAGCAGATTCAACGGACAGAATTAGTTTTAAAAAAAAGAAAAATTGTAGCGAATAAAAAAAAATACGGTAAATAAAACAAGGAAATGTAGAAAAAACATTTTTAGAGAGAGAGAGAGAGAGAGAGACAGAGACAGAGAGAGAGAGAGAGGGAAAAGCAGGACGAAAATGATTTCGCATAAAAATTTTAAACGCCACATTCGGCTTTGGCTTTTTCTGGCGTTCATAGCTACGAGTTAAAAAAAAAAGCCAGGTCACTATTAAAATTGTATTGTTACCATCCTGTGCATAGAGATGATTTTTTTTGTATATTTTTACAAGAAAATGCACATTTTTAGATGCATAATTTGTTGAAACGGAAGGCATCTTGGTCGATTGACGATTTTTCGCTTCGGAAAAAAAAAGTCTTCAGAAAAGAAAATGGAAGAGGTACGGTTTTTTTTATTAATTTAATTCGTCGAGTGAGTGAGTCTTTTCCCTTTTTGAACACATTTGGTCTCTTCCATATTTTATTGAGCGCGCTGTGTGTGAAAAGAATTCACGGTCATGGCATTTACAAAAAAGACCTTAGGTCTTGAGGCTCCGAGACCTAAAGCTATGATAAATAGTTGGGGGAGGAATCTCAGAAGTACTGGAAGGGGAGGAGATAAGTGAAGGAGAAGGCACAAAGGGGAGTCCCTGCTACAAAGAGGCCCGAGTTTAGATGAGGAGGGGAAAGTTAGACGGGGATAGAAGCTTTCACAGGGTCCAAAAGAGGAGGGACCATCTGGATCACGGGGACCATGTTGGACAGGGAGGGCACGTCAGCCACAGGAGCCAGGTTGGATGACAGCAGCTGGGAGGTCGGAGGCCTGAAAATTCTATCTTTACTATAGACTCAGGTTCACTTTTGTAGGGTCGTCTCGAAATTTCCATGCTGTTCATAGATTTGTCATTTTACATTTGATACTCAAATAGTGTATGCAGCGAAATTGACCGATCCATTGAGTAGGTTTAAATTTTTTGAAATATTTGAAAATGTTTTCGCGGATCACTAGCAAAATTTTCGACTATACGCAAATGACTAAATAGTCACTTCCGCTTTGGCGAGATGTTTTGGAGGGGGAATGGGGTTTTCGGGAATTTTGAAAAATGTTTTTATTTGTTTATTATTTGTTCTTCAAATTTGGGATCTTGAAGAATTGTTGTTTTTTGTTGTTCAGAGTCTAGTTTTGATTTTTGAAAGTGAAATGTTCTGTTATTTTTATATGGACTGCTCTGAAGTCTTCATGTGGAGTAATTATGATGGGACACTATTAAATCGATAAGGATTTTGTGTCTTGGATTACGGTAGGCAGCGTGGCATACTGTAATTGTTTTCAAATTCTAGCAAAGCAATAATTAGACGAGAAAATTAAACAACTTTGCAAAGGACGGGAAAATGGATTCTTAGAAATGTTTTATGTAAAGAAGGCGTACTTATTTTTGATTTTCTCGAAACCATGAAAATGTAGCCATAAATTGAATTCTAACTATCGTTTGTGCAGAAATGTAGCACGCAATCGCACATTTGCGTATACGACAATTCTATCCAAAGGTGGTCAAAAACGAGTACATTGAAATCAATTACGTTGAACTCACCTATGAACAGCATTTCTTTAAAAACTCCTAATTTTCTCAGGATTGAAGCTGGTTTGAAAAACCAAAATCAGTTTGCAGTGGAGCACGATTACCATTAAAAAAAACATTAAAAAAAAGATTGTTGGGAAAGGAAATTTTAAAGCCCCTTTTTCTTTCCTTCGCTTTGTCCACGTACCCAATTTTGGAGAAAGGTGGTTTTTGCAATGCTCCCGTTACGTCGAATGTTTTATTCCACGAATGACTACTGTCGTTTTCGACAAAGAATAGATTTCTCCCAATTTTACGTGCCCTTTTCGGCGATGACAACGAAATGCGCGAATTGGCCCATGGTTCTTCAGAAACGGAAACTCGATTCGAAGATTGTCAACAGACACGACGAACGAGTTCGCAGTAAAGTCATTGATTGACGAGCTGTGATTCGGATTTGGCTATTTCCGGACGATTTTCTCATTATTTGGGGGCCGAATCTACGATTTGGTACGGGTGCCAATGACAAGCGTAGGGCTATTTCAAATGAGTGGCGAGGATCCGATGTGGTACGGGTGCGGATTTAGCTATTTCAGGCGGATTTTTTCATTAGTTGGGGGCCGAACCCGATTTGGTACGGGTGCAACTAGAAAACGAAGAAAACTTTTATATATGTTGCGCGGATCTGATTTAGTAGTAGGATGCGGATCTTGCTTCTTCAGGACGATTTTCTCACTATTTGGGGGCCGAATCCGATTGGGTGCGGGTTCAAAATGCAAACGAAGTATATTGTTTTGTGAGTTGCGCCGATCCGATGTGATACAAGGGCGGATTTGGCTATTTTCGGACGATTTTCTGATAATTTGGGGGCCGAATACGATTTTGTACGGGTGACAATGACAAGCGACGGGCAATTTGAAATTAGTGAGGCGTTACCGATGTGGTACGTGTGCGGAGTTGGCTATTTGACAATGATTGTCTCGTAATTTGGGGACCGAATCCAATTCGGTACGGGTGCAGAAGGCAAAAGAAGTACATTGTTCTGTTAAAAGCGCGGATTCGATGTGGTAAGGGTGCGGATTTTACTAATAAAGGGCGATTTTCTTATTATTTGAGGGGCCGAATCCAATTTGGTACGGGTGTCATCGGCAAACGGAGCTCACTATCGTTCGAGCTGCGCGGATCCGATTTGGTACGGGTGCGAAATTTTGCTACTTCAGGACGATGTTCTCATTAGTTGGGGGCTGAACCCGATTTGGTACGTGTGCTAATAAATTGAACTCACTCCAAAAAGCAAGAAATGTCCTTCCTCTCCTGTTGGTGCCTCGTCATGTGCTTCTCCAACATTGCAGGGCTCTTTGAAACATGTCGGCAGTGGGGACATTTTCGGGAACCTGAAGTTAGAATTTGGATTTCAAACGAAAAATCGATAATTACCTAGATCGATACTTTCTGGGAGGGCGATCTGGTGCCTGTAGTACTTGTGAAAATGGATGTAACGGGCTTCGCGGGTGGAAAATTGGCATCCTGGCTCGTCACATCTGAAAAACGATTCTTTTTTAGAAAGTTTCATCAACCTCTTAGCCTCTTTGCCTCTCTGACTCTCTCCCTCTTCCACTATTTCACTCTCTAACTGTCTCTCTCTCTCTCTCTCTCTCTCTCTCTCTCTCTCTCTGTTTCCATCCCTAAAACTTGTTTTCTATCGATTTGTTTTACCATGATTGCATTTTTGAAACCGTTCTGCTTTAATACAGAATATGCGTTTTACATTGTGTTTTGGGCCTTTCGTCTCAGAACCACATCGTATCAAAAATTGGCCGAAGACCAAATAAATCAAAGTGTAATTCTAGACTTCTTCAAAACAATTCTGGACATGATCAGAGATCGGGAAATTCTCGATCCGGTGGTTCTTGGCCCCAAAGGAGAAGTTTTCGCAATGAATTCTGCTAAATAGCAAAAGAATCCCCACATCAAGTTGACCAGCCGTTTTAGTTGAGCCCTCCACATCTTATCAGTCTAGTGGAGCTATATTGTCATTGACCGAACACGGACAGAGTTTTGTAAGAAGAGGGGGTTCAGTTTTACCTTTCTTTCACTATGGTTGACCCTCTTCCCCCAAAATCAGTTTTGGATTACTAGATGTACGGACATTTTCGATATCCAGGTCTAACGAAAATTATCTATTGACATTGCCAAACACGGATATCGAAAACTCTCTATTGACCACTGATATACTCGGGTACCGAAAGTTCTCTCCAATACATGGACAATGAACTCTACTGACATTACCAAACCCCAGTAACGCAAGTTCTCTACTGACATCGCCCAACACTGATAACACATATTGTCTACTGACATTACCCAAACCCAGGTGAATCTTGTTTTCTACTGACATTACCCGTACTGCCGAAAGTCCACTACTGGCATTGCCAATACTCGGGTAACAAAAATTCTCTACTAACATAACCGGGTAACGAAAGTTCTAATCTGATATTTTTCATACCCGAGTAACAAAAGTTCTCTACAGGCATTGCCTTTACTGCCGAAAGTCCTCTACTGACATTGCTCGTACCCAGGTAACGTAAGTTCTCTACTGACATACTCGGGAACAGAAATTCTCTACTGGCACTGGCATACACGGACAACAAAAGTTCTCTACTGACATTGAGTATTCTCGGGTAGGAAAGTCCTCTACTGACATTACCTCCAAAAGTTCTCTGTTGACATTGCACCAGTACAGGTAAAGTATGTAAAGGCTCTCTGGAGAGCTTTCTTTTTGCTACTGACATTGCCCATACTCGGGCAACGAAAGTTCCCTACTGTCATTGTCCATAAACAGATAACAAACGTTCTCTATTGATATTGCCCATGCTTTGATAACTTTTGGAAAACCTACCGAATTGGTGGATTCCTGTGGTAGATGGTGACATGGTAGGAGACGGAGTTATACCTGCCGTAGACTTTTCTGCACACGGTGCACATGAATCCATTCTCAACCTTCTCGATGTACTTCTTGTTGCGGCACCAGCCTAAACCCCTGACGTCGATAAGACTTCAATAGCGCCATCTGATTCATTAAAGGCTCTTTGGAGAGCCTTTTCTTTTTGCGGCCGCCGCGGTAAATGTCGTCGGGTGACATTTGAGCAAAGGACAAAAGAGAGCGAAGGGAGTAAAGAAAAGAGACGAAACGGACCGTCTTTGTCGTCGCCAGGGATTACTTTCTCGCAGAGGAGGTCCTGGGGAGAGCCTCGGGGAGAGGAGTCGACGCTGATTCTGAAAAGAAGGATTAGTATGTCTTTTTCTGTCTCTGCCTCTCTAGCTCTCTGCATTTCTACCTCTCTCTCTCTCTCTCTCTCTCTCTCTCTCTCACTCTCATTATTCTCTCTCTCTCCAACCTGCTTCCCGAATCCTCCGTCGAAGCGGGCGATGTAAGCATCGGTATCTCCGTTTTGATCCCATTTTGAATGTACATGGCGGCTAAGAGCGACTGCAGGTAGGAATTTACTAAATTGAAAGATAAACACCTAAAAATTTGTTACAACACCTGCTTGATTGGCGAAGATGGGTGGTTGCATCAGGTACATAAGGGGGTTCGTCTCAATTGAAGTCGCCAAGATCTTGCTTTCGATTGAAGAGACTTGGTACATTCTGGCGGCACAGAGAACCTAAAGATGTTTCGTAAAGAGAGAGAGAGAGAGAGAGAGAGAGAGAGAGAGAGAGAGAGATAGAGAGATAGAGAGAACTTACCTGCGAAGGCTCGGCTTCTGTGTATGAGACCTCTCCTGTGTACAGAGCTGTGAGAAGGGCTTTGAAGGCGGCTAATCCGTTTGGGACCAAACGGAGGTCCACGTCTGAAAATAGGAAAATGTGTGTGTATGTGTGTGTATGTGTGTTAGTGTGTAGAAATCTCACATACCAATAGAAGTGAGGGGTCCATCAGGAGCGTTCAAAAGAAGGTTTCTGAATACTGGAGAAGCTGTCGATAGGACGAGTCTGTGGGAGAAGACAGGGTCTTCTGAAACAAACGAAAAGTATACGGTAGTCGTCATTTCTACAGTAACCTGTTTCACCCCTACGATTTCTCAGATTTCTCCCGATTTCTCACAAAATGTCGTTCGGGTGACATTTGCAAAAGACCATGGCGCGCTATGCTAATGTACACTACGTGATGAATATACATCATCAGCATCAAAAGAGCAGCGATGGATTGGAAAATCGATCGACTGAAGAAAAAGCAGACACACGCATATATATACAATCAAACGCATATACAATCAAACGTGAGCGCGCGCGCGGACTCACACGTACACACACACGCACACACACACACACACTCACACAGACATTCTCTCTAAACTGCTTACCTATGTCCTTTCCTTCCCGAAAATTACGCACATTGATGCGCACGTCAAAGTCAAATTTGAAGGCGGCCGACAGGTCCATCCTGAAATAAGAAACTTTAATAGTAAACGAAATCTGCTGAAAAACTGATTTATGTTCAATCAAGTTAAGAAAATGGAAACTCGGAATCAGACGAAGTGTAACGAGAATCATTTCCGTAGGATACAGGAAACTGAGTTTTTCAAGATTTCTCATTCTCATAAAATGGGAACTCGAACATGGTAGTTTTTTGTGTAAACTCTATTATTTTAAACTGTACTTTCCGCTTGGTAACATATTGGCGCTTTCAATGTTTAAAAAGTGCATAAAGTTTGTTTGCTCTATTTTATGATATTATTTTGATCTATCTTCGTTTAGATGATTTCATCCGCAAGAAATAACTTCTATTAAAATATTTTGTTTTGTTAAATGAACTTTAAGAAATATAAAACAAAAGTAGTTAATCAATTGTAATTGCATGTGAAAGTGAAGGGATAAATCCTAAGGCCCACGTATTGTGCTTATGCACTCTAAATTAACACTGCATAATAAGGTCAAAAACGATTGGCGGGAACTCAAGTGAAACCCGTACCAAATCGTTGTGTTGTTTTCGGTTCGTCAAAAAGGTAAATTTCAAAGATTCCCGTTAATACAATTTAGCAGAAAGGTTGGTAAAATGCAATTCGCGGGTGGGTAATTGAACCGCCGGGGTTTTCACGGGTCTGGCCATTTGGAAAATCTTTCTCGGCCCGACCCTTCATTTGTGAACCCCCGTAAACGTGAACGAGTTCACTAGTGCTTTTCAAGGCGCAAAGGCTGTCGCCTATGCCAAAAATTGGAAAAGTTTATAGGTTTCGCTTAGACGACATTCTGGCACATGAGGGTTCCATAGATTCGATTGTGGGAGATAAAGTCTCAAAGTCAAAAGTTTCAGACGATTCTTGCCGATCTCGGAAAAAGGAAACAAAAGACAAGCTTCGGTGTGCGTGGATGAAGCGGAGACTGATAGCTGCCGGGAGTGGTTCGTGGAAGGGTCAGAGGGGAAAAAAGAGGGATCGCGGCGGATCGGAGACGAAGGAACGGCGCAGAATGGCGACTGGGGCCCAGGACGCGCTGTTAACTATATTGGCAGAGATAAAAACCAGTTGGACAAGGAGTTGGAAACATTTCGAGACTGCAAAACAATGGACACAAGCAAACAAGCTGGGTGCAACGAGGACAGCGAGAGAACGACCAGACTGAATGGGTGTTCCCCCGAGCGTTTTCGCTTTATTCGAATAAGTGAAAGAATTGTCATGCGTATTTGAACATTTCAATTTTTTTATAGAGAACAAAGTACAAGTTTGGGAAAGTCAGTATCATTCCAGAAACTCCAGGAAATGGAAAGTTTCCTGTGAAGTAACTTATGCCTGACATAAGATATTACTTCAAAAACGTCACATAGTTTAAAAAAAATCTCATTTTAGTTTGGAAAATGTCGTAATTTCAGGAAAAGTTTGTGTAAATCAGAAACAGTCGAGAAACTCCAGGAAATAAAAATGCTGCTTTCAAGTAACAAATTCGAAATAAAAGGTTGACATATACAAGTACAGTATTAAAACAGCATATTCGCGCTGGGTCATATTTTTATGATCAGAGCGCGTTTACTGATCATAAGATAATTCAAGCAAGTTTTTTTTGGCATTTTTCAGGACAAACAGTAAAATTTAATGGTACCATAATTGCTATAAAAACATCTCCGTTTGACACAAACTACAATTAGCGCTGGGTCTGTCTAAACGAAAAATTATCGATTAAAAACGCCAACCAATTTTTAAGCTGTTCTCTTCGGTTATATTTTCAACCAATCTGAAAAGTACATACCTAACGGAAAATTCACCATTTTACCCTGGAAACATTTGACTTCTTAACGTTGACTGAGTATCATATCAGTATCACTAAAGAAATGTCAAAAGCTCTTTGATTTTAGTTTTATAGGGAATTTAGTCTTTCCACAGTTATATTTAGCCCGAATCTGAAATCAAAAGTCCAATTAGGCTTTTTGCAGTTTTTGCTGAAAGTGCACTGTTTTTTTCCACAAACAACAGGGCCTATTCGGCAACGTAGGGCCTTTCGGTTTCATTGCACTTTGATCAGCAAACAGATTTGGAAAATATCAGGTTTGTGATGTGTTTTTGTTTACCGAAATCAGAAGTTCAAGCTCAGAGCGAAGTCTGAAAATGTGGGGGGGAGTGGGGACTGTACGAATTTGTGAAGAAACACGAAAACTAAAGCCACTCTTTGCTTATGAATATTTATCCGAAGGATGGTGCAATCGTACAAGTCCGCTGCTTAGTCCAGATTTCAAGGGAACCGACGATCCACGCTTTGACACTTGCGACACGCATAAATAATGTGCGAAAAAGTCGTTTTTTGGGGGTTGGAAGAGATAAAAGAGACAGAGACAGAGAGAAAGAGAGATAGAGAGAGAAAGAGAGACACAGAGACAGATAGAGACAGAGAGACAGAGAACAGAGAGACAGAGAGACCGAGAAAAGAACAGAGACACAGAGACACAGAGACAGAGATACAGAGAGACAGAGAGACAGAGAGACAGAGAGACAGAGAGACAGAGAGACAGAGAGACAGAGAGACAGACAGAGAGAGAAAGGCAGAGAGACAGAGAGACAGAGAGACAGAGAGACAGAGAGACAGACAGAGAGAGAAAGGCAGAGAGACAGAGAGACAGAGAGACAGAGAGACAGAGAGACAGAGAGACAAAGAGACAGAGAGACAGAGAGACAGAGAGACAGAGAGACAGAGAGACAGAGAGACAGAGAGACAGAGAGACAGAGAGACAGAGAGACAGAGAGACAGAGAGACAGAGAGACAGAGAGACAGAGAGACAGAGAGACAGAGAGAGACAGGGAGAGAGAGAGAGAGACAGAGAGACAGAGAGACAGAGAGACAGAGAGACAGAGAGACAGAGAGACAGAGAGACAGAGAGACAGAGAGACAGAGAGACAGAGAGACAGAGAGACAGAGAGACAGAGAGACAGAGAGACAGAGAGACAGAGAGACAGAGAGACAGAGAGACAAAGAGACAGAGAGACAGAGAGACAGAGAGACAGAGAGACAGGGAGAGAGAAAGGCAGAGAGACAGAGAGACAGAGAGACAGAGAGACAGAGAGACAGAGAGACAGAGAGACAGAGAGACAGTGAGACAGAGAGACAGAGAGACAGAGAGACAGAGAGACAGAGAGACAGAGAGACAGAGAGACAGAGAGACAGAGAGACAGACAGAGAGAGAAAGGCAGAGAGACAGAGAGACAGAGAGACAGAGAGACAGAGAGACAGACAGAGAGAGAAAGGCAGAGAGACAGAGAGACAGAGAGACAGAGAGACAGAGAGACAGAGAGACAAAGAGACAGAGAGACAGAGAGACAGAGAGACAGAGAGACAGAGAGACAGAGAGACAGAGAGACAGACAGAGAGAGAAAGGCAGAGAGACAGAGAGACAGAGAGACAGAGAGACAGAGAGACAAAGAGACAGAGAGACAGAGAGACAGAGAGACAGAGAGACAGAGAGACAGAGAGACAGAGAGACAGAGAGACAGAGAGACAGAGAGACAGAGAGACAGAGAGACAGAGAGAGACAGGGAGAGAGAGAGAGAGACAGAGAGACAGAGAGACAGACAGACAGAGAGACAGAGAGACAGAGAGACAGAGAGACAGAGAGACAGAGAGACAGAGAGACAGAGAGACAGAGAGACAGAGAGACAGAGAGACAGAGAGACAGAGAGACAGAGAGACAGAGAGACAGAGAGACAGAGAGACAGAGAGACAGGGAGAGAGAAAGGCAGAGAGACAGAGAGACAGAGAGACAGAGAGACAGAGAGAGAGACAGAGAGACAGAGAGAGAGACAGAGAGACAGAGAGACAGAGAGACAGAGAGACAGAGAGACAGAGAGACAGAGAGACAGAGAGACAGAGAGACAGAGAGAGACAGGGAGAGAGAGAGAGAGACAGAGAGACAGAGAGACAGACAGACAGAGAGACAGAGAGACAGAGAGACAGAGAGACAGAGAGACAGAGAGACAGAGAGACAGAGAGACAGAGAGACAGAGAGACAGAGAGACAGAGAGACAGAGAGACAGAGAGACAGAGAGACAGAGAGACAGAGAGACAGAGAGACAGAGAGACAGAGAGACAGGGAGAGAGAAAGGCAGAGAGACAAAGAGACAGAGAGACAGAGAGACAGAGAGAGAGACAGAGAGACAGAGAGAGAGACAGAGAGACAGAGAGACAGAGAGACAGAGAGACAGAGAGACAGGGAGACAGGGAGAGAGAAAGGCAGAGAGACAGAGAGACAGAGAGGCAGAGAGACAGAGAGACCACCCTGTTTCAAATTTGCCAGTTTTTCTGAGGCAACGTTGCTCCGAAGATAGAGGAAAGGCAATAAGTGGTGGTGAGCAATCGGTCGCGACACGGTTTTTTGACTCGACGCGGCGCTGTGAATGCCGTGCCCTTCGCCTTCTACTATGTTGTGTCTGAGTCAGCGCCGTACCCCCTAGCGCCAGCCGACGGGCACCTGACGGATGGAGACGTCGCCAACAACACACGCAAAACCATGGGAAAGAGTGAGAGATGGAGCGGAGAGATAAAGAGGAATGGTGGGGAAGACGAGGGAATGAAAGAAGCACAAATGTGCTCCAGGCGCTAGAATTGCATCCCCAGTTTCTGGGTGGGCGAAGAGGGGGGAGTTTAACTAAAATTGAGCAGACGCGGCACGTTTCAGCTCGACCGGGATAGAACCTTGGTCGCCTGGGTGGTAGTTTCACTCGTTTCAATAGAGGTCCGAAATTTTTTTCAGTCAATCCGGCCCGGTACGGTCTATAAGAATAATTCCCACCCTATTTCAAAACACATTTGCGTTATCAAGACGTATTCCAATTATGCCCCCTCCCTTATTCACAATCAGCCCCCCCCCCCAACTTTTAGATTTCACTGTTAGCGTATTTTGAAGGAAGTACCACGACCTGTTTTGTAAAAGTTAAGACATCAACACAGTGGATTCAAACCCGAGGCTGTTTGGGTCAAAACAATGTTTTTGGGATCTGGAAGAAAGAGAGAGAGAGAGATAGATAGATAGATAGATAGATAGATAGATAGATAGATAGATAGATAGACAGAGAGAGAGAGAGAGAGGAGAGAAGGAGAGAAAAGAAAGGATCAGAAAGATGAAAGAAAGGGGCAGAGAGATGAGTGAAAAGGGGGTAAATGAGTCAAAGAGAGGAGTGAACGAGGGAAAGGTGAGAAAAATTAGACTACCCGCGCTTTGCATTATTTGAAGAGTGCTGCCGATTTTCTTATCATCACTGTCAATTGAACGCCACTGTGAAATTTTCCATGAATTTTCCTAAGGTTGAATCTGTAAAAATAGTGGTAAGACAGTTTTTCTTTTTAAAAATAAGAAATTACGAATTTATTCTTTGCTACGATAATAAGATCAAACGCCTTCCGTCCACAAAAAAATTTCGATTATCGGCTGAATCGATTTTTATTCGTGTAAGTTTCCAGAATAAACAATGCAAAACTTAAAATTGAATTTAGTGTAAGTTTACAGATTTAAATTATGTAAAACCAGAAGCCAAAGCCCCGTTGCGCGGGTCTTCGCCTTTTGGGTTCGGCGGCCTTCGGCCGCCTCAATCTGTGATCGCGGCCTGCGGCCGCGATCACAGATTGAGGCCTCATAGATTGATAGATTCATAGATTGATCACAGATTGGACCCTCTAATGTCATAAAGGATTAAAATGATTAAGTGGGAAATTGTTCACAGTCTCAAAATTGGCTAAAATTACTAAAATATCTCCCTATGGTTAATATTTATTGTTTTGAACGTTTTAGGTCGATATCGATTTTTTGAGCTGGGTTACGGTAGGGTGAAATTTGTCAAAATCATACTGTAATTTTGTAAAAATGCTATACACCCGTGAATCGGATGAAAACGCGATTGCGAATTTGGAAAAGATTGCTGGAAGTGTGACAGAAAGGATTGGATAATCGAACGAAATTCGGAAATGAACAAATTCCTTTTACTGAGTTATAGGGATAAGGAATTCCTTATTCAATCCTTTCCCACTTTTCCTCAGTTTAAATAGAAATCCGAAATATTTGAATAAACAATTTCTTGGCTCGCGCATTGAGTGAGTGAGTGAGTGAGTGAGTGAGTGAGTGAGTGAGTGAGTGAGTGAGTGACTGAGTGAGTTAGAGTTCTCTTAGTTTGGAACCATTTCCAATACTTTTTTATTCTGTACCCAGTTTCTTTTCGCTCTCACGTGTTGTTTGTTGTTTTGTATAGGCGTTCTTTCTTTTTACTATCTATTCTTCCTACTGGTTTTCTTATGTTTTGGTTTGCAACATAAACCGGTCCCTGACGCGCAGTTGCAACACGAACTGGTCTCGCCAGACTGTGTACTCCACCCGGGAATTTAGCCAATTCCACGCGGGCTTCCCGGGAACAAACGGGGAGCATCAACAAAAAGAAGGACCACGTGGCACCAAAGTCAGTATACACTCCAAAAAGCCCTTTTCAAGGGAACTTTTTGCAAAAAAGCGCCCTAACCACTAAAAGGTACGTGTAAGACCTTAATTTTGTTAGGCGTTGGGACAATCAGGTACTGTTTTTGGGATAAAAACAACAACGCAATGGTTTGGCAGTCTGAACTTGCTAAACATCGAACAGTTGGATACATTGCGGGCTTAATATTACAGTCTCAGTCCGCTAAACAGCGGTCAAAATTTCTCAGTCTGAGGCTCCTAAACAGCGTGCTTAATATCACAGTCCGAGTCTGTTAAACAGCGGGCTTAATATATCAGTTTGAGTCCGTTAAACTGTAGGCTAAATATCACAGTCAAGGGTGGCTGAAACTGGGGCCGGGCCGGGCCGCGGATTCTTGGGAGCGGGGCCGGCCCGGACCGGCCTCGGTTTTTTCAAAAATCTTTTTTTAAATGTAACTCTTTTCAAAGTCATTATTTTCAAGTTCTGTTTGTTGCAAAACATAGTTCTAATTGTGCAAAACATACTGTGTGAAGGAGGATGCGAACTACCCTATATAAATTTTTTACATTTCTCATGGCCGAGTGGCTAAGAGGTCGGACTGGCAATCCGATGTTACCCCAGTTCGATCCCCCGTCGACAAAACTTTTTTGCCATTATTGTTTTAAGTAATTATTATGTTAGAGAAATATTATGTTAGGAGACCGGGCCGGCCCGGGCCGGCCCTCAGCCACCCTTGATCCCAGTCTGAGTCTGCTAAACAGCGGGGAGTTCAATAAACAGCAGGTGTACTTTCTCAGTCTGCTAAACAGCGGACAGTTGGGTAAACATCGGAGTAATATTTAGGTCTGAGGCTACTAAACAACGGTCTCAATATCTCAATCTGAGTTTCCGAAAAGCCCAATTAGGTCTTTAATTAGTCAACCTAGTTGCACCCTAAAAAGTTACCTTTTTTGCAATTGAGTTGACTTTGATGAATAGAAGAAACTGATGTTTAGTGAGAACATCTCCATTTTGTACACCCTTTAAGTACACTTTTGCAAGTTCACTTTTCCACGTTTTCTTTCCAGTATTTGTCTTTGCACTCTTAACTGCATTCTTCGTCCAATACATAAGGTTGTTTGGCCAAAAAGAGGGATTGGAAATAGGAAATCAGGGAAAACAAGAGACAAATGGAACCAGAGATCCGGTGGCATCAATGTACATTTTCTGACTAAGTGGTTGCTGATTGGATAGTTGTTTCAGTTTTGAGCGAGTTTCGAATCACTGATAAATAGAGTATGGTAGAAGAAATTGGGATAAACAAGGGAATAGTATTTTTGAAGGGTATTTTTTCAAGTGCGATTTTCTATTTAACCAAAAGGGTACGCGCGTCTACAACGCGGACCCTACTGGTTTGCGGCCTGCGGCCGTTTCTACACAAGGCCTTCGGCCGCTCTGTTAACCGGCCCGCGGCCTCAAGAAGACGCGACCGCTCAATTAGGCTGCCTGTGACCGTACCTACTCGCAGCCTTCGGCCGCTCACTCAGCTATAAAACCTGCGGAGCATCATGCGTGGCCTACGGCTTTCATTTTTTTCAATAAAAAAATCTTATTTTTAAGGGCCATTTTTTTCAAGTATCAATTTTAAAACCAAAAAGTGTTACTTCCAACAGGCTCCAAAACGAAATCTCCTGCCCGCGGTTTACAAGACTCAGGCGGTCCGAACCCGGCTGATAAATTTTAAATATGAAAGTCAACTATTTTTTCGACCTGACCAGCAACGAGTCGTTGCTTTTATATATTTTGCATAAAAACTTTAAAAAATGTGAAATTGATTTTTGTTTTTTCATCCAATCACCACAGGAATTTGATTTTTGGATCTTAAAGCTTCTCATTCGCCAACTTTTGGCAACATTTGTTAAGTAATAAAAATAAAAACCGTTTACAAAATTACAGTCACATCTTTATTGTCTAGTAAAAGATTTTGTTTAAAGCTGCTGTATTAAAGGACTACATAGGTTTAAAAAAAAACAAAATTTTGCTACACGGGTTTTAACAAACAGTTATTTCCAAAACTAGGGACCGCAGACCATAATTTAAAAATTGTTTTCCCGCTTTTTAGTGACAATTTTCCATCAGATAATACTCAAACTTAAACTTTTTCTTTTAACACTTTGAAATTTCATTCACAACGAAGCGAGATATCTCGCTTTGAATGGCCAAAATTTTGTTTCGTTTCTGCATTAGAGCCATGGTTGGGATGGGCCTGTCTGAGCGAGGGCACAGTTTCTGCTAAACAACAGACACAAAGTGGCTTGATTGTAAAACCACTGTTTTTGAGAAATTTTGGCATTATTCACGTATTGCAAAGATTTTTCATATTTTTCTCGTATTTATGAAACCAGAATCACCTCGAACATGATAAAAATACACGTTTAAATGGCTTCGGGCAAAATACGGTCATTGACAATGGAGCGCGCTTTTGGCAGTGGAGCGCGAAAGTTGTCCGTAAAAAGATTAAAATTCCATTTTTAAATAAAGATTGTGAACGATGGGGAGGATGGAAATTGCGTTTTTTATTCTTACAATATAGAAAAACACCTAATTTGTCCAAATAATTTTGTCTCTGAAGTGCTCCGCACTTGGTTTGTTTGTATTTCGGCGGGAACTGAAATCTTGCTAAAAGTGATACTTAGTAAAACTCTATTTATTTCAACTTTCTTGTTTACCCGCTTGTTTTGTTTATTTGTTTTCAAGGTAAACAGTATTTAGAAGGTTTCTAAAGGGATTTTGGGTACTTAACTGCTACGCCTGACGAAAGATAGGCCGCCAAAGTTGAAATATCGCGACAACTTTTTTCGGGGTGAATGGATTTTTGATTTTATTGCTTTATTTTGTGTAACATGTAGTACTGAGCATAATAGTCAAGATCACTTGAGTGCTCCCGACCTGACTTGGAAATTATGGCCATAAAACGAAAAAAAATAGCGTTTTTCTGCTCAACAGTGATGGAATTTGGTGTTTTAACCTGTTCCATCGTTTTTGTCGTGTGATTTTACTTAGTATTCCGTTTTTAAAATAGACGATTTCATAAAAATACGCGCGTAGGCCATTCAAACCATGTTTTCTTAGCATTTCGGGCTGCCTGCGCGGAGGCCGCCTTTGCGGTCCCTATCCAAAACCGTTCGTCTCACATTACGCAACGATCGTTGCGCAATCATATTGCGTTTGAATCGTGTCGAAAGACCGAATTCTACCCTGTATATAATCTGCTTCAAACTTTTTGGTTAAATGACAACAGGTAAATTTTGGAACGCAGTGGAAACCAAAAAAAGTTTGACGGTTGGGTCGATCCGATGACTATTGGGACAGCAAAAAAAAGTTGGCACGCTGCATTTTTCAGTCGCGGCGGGACATAAACCTCCAGGACCTTTAAAAATTTGCCACAATTATGTTAATTTTTAGAAGCAGACAATACACATATACCCGTCGCCAAACGAAAATCGGCGAGAAAAAGCCGCTTTTTCTCTGCGTCTTCGCTTTTTGCACGCTCTTCACGCCTGTGTATTGACGAATGTTGCATTAATGCGTTTTTGGCAAGATTCCAATTTGGCGAGGGCTATATCGAAGTTTTTCTTAATGTTTGGTCTCTACTACACAGTTTTAATACAAACAAAACATGAAATAAAGTGATAAAGAAAATTATTGGATTCACGCCTAAGCTTTGCCAAAAAGTGAAATTGGCACCAAAAACCAAGGTGTGTTTTTTTCCTGAAAACTTCAGTAACCCAGTGAGTCACACTCCAAATTTCTAATCAATTACTTCCGCGTTCTTATTTTCTCAATTCCCATTGCACCGGTTCTGGAAGGAAACTACGACGTGGAGAAAAACGACTGCTGACCGAAAAACAAGTCCAACACTACATACGATCGAAAAGAAAGAGAGGGGTTTGCCCTTTACAATGTTTTGTTTTACAAACGGTATTAAAACATTACAAAATCTTGATTCAGTTATTCAAATTCCAAAAAAAAAATGCGAGTCAAGCTCATGTTCAGCGCGTCATGTGAAAATTACAAATGTAGTTCCAAAAATAGAGATATTCTAGCCAATTCGGAAAAAAATCAAAGAAAGTTGGTTTTCGATGTGGTTGAAATCTCATTCTTATTTCACAATTTCTCCATGAATACTGATTTCTCTCGCCCTTCCCTATTGACGTTGGTGTGTTCATGTCGTTTTTGGTTCCAGTTACAGAACAATTGTAAAATGTTTTTCCTCGCGGATTTCGAAAAGTTATTTCAAACGTTTGTCCAATAGTCCAATATGATGCAATTGTTTATCGAAATGGAGGAGAGATAGAGAGAGAAAAGTAAAAAGTGATAGAGGGATTGAGAGAGAAACGGAAAAAGAGAGTTGTGTAAGAGATAGAAGAGATGAATTTGGAAGAGAGAAAATTAAATTAGATGCAGTGAGAGATAGAGAGATAGAGAGAGAGAGAGAGAGGTAATGAGAAATACAGAGAGAGAGAGAGAAAGAGAGAGAGAGAGAGAGAGAGAGAGAGAGAGAGAGAGAGGAAGAGAGATGAAACTGAAAAAGAGGTATGATGTCGCCTCCGTTTTCCAGACGATCACGAGCGGAGGTGCGTCTGCTCTTTGGCGGAAACGTCGAGTCACTACTTTTTTGAACCCTCCATACGCGCCAAAACCGTTCTTTCAAATGCTGAGTGCATTTGAAATAGAAATGAGGTGTCTGCCCAGGGCGTTTAAGCATAAAAATTAGTTATAGTCGTCGCCAATGCTACTTCACCCATTTTCGATCTGAGCTCTGTGGAATTGACACCAGACGCGAATTTGCGTACGAAAATCCTGTGTTTTAGGATACGTACGCGTAATACGTATTTAGGATACGTAATTTTTAGTAATAAAAACCGATTTCACACGATTTCAAACACGATTCCCCACATTGACAAATTTGTCGACTTATTACAAAATTCTTGGGCAGCCGTTGGCTATACCGATCGACTTCCACTTTTCGAAACACCATCCTGATACTTTAAATATTTCGTTAAAACTGCAATTTTGTTAGAGGATTGCAAAAATTTGTCAATGTGGGGATTTCTTGTGAAATTGGTTTTTATTACTAAAACTTGTAAAAGATCCCCTACTCACATGTGAGACGGTTAGCTTTACAAAAAAAGCAAAAAAAAAATTAGCTTAGGGGTGTCAAACCCCTGACCTTTTTCTTATGAAGCGAGGACTCTACCAATACGCCGCCAAGTCATGTTTGCATTTACCAATTGCTGGCTTTTAAGGCCGCATAAGGCTTTTGGTCGGCAATGCCGCAGACAAAATCGATCATTACACGAAAACTAACGTCATTAAGCAAAAACGAACTTTACAGGCTTACTCAGCGTTGAATTCTCTATCGATATGTATGGGCCTCATCCGGATTGGCTGGGGGACCCTTGGGAACATTCCCTAGTAAGACAATAATAAAAATCGATTATCGGTTTTTATGAATCTATTTCCAATTTCCGTTCTTCAGTTATGCTGCGAAAAATGTTGGTTTTTAGCTGAAAAAGTGCCAGTTCTCCATCTTAACGTTGTTTCCTTAGAAAAATTGAATACAAATGCGTTTCTGAAGTGAATCTATAGTCTTCGCCAATTTTACTTCTTGGCCGATTCGCAAATGTAACTCTGACGCAGTATTGCGTAGTCATCTTCAAACACAGGATTTTCGTACGCAAATTCGCGTCTGGGGTCATTTGCAAAGAGCTAAGAGCGAAATTGGGGGGTCGAAGTAGCATTGGCTACGACTATAAAATGCATGACATCATTTCCAACTCGACACGATTCTTTTGTAAAATGTTGAGCAATATTTCACACAAGTTAAAGGGTACAATTTCGGTAAAATACAAAAAGCGTTTTCCCAATAGCTGGTGTCCCCACTAAATAAATCTGTGATCAACAGATGCTTCTGCTTTCTAACATTTTCGAATGAAAACGCGGTTTTCAGACGCTTTTCCTCCGATTTCTCCTAAAAATGCGTACTGTTTTATGACCTACAGTTAGCTTTATTTATGACCTACACATTTCGTTTCAGGACCTTTAACCTAAAATATTTTAAGCTGCCATTCCGTTCCATACATTTTATAAGAGACTCATTTTTCTGTACATTTTTAACACCGAGATTGACTTAAAGGAGCAGTTAGGAGGGTTTTTCATTTAATTTTCTATCGGATACGGTCGAAAATTTTGCGAATTAACTATGCTAAATTGTCTCGCACCCTCCTCATTTCCATAGCTATCTCATCTAATTAGAAAGAAATTTGTTACATTAGCATGCTTTGTAAAAGACGGACCCGCAGGGCTTACGGACCCGCCGGCCATCCGCACAATCTGCGGATGGTTGGCCGTTTTTGGCGACTTTGGAGCGTATTTTCTCGGAAACGGCAAATTTGTGACCCATAGTCATATACATTTTCATGCTCAGCAAATTTTTCTCTCTTATTTCAGCCGTTCTAAAACCCGGCTGACTGTCCCTTTAACTGCGGTCTAATGAGCGTGCAAAGCATGACATGAAGGACCTTTTTTTAGGTCATCTGTCAACGCGGCTTTTCCAAGCTCCATGGGCGAGGTAAATCCCTTTCTTCGAAACCGTAATACCACAATTCGTTGCTGTCAAATCTATCGATCGCTTGTTTTTCCACCAACAGAGCCCTTGATAAAAGGAGATAAGAAAGCACCAAAACAAGCTCTCCTTTCCCTGTGCCCTATAATTTTCGATCATTTCTTTCCAGATGTACCGTCTCTGCCTGGTCTTCCTCCTCTTTGCCATTGTATCGTCCGACGTTCCGAGTTACGCAGAACAGATTTTGACAAGAGCTACTGGAATCAAAGGAGTGGTTCGTTGTGGGACCCAACCTGCAAAAGGAGTTCATGTGAGGTTGTACAGGAACAAAACGGAAAGTGAGTTGTTCTTTTAGAAGTGTAAAAATCAATTTTCAGACAAAGATGACATTCTTGATGCCACGGTGACTGGAGATGATGGAGCTTATGCCCTAGAAGGTGAGTTAATTGCTTTAATTGGATAATTAAGAGAAATTAGGTAATACTGCTGGTCGATCTCAAAATGCTACTGGAATCGAGCCCACTGTTCGGTTTTACCATAAATGTGACGTTGATGAGAAGAAGGTGAGGGTCTCTCTCTCTCTCTCTCTCTCTCTCTCTCTATCTCTATCTCTATCTCTATCTCTATCTCTATCTCTATCTCTATCTCTATCTCTATCTCTATCTCTATCTCTATTTCTATCTTTATTTCTATCTTTATTTCTATCTCTATCTCTATCTCTATCTCTATCTCTCTCAATCGCTATCTCTGTCTCTTTTTTTCCTTCCCTCCTCTTCTGATTGACTCATTATATCTCTCCCAATTGTTATTCTTTGTCTCTCTGATTCTCTCTGCCTGTCTTTTTCTATTCCTTCTTCACTCACTTTCCCTCTATCTACTCTCCCTTTTTCCTTATTCCCTCCTTCCCTCCTTCAAAAAACTGTTTCCAACATGCTTCCCTTCCTTACCCTCTCTACCCAATAACTCACTTTATCTCTCATTATATCTCTCTCCCTTTCTCTCTCTCTCTCTCTCTCTCTCTCTCTCTCTCTCTCTATGTTCACTCTCTCGTTCTGTTT
>OZ059903.1:6502371-6549871 GCA_964057215.1 Oscheius myriophilus | reverse complement strand
CAGGTGGAATGTGGCTTTATCCTTGAGTAAAGAGCGAATAAATTAGCTGCGTATCGGGTTTCATATATCAAAAACTATGAATAGGATTGATTTATGAAACATTCAACTCTCGCGGCATTTTGTCCTTGGCCATGGAACTTTAGAAAGCCAGCTACACGCCCTTTGCAAAAAATCGTGAGCAGAACTTTTTCCAAAGCTCATAAGAAAAATCCAAAGAAGATTTCCAAAAATCCAGTTGGTCCAAGTTCACTCGAGGTCAAAAGTCGTCTTCGGAAGACAAACAATCAGAGGAGATTAGGATGCTTTCCACGAAATCCTACGGTAACGGCCAAAAATGGAACGGAATGTTTTGTTGTTCAATATCAAAATAAATATCATGTTTTTCTTTTTAAAACTTGAACTTTGTCCTTGGATTTGGTGTTATGGTGGTGTGAAAGAAAGGGTGTAATTCATTTAGCCTGAGGCGATGGGACCATACGTGACCAGAGAGAATGAAGAGACTCTCGTGACCAGGGGGTATTCAGTTGGGGGGAAAATAGAAAAGAAATTGGACGGTTGGTCGCTAAGTCGGAATGGGATCAGAAAACATAGTGGAAAAGTAGGGGGAGAGAAAACCGTGTACACACACACACACACGCACACACACACACACACACACACACACACACACACACACACACACACACACACACACACACACACACAATCAAAGATACAGGATAGTATTGATTTTACGAAGAATTATGTCTTGTTTCGGGAAAACCGCGTGTTCACCGTTTTTGAAAACTTTCTTGAAAAAAAATGTAAACCATCAGAAAATCATGTTTTTTGAGGTTTTTCGGCTGAAACTTTTCTATATGACTAAAAACGTTTGCTGGTGTAATTGAAAAAGTTGTTAGAAATTGAATTATCTATCTTTTCATAAGTACGTACTTTCGATGAAGTTGAAAAATTACCTCTGGGCCCACCTAGCGTGCCCAGAGGTAACTTTTTTTTTTTAAATTGAACCCTGCTGGAAAAATGACTTGGAGCCAAAAGTTCAGAGTATCGTTTTCTTGTTATATAAGTGTTTATACCAAATTTGTGTCGATTCTAAAGCAAGACGTCATGGTTTTCCCTATGAACGGGGTCTTCTCGAGTTTTTCAGAAACGACGTCTCTTCAGATATTTATTCTCCCCTATAGAAATATTTTCGTAAAAATAACGAGGGAATTTTTAGAGAACGCCTGAAAGTCGATGACCTTCCCGGGAACACAGTCTATGCACACAAACATACATACACATTCACTCAAACACATAAGCACACATTCTCACACTTACAAAGTGTGTGTGTGTGTGTGCGTGTGCGTGTGTGTGAGTGTACGTGTGTGTGCGTGTGTGTGTTCGTGTGTGTGTTCGTGTGTGTGTGTTCGCGTGTGTGTGCGTGTGTGTGGGTGTGTATGCGGAGAGTGCTTCTAACTTTAACTACACTTTTGATATGTTATTGCAGTAGGCGCGACAAATGTGAAATCACCCTTTCGGAAGCTCGTTGAAATCGAATCACTCGCCCTTGCTCGTACTCTTTTCACAAGCAAAATTGGTGGGGTTACGTAAACATGCCATGAAAAGGGTGTTTTCCACAAAATTACATAGCAAAGAAAAGTGGAGGGCATGTTGAAATACGCAGAAAAGTTAGATTCTGAAGTGACGTTTCCGTCGAAATTGCCTGTTTACAAATGGGTAGCGCGTTGCGATGGCAATGTCAAGGTAGGGCGAGTGAGCCGCCGGAGGAAACGCGCTCCATGGCTAAATGTGTGTTAGGGGACTGGGGAGCACATGTATCCTGTTATATCCCTAATCCGAAACCTGTAGAGATGAAGCGGCTCAGCGCCAGCTGATTCGGAGAAAGCCTCTTGATCTGACTACTCTCTGATAATCCGGAAATCTTAGGGAATCTTGTCAGCTGGGATGGAAGAGACCATGCAGAGCAGGAGAGAGAGAGAGAGAGAGAGAGAGACAGAGACAGAGACAGAGACAGAGACAGAGACAGAGACAGAGACAGAGACAGAGACAGAGACAGAGACAGAGACAGAGACAGAGACAGAGACAGAGACAGAGACAGAGACAGAGACAGAGACAGAGACAGAGACAGAGACAGAGACAGAGAATACGCACACGCAGACACGCACACGCACACGCACACGCAGACACGCACACGCACACGCACACGCAGACACGCACACGCACACGCACACGCAGACACGCACACGCACACGCACACGCAGACACGCACACGCACACGCAGACGCAGACACGCACACGCACACGCACACGCACACGCACACGCACACGCACACGCACACGCACACGCACACGCACACGCACACGCACACGCACAAGCACACGCACACGCACACGCACACGCACACGCACACGCACACGCACACGCACACGCACACGCACACGCACACGCACACGCACACGCACACGCACACGCACACGCACACGCACACGCACACGCACACGCACACGCACACGCACACGCACACGCACACGCACACGCACACGCACACGCACACGCACACGCACACGCACACGCACACGCACACGCACACGCACACGCACACGCACACGCACACGCACACGCACACGCACACGCACACGCACACGCACACGCACACGCACACGCACACGCACACGCACACGCACACGCACACGCACACGCACACGCACACGCACACGCACACGCACACGCACACGCACACGCACACGCACACGCACACGCACACGCACACGCACACGCACACGCACACGCACACGCACACGCACACGCACACGCACACGCACACGCACACGCACACGCACACGCACACGCACACGCACACGCACACGCACACGCACACGCACACGCACACGCACACGCACACGCACACGCACACGCACACGCACACGCACACGCACACGCACACGCACACGCACACGCACACGCACACGCACACGCACACGCACACGCACACGCACACGCACACGCACACGCGAAAACAATGTCCGAATCAGGAGATAGCCTCAGGCGAGTGGCCTAACTAAGTTGGTCGGCCGTATCAAAACAGACACAGCTGCGATGTTTGATCTACGGATGGAATCAGTAACTAAGTCGAGTCCTCAGCCAGGACACCCAAAGAAGGGGCTATCCTGAGGGATTTCTGAACTTTGTCGGTACAATATGGCCAAACTTTAAACGACAAAACGTACAACACAAAAATCCGTAGGATCTCTAGAACTGTGGGGCTTCTGTAATTTTCCACACCCACTCACTCATTTTTTCACATACCATCATAACCAATTTTCCAAAGCGAAGTAAACAACAATATGTTGAAAATTGATTACAGTCTGCCTCATAGGGGTAAGCAAACGTGGGAACTCTGATATTCCCTTGGGAGTAAAGACAAGAAAACACAATGTGTACCCAAACACCTGGTCTATTTACGGAGCAACGATCTGAGGGACATTCGAACTACGGCCACTGAAGGATTAATTTTCTAGCAAGCGTAGAAATGTCAAAGAGATTTATATGGTTGTTGTCGTTCTGAATGTTATGGCTAAGGGCACTCGAGCAGAAGGCCGTTGGCACTTTTCGGGAGAAATATTGGGATAACAGGGGTAAGAAAAGATATAGATGGAGAGAGAGACAGAGGCAGAGACAGAGACACACGCAAGCACAGAGAGAGAGAGAGAGAGAGAGAGAGAGAGAGAGAGAAAGACAGAGGAGAGAGAGACAGAGACAGAGACAGAGACAGAGACAGAGACAGAGACAGAGACACACGCACGCACAGAGAGAGAGAGAGAGAGAGAGAGAGAGAGAGAGAGAGAGAGAGAGAAAGAGAGAGGAGAGAGAGAGACAGAGACAGATACATCTTGCAAAACATGCTTTCAAAAATAGAACTTTCATTAGCTTTCTGCAAATTCTCGAGGAACATCTAGAAATAGCGCCGGCGGGAGGAATGCGTGATGTGTCCGTGCGCGTCGACCTGTGGTGGAGACACGAAAACACCGGGAAATACGAGGCCCTTGCACGGAAATCATTAATCAGGTAGAGGGGCTAACAAGGAGTGATTTAATGAAAGAAAATCAATATTTACACTAATGTAACGTAATGGGGCGAGTGAAACGTGAAATTCACTCCCATGAGCTCATTTGTTCAGCCTTCTACTCCCCGCGCGGTCATTCCAACCACCCGTAGTAAGTTTTACACATGTTTAATTTATTTTTAAAGTAGAAATAATAACAGTAATATTGCCATTTTTCGCCTCAATGCCCTAAGACGTCCAGAAGTTACGCAATCCACGGCCGCTCGTAAAAAAAACAACTCTTCAGGCGCTGTAATGGCAGTGCAATCATTTATAGACCATTGGGTCGTTTTTTTCTATATCAAATACTCTATTCATGTCATTATTTACATTTAAAATGCTATCATTTAGCTTTCTTTCCTTTACTTTGACGGTAAGCCGTGTAATTCAAAATACAAGTCCATTACGTACCACATTTTCAGTTTCACGCGAGAAGGCTTGTAATATGTATTGTTCTACAAATTTTCGTTTTCGGGGACTTGTTTTTCGGGTTACCATAGAAATCCACCGAAAATCGAACATGCCTTCCATTTTTACGCTTACTTTTTCGGATTTTTATGTAGTCATATGGAGAATTTCGGGAATTTTTGACCTGATTCAGAAATCCTTTCATCTGGCCCGTTAAATCACGCTCAAACAAGCGAATGGCTCGTATTCGAGCCATTTGATTGACGGACGGCAAATAGTGTTGCGATAAGCTCGGGCCGCGATCGATGCGCCCGGTCAAGCGCCCTTGGAGAGGCGACCTTCCTGTGCCAATCGGTACGGGTTCTCCCAGTTTTCTCATTTTTTTCTCACCCTGCAACTATAAGCACGCCGTTTTCGCAGTTTTCCATGAATATATAGCATTCTATAAACCCATTGCACTCATTTTCGGGGGTTTCGGGGTTTTCAAACCGTTTCTTTTTGTGTTTCTCACACTTTTCGGCCAATTTTTGGCAGTTGATTCATCAGAATAACCCATTAATCATTAGTCCGTGAGATTTTCCTACGATTTTAGCACTTTCTTGAGAGAAAAACACTGTTAAATCGAAATAACTCGCGAAAATGTCTATAATTGAGCCACCCGGCTGGCTCAGAGCTGGCCAAATTCGCCGCTTTCAATTTTTACATTCATTGCGCCACGGTGAGATCTCGCCCAAGTGAGGGCGGACCTGGCACTCGTCCAAGAAATCCATACTGACTACGGTAATTCTTTCAAAATACATTGAAAATTCAAATGCCGCGCTCACGGGATTTAGACGCTGAGTCATACACCCAGCGGACACCTTGACTTGTCAACGGCGCGATTTTTAAATTTCAATGATTTTTCAAATGAATTACCGTAACCAGTACAGATTCCTTGGACGAGTGCCAAGTCCGCCTTGACTTGGGTGGCTGGTATCGCTGGTCTCGCCGTGGCGCACAGAATTTTGCAACGAGCGCACAGAAAAAAGCCCGTCCAAATCATGATTTGAAATTTGGCACTGTATCTATTCGAGACCCAAAGCAATCGCTGCGAGACCCACCTTCTTCCCACTTTTCCGATCCTCTTTTCTAAGTTTTCATAAAAAAAGTATTTTTATAAACATGAGAAGAACAAATAAATGAGCTTTCATTCATAAAGAAAGTTTCTCAAATGAGATTCGATACCGATAAATTTTTTACGAGATGAATTTCGAAAATCCACAAAATTGTATCCTAAACGTCGATATATACGCTATTAAAGCATGTTTAGAGTATGTAAAAAATAACAAAAAAAAAGCGCGAAAGGCTGTAGATTTGTAAAATTTCAATTGTTGTCCGATGTATCGTAGGCGCCACCGAAGCCAGGGAATACAATGGGTCCCGACACGAAACGGTTTCAACAACCGAAATTTGCTCCTTTCGTGTCGGGACCCATTTTATTCTTGATTTTCTCATGGACTTTTTCCACCCCGGTTTTTTAAACGTGCCGTTCCGGAAATCCTTTCCACAATTATTGCTGAACTGCTATCTTGTTGTCACTCTAATTGTGCACCCAATGTTCCCGTTCCACGTGGTCGCGCCGTGCATGCTCTATATCTTATCACGGCCTGTGCTGTCTCCGATTCCCCTGACACTTGCCCTTTTCTCAACACTATTACCCTTTTTTGCTAATATTTCTACCAATAATTGTATTTTTTGTAAATAACCGGCGAATTTCAGGTATGACCACGACATTCGACTACGTGCCGGCGGCGACGGCCATCGCCTTCTACGTCACCGTCTTCGCCATCGCCGAAATTGGCAGAAAGGTTGGTTCGGACGTTTCGACATTTTGAAATTGTGATTTTTGTATATAAAATTCTATTTTTCAGGCCGTGGAGGTGCTGTTCGCCAAGGGAAACCCTATCCGCGTGTTCCTCATCGAATTCATCGGAACCACGCAAATGTGCACGTGCGTCTACGAAAATGGTCGGTTTTGAGGTGTAATTTCTTAGCGAAATCGCGGGGTTTTGAAGCGTTTCTACCGCGCTGATCCGAATGCATCAATTTTTTTTTATATTTGTAAAACTTAATTTTAAAGTTTTTAAAAATTAACAGGCTGTCATAAACGGGACATTGATTAAAGGACCGTTATTGAATTGAAATACTACCAAATTCTCAAATTAAACAAAAAAAACAATTTTAGAAGAGGATATAATTTTGACAGCTAAATTCATACACGTTTTGTATGCAATAGGTCCCTAAGCGAACTCATGAAAAGTACTGTACCCGTGTCCTTTAACAGATTTTGTATTTTGATGCCTCGGCTAAAAGTGTGCGATGTTTTCTGTGCGCACTTCAACACAAAATTTGAGCCCTATTGGCATGCGGCTGGTGCAAAATACGGCGGACCACCCACGAAATATGGAATTTTGTGATGAATACCATACTTCGTGGGTGGTCTGCCGTATTTCCTGTCGACCGGTGTCAAAAGGACCTAAATGTTGTGATAAATTCCACACTTTGTGAGTCGTCTACCGTATTTCGCACCAGCCGCGTGTCAATAGGGGCCAAATTTTGCGATAAATGACATTTATCCCGCCAGCTGCTTGTCAATAGGGCTCAAATTTTGTAGTAAATTCCATATGTTATGGGTGGTCTGCCGTATTTCGCGGCAGCCACGTGTCACTAGGGCTAAGTAGAAACCTCCTTATTCCAGGAATCATGATCCAGCACTACGGCATCATCGGCTTCTTCCTGACCGTCTCCACTCTGTTGATAGCCGGAGGCATCTGGAACCGCGGCGCCTTCGTCTCTCCTCTACCGGCCATCGAAATGCTCTACTATGGAAAGATCACGTAGGTTTTTGTTATTTCTAGGCAACTTAGATTTTTTAACGTTGGCTGAATATCTTTCTTCAGGCTCGGTCAGTACCTGCCCTACTCCCTTGGAGAGGTTCTCGGAGGAATGGTCGCCTTCCGCGCCGCCGCCCAAGTTTGGTGGTGGACCTACGACATCTCCGCCGTGCACCAGGCCTACGCCAACAACATCATGTACTGCAACATCAACTATAAGGTAGTTTCACGTTAATAACATGAAAAACAGCGGAATACCGTAATCTATGGGCGCCGGGCGTGAATTGAATGTGTTTCAAGCAGACGTTCGTAAAACGGCGTCACATCGTTACCTATGGATTCAAGTTTGGTGCCAATAGGTGCTTGGGGTGTGTTGCGAAAATGTACCCTAGAAATCAGTCATCAGCAAGATCTTGTCTTTCCGGTTTGATTACAAAAGGGCTCTTTTTCACAAAATTTACCAAAAGCTTAAAACCGCGACGGCCCTGTAGCCGCTTATTGCGGACCTTGGCAATGTTTGCCCCCGCCGTGGGTTGCCCAGGACGTCATTTTGTGCCCTATTGACATACAGTTGACACGAACTACGGTAGGACACCCACGAAAGTAGAAATTGTTACAAAGGAGCTGCGCCCTTGAAATAGCGCAAAATTTGTTGCCCATGCCAGTCAGGAATATAGCGTTGAAAGAGCAATATATGGTTCAGAGATCTTCGCGATACCGGTTGGGGGACATGTGTGAGTTTGCAGAAAGTGGAAGGTGGTACAATTAAAGTGGAAAGGGGCATAAATAACAATTCTGCCCTAAGTCACAAATTTTGGTCCGGAAGGTTCATGATGCAGCCTCCCAGCGTATTTTCTTTCGAAATTGCAGCCTCAATATCCCGCGATCATTTTTCAGGGGGGGTCAATCAATACCAGTAGAGGGTATTTATGGGGATCATACTATATACTTTGAATTATTTATCTATCTTTTATCCCTTTCGGCAAATTTTGTTAAAGAAGGGAGATCCGTCGCAAAATTTTGAAACTCTATAATTGAAGGGGCTGTCGCAATATTGACCCGGCGGTGGGTTGCTCAAGTATGCTCCCAAGTGGTAAAACGTAACTTTTCACTCGATTTACCCAGCTATAACACTGGAACACCGTAATATTTCCAGGTCTCATTCGCCGTCGTCGTGCTCTTCGAGCTTCTTGGCTGCGCTCTGATCCGCATCTTTGTCGCCAAGGCTCCCGCCAAGATCAAGAACTTCGCCATCCCCGTTTTCGTCGCCGGAATGCTCTCCTTCGGTACGGTTTTGGGTGTTTCCGCTGCATAAATATATCTGGCTAGCCCGGTGCCGCAGTCTTTCATTTTAAAATTCGTCTTTTCAGCCCTCGCTTTCATCGGAATGCCCGGCCTGAACCCTGTCGTCGCCTCTTCCAGGATGTTCGGCTGCCCCGGCCTCGACCAGCAGTGGTTCATGGCCGTCTACTGGGTGAGGAAGCGGTTATTTTTACAATTTTCTTAAAGGACTGTGGTTTTTGGGTCCCACCGCGATTCGGATAAATGTCGGGCAGACCTTTAAACACTATTGATTGTTTTTTGTTATCGATTGATTGTAGATCTGCCCCGTGATCGGCTGGCTGGTGGGAGCTGAGGTCGCCAACCGCCTGACCGCCTCCTCTACCAAGAAGGCTCAAAAGGCGGCCAAAGAGAGCAAGAAGGCCGCCGCCAAGCCCGCGCCTCAGAAGCCCAAGAAGAACAAAAAGGAGGATTAGAATCAGAAGAGAATTGTTATTTTCGTATTTATTTTTTTAGCATCCTATTGTCAGCCTGTTTTATACCGTTGTTACCATTATATTACCACTTCTACCAGCCATCTCTGCGGGCCATTTGCGTGTATAATTTAATATGTATTAAAGTTTTATCAACAATGTGAACTGCAGCATTCGGTGTTTTTTTTGTGTTGGCAGGTTGCTTGAATTCGGAAAACTGTGGAAGCCTCACCCACGCGTTTGTTTAGCCCCACGCTGCAGTTAAGTCCCACACGATTTCCATTTTTCGCCTGGTTGGGGCTATATCGACATCCACCACCCCGAGAATAATGAATGATAGATTCGAAAATGGAACATTTCAGATATACCCCTCCCAAAAGTGTGGGTCTACAGCAACACTCCCCCACAAATGAAATTATTTTTTTTAGTTTTTAAAACCGAAAGATTACAACGCAAGACATAAAATCGCATGGTTGGGCAATTTTTGAGGAATTTTCACTTTTAAGCAACATTTTAATCAAAATTGTCACATTTTTTGAAATTGTGGTGTTTTTTTTTTTAAATTTTAACTGTGAAGAATATTTTTCTCTGGATTCATAAATTGAAAACCTCGATAAACCTGCTCACCAGCTTTTTTCTACTTTCGCGGTAGTTTGAAAATAGAGGTTTCGAGAAATTACGTGTCATTAAAAAAACTAGTGTACCATAACGAACATTTCGTGCTCCATGTACCTATGACTTCCGTTACCTTTGAGACATCATTGGGGGGGCTTACGCATCAAGTCCCCCAAAAAGGCATCACGCTGAAATTTTCAAGGTAACATGAAGGCTAATATCGTAATCTGGGCTAAAATACAATTGGTTCCAAAAGTTTAAGCATACGATTTTCAGGTAAACACAAGTTTCTGCACAATTTCAGCCGAGAAAAATCACCTGCGACTGAAAACTACTTCGATATTACCAATTTCGACGGGGCTGTGTTTGTCTTTAAGGTATGCCTACCCAACTTACAAACATTTTTTAACTCTGTGGTGTTTGGTTAGAGACGTTACATTGCTCTGTCGAAAGTTCTCATTTTTTTTGACAGTTTCCTGTTGACATGGAACCCACAGGATACCAACTTGACTTTGAGGATCCATTTTAAGGCTTTGTTATTGTCCAAACTTATATGTTTTCATTCTCTTGCAGTGTGTTGGCCGGTTGTCCCATCGCCACGGGGCGTACTCCATGTTGTCCTCTAAGAAACCAAAAGATTGGCACATGATTTCAAGAATGTCTTGTCTCACCTACTCACTAAGAGTGCTTTTCTGACCAACACTTGCTCTTGTGGATTAGAAAACACACTTTTTGTGGTTTGTCACTATTTTTTGTGTGAGTTTCTGTCTCTGTCTCTGTCTCTGTATCTCTCTCTGTATGTCTTTCTGTCTCTGTATCTGTAACTCTCTCTCTTTCTGTTTCTCTCTCTGTCTCTGTCTCTCTCTCTCTCTCTCTCTCTCTCTCTCTCTCTCTCTATCTGTATCTCTATCTGTCTCTGTATCTCTCTGTATCTCTCTTTGTCTCTGTGTATCTCTCTTTCTCTCTCTCTCTCTCTCTCTCTCTCTCTCTCTCTCTCTCTCTGTGTCTCTCTCTCTGTATCTCTCTGTCTCTGTATGTCTCTTTGTCTCTGTCTCTGTCTCTGTCTCTCTGTCTCTGTATATCGCTCTCTCTGAATCTGTATCTCTCTGTATCTGTATCTCTCTTTGTCTCTGTCTCTCTGTCTCTGTCTCTGTATCTCACTCTCTCTCTCGATCGCTCTATCTCTCTCTGTCTCTCTCTGTCTCTGTATCTCTTTTTGTCTCTGTGTCTCTCTCTGTCTATGTGTCTCTCTCTGTCTCTGTATCTCTCTCTTTCTCTCTGTAAATGTCTCATATTTCCATCGATCTCACAACAAAATGCACTCTAGAATCTCATCTCACGGGAAAAATATATCCTAGGTAACGTGCAACGAAAAGAAAAATGACGAAACGTCGCCGGAAGCGCCTCTGAATGTCCTCCATATTTTGACGAGCTGCGCACACCGGAGAGGGCAGCCGGCGTTTTGACGTTGTCCAATTATTGAGGGAATAAATTATGCCCCGAGGCGGTGCGAACGGCCTCACCTGGCGTTTCGATTCCTTCTTCCGCCGATGAGATCAGCTTTGTTTTTCCCCCTCTCAGAATACGATAATCTCGGCTTTGTGCACTAGAAAAATCCGCTTAGTTTCCCCACAATCTCGCAACATCTCGAGTAATTGCCGCATATCACTCATTTTTTCCGCTTACAAATTATTTTTCTGTCTTTTTTGCATTAAAATATATTTTTTCAGCTACCTTATCAATCCGTCCGCCGCGGGACGACGTTGTATGTTCCGATTCAAACGACGAGAGGAGCCGTGAGTTTCCATTCATTTTTAAGAGATCAAAAATAGGGCGACTCTTTTGAAAAATTGACAAAAGAGGGTTGCGGGGTTGAAACCTGAGACTTTTGAAAAGTAAAAACCGATTTCACTCAAGGTTGTGAAATTCAAAAATGGAGGACCAGAAATCGGCAGAATTCTCTGCACAAATCGTGTTTTTTCATTCTTGTGCCAATCTATTCACAATTTTCAAAATATATTAGGCGAAACGTTAAAAAAGGAAATAACAGTTATTTAAGAGTTAATTGCAATTAATTATCCAGCTAAACATTAAGTATTTTTGTAAATTTGCACGATTTTGCTATTTTTTAGTTGATTTTCTGGCATTTTCAGTAATTAAAGGGGTCGCGCTGCGTTTGTAATTTATATTCAACTATTTCAAATGTTTTTTTAAACTCTTTGAAACATGTCATTTAAGAAAATCAATAAAAATATACACTTTTTTGATAAAACTGAACTGAAATTGGCCGTTTTGGGATAATTTTGGTTAAAATTTGACGGTTTTGCCAAGTTCAATTGAATTTTAAACAATAGTAAGAGAACAATATTTCCTATAAATTAAATTTTCTACGAAAAAACACGTATATTTTTGTGTGTGATTCCAAAAATTGGTACTGATGCAATTATATTTGACCAAGAAGCATTCTTAAATTGAAAATTTTAACTCTCTTGTTATTTCCGTTGTGTTGAAACTGTAGTCATTAGATTTGCTATAATATTGTGATTGTTGTCCTTTTGATGTAGAAAAATTCAAATAGCGGTGGTATAATGGAGTGTCAATAGAGCATGCTGTGTCGTATTTATGGATTATTCCGTTACAATCTTAGACGTTATGCCCCCGCACATTTCCCTATCGTTTAACGACCATTGTACAAAAACTCTATTCATCTTCCATAACAAAAGAATCGGCCGTGGCGAAAAACTTGAGACAATTGAGAAAAAGATCCCGTAAACATGGTGTTTGTTCTTTCAAACGAATTACTTGCTCAAAAGACAAAAAGACAGACTATATGACTTTGTTTACTACCACTTTAGCCATGGGCTTTTTGGTAGGTTTGTGGTGTTGAAGAGATTGGTGTTTTCGCTAGGAACCGATTGAATCCAGGTTTCGCAATCGGATTTCGTGTGTTTTCTTTAGTGAAGAGGTTTTACGAAAGATTCGAGGATCACCCAAATATCCTCACTCACTTACGCACTCACTCACTCACTCACTCACTCACTCACTCACTCTCGTATCTGAAAACGTGTTCCTAGAGGGCTATTCATCTCGTTGTAGAATGTCATGCCCTTTTAAAAATAGCTGTTACTATTTCCAAATCTCATAATTCCTCCCTCACGTCACCACAAGTTTCAACGCAACGTATTCATCTCTCATAGATCAAAATCTAACGGCTTGCATGGGCCTCGCGGGCTTTTCTTTTATGCGATATTACAGCCGCTCATGCCATCTCACCCACACAAACACTGCGTTCATTCGTCTGCTCCTTGTGCCTACCTGAACCATGCTTCTTGATAATTTGCTCTACTAAAAGGATATTATTCATCCATGATGCTACAAGTGCCATATGGCGTGCTCCAAGAGTTCATAGCTCTATTTTCGTGGTTGGTCGCCTCAGGATATTTGATTAGGGTTTCACTGGATTCGAGAAGGCTATTTGCTTTTGGAGCTACGCGTACACTCCATTTATTTCGTTGATTAGGGGGAGGAAATGGTACGAGATTGCCGTAAACGTGCTCACGTGGAAGTCTCTGCCGCACTTTGTCTCTCTTTGCCTCACTCTTTATGTCTCTGTTGCCTCCCACTGACTCAATCTCTTTTATTGTGTCTCCTGTTTTGTCTCTCTGCTTTATCTGCTATACTATTATCTCTCTGTCTCTCTGTCTCTCTGTCTCTCTGTCTCTCTGTCTCTCTGTCTCTCTGTCTCTCTGTCTCTCTGTCTCTCTGTCTCTCTGTCTCTCTGTCTCTCTGTCTCTCTGTCTCTCTGTCTCTCTGTCTCTCTGTCTCTCTGTCTCTCTGTCTCTCTGTCTCTCTGTCTCTCTGTCTCTCTGTCTCTCTGTCTCTCTGTCTCTCTGTCTCTCTCTCTCTCTCTCTCTATCTCTCTATCTATCTATCTTAAACACATATATACTCCAATGCACCATGTCGCCACTGAGGTTTGCAATCGCTGCTACTTGGACTTATTCATCTGTCTTTTTGTATGTCTCTATATTTTGTCCTCTCTCTCTCTCTCTCTCTCTCTCTCTCTCTCTCTCTCTCTCTCTCTCTCTCTCTCTCTATCTGTCTCTCTCTTTCTTTCTCCAACTTTCTCCTAAAACCATCCTGAACCCCTGCGAAAAACAGAAATCTGTGTTTTGACAGTTGTCGCCCCACCCGTCCGCAAATAGCCGTCATTGACCTAACTGTTTGTTTCCATTATGTTGAATGAGCGGTGGGGCGCCGATGCCGTCTATTCACTTCCCTCGACTTCTCAGGTACGATAAATTCAGTCGAAACGGGTTAGAGGAATGTTTTGGGTTAGAAAAAACAAAAACAACATCAGTTGTTGCAAAGAAAACAAAACCTGGGCAGTCTGGGGTTTCATGAAAGACGCAGAACGTCAGGTGGGCATGTACACCGCCGCACTCGCTGTTCACCAATCACTCAGCCAATCGGCAGGCGGCTTATGAACGCACTCCTCTCCGATTACAACCTTTTAATTATGTTTCTTATAGTAACACCTGCACTTTTCATTAAAACTACCTATAATTTTGTAGCAGCAATTTGTAGAAACTTTCTTTAGAAGTTATACATTTCTTTATGGTTGTACACTTTTTTAAATTTTTGACAAACGGCTATAACTGATAAAGTAGACCTTCCCAAAATGATTTGTAAGGCCCTCTGATATATTAGGCCCTATTAAGCCCTGTTTGGCCCTGTTAGATATGGTACTGTTAGGCCCTGTTAGGAATGGTCAGGTTCTGTAAGGTATGGTTAGGCCATTTTAGGCCCGGTTAGGCTCTGTTAGGTTTGGTTAGGCTCTGTTAGGCTCGGGTAGGCCTTGTTAGGTATGGTTAGGTTGTATTAGATATTCTTAGAACCTGACAGGCCCTGTTAGGCCCGGTAAGGATCGGTTAGGCCATGTTAAGTTTGATCAGACACTGTTCGTATGGTCAGGTACTGTTAGGCACGATTTGGACTTTCATTTTGTACTGCAATACATTACTAGAATAACTTTGGTTTTATATTTTGATTGAATGCAAACAGATCTTGTCAGGCCCGCTCAGGAACTGATAGGCCCGGCTCTGTTTGGCCTTAAGTGAAGCTCGGTTATATCCATGATATTGATTCATGCCACATTGTGAGTCAGCTAGTTATGGTCAGTTATCTGATGTTAGGCCCGGTTAGGCCATTTCAGGCCCGGTGAGGTTAGGCCCTTATAGCTCATGTACTGTTACGCACGTTGTTGGGTTGATCACTTCGTTGACTACTGTATAGTAATGTAATTAGCAAGTTGGTCAAGTTTCTTTGAATACGAAAACGCCCTGTCAGGAGCTGTTAGGCCCAATCAGAAACTGATAGACCAGGTCAGAGACTTAACGAGCACTGTAAAATCCAGTGAAATTGCTGTAGAGTTACAGTGGGTTCTGCCGTTTAGGTACTGTTAGGCCTGGCTGGTTAAGGCCGATCAGTCAGTTTTAGGCCCGGTTAGGCTATGTTAGGTCTGAAAAGGCCCTGTCTTACAGTCCCAGTTTACTATGTTAGGCACTGTTAAACTTTAAGGCACTTAGGCCCTATCAGTCAGGCATATATGTCAGGCTGACATATATATGTCAGGCACTGATGAACACTCTGTTTGGTTAGGATCTTTTAGGTCTGTTAGGCCCTAAATAGCCCATTTAATCGGTCTGGATAGTGTTTAGTCTGATGAGATTTTGTACGTACCGTAAGGGCCTTCGTTTAGGTTACCGAATTTCCACTTACGATTAGGTCAGTTAGGCCCTGTTGCAACGCTCTGTCAGGCCCTGATAGGCCCCTGTTTGCGCTCTTGGGCCCGAAGAACTACCGTAACCGTGACCTCCGCTTTTCCAATTCCTTTCAGCGTGCAAATCCTGCAACATTACCGTACCCCTTTAATATCCGCACTGAATTAACGACCACACTTATTTTAATTAATCTTCTTCATTCTGCCATAACTCAAAAATATTTTCCACTTCTGTTTTTGCGCTCCGCTGCTCTTTTGAAATGGCGGTCAAAATGAATTCTGACAACATTTTCTTCTGCTGTCGTTTTCTTTTCTTTTTTTTGTGAACAAGTTCTTTAGGAAAACTAGGCTACAACTACCTCACAAGGGTAGTCGTTGGGGTCACGGTGGCCAAATCGAACGACACCCACATTTTTGGGTAGCCTATTACTTGCTTATTAAGGGATGAAAGTCAGTTTTTTTTTTTTCATATCCCAGAAAATCGCATTTGAAATTTGAGGGATTCGCGCTCTGTGGGGCGCCGGGCGTACAAAAGGCCGCCGCCGCTGCCCAATTTCAGTGGTTTGGTGGCCGAGTGGCGAAGGGGTCGGACTGCCACGCTGGAGGTATCTAGATCGAATCCCGGTATGCTCTATTTTCTTTTGCATGTTTATTTACACTTGTTTCGGAATGTTTCGCAAGTTTTTCAAAAAAAAAAAAAAAAAAAAGAAATTGAAAATTTTCTCCTGGTTAATTGAGCGACAAGACTTCGTGTTACGAAAATTCTTAAAAAGCCAAAAAGTATTTCCGAGATACTTTCACACGCTCCACACACTTCACCGCGTGTTGTCGCTCAATTAGCCAGGAGACAATTTTCAAAAAAAAAAAATTTTTTTTTTTTTTTTTTTGAAAAACTTGCGAAACATTCCGAAACAAGTGTAAATAAACATGCAAAATAAAAAAGAGCATACCGGGATTCGATCTAGATACCTCCAGCGTGGCAGTCCGACCCCTTCGCCACTCGGCCACCAAACCACTGAAATTGGGCAGCGGCGGCGGCCTTTTGTACGCCCGGCGCCCCACAGAGCGCGAATCCCTCGAATTTCAAATGCGATTTTCTGGGATATGGAGACCGTTCAGCAAAAACTGACTTTCATCCCTTAATAAGCAAGTAATAGGCTATCCAAAAATGTGGGTGTCGTTCGATTTGGCCACCGTGACCCCAACGACTACCCTTGTCAGAAATCTTGTTTTTCGGAAAACCACGAGGGCTTCTCAAATTTCACAGACTGAGCTACGTTTTCTGAGCTGTTTATTTGAAACACTAAGTGAAACAAAGTGAAGAGACGGATTTTCACAGTAAAAAACTGAAATTTTTGTGTTGTTTTTTAGCAATCCAGGGTTACACAAAAGTCTTAGATCACCGTGCACTTAAAATGCGATTACTCATTCATGGCGACCTCACTCAGGATTGGAAAACAAACGTAAACTGAACTTGAACCAATACCTTGTTTTGGCAAAACATTCTAAGTTCCGGGAAGTAGGGGGCTTGCCCGAAACTCTTGTTGGACTGTTTTAGGCCAAGTTAGGCCCTCTCAGGCCTATCCAGCTAGCCACTGTCATGTTCAGTCAGTCATATTTAGAATCGTTTAGGCCGAAGTAAAACCCAGCTTGGTCCTTTCAGGGTTACTGAAATTCAGGCTCAGTTAGGCCCAGTACGGCCCATTTAGGTCCACTAAGACTCAGAGAGATCCAGTGAGGCCTTTTCAACACGGTAGGCCGTGTAAAATCCAGTTAGGCACTGTCAGTCCTATAAGTCCTATTTAGGCCCCAATATTCCCAGTAAGGCTCAGCTTGGAACGTTTACATCCAGTTAGGCTCCGTCATTTTTAGCTAGGCCGAGATAGGCTCATATAGGCCAAGATAATCCAGGCGATGTCCAGTTCAGTCCGACTAGTCAGGCGCAGTTAGGCTGAGTAAGGTTCACCGTTAGGAACTTTCAGATTCAGTAAGGCCCGGTCGTGTCCACTTAGGCCCGTTTAGGCTAATTTAGACAAAGCAGGGCCCAGTTAAGCACTTTCAGGTTCTCGTACAAGGAAATGGTTAGTTAGGCCCGGTCAGGCTCAGTTTATGCAAGTCATGCTCAGATGGGTCCAGTCATGTCTGGTTAAGCCCAGAAAGACCCATTTGGGTCAAGTAAGGCCCAGTTAGGCCCTTTCAGGCCTAGTAATAGTCAGGCCCAATTAGGCATTTTCAGATAAAGTTTGACCCAGTAAGGCCCATTTAGGCAAACTAAGTTCAGGCGTTCCATGCTAGGCCAAGAAATTGCCAGGCCCAGGAAGGCCCAGTTAGGCAGTTTAAAGTTTAAGTTCAGTTAGAAAGTTAGGTCATGTTCAAGCCCATTCAGGATCATTTAGGCCAAGTAAGGCCCAGCCAGGCCAAGTCATGCTCAGTTAGGCGCACTTAGGCTTTTTTAGGCCATGTAAGGCCAGGTCAGGCTCGGTAAGGTGCAGTTCATTCATATGAGGCTCAGTGTTTTCAAGCCAAGTTAGGCCCGGCTATGCCTTATCAGGTTCAGTTAGGCCAGGTCGAAAACATATAGGCTAGGCAAGCTTAGGCCATTTATTTCGCTTTCAAATGAAATTTTTAATTCCACTGTTGAATGAAATTTTACGCCTATGTAATCCATTCCTCTGACCACATTTTCAATATAATCCGAGTCCACTCTGAATATGCATCTGTAGCCGGAAGATTCCCCTCCTAATTGATGTGTCTCTACCAGTTGTGGAAGACGTCACGTCCACTCGATTAATCACCAATGTCTGAGCTAGCCATTTATGGGAATATGAAACTCATCTTGCACTTAATGAAACTCATCTTGCAATTAATTGCCTCATGAAAATTTAACATTCTCATAAAACCAGGTGCAGCATTTTCATAACACCATTGAGCATTTTCAGCATTCACAGGTTTAGGTCAATATGACTTTTTTGTATGCTTTAGTAACATTCTATTTTTTCATTTTAAAAAAACGAAATAAATATTGTTAGTCGTTGAAATTTAAAAACTTAAAGCCCATTTGTCAATAATGAAACCGAAAAACTGCTTAAATAGCCAGAAATTGTTAAATTGTTTGACCCTCAATTAGTGCAAAAAATATTTCTTATCCATAAGTTCAAATAAGGTCAAATTTTTACAATTTTGCCGTAACGCCTTAATTGATTTGCTCTTTGAAAGGGCATCTCATCTCAAATCTGATTCACTCTCCTCTCCCAAGGGAAATCTTGGGTTTTAATCGCCCGCCTCATTATTTTTCTCCGTCCGATAACACCAAATCTCACTAGGCTTGATTTTACCTATTTATCTCTCTCTCTATCTCTCTCTCTCTCTCTCTCTCTCTATCTCTCTCTCTCCCTTTAATATTACATGTGTTTACTGATTTCTAAATTTATCTCAAATAGTTTTTTTTTATTTATCTCTCCCTGTAGATTCCAAAATTCCTCCGTTGAATGGAATGCGTACGAGGAAGACGAGCGACATCAGTTTTGGGAGTAAGAGCAGCACCCTCCGCGACTACGAGTGGCATCAGCGTCTCACAAGGTTTTTTTCAGGATTTTTTCATAACACACATTTTTTTTTCAAACTTTGGACTATTCCAGCCTATATTCCTTAAGTGACAAGAAAAGGCACGTGGCACGTTACCTTACTCAAGGTTACGAAAAAGGTTACCTATATACTTATGGTAACAAAAAAGGTTACCCATTCACCCAAGGTTACGAAAAAAGGTAACCTATTTACCCAAAGTTACGGAAAATAATGTCTTTTCACCCAAGATTACAAAAAAGGTTTCCTATTTTCCAAAGGTTACAAAAAAGGTTAACTACTCAACCAAGGTTACGACAATGATTACCAGTTTACCCGAGGTAAAAGAAAGATTACCTACTCACCAAAGTTAACAAAAAAAGTTACCTAATAACTCAAGGTTACAAAAAAAGGTTACTTACTTACCCAAAGTTACAAAATGGTTACATAAATTCACAAGGTAAAAAAAAGCGGTCACCTATTTACCAAAAGGTTACCTTTTTACCCATGGTAACAAAAAAGTTACTCTTATCTAAGGTTACAAAAAAGTTACCTATAAAAAACAGCTTAAGTTTGGGGGGTTGTCGGATTTTGATCACCAAGAAATGGGCAAAATTTTCGCATTTACGAATCTTCTGGACTAGTTCCTTAATTTCCTTTTTCTTATATCTAAAAGGCCGAATAACCATTTCTTTTTTATGCATTTCCGATTGATTAATCTAAAGTCCTCCTTCGCCCAAATTCTCAAGAATCTTACTGCTTCTAGCGCTATGTTGGATCACATTATGAGTCCCATAACCAGGTGAGTAAATCGTGATTTTCAAGGAAAATTGCTCTAATTTATGAATGAAATCATTTGTTTTCGAAAGAGCGGATGGTTTTCATGCAAAAACATCTTCTTTTACAGGAACTCTGAAAGGTCAGTGTTTTTGAGAGTAAGACAATAGAAATGCACTTTAAATTATCAAAAATTACCCTTGAAATTGGTATCCAAAAAAATAATTTCTGTAGCTTGCCTGAGTAACAAATTACTAAAACGGATTCTCTGAACAATCAGTACAAAAAGTTTAGTTAGACAAGATTATGAAAACACTTGTTCGCATGATTCCTCTAGACATGAAAACGTTATAATTAATCTTCCTGTCAGTCATATCCGATTAGTCCGATAGTGCGCCAAGAACTCTTACAAGTATAAATGAGAAACCATAAAACACACATATGAGAAAAGACTCCTCATCTACCGATTGGCTAATTAGGAAAAATAGAAAAAAATGAGGCGGATCCTTTAAAGTGCGAACTTTAATAGGCACTTCAGTTTTATAAAAACAACTGCAGTGTTTTTCAGAGAAAGAGAGAGAGAGAGAGAGAGAGAGAGAGAGAGAGACAGAGACAGAGAGACAGAGAAACAGAGAGACAGAGAGACAGAGAGACAGAGAGACAGAGAGACAGAGAGACAGAGAGACAGAGAGACAGAGAGACAGAGAGACATAGAGACAGAGAGACAGAGAGACAGAGAGACAGAGAGACAGAGAGACATAGAGACAGAGAGACAGAGAGACAGAGAGACAGAGCGACAGAGAGACAGAGAGACAGAGAGACAGAGAGACAGAGAGACAGAGAGACAGAGAGACAGAGAGACAGAGAGACAGAGCGACAGAGAGACAGAGAGACAGAGAGACAGAGAGACAGAGAGACAGAGCGACAGAGAGACAGAGAGACAGAGAGACAGAGAGACAGAGAGACAGAGAGACAGAGAGACAGAGAGACAGAGAAACAGAGAGACAGAGAGACAGAGAGACAGAGAGACAGAGAGACAGAGAGACAGAGAGACAGAGAGACAGAGAGACAGAGGGACAGAGACTTGGAGACAAAAAGTCACGTCAATGTTTTTCACTGCCGCCCTGTCTAACCATACCCCTCCCGCCTCAAAGGCCTCCATTTCCCGAAGGCCTCCATTTTCCGTGTCTCTCTATTTCTTCTTCGCATCGGATGCCATCGGATTCCCTTGTTTTCCATCTGTTTATCTATTAAGCGGAGTAAGCAGATTCGTATTCCGTTGGCGCCAATCGGTAATTAGGCGCCGCTCCCGCAGAGGCGGAGCTTCACCCTCACACGTGCCACTCCATGTTGCGCAAATTATCCAGGTGATTTTATTTTTTAATAATGTTAACTTTACAAAATAGTACATCACTCATTTTTCAACATCTATCAGTTCCCTGACTCGTAGAAATTTTTCAACTAGGCTTCTAACAGTAGACCCAGTATTTTTTCTACTTGACTTCATATTTAGTCGCTTGATCAATTTAGCTTCTAATGTTTTGACTTAGTAACTTTCTTTCAATATGGTTTCTTTGCCCTTTTTCGTGTTTTCGACGCGCGTAAAGCGATTTTTGTCCTTTTTTGTCTGCGTATCTTCAGTCAGTATGATCTCTATTCTGCGCATACGGGTAGATGAAGGTGTCGTCGCGGCGGGACCCAATGGCAAGAATTTTGTAAATTTGGCTATTCGTTGAAAATTTGCGTTCTTTGGCTTCCATAGCTAACCTGACCGAGAAACGTTTATATACCGATAGTAAAATACATAGAGAGATACAGAGAGGCAGAGATAGAGATAGAGAGAGCGAGGGGGGAGAGAGACTTGGACAGAGAGAGAGACATAGAGAGCGAGAGAGATCAACAGAGAGAAAAAATGACGTAGACAGTCACAAATAGAAAGATACGTAAATATAGAGAGCCAGACAGATAGAGAGTTAGACAGAGAGTTAGAGAAAGAAAGAAAGAAAGAGTTAGAGGGAGTTATAGACTGAGACAGATGGAAAAATACACAGAGAATTATAGAGTGAGATTTAGAGAGTAGAGAGAGAGAGTTGTAGAGACATAGTTTTAATACAACCAGTGATACAAAGACAGAGAGACATTGACATACATAGAAAGAGAGAGAGAGAGAGAGAGAGAGAGAGAGAGAGAGAGAGAGAGAGATAAAAAGATGAAAAGACCACCCACCCTCATGTCCATTTCCCCATGTCCTTCCCATTCCCAATTACCCATGACCAATTGTAGCGAGGTGTCCGGTTTCCCCTTGTTACCGAAAACATCCTCTCCGTTCCCATGGAAATGGAAAAACTTATACATTAATTATAGAAAAATTAAAAAAGAACATCTGTAGACGTAGGGAAAATAAGGAAGTATAGCTATACTTGTAATTTTTTGAAGAATACGTGATAAATTAATAATATTTTTGTTTACCAAAAACAAACACTTCAACGAAAAGTGAAAAACACTTCAATTAAATCCGTTTATTCTTACTTTGTTGTTGTTTTTGAGACGCGGAAGTTTTTAACTACCGGAAATTAGGGTTTAGCGTCATCCGGCTGCGTTTAGGGTTTCAATTATTAGACGGAAACGGGGTTGGATGTCTGAAAAATATAAAAATTAGTTGTTTTGCTTTAATTTTTTGTCAATAAGGCTTACTGGCTGAAACATACAGACTAGTTTGCGCTGTTTTAAAATGCGCGGTAGTATGCCCTGTGTTTACGGGCGCGCAGAATGCACTGTAATTACTGGCGCGCAAGTATGCAATGTTTTTATTCACGCGCTAGCATGCACTGTGTTTACGGGCGATCCGGCTGACGGTGATATAGAGTATTTCAATCCCATACTTACGACTTGTATGCACTCTGTTTACGTGGTGCGCAATGCACTATGTTTATGCGGCGCGCACTGCAACTTTGCAAACGCGGGCTATCTTTGCTCTTAGAATTCGTAGCATGTAAGTTACTGATTTTTCGGTACTTTTGCAACGTTTTTTTGACGTTAAAGTTAATGTATTCACGATTTACGCTACTATTGCTTTTGAAGTGAAGCCAGCAAATTTTTCATCATACTGACTCATTCATGATTTCATTAGAACCCCCACCGACGTCACTTGGAATAACAAACAGACGTAATTTGAGCCTCACAGGAGTTAATCGGTGTCCGTTGGTTTGACGAACTAGACAAGCTGATTGGGCGTCGTGCGATTGGGCGTCATATTGGGCGTCATAATATAGGCTAAGGTGGGGTCGTTATGACATTACCAAAACATAGATCAGCTTTGGAAACAGCATTACAATTTGCGTATATTGGTTTTTACTGGTTTGCACTATGCTGCCTAGGCGGCGCGCAGGTCTGCACGTAGTTTACGCGGCGCGCGCCGACATTGAAAAGTTGTCGTGGTACGAGTTTAACAATCAGCGTATTATGTTGTGTACTGGTCTGCACTGTGTTTACGCGCCACGCACAGGTATGCACTGTGTTTACACATTGCGCGTCGTCATTGCAAAGTTGTTGTGGTTCGAGTATAACAACCAGCGTATGATGATTTTTACTGGTCTGCACTGTGTTTACGCGGCGCGCGCCGATATTGCAAAGTTATTGCTTGGAACGAGATATCGATTGTGCGAAATGGATCAAAACCCTTTACACGAATTGTGTAGTATTTTGTGTGTAATCTGTCAAAGACCACAGTTCGCCCATGTCTTGTCTGTTACACCCGCTGTGAAAATCGCCGAGAGAGCACCTGGGCTTCGCGGGTGACGAATAACCGAACGAAAGAATCTCTGCCGCAGCAAATTGAGAGGGGGGCTATTCGCCACGTGGTCAGTCGAATATAAAAAGGGTTTCAAACTTTATTCTAATATTTAGTGATCATTTTTATATATCAAGTTGGAAATATACGACAAAAAAGCCTATTTTGTCCTACGTTTACGATCATGTCTTAGTATTCTGCTTTTTACGACTACCGAACGCACACTGATACCCGTTTGAACCGTTGCATAAAACATTATCAATTAATCCTTGCGTCAATCGTACCCTGCGTTTACGCGCGCGCGCTCTTCGTTTACGCGCAGTCATCCTGCGTTTAGGGGCGCGTGCCCTGCGTTTACGCATACAAGCCCTGTGTTAACGGCGCACACCTTGCGTTTACGCACGCATGCCCTGCGTTTACGCGCACACGCTCTGCGTTTACGCGCGCAGTGCGTGCCAGTGTTGCGTGTTTTTCATCCGAATAGTATCAGTCGCTTCCGTAAATCGATAAAGTTTTAAAAACAGAATTGTTAAATTCTACTAATCCTTCCGGTTTCATCCGATTCCAGACTGTTTTCGTGCCGATTACGTGTGAGGTTTCACTTGAGTGGCTAAGCCAACCATGGATCAAACTGAAATTTCCCACTAATTTGTCTGTTTTGAAACCGAGCATAACAGTTATTATCTCGAAAATGAGTGGTTGAAACTGAAAACAGCGAGTCTGCTTGTCATAGGTGACGGATGTTCGCGGAGGCGGCCGAGGGGCACTTCCGACGGGCAGTGAAGGTAGAATGGGGAGGTTTGGTTTGTGTTATAAAACGATAGAACCCTGGTTTCAGACTTAAAGGCACTTAATATGTTGTGATCTTGTATCTGAGAAAGTTCAAATTCCTGAAACCGCAATCCCTCATCGTTTCCGACAAGTCACTTCGTGAAAACATGCTTGATACTTTCGCGTGACGGAGGTTTCGCACTTTTATCACGAAAATCAATTGAATTTAGAATGATTTAAAAAAAGCTTTCAGAAATAGTATAATTCTATAAAAACGGGAAACAAAACTTGGTATATCGTGGTCGCCCTCTGAAAACGTGAAAAGTCACATATTCGCAAATTTTCAAAACGGGTCTAGAAAATTTAAAACCCGTGTCGCTAATATTAACAGCTCGTTTGAGAATACTCTAATTTAAACTTCCTTTTTACTCTTTAAAATTTCATCAAAAAAGAAGCGTGATATTTTATTTTGAATATCCGTGGTTGGGCGGGACCCTGCTAAACAACGGACAGAAAATTGCTTGATTTCGAAAACGCTAAATTCGAAACATATGGAAGCAATCAAGAACTTTCATTATTTATCGAATTCTTAACCAAAATGGTTACAAAATTGCTCCGAGAAAGGGATTTAGCAATCGAGCGCGGAAACTGTTATATAAAAACACGTCTCTCTAAAACTCGAGCTGGCGAGAGAGAAAAACCGGATTTTGTAAAAACTAACTTTCATATAATCCTTAGATGAAAACCTAAAACTTTTGGGGTATAGTTGTTTTTTGTTTCCGGGTTACGGTAGTTTGAAGTTCAATACGGTAAAAAATCAGAATTGTCCAAAAGGGTAAGTATATTATATACATTTTCTGACAGAAAATTCATTTTCAAGAAACAATCCGCACTAAAAATGTACGATTTCCATACAAATGGAAAAGCTATGGGCAAAACCGCAAAAATTTGGGGATTTTTCAAGTTCCCCAAAAAAATTTCATTTTGTGCAAATGGCTAACTAAAATATTTCAATTTTTGACATTGTTATCCACAACATTCTTTTTTACACCTAGGAAATCGATGGAAACTAAAGTTCTCAAAACTTTGAAAAAATATGACTTTTTTCGGTTCAGCACGTTTGAGAGCAAATTCTGCCTAAATGTGAAACAATGAAAAATTACCGAGTTAAATTACTAAAGGGATAAAATTGGCTTAATTATACATTTAACGAACGAAATAATAAAAAACTCAAAAAAATACTGCAGTGAAAAAAACGCTATGCCAAAAATCGCTTTTTCTACTTCTGCTTTTCCATTTCTGCGGCCCCAATTTGGATTTCAAAGCAGGGTAAATGCTAAATATTAATTCACAGCTCAGTATTAGAAAAACTACAATTTAACAACCATTAATTCATTTAAAAATGATTTTTTTCAGACGACTGGAGCAGGTGTTGAATGTGCATCCGGAGAAGTACCATGCGCCGTTGAGTCGATCGCATCGGGGTTCGCGCAACCCAACGCCCGTCGACTGCGATGGAAAGCAGAGGGCTCAATCCGTCGACCTGTCCTTGTGAGTTTTTCCGAATGTTTCCTAGGATTTTACTCACTATTTTCGCTTCTTCAGTCAGCAGGTCGTTAAATTTTTGGCAGCGGCGAGGCCATTTCGATGTTAAACTGCCGCCGCCATCGGTCCCATGTTTCACACCTAATCCTAGACCGAATCGAAAATTTGAGGCGTTGTAATGCAGATTTAAAAAATTTTGGCAGTTGATTGCCTTAGGTGGCTTATCGGGCCGCATCTGGCATCTTAAGGACGCAAAGTAGCACCAAATACAACCTTTGACCGCTTATTCAGTAAATGCCGACAGCATTCGGCCGCTCGTTTAGTTTAGTTTTTTTTCTAGTTTTGTATTTCTTATGATATTATGCAAACAGTTAACTCCCGATATGCATTAGGTTGCTCATATGGCTGCTGCTGGCATCATTAAGCCGCTCGTTTAGCCAGCTTTGTCATTCTTAAGCTATTATGTAACTCCCGACATTCTAAGGCCGCTTTTTATGCCGCTTCTCGCAGCCTTAGGCCGCTTTTTAAGTCAGTTCTGGAAACCCTAATTCGCTTGATTGGTGAGTTCCAGGTAGACTATGGCCGCTTGTTAGAAGTCTTCTGGCATCCGCCGCTTCTGGCAGCCTTCGGTCGCTCTTGGGTCCGAGTGCTCCCGACAGCTTTTGTCGCTCATAAAGCCGCTTTCAGCCACCTTAAGCTGTTCTGGCGTTATTCAGCTTCATATGGTCCTTATTAGGCCGCTTCTGGCAGCCTTCAGCCGCTCTTTAGGCCGTTTCAAGGCTGTTTTAGGTCATTAACTAAATCCCTTCGGTCTCTCTAAAACTGAATCTGCCGCAAAAAGAACGTAAAAACAAAATGTACACAAATTTGTTTTCCAATACAAGTCCACTATTTGGTGACCTTTGAAAATCTCGCCCTGGGCAAATATCTTGCAAACGGATAAATCTCGGCGTTGTGACCGGGCGAAAGAGCAACCAGAGTTCAATGAATCACATTTTCCAATGATACGGAAACATTTGTCAAAAGGGTCCTGCCACGAAAATTTGGAGCGATATAAAAATTTTATGTTCAGAAATTTGTGTGATTTGTAATGTCCCGCGGGGAAGATATTCTTAAATTATGGGTTTCCAACGAATTGTTGCCAATTCATGAGGCATTTGGAACCATGTACATTTTAACGTCTCAATCTCATCTCTCTCTCTCTCTCTCTCTCTCTCTCTCTCTCAGTCATTGCTTTACCTCAATTACCTCAAGACTTGGATATTGACTCACCATCTAAAAAGTCCTACCTCTCACAAAAATTCGTGCGTTGAAATACCAAAAATCAAGTTTCGCGTGCCGCAACCTGCGTTTTTGGGAGGAATAACTTTATTTCTTCTTTTCACACGCCATTCTCACAGTAATAGATCATTTTGTGATGCCGCGACGTAGGCCATGGTGAGTCAATGTTTCAATATTTAAAAAAAATGTGTCGTTTCGATTCCTAGCCGAAAATCTTAATTGTTCGACCGCAAAGCGGCTTCGATTTAATAAAAGGCCGCACACATGTGTGACCGCAAAGCGGATCCGAGGCGTCCTAAGGCTACCTTGGCCATAGGGGCGTGTGTTTTATAAAATATTAAGAACACTGAAATATTTGAATACAGTACCCCGACTTGAATATTTTTCATTGCGTGCTTTGAGTCACACCTCTCCGTGGAAGAAAACATCCATTGAAAATAATTAATTATTTAATTGCCGCGTGGGCTCGTTTTTGTTTTTATGGTCTGTTAAAGTTCATAATTAGCGTTAAGTTGAAAATGCTACAAAAAAAATCACCTAAACTACCCAAAAGTTAAGTTTTTCGCTGAAAAATGTAAATTTTCGTATCTACAGTTATAAGAGACAAGTTCCAATTTTCCCATGAAGTTGATGGCAATAAAGCAAAACAAAAAATCGCAGCGCGGGACCGAACTCGGGTCGCCAGATTTACAAGCGAGAACGCTGCCACTCAGCTACCGGGGTGCGGCGGCGCGGTGGCGCGATATACAGGCGAGCCTGCATCGTAGCGAAGTGGCCACGTTTTTGTTCACAAAAGTGGGGACTCCTATAACGACTTGTTTTTCTCGTTAACGCGTCAAAAGTGTTCTTTTTCATCCAGTTATGTTTCACATTTGAAAAGCAATTTCCCCGAGTGGCTATTCGTTTTCTTTTTGTTTTCAATCGACTCTGGTGGACAATTTCGCCCGTGTCGGCCATTATCTAGCCACCACTTTGGAGACCAAAACACCTTGTTTAGCCCGGCCGAAAGCAACCGAAGAACGCCTCTTCTCTCCATTGCGTGTCTCTATTTGCAAGGCAATTCATCTGCTGATTCTCAGCCCGTGTAATTCGCCTTCCACAAAGTCCCTGGGGCGTCTCATTGACCATGTGGCGGCCGGCCGAGGTGAATTCGAGCCAACGCACGGACTTTAACGGAAAACACCCATATTCCTGGTTTCGAAATTGGCCGCCTCCGGCTACCTTTTACCTTTTTCTTAGCATCGTTATATTTATAAATTAAATTTACTTAAATTGTAGAAAAATGACTTTGTAACGCATTTTTTGATGCATTTTTGCCATTTGATTCTTAAAAGTCGTCTCCAAAAAGCCGAGCTTGGTGCAACTTAGAAAAAATAGATTTCGCTCAAAAGTTTTATATAACTTTAGCTATTTTTTTTTTCAGAAATTGTGTGAAATTATATCTTTCATAAGCACTTGAAAAAATTTTCCAAATAAACCCGCCTTTGTTCTTAAAAACTCGTTAAAAAGTGAATTTTTGACCAAAATCGCCAAAAAAGGTTTTTTTCTAAATTTTTTCTAAAATACCGCCAATTTGTAAATTTTAAGATTTTCGAAAACTTTACAAATTTAGATGTTCCTGGCTTTATTTTTTGTCCTGAATTCGAAAATATAAAAGCTAAAAACTGACTAAAAACGCTCCGCAACGCATTGAAAGTTCAAAAAAATTAACCCTTTTTTGGAATTTTTTTTTTTAGAAATTTCCGGGCAATTTAAAGCACAATTTCTGAATTCAGGCACCAACGAAAAAAAGTATCCCGAACGAAAAAAAAGTAGTTTATAAATTGTCAGAGGAAGGTTTTGAGCTTATAGGAAGGATTTTTTCAAATTTTAAACGAAATCATTTTTTTTCTAGAATTTTTTTCTAAATAAGGCCTCACTCGAATTTTACAGAGACGACATCTTAAACAAAGAGAGAGGGAGAGAGAGAGAGAGAGAGAGAGAGAGAGAGAGAGAGATTCTTTGAGGAATACCCTTATAATCGATGTTTGTTATGGAGACAGGCTATAAATAACCCCACGAGTAAGAGGAACTGCCGCTGATTGAACGCCGCTACCTCATTTAGCCTCAGCCCAATCTCACGTTTCGCCGCTTCTGTCCGATTTTTCCCCTTTTCTGTGGTTTTTCCCGTATACATTGGCAAAAAAGAAAACAGATAAACATAGAAATTGGTATCCGAACATTGGTATAAAAGTTTAGAAAAGAAACATTGTCGAATTTGGCTGAAAAAACTGAAAAAATGTTAGAATTTAACCGGAAAAAATAGTAAAGTGCATACAAATTCATAGGAATAACATGTTTTCATTGAGTATAATTTTCGACAGAACGATCAAAAAACTACCTTTTTTGCTGAATTCTTCGCTCCTCCATAGACGATTATATCGTTTAAATAACGTTTTCTATCATAAAATTTTGTATAACTTTCAGTTTTTTTTATGTCAAGTAAAATATAATTTTTTTACAGTATTCCAAGTGTGTGACTAGACATAAAATTAACCAAAAACCAATGTTTCAAGAAAAACATATTTTTTAAAAATGCGAAAGTTATGACATTACATCAGGAGCTTTGATAAACTGTTTGTGTGTAAACTAGGTTACCCCGGTCTTGATTGAAAACTGCTGTTTATTTTTTTTCCAAATTTTTCTTGTTTTGAATCTTCAAAGCCCAACATTTCAACATTTCTTCCTCCCAGACTGTTTTCACTCTCCGATGCATTTGAAATTCCTTTCAGATCTCAGAAATCCTTTCGTCTATCATTTTTAAAACTAGTATTCCAGCTTTAAATGCCACGTGCTGTACAATTCTGGTTAGTCGGCAACCGAGTGCGTAAAAGGTAATGAAGTTTCTGCCAACCCCGTTTTTTTTTTTTGGCAAATTGCCAAACTATTATTGTTGCGGGACTCCAAGCACCCTATATCTTATTGGGTTATTGTTGCGGGACCCAAAACCCACCCCATACCTATCACACTTTGAAAAGTATCCCGGGGTAAGAATACGTGTTGGAGGATTAGATGACATTACCCGGACAAACATCCGCCACTTTGCGGACACAAAGCTCTGCATGGACTGTTTGTATTGCGGAAGATCAGCCACGGAAGGCGTGATCTGTGACACAGGAACTTTTGTAGTTTGCATGTCTTACCGTCTAATGCACTACAACGAAAGATACTGTTCTTATTACAAGTGAGTGAGCAGCAGCAATACGGAGAAAACGATGAAGCTAGGGTTATTGTTTTTTTTTTGTAAATTGTTTTTCTCATTTTTATTTATTTTTTCGGTTTGTTTTTCTCCAAAAACACATTGATAGAAATTAGAAATGTTGTATCCATAATTTCTCCCAATGATGCTTTTTTGCAACCATGAAAAATGTAAATCTCTGGTCAAAAATGTAAATCTCGGAGTCTTGTGTTTTGATATGCATGCAAAAAATAGCACCAATAATTGAAAATTTCTTTGTATCGAAAACCAAAGCGTTGAATTTGAACTTTTACGCCATACTTCTCGAAATTTCAAATTATCCGATTTTTATACGTACATATTTTAAATGAAAACTGCGAAATTTTTCGGAGAATGTTGTTCAACACAAAAGTGTTTGTTTTTTTAAAAAACCAACGAAAAACCCACATCGCGATTTTTTCAATTTTATTCTTCTATACGTTCTGATGACACAAATTGAAAAAGCAAGCTTCCACTATGGCATACATTATTTATTTTTTTTCCTCGTCAAAAATATTATTTATTAGTGTAAAAATACAAAACTTTCATTAGATTTCTAGGTTTTACGTTTAAACCACTTTCTGTCCGTTGTTTAGCGGCGACCGCGCGACAATTGCGGCAGGCCACGCCCCACAATGGCGCGAGTGAAAACAGAATCGATTTGGCCGTTTTAAACGGATTTTTGCTGTGGGGAAAGTTTAAAAAACCGTGAAAAAAAATGGAAAGAGCTCTCAAATGCACGATTCAGGAAAAAAATATCTTTGTTTAACTTTTTTTGTTCCATTTTTACACAGTTAAGCTGATTTTTCCCAGGAAAATAGCCGTCGATAAATGATAATCAGATAATGTTTTTTTTTGCAATTGAGTTTAGTGTAAAAAGCATGAATAATTTTTAGTTGCAATTTTCAAATATAAAAAAAAAGAAATTTTTCCGTACCCTTTATCGTGTTGCCGTAACCCGGGTGAAAAATCGAAATTAACCCAAACACGCTATCATAAGGTTTTTATACCGTGTGAAGCTTATAAAACAAAGTTCAGGCAAATCCAAGATACTTTTCAAAAAAATAGTAATATGTGTAATAAGGGGTCCTCACGCATATTACAGAAAGGACGTCTCTAACATATCTCAAGAGAGAGAGAGAGATTCGCACTATTAAGAACGAAAAAAGTCAGACAGAAATCAAAAATCTGCCCCATTCCCCTTTAATTGTGCGATGAACATGCCTGAGCGTAATGCAGTTAACCGGAATTTGAATGCGGCGGGCGGTCGCCGGATGGCAGCTGCCGTGTCATTTCCCAGCAGCCGGCTGTCTCACTTTCTCCGAACTCTTCCCCCTTCACCTGCATGTTCCTATGTAAGAATTGTAGTTTGTATTCGAAGAGCTCGGGGAAGTGCCGGGAGGTCTTTGATAAAGCGATCGCCTAGAAATTCATGAAACCACGCAACCACGCAAACAACCACACAATCCATCTGTTTTCGTTCCTTTCGCAACACAGAAATTCTTGTAAACCAAGATTTAGAGAGAAAAAAATGGTATTATCGATTGCATTAACGCGGGCCGGCCCGTCGCGAAGTCCCATGCTCCAAAAGATCAAACTACCGATTGTACGACGCAGGTTTGATTGTTGAAATGATGAAAAAATTTAGAATCCCAATTTCACTGTATAAAAACCGTTGTCTGAGTCGTGTAAACAGCGTGCAGACAACTTTTGGAGTAAACATTTATAGGTTACCTTATTTGTGTAAACAGGGTGCAGACTGTTTTTGTAGTAAATTTTGTACAAGTTGTGTAAACACCGTGTAGCCAATTTTTCGGTGTTTTAGGGTGTAGATTGTCGGAGTCATGTAAACAACGTGCACTACTTTTGGCTATTTTATGGATTGTCTGATTTGCGTAAACACCGCGTAGACAACATTTTGGGTAATCATCTATAATTTTTGAGTCGTGAAAACACCGTACAGTCAAATTTTGTGGTTGCCTTTATTGGCCGTGTAAACAGAGTGCAGACAACTTTTTTGGTACAAACCTTCATGTTTTTGAGTCTTGTAAACAGCGTACTGACTATATTTTTGTATTTAATTATCTATTGCTTGTCTGAGTTGCGTAAACACCGTACACCTAATTTTGATGTAAAAATCATTCGGTTCCCTGGGTCGAATAAACACAGTACAGCCAATTATGGGGTTGAAACCTGTAGATTGTCTGAGTCATGTAAACAGCGTACAGGCGATTTTTTCTTGTAAAAATCATTTGTTTGTCTGAGTCGTGTAAACACCGTGCAAATAACTTTTGTTACACTTAATTTTAAGTTGCCTGAGTCGCGTAAACAGAGTACACACGATTTTTGGTGTGAGATGTTAAAGTTTGACTGCGCCGCGTAAACAGCGTGCATACCGATATTTGGGCTTAAAAACGGGTCGCACCCGTAAATTATCCCTGCGACTAGATATATTTTATCAAAAAAAAAAACCATTTTCCTCACTAAAAAAATCCAGGGCTGATCATTAGGCTTCATTGTTTGCGTGATCCAATTTGCTCATTTAATTACGTGCTTCCCCGATGCCTCCGTCGTTCCGCCATATGGCCCAGACATGATCCTTCTTCATCAAACTTTTTCCTCCCCTCAGATGAATTACATTTTTACGCGGTGCCGTTAACCGCTGTTTACGGCTGCGATCGCATATTTTAGGCATTCTTTGGAAACAATGATGAGGCTCGAGATTCTGGCGCATTTCGTCCGTTTTTGACACCTATTCATAACTGTGAATAGCAAAACGGCGAGATTTTCACATAGTTTCCCCAACTTTTTCTAAGAATGCGCTATACTTTTACGTGGCTTTGTACTACGTTTACGTGGCTCTGCACTGCGTTTATGTGGCTCGGCACTACGTTTACGTAGCTCTGCCCTTCGTTTACGTGGTGGTTCTGCACTGCGTTTACGTGGTGGTTCTGCACTGCGTTTACGTGTTGGTTCTGCACTGCGTTTACGTGGTGGTTCTGCGCTGCGTTTACGTGGTTCTGCACTGCGTTTACATGGATCTGCCCTATGTTTAAGTGGTAGAAAATGAAATCCCTGTATTTTCTTGCCTTTCTCTTGTTGAAAAATCCAGTCTCATGGATTTTGCACTACTTTTACAACCCGGCTTGCTCGAAGTTTTAGTTTTACCAATTATCATGGCTTTCAGAAAAATTTTTTTTTTAACAGTCTCGGGGGAAAACTTATATCTAATCTGTCCTACGTTTACGTATGAAAAATGTGTTTTCCACCCGTAAATTCAGAACGCGTTGGAAAATTTAGATTTTCCGCTGTTGTGTGCTTCAAACTTAGTATATTATGGAAAAAATTTTATCAAACATCCAATTCTCAGCTTTTGAAAACGAAGAAAACTTGAAATTCTGCTCTAATTGAACGAAATTCCTGAGGTTACACTACGTTAGATTGATCGTTATCATGTGATCAACAGATTTTTCCCTGTCCTAGCGAAGACTGCAATTTCAACAAATAAAAGTTCAATAATTATCAATTTTAAACTTCAGCTGAACGAACAGCTGCTTTATTTTCTTGGTTTTGAAACCTCCCTTGTCCACTTTGGAGTTTTACGAGCTATAATTTTTGTGAAACTTGAACTTTTGAAAACTTTTAACATTAGCTTCATTAATGTAAACATTGGCATTTTAAAATTGTTAAAGTCGATTGTAGTTTTCCCAGTCACGTAGGAATCATATGAATGCAACATTTCATTCCCCATTGAAGCTATAAATTCTGTTGACATCGCTCGGGGGAATTGAAACCGAGCAAGGGTTAGTTTCACTTCCTCAGTCACGTTGCAGGAATTCAATTTGAAAATCTTGAAATTGAATTGTGTTTTGTTTCAGTTTATATGCGGCCAATTTGTTTCTCCGGAACACCTAATAGACATTGACTTGATTTGGCTTATACGATTACCTGAGTTTTATTTGTAAAACTCTATTAGTACATAAATTATGGACTTGTTAGGTAGCTACAGTTAGTGCCAAAACTATTTCGTCACAGCGTTCCAATTTTCAGCGACGTGAACTTTCCCGTGCGGAATTTGCCCCCTTTGCTATTTACAGGGATCGTCAGGGGCCTTTCTATGCTTTTTGTAAAATTTACGGGTGCGACCCGTTTTTTATCCCAAAAAGCTGTATGTACGCTGTTTACGCGACTCAGGCAGCTTATAAATTAGTACAACCATAGTTAATTGCCCGCTGTATACATTAGCCAGACAATCTGTAGATTAAAGGGGCAGTAAGGGGCCTTTTCATTTCATTTTCGATCGGATACGGTCGGAAATTATGCGATATACCTATGCTAAATTGTCTCGCACCTTCCTCATTTTCACAGCTATCTCAGTGAATTAGAATGAATTCGGTTCATTAGCATCCCTTGTAAATACCGGACACGCAGGGCGTACTGGCCATCCGCACAATCTGCGGACGGTCGGCCGTTTTTGGACACTTTGAAGCCAGGTCTATCGAAAACGGTACATTTCCGACCCATAGTCATATACATTTTCTTGATCAGCGAATTTTTCTCTCTTAGATGAGCCAATGTTGTAAAACCCGTCTGACTGTCCCTTTAAAATTCGAAAAGTTGTATACCCGGTGTTTACACGACTCAGACAACCAAATGATTTTTACTACAAAACCTCGCCTGTACGCTGTTTACATGACTCAGACAATCTGCAGCTTTCAACCCCATAATTGGCTGTACGGTGTTTATACGACTCAGAGAACCGAATAACATAAAAATTGGATGTACGGTGTTTACGCAAATCAGACAATCAAAAGATAATTATCCACAAAAATCTAGTCTGTACGCTGTGTACAAGACTCAAAAACTTATAGGGTACCAAAAAAGTTGCCTGCACTCTGTTTACACGACCAATAAAGATTGCAAACACAAAATTTGGCTGTACGGTGTTTACACATCTCAAAAATTATAGACGATTACTGGAAATTGTTTACTATGTGATTTCGAAAGAAAAAAGTTACAAAATGTTCCTGAAGTTGCCTTAAACCAATTTTAACCCCCCATATTCCTAAGTACCCTACCCTATTTACCAACATGTTCGTAAATGAATTATCAAACGTTAAGTAGCATAAGAGCGTATTCTGACAAATTAAAATAATTACGAATCTTCCGCTAAAGAACTCAAAAGCGTGTATGGACCCAAATACAAGTTAAGAGAATTCAAATTTAAAGGACGGATAACCTGGTCCCGCCGCGACAGCTAATTATCAGCCCTGGTGTTTAGCCAAGGTTTCTATTGGCAGCCGTTTCAGCAAGGTTCCGGGTTTGGCAGCGGGTACTAACTTTTGTTTGTTTCCTACTGTGTTCCAAACTTATCTGTTATTATGGTACCCGTTCGTTGGAAACATCCTATAAGCCAAGTTAAGTGACCTAAGGACTTAACCCAAACAGGTTAGGTTAGCCTTATGTTACTCACAATCAGCCACGTAGCTATCATTCCAAACTGTAACAAAATTCCACTTAATTTGAAACCTAATCCCAAACCGAAACATGAAAATACCTTATGTTTGTAATCGATAACCCGTGGGTTTAGTCAGCTGTTCCTCGAAAACACGAATTTGTGTAGAACCACGGCTGTCTGACTTTGACATTGAAGCGGAAAATTTGAAATAGTTCTAAATAACATTTCAGGCCGCCTATTATGGATGTGGACGAGATAAATGGAAATCTACTTCATTTGGAACACAAGAGCGCCAGTCCACAGAGAGGGTCTCCGCTTACCGATAACAGGTAATTTTAAAATGACCCTGAAGGGCCCACCAACAAAAAACCGTTTTTTCAGTGACCACAGTGGAGATTTGATCACTATTAACATATCCGGTTTGAAATTTCAAACATGGGAGAGGACGTTACAAAGGTAAACTTTACAAAGATAATTAACGAAATTATAAATTTAGGTACCCTAATAGCTTATTGGGGAATAGGCACAAGAGGCAGCCGTATTTGGTAGCGGAGACTAATGAGTACTTTTTTGATCGGCATAGATCATCGTAGGTTTTGGTTTTTGGGTTGAAAATGAGGTTTTATGAGAGATCGAGTGGGGTAGAGAGACACACAGAGAGTAAGGGAGAGAGAGAGAGAGGTTTTATCCAATTTTCCATATAGTTTTATTTCAACACACATTTTTTCACACATTTTGCCAGACGTTTCCGGCGGAAACTATAAATGCGTGCCACCAGCTGCCACCCATCTATCACGCGGTGCCCCTTTACGAATTACCGCGCGCACACCTGCTCATAACTTGACTAATTATAAGTGACCCCGGGGTAGGAATATATGACACTTGTTCAACAGCTGAATATTGGCACGTAAACACAGTTTAAAAGAGTAAAAAAGTTTACTTGAAAAGTTTTAGCGCATTTAGTTTGATCGCAGATGCAAGCTGAAGTAATCGTGCTTTAATGACAATTATTTTGTCTAAAAACGTACTCTGCACTATGAAATTATGCTTCTTTTTAAAGGAATTAAAAGGGGGAGATAAAAGAAAGATAAACTTTGAAGTGAAAGGCGGGGGAGTGATTGTTGCGGGATCCGTGTAACCGTGCTCCAATCGTAAACTACAGTAAATCATGTAACTGATCAAAAACGTATTTTATACACTAAAGTGCAATTTCACAATTTTGTTGATTAATTTATGTAAAAATCGTAATTAAAGCCAATTAATTGGGCTACAGCTGGTGTATCCGCCCTCCAATCGCAACCATGTGTAAATGGCTCGTAATTTTTGGAAAAATGAAAATTACCCTGAACGTGGAAATTATTTAGCGAAATATATAGTTTTCCGTTAAAATATTGCTTCACCGTCGATTCAATGGTCGAAGAAGGGGGCGTTGCGGGGGCCCCAAAATTCGCGCTCCAATCGCAAACCCATACTGGCTGGGAAATGATATTTTCACTACTTATTGCTATATTTTTATTATGACATTTTCACTAACTATGGTTTCATTAACAATGTAAATTTTTACAATAAAATAGTTCTTAACCGTGGATTTAAAGGCCTTAGAAGTGGTCGACGCTAGAGGTCAGTAGCCGCGCTCCAATCGCAAACGACACCCAGATCGGGGAATTGGCTGGGAATTCACATTTTCTCTATTTATTATTAATCTTTAATTTTTCATTGAAAACTTGTAATTAACCCCAAATTCAAAGGCTAGAGAAGTGGGGCCGCGAGAGGGCAGTATTCGCGCTTCAATCGCAAACCCCAATAAAATCGGCGTACTGGCTGGGAAATGATATTTTCACTATTTAATATTATATTTTATTAACAATGCAAAATTTTATTATACAATACAAATTAACCACGGATTTAAAGGCCGGAGAAGTGGGCGATGCGGGGGCCGCTGTGAGTTCTGCCGTGACTACTCTGTCTTCCTACTACTCGCATGCCTCCGCACGTCTTCCACTCCTTAGTTGCCTAAAATCCTCTGTCTCTTCTCTGAAATTCACACAATCTCTTCATTTTAACAAAGAAATCTTTAGATTCGAAGCAATTCTCTACATCTATCAGAGCGAGGGACGAATCAAACGGCCCGAAATGGTCCCAATCGATATTTTTCTAAGAGAACTCAAGTTCTTTCAGGTAATTTCTAGTTTCTTTTAAAAAAAAAACTCTTTATTTAAGTTGGGAGATGATATGATTGAGAAGTTCTGGGAATCGGAAGGTTACGAAAAACCGGAAGAAACGGAGATGCCGGAAAATCCCACGCAAAGGAAGCTCTGGGAATTGATGGAGTACCCGGACTCTTCGCTTTTGGCAAGAGTTGTTGCTCTCATTTCAATCGTCGTTATAGTGGTGTAAGTTTACATTATGAAAATAGCTTTCTAACACTAAATAGAAGAAAAAATCGGACCGAATATGAGAAAAAACACTTTTTTGAGTTGGGGCCGAACCTCAAACTACGAAATTTTTTGTAATTAAAACAAACGTGCAGATCTTATTCTTCTGATTCAGAAAAGTACCCATTTCCCCTTTTTGAAGCACAATGAACCGAAATATAGGCACCTAAAGTTTTCGCAAAATCTGACAAAGAACGAAAAAGTGACATATTATAAGGACAAAAGTTTCAAAAAGCTCAAAATGCATAGTTTTAACAGTTTTGATATGATAAATCTCTCAAATTCCCGCTTTCGGAAAATTAAAAATTTAAATTTCGAAGGTTCTTCATTAAAATCCGACCCAAACTTTACAAATACTTATTGCCATTCTTTCTGGAGCTGAATAGTCTTAGGCAAAAACGAAAAATCGCTTGGCGGAATCGAACCCTGGTTACCAGATTTGCAAGCGAGAACGTTACCACTTCGCTACGACGAAAATCGGCTCGGCATAGCCCCGTGGCTTAATGGTAGTGAGTTCACTTTCGAATCCGGCGACCCGGGTTCGAATCCACCCTGCGAGTTTTTGTTTTACCTATTGCGACAAATTTACCACACGTTGAAAACCCATTTAATGACATGAAAAATGATTTAACACAAATTTCACAGTGTAATGGCGCTTCGTAGGTTGAGGCAAAACGAAAAATCGCAGGGCGGATTCGAACCTTGGTTGCTAGTTTTGCAAGCGAGGGCGTTGCCACTTCGCTATGTCGCTTCGGCCTAAACCTATGGTTGAGTGGTAGCGCGTTCACTTGCAAATCTTGCGGCCCCAGTTCGAATCCGCCCTGCGACTTTTTTGTTTTGGCTAAAATTTTAACCTATTCCTAGAAGTTAAAGCTGTGAAAATATATCTTCTTTTCAGCTCAATAGTGTCCTTCTGCCTCGAAACCCTTCCAGCCGTTTCGGAAATAACAGAGACAAAAAGTGGCCCCTCGCCCGTTTTCTTCTGGGTGGAGTTCATTTGCATCATCTGGTTCACTTTTGGTAATTCCCTCCATTTTAAATTTTAATACAACACTTTCAGAACTCCTGTTTCGCTTCATCAGCTGCCCGTCTAAGTGGAAATTTGCCAAACAGGCCCTCAACTGGCTCGATTTCCTGGCCATCGCCCCTTTCTTCGGAAATCTCATTTTCTCAGACATCGGAAGTTCAACTACATCTTTGGCGGTGCTTAGGGTGCTAAGGCTTGTAAGAGTCTTCAGGATATTTAAACTGAGCAGGTTGGAAGAAATCTAATAACAAAAAATGAATAAAATCGGTTTTAGGCACTCAGCGGGGCTTCAAATCCTCATCAAAACGTTCAAAGCGTCGTGGCAGGAGTTCTGTCTGCTCATTTTCTTTATGGGAATAGCTTTGGTTCTATTTTCTTCGTTTACCTACATTGCGGAGCAAAGTGACCCTACAACTAAGTTCACTTCCATACCGGCTACCTTCTGGTTTGTCCTGGTGAGTTGAATGAAAATTTAAGCACCTAAGGATACGTTCTTATGTCATTTAACGTTCCTTAAATCACTTAGCCATCAAATCACGTAAGCTTCTTAAATAACTTAGCTCTTACGTCGCTTAAAGTTTCATTAATTACTCAGCCCTCAAGCCGCTTAACGTTCCTTAAATCACTGAGCCATTAAGTCACCGCTCCTTTAATCACTTATACCTTAAGTTGCTTAACGTTTCTTAAATAACTTAGCTATTAAGTGCCTTAACATTCCTTAAATCACTGAGCATTTAAGTCACTTAACATTGCTTTAATGAGTAATTGTTAGCACTTAAGTCGTCTAGCGTTCCTTAAATCACTTAGCCATAATGAGTCAATATGGGTTCGTAAGTAAACTTGCAGCACTAAGGCACAGCACTAAAGCGTTCATTCTCCTAACGTTAAGTTTAGTCACTTACAAAGCGTAAGCAGTTCATTAAGCTACATTCCGTTTTTAATGTACTTAGGGTGATGTACTTATGTGAAATTCTTAAATATTTTAACGCCGTATAAGTTGCGGCCACAGAACAACGTTTTTAAGGCAGTTTCTAACATTTTTGTAACCTGGCTAAAACACTTAGGAACAAATTATTAAGGCACTTAACGTTCCTTAAGTCCTTAAGGCTCTCCTAGTTGTTGATATGCATAATGTCATTAAGGCATTAACGTTCGTAACTGAGCTGAAGGCTTTAGCTTAAAGTACTTTAGGTTAAGTTCTTAAGTCACTTAACGTTCACATAAATCGCTTAGTCGAGGTAAATCGATGAAAACTCTCATAAGGAACATTCTAAGATGCTTGGCGATATTTTTAATTATTTACAAACCTGGTAACGTTAAAGCGCAGTTGTTAAGGTACTTAAGGATAAGCTTTAGTTTTTTTTCTCGTAATTGTAGAAGGTTCCTTAGCGACTTTGCTTTTTTATGTCATTCACGAACGTAAGGTAAAACTTTTTGGAAGGGTTCCTTAAGTTACTTAACAGTAAGTGCTGTTACCATAAACTTTTACGATCAAGCTCTTAAGTCAATGAATGTTTTTGTTTCTTTAAAATAAACTCGGAACTAAGGGTTATAAGGAACTAAGGGCACGTTAAGGTTAGGTACTAAATGTCTTTAAGCTAGAGACCGCAGAGGCGGCCTCCGCGCGGGCAGTCCGAAATGCTAAGAAAATATGGTTTTGGCGGACCGCGTGCCCATTATTAAGAAATTGTTCACTTTAACAATGGAATCCTAGGTATAATCACACGCGAAAAACGATGGAATAAGTTAAATCACGAAATTTCAACAAAAAGTGTGCGAAAAGGGCATTTTTTTCAGTTTTTTGGCTATAATATTCGAGCCAAATCGATAACACGTTTGTCTTTTATATTTCCGGAACCGCTAGTAAAAGCTACTTTGAATAAAGCATAAAAATAAAAAATCCATTCTCGCCGAAAAAAGTTAAGGCAATTTTTCTACTTTGGCAGCCTTGATTTCGATTGGTATGGCATTCCAGTACTCCAAATGTCTGTAAAGGACCTTCAAAAATTGTTTTCTTACGTAACAAATAAGTAAAACAATCGGAAAACTAAAAAACACCCAAAACCAAACGATTTTCTAACCATCACTTTGGGCACGTTTTCAGTTTCCTTCAAAACATAGGGAAATGAAAGCTGTAAGACTCGGGTGAATTAAATAATTATACAAAAACAATGTTAATCTTTCATTTAAGACTAAAAAATCTCATTTTCATTCGCGCCCTCGTTCACAATTTTATTTTAAAAATACATTTTAATACAAAGTTGGGAACTTTCCGCGCTCCAATGCTAACTACCGTAACCAAAGCCTTTTTGAAAAAAGCAATTTAAACATGTTTTTTTTTTTTTTTTTTTTTTTTTTTTGAAATAAATTTGGTATTAAAAATACGAGAAAATTATGAAAAACCATTTAAATATATATATACACATGTATTTTCTCAAAAAGAGCGATTTCGCATTCAAGCAAAACTCTGTCCGTTGTTTAGCAGGGCCTGTGCACGTTTGCGGACCTTGCCGGACATGGCCCGCCCAACCACGGCTGCAATGTAAAAATCGGGTTCACTTTTGCTTATTCAAAGCGGAATATCTCGCTTCGTTGTGGATGAAATTTCAAACTGTAAAAAAGAAAAGTTTAAGTTATGACATTATCTAGCTTTCAATAGCTAAAAATATTTTATAAATATTCCTCTGCGTAAGCACATACAAATGTGCTCATCAGTGGGGTAAGTGCTATAATGAATTACACGTTAATTGTATATGTATAATTGACGAGCAAGGTCCCCAATAGTTAAGCTACTAAGGAATAAGTTCTTAAGGCATTTAACATAAAAGTTATCAGTTTCACATTACTAAAATCCCTTTTTCCAGGTGACAATGACCACAGTCGGGTGAGTATTAGTGTTGTAATGTGTGACATTAACTAGGTCTTCAGAATGCTCTCGTTGCGTGGAATTTTGTTAAATCTTAACTTTAAGGCCAATCTTTAACCCTTTCTTTCAGTTATGGAGACCTTGTCCCCCTGACGACTCCTGGTAAGCTAGTCGGAGCCATGTGTTCCCTTGTTGGAGTGCTCACCTTGGCCCTTCCCGTCCCAATCATTGTGGCCAACTTCAAGCACTTTTATCGTCAGGAGACTAGGCTGACTTCAATGAAAGCAGCTTCTAAAGACGATGATGACACCGATATTGAAGTCGGTGATGACAGCTGACTGCCAGCCGGACTGAGGGCCAGCGTCGCAAGCGAGGTAGGTTGAAAAATCCGGTTTTCTTATGAAATTGAGTGTTTTAGTGCCTTGATGAGCAAGATTAACGTAAGTAAACGTTGTGTTGTAGAAATTGTGTTAAAAAGCTGGCAATCCGGGCCGAGAGACGCGTCGTGGCGCGCTAAGAGGTTACTGGCGCGGCCCCGCCCTTTTGGGAGTGCTTCTAACGCGGCTCCGCCCCTTTCGCGCTATTTGAAGGCTTTAAATCAGTATTAATTGAGAAAATTGTGTGTTTAAAAGATTTTTCAGGTAGTGAGCAGTTCCCTGAGCAGTTCTGACCCCGCAATCTCCGTCGAACCTCCACTGGTGCTGACCGAGCTGCCTCGTCGCAGCCGAAGTCGCTCCGTGTTCGTCCTCGGCGTCGTGTAACCTTCAGTCCACATACCTCAGCATACTTGTCTTCCCAGGGTCCTGTCCATATCTTACAGAGTAATCCCCACCATACCCCTACTAGTCCTTCCAACTGTGATCTCAACATTCCACACTTCGAAGAATCAAATTCATTGTTTCAATAAAACCGAGTGAGTCGTGAAATTAGATGTTCGAGTGAGTGAGTGAGTGAATGAGTGGCGTCGACGAACCATGTTTGGTAGCATTATTAGTGCGCACTGAACTTATTTAAGCGTTTTTGTTGTTTTATGATAGTAAAACGTGAGAAACCCATTTTTGTTTTGCGGCGAAACAATTTTAAATAAAGTCAACTTTCGAGCGCTATTTAGATTCTTCTTATAGGTGCGCAATACAGACCCGGAGCGCCCAAGGTGAATTATTTTCATGAACTATTAATTCTCTTTCGTATAAAGAATAATTATGTCAATCGCACAATAAAAAATACATTAAAAGTGTATTTTTAAAGAAACATTGTGAATGAATTACGCATTCAAATGTTTGGCGCCCTTTCCCAAGCTGATGCACCGATTTCTCTCTCTCTCTCTCTCTCTCTCTCTCTCTCTCTCTCTCTCTCTCTCTTTCTCTATGTCACCGTCGTTTTCTGTCTTTCCCGGTATTTAAAAACACTGAAACAATCGAACATTCACATTTTACTAATTGTCACGGAGTAACATCCTTCTAATAAAAGGTGCATGCCGACCTTGCAGGAAGAAGCGAAGAGTCTCATTTGTAACGACCATGCGAAGAGATTTAGCAACAGCATGTCTTTCAGTCTTCCACTCTTCAATAGAATCAAAATGCCCCTTAGGCACAATTGCTAAACTCTTGCACTCCTCGGAATAGTGAATGCTCATGAAGGGTTCCGTTTCATAGCATCTCCGAATAGTCCATGAGTGAGAATAGTCAGAGAAAGAGGGGTTTTCCGTTGGCTGACAGGAGTCACCAAGGGCAGCTAGGGCCATTTCCACCGATTCCAATTCAAAACCTCCTCTGATTCTTTTCGCAAACACTTCCTCAGTTCCGTACCTCCATCCCTAAAAAGCCAGGCTTTATTTTTTTTTACAAAAGAAAAATTAAACCTGTATTGTTAAAATGATAGTGTCCAAAGCATACGTATTTGAAGTATGTGTTGAGTATGCTCTCACTGATAAAAATCTTTCGAAAGAAAGATTGCGCTTTTCCTTCCAGAATAACTAGAAATAGATTAAAGCACGGCTGTACGTGAGTGAGTGAGTGAGTGAGTGAGCCGAAGATTGAGTTAACTTACACCATATTTCAACGGCGTGGTGCCAAAATCTTCAGTTTCCACATCTTTACACAGCACATATTTTATTCCGAGTTTCTGAATTGAAATATTCCCTGTCCGTTTTACTAAACTCACTTGTACCAAAGAAGCAAACAAACTTTCAGAGCACGTCACAGTTTTCCGAAGATTGAGAACGAAACAACTCGTAACTCTTTCAGCAAGCATAGTGCAGAGAGCGTTGTCAAATAGACCCTAAAAAAGAAATAAAATTTAAAAAGGGTGTCTGAGAAAGACAGAGAGAGAGATAGAAAGAGAAAACTTACAGCTACATTAATAGCGGTATTTAAAAGAAGTACGCTAGCTTCAGAAGGGATGAGATTAACTTCGTTTTTCTCTGCCGTAAGACATTCCTGAAAGACGACATTATCATTGAAGCACACTGAACTACCTTTATAAAAATATGCATTTCGGCTACATTTCCTTTAGTGCCTAGGAAGTTTCTCTAAAAATAAGTAATTTCACAGTTAAGGGGGGGGGATGTAAACCTTGGCCCAAAGAATATTTTCTTTTATAGGAAATTTTATTTTCGCATGTTGAGAACAGAACAAATTGGAAAAACGAGAGCATTCTTGAAAAGTTGCAAACGTCTTGTAATTAAACTAGAATAATATTAAATTTCATAATATTTTTTTTAAACTACCTTTTCAAATGTTGAACGCTGGATTAGATACGGAAGTTCAGAAAAAGGAGTAATACACATAGTATTTTCCATCGTCGGAATATTATTGGGTGCAGAAATGGATTAAGGTCGCCTAAGCGCTTTGGCGTTTGGCGGCGCGTTTTGAATCGAATAGCGACTGTAACGCTATTCGCTGTGGGACCCAACACTCATCCGCCTTTTCGCTCTCTCACACTCACACTCACACTCACACTCACACTCACACTCACACTCACACTCACACTCACACTCACACTCACACTCACACTCACACTCACACTCACACTCACACTCACACTCACACTCACACTCACACTCACACTCACACTCACACTCACACTCACACATTTTTTCTAGTTATTCTGGAAGAAAAGGCTTTCTTTTGAAAGATTTTTGTCAATGAGAGCATACACAACACAAGCAAATCACGCAGCTCTACCAGTCACAATGGACCCTATCATTTTAAAAATACAGGTTCGTTTTTTTCTACTGTAAAACAAAAGTCTGATTTTTCAGGAGTGGAGATGTGAGACTGAAGAAGTATACGCAAAAAGAATCAGGGGAGGCTTTGAATTGGAAGCGGTGGAAATGGCCCTAGCTGCCCTTGGTGACTCCTGTCAGCCAACGGAAAATCTCTCATTTTCTGACTTTTCTCACTCATGGACTATTCGTAGATGCTATGAAACGGAACCCTTTATGAGCATTCACTATTCCGAGGACTACAAGAGTTTAGCAATTTTCCCCAAAGGACATTTTGATTTCAGCGAAAATTTTAAGCATCAATGTGAAACCGATTTTCCCGACCGCATTACACGCAATCGTCTTCTTACGTACTTTTTCGAAAGAAAAGCTTCTGTTTTGAGAGGAATGTTGTTTCGTGAATACTAATAAAATGTTGTTGCTCATGGAGGTGTGTGTGTCATAGGCAAGGGTGGCTACGGGCCGGGCCGGGCCGGTCCGCTCTCCAAAAATTCACGGCCCGGCTTTCTTTCTTTTTTTGTCACAACTACAATAGTTTAGCTCGAGTCTTTTAAAAATTGCTTAAACTTTTCAAACTCAGCGCAATACTTCTATTATAATTTTCAACTAACTCTAAGTTAGCAAAAATTAAGTGCTCCGAGCGGGATCGAACCTTGGCCGCGTGGGTGGCAGTTTTACTAAATGGTCGGAGTAAACGGAACTATGTTTAAAGGCCGAGAAGTGGGAGACTGTTGAAGTCACTAACCGCGCTCCAGTCGTAAACTGCATTAATATTGTCACTATTTTATGCTAATTATCGATTAACAATTTAAACTTCAATAATAAATTTCAATTTAACCGTGGATTTGAATTTGAAGAAGTGAGCAATACCTTGTATCCGCGCTCCAATCGCAAACCGTACCAAAATTTGCTAACTGGCTGGGTAATGATATTTTCACTATAGCTGACGCCAAACGGGTATCATGACAATTTCGTTCCAGTATTCTCTGTTGATGATAGATTAGCATAAAATCGTAATGCCAACAGAGAATGAAGGCACAAATTGGAATGATGCCCGTTTGACAGCAACTATATTTAATGTTAATTATGAATAAACATCTCGACCTTTACAATAAAAAACAAAACCTTGGATTTAAAGGCCGGAGAAGTTGGTGATGCGAGAGGCCACCAACCGCGCTCTAATCGCAATCTGCACCAAAATTGCAAAAATTACGTCAAATAATGAAATTGACACCAAACACGACGAAGGTTCGACCCCTTATTGACGGACAGCCTTTTTCTGTCTTTATATCTCTCGCTATCTCTCTCTCTCTCTCTCGCTCTTTATGTAGCTTGGTAATAATGAATAGCATTTTTTAAACTGTTTATTTATTACATAAGTCGAAGAAGCATCCCTCGCACGAGTGCAGATTGGCGAACGCGTAAAGACCAAAGTAGATACTGATATGGACAACGTTTGTTCACCCATTCCAACTTCCATTCTTCGAAATGGTCGAAAAATCCCTGAGGGAGAATAGCCAAACTGTTCCATTCATCGCAGTAATGAATTGTCATGAAGGGTTCCGTTTCATAGCATCTCGTAACAGTCCACGAGTGAGAATAATCAGAAAACGAGGGATTTTCCGTTGGCTGACATGCGTCTCCAAGGGCGGCTAGCGCCATTTCCACCGCTTCAAGTGAAAAACCTTGTGTGATTCTCTTGGCGTATACTTTTTCAGTTCCGTACCGCCACTCCTAAAAATGGTAAATAGATATTTTGGCAAAAAAATATACCTGTATTTTTAGTATTATTGTATCCATTGGGAAAGAAACAGAACGTCTTAGTTGCATTTGAGTAGTGGTTGCTTTCATTGAGAAAAACGATTCCATAGAAATGTCACCCTTGCAGATTAACTGAAATTATGTGTGTATGTGAGTGTGTGTGAGTGTGTGAGTGTGTGTGAGTGTGTGTGTGTGAACTTACATAGCA
>OZ059903.1:6477371-6499871 GCA_964057215.1 Oscheius myriophilus | reverse complement strand
CTGCTTGATTCTAATCGAGCCATTCCGATTGAAATCATTTTCCCGAACACTGCTTCAGTCAGCGGCTGTGCGCAAAAAGCTTCCCAAGTTTTCTCGTGAGATTCAGAAAATCATAAGATTCAGAAAATCCCCGACGAGCCCAAGTTAAACCTGACATCTAAAAAAAACTGTATCCAGTTGCGGCAGTGACTAAAGAAAAAATCGTTATTTGTTGTTGTATACATTTATTGAGGCACTGTTTTTTTCGCTGCGAGACCCAACTGCAGGGTTTAAAAAACGCATATTGAGGCATCAAAAAGTTTGTCATATTTCCAATTCCCATCTTCGCCTAATCATATGGTTATTCACTTCATCCTGTTGTCTGCGTCTTTCCGATTTCCACACTCTCTGGCCTGTGCATCGCATGTTTCCTAAATAATGCAGTTTTGGCAAAGTATATTTTATAGCGCTCGCATTACCATGGGTTTCTGTGGATTCTAATGATTTTGCATAATTTATAAAACAGAAAAATACAGTAAACCCGTGAAACTAGGGCTCGAAGATTTCTTCATTCGTCAGCTCGGGCTCCATGTGCTCCGAGAGGTCCTTGTCGTTTCGTTCGACCATCGTCGGGTCATCCATGAGGCCTTCTGTGGCCTCCACAGAGTCGTTGACGAACATTATTTGCTGAAAAGAGGGGAATAGAGAGAGAGAAACGAGAAAGACGGAGACAGACGGGGTTCTCAAATGTCGGGCAGGGCCGATGGATTTTTTGGGACGGCCCGGATATGAAAAATAAAATTTGGAATGTTGTATAAATCGGTACAACAATTTTCTAAACTGCTTTAAAAAACTTAAAAAAATGTTTGTTACATATAAGCCAATATCAGTAGTACAGAAAAGAATGTCACCGACCGGGATCGAACCCTGGTCGTGTGGGTGGCAATCTGACTGGGTGGTCCAGGGAAAACGGGCCGTCCAGGGCCGGGCCCACCAAAATTTTCCAAACGGCCCGGCCCGTGAGAACCCCGGATAAAGAGATATGGAGGTAAGAGGGAGACGCGCAGAGGGAGAGAGAGAGAGAGGGAGAGAGAGAGAGAGAGAGAGAGAGAGAGAGACCCTCACCATATTATTAATCTCGTCTCCGTACTGCTGCCTCAGCTGCTCGTACTGCTCCACACTGATCTGAACCGTCTCTTCCTCCTCCTCTTCTTCTTGATGATGGACTCCAGGCATCTCGGTATAAGAGACCTAAAAACTTTACATTTCCACAAAAGCTGAAAAAAACGTACCTTGCCCTCCTCGTCATCGTTCATCATAACCACGTAGAGTTCTCCTGACGTGTCCACTCCATCGGGCAGCATCACTCTCATCGTGCCGTCGTCTCCCTCCACCAACTGACCTGAGAAGGTGGAACTGCCCGGTTCCATGGGAAGATGGGCAGTGGCCATTTCTGAAAATAGGTTATGAGTGGGTAAATCTAAAAAATCTTAACTTTTTCATCAAATTTCTAAGCTGATCTCATCACCAGTGGGCCACAGTTTGTAATCACAAACTTTGCATGTCAAGAGCAAGGGTGGCTACGGGCCGGGCCGGCCATCTCTCCAAAAATTCACGGCCCGGCCCGACCCCCAGCGGCCCGCGCTCAAAATTCCAAAAGTTAAAAAAAGTTTTTCACGATTTATGTGCAGGTATTGCGCTTCTATTGTACCTAATGTGTAAAACAACTATAGCAAAAAAGTTTTGTCGGCGGGGGATCGAACTGGGGCAACGTCGGATTACCAGTCCGACCTCTTAGCCACTCGGCCATGAAAACATACAAAATTTATATAGGGTAGTTCAAATCCTCCTTCACACAGTATGTTTTGCACAAATAGAACTATGTTTTGCAACAAACAGAACTTAAAAATAATGACTTTAAAAAGAGTTACATTTAAAAATAGATTTTCAAAAAAAAAAGAGTGGCCGGCCCGTTTCTCAGATTTTCTCGGCCCGCTGATCAGCCACCCTTGGTCAAGAGCATTTTGCGAAAATCGATCGATTCGACACGAGAATCAATCGATATTACAGCGTTTGTAAAAATTATGCCAATAAGGGTGTGAAGTAGAACCAAACTACAAACTTCTGGCCAATCCCTAGTTAATCCTATCACTAAATGCTGATGCTTACGTTTTTTTCTCACGACAGCTTCGACTGACCGTCGTTTACAAGACACGCAAAGCTTAACATTGCTCAGCGTCACTGAGGCCAGGGCTGGTCGCGGGCCGGGCCCGTCTCCAAAACCTCTCGGCCCGGCCCGAACGGGCCCGATTTCGGCCCGTGGGCCCGTTTTCAAAATCGATTGACAAGTCAAGGTAAAACTTTTAGTCATTAAGCTATAAAATTGATTATAAATATAAATTAGATTAATTATATAACTAAAAGATTTAAAAAACAACACTTTAACTTAAACATATCCTTCACAAAGACGTTTCACTACGCCATATTTGCTCGATCCTAGCAAAATCGGTCCGGGCCGGGCCGGTCTGTCCAACTTTCTAGGCCCGGCCCGATGTTTGGCCACCCCTGACTGAGGCCGATCGCAAAGGCTTCGACATAATTCTCAAGTGGTTAGCGACGATGTTTGGTAATTTAACGGTTCTGGGTTCGATTCCACCATTGTGCCGAAGTTTTGTGATGGATGTGATGAAACGTGCTAGAGTTTTGCCAAACCCCACCCCTTTTCCTGAATTTCCGGGGGGGGGGGGGGGGTCCCGAAACGAAAAACGCAGGCGATGTGCCAAAACCCGCGAGTAAGCGTAGTCAAACTATTTGCCAAACTGCCATTATTTCGTGGCGGGACCCAGGCAACCCACTTCGAGAGTTCCTAAGCCCAAAATCTGGATTTTCTGGTGCAAGCTTCTGGCCCGCTTGACCTATTCTTCAAATGCAATTACTGGGACTATCAGGGCATAGCTGGACGTGAGGTTATAGCCCACGCCTGTTCGGTGATTTGTGTGCATATTGAAAAAGTCCATGATGGTCCCACTAAGGACCACTGTCACTTCGGGCCAGCCCGTGTGAAGAAACGAAAACTCACGCAATATCTTATCGTTGCTGCCCTGTCCGTCGTACTTGTGTTGTCCCATCAGCTGCTCCAGGTGCACCGACCGGCGATGGTACAGAAATTCATTCCTAAATGGCGAATATAGCGTCGTTATCACCGAACGGGCTAGCCCGATCATGCAACAGCGAAAAAAAACCGAAAAAACCAACCTATCGAGATACTTCGTGTCACAGCACCACCAGGCCAGTCGATTCTGCTCTACTTCTATGCGAATACTCGGGACTCCTCTTGTAACAACCTTTAAAAAAAACGATTACGGTAGCTACAGTAACGCACCTCGCAGCTGAAGGTGTCTTTGGAATGGACACGGAGCATGTGACGGACGAGGAGGGAGGGACGGACCAGGCGGAGGCCGCATTCGCTGCAGGACGTCCTGAAAAAAGAGGTTAAAGGGCTGTTTCCGGATTCCAAACACACACTTACGTTGTACTCTGTTTACAAGATACCTTTGAATATCGATCGATTTAGGTTTAAAAGATAAATGGGATTGACACCCGTACCATATCGGGTTCTCTCGAATATTTCAGTTAGTTGTCTATGCACTCTCATATTTCGTGCTCTCTAATCTTTAGCACTCTGTGTCTCTACAGTCAGAATACTCTCTCGCTGATGTCTGTGCTCTCTCGAGTGCTACGTTTCCTAATCCTACCACCTAGCCTGCGTCTCCACAAGTATAATACTCTCTCACCCATTCCACGTACTCCTGTGCTCTCTCCATACTACACGCTTTCTAATCTGTCAAACTGTCTGCGTCTCTCCCCTAGCAGTATATTCTCTGTAGCTCAGTGTCACTGCCCTCTCCATTTTACATGCTCCCTAACCCGATACACAGTCTGAGTCTCCGCGAACAGTACACTGTCTCGTATCAAGAATCAGTGTCTGTTAACTCTCGCAATAGTATGCTCTTTCGCTGCTGCCTGTCTGCGTCTTCATACAAGCAGTACACTCTCGCATAGTCGAGAGTCTGCACCCTCTCGAGTACTACACGTTCTAGTCCGACAAACTCTCTGCGTCTCTCCATATAGAATACTGTTTCGCCCTAGGATCACTATCTGTGCTCTCATAGTAACGCAACCTCTCTCTCTCTCCCTCTCTATCTCTGACTCACGAGCAAAAAGACTCCTCCATTCCTCCTCGAAAATTCCTCCCAAACTGCCTCTCCGGCGACATATCCCTCGCAGTCGAAGCCGCCGCCGCTGCCTCCTGTTGCAGTTGGTTGTTCTTCATAGCCATCTGGAAGAATCGCTATTGTAAACCAAACGAGCAAAGTTCGTCCCTCTCCGGGCTAGCCCGTCCCTCCGCAAAACCAACCAAATGAGCTGCCCTGGCCGCGGCCGCATTGCTTCCGTGCGTAATGGCGTGCACGTCCGCTTTGTGGCTATTGAGATCCGTCATCGAGAGACACAGGTGGCCACAGTACTTGCACACGAACCTAAAATGCTAATTAGAATAATGTAAAGTGGAATTAGCGCACTTTCGTCTCCTCACGTGGGAACTGTCCATGTGGGCGTCGAGTTTGGTGGGATCGGTGAAGACGAGGCGGCACTCGTGACAGGTCAGCTTTCGGACTACCTGAATTGGAGGGAATTAGAGAGAGAGAGAGAGAGAGAGAGAGAGAGAGAGAGAGAGAGAGATCGAGAGAGCGAGAGAGAGATCGAGAGAGCGAGAGAGAGAGAGAGAGCGGGTAATTGAGGCGGCTGCCTTTCCTTATGTAAATGCCGTAACTCTGCTCTATGGTTAATAAAGAAATTTTGACTAGACACCAAGGATGCCTCAGGGCCGGCCCGCTCCCCCATTTTTTTTTCGACCCGGGGTCCTAATTTCTACTACCTATCCACAGAAAATGTGCCTCTAGCATGAAAATTACATAAAAAAAACTAGACAAAAAATTTTTGTCTACGGAGGATCGGACTGGGATAACTTCGAAATGCCAGTCCGACCTCTTAGCCACCCGGACATGAAAATTATCCAAAAATTACACAAGGTAGTTCGAATCTTTTTTAACACGGTATTTGCACAATTACAACTATGTTTTGAAACGAAAAGAACTTTAAAATATCGAAAATAGAAACATAAAAAGATTATTTAAAAATTTGGGGAAAGTCAGGGCCGGCCCGCTTCCATATTTTCTCGGATCGGCCTGGTTTTGCCACCCTTGCAGCTGAAGCAAAGTTGAAATCATGCAAAATAACTGCTAATTTTAAAAAAAGTACTTAAATGAATCTAACATAACAGACAGCATGATTTGCTTATTAAATACACATTTTCAGCCAACTGTTCGAGCAAAATTTGCGAAAGTATAAGGAAAACTTTCAAAACTTCATCGCGGAAAAAATGCGACGACAATCAGGCTCAACTGACGGGCCGGGCCAGGGTATAAAAAAATTTCAATTTTGTATAAATCGATACAATATTTTTAACAGCTTTAAATTACTTAATAATGTTTGTTAATAACATATTTTTAACTAACATACAATATTAGTCCAACAAATAAAGAATGTCACCGGCCGGGCTCGAACCCTGGTCGTGTGGGTGGCAATCTGAATGGGTAGTCGGGCCGTGCCCACGGCAGGATTTAGTAGCATTTTGCGTGGACATGGCAGAGTGCCAAGGATCCGCAGGTTTGGCGGGGTACGCTATCCAAGACGCAGAGGTCGTTTGACGGCTGGGAGCGGCATTAATTGAGAGGAAGCTAGAGCAGCAAAGGCAGCGCCCTAATAGCTCAGCCGTGAGAGCAGCGGACTGCAGTTGTGGCGGTCGCAGGTTCGAGTCCCCTTTGGTGTTTTTGGGAGTATTTTGCAACTAATTTAATAATTTGAACTTGCCGCCAGTTTCTTTGCGTGTCATAGTCCAAATCTTGGCACCCGGCCAATTCCATGAAAAATACCACTGAAACATTGAATTTTCCAGGTGGCCCGGCCCGTGAGAACCCCGGTCAGGCTGTACATGCCAGACCTTTCCAAGATTTGGTTGGGCCGCCAATAGAGAGAGAGAGAGAGAGAGAGAGAGAGAGAGAGAGTAGAATAGAAAGAGAGATAAAACCTACATCTAGTCCATATTCCGAAAGGAGGTGGTTCCTCAGCTGGTCGTTCTTCCTATGCGCTCCCAGGTGATTTTCCATGGCCGTGGGATGCTTGATATTCACGAGTATGTTGCATATCCGGCACGCCTCGAATCGCTCCGGCGCGTTGGTGGGCAACACGATCTCTGAAGACAAAAAATTGGTAACCTGTGGGGAATAATCCAAAAAAGCCTCAACAACCCTTACCTCCAGACCGATCACTCGACGATCCAGTTATTCTCTCGGTCGCCGATCGAATGGCGGCCATGGCTATGCTCTCCTGCCTCGCTCGTGCTAGCATCGCCCTCTCTCGCAGTCTGTGTCTCTCTCTTTCCCTCCTCTCCCACTCTCCTTTGATATTCTGAATGTCCTCCATAATCTGAAAAGTAAAATGTTTTAAAGAGGTATAAAATAGAACCCCACCTCGTTGAAACAGTCTCGATGGTTTTGACGGGCGTGGCGTTCGAGGCCGTAGCTGGTGAGGAAGACCTGCTCGGAGCAGAACTTGCACGGGTACGATTCGACCTCATCGGCGACGCCTGAAGGAGAAAGTGAGACAGACAGAGAGAGAGAGAGAGAGAGAGAGAGAGAGAGAGACGGAAGCAGAGAGAGACAGAGACAAAGAGAGACAGAGACAGAAAGTGAGTAAGTGTGAGTGAGAGAAAGGGAGAATAATTCCCACCTGGTAGGGGATTTTCCGTGTATGGCTCGATGGTGTGGTCGGACGGAACGGTGTCGATGATGATGCGGCGGGTCCCATGTGACGAGCCGCCTCCCTAAACACCAAATATAATTTCGCAGTATGAATAAGTGATTGCACGCTTTAGTTCAAAAATCACATTTTATCCCTATGGACACCTGGTCACCAGGAATTTCTTTCAGTTACACGCGAAAGTTTGCCTTTAAAGGGATTTGAATGTGTGACACAAGGCATTTCCGGTTGGTAACTCTAGATGCTTGAAAATGAGGCCAAAAGTTTGCTGTGTCATGTCGCTTATTTTCACTTTGGAAACTTTCCAACCCTAGTTCCACGAGAAGGGCCGGTCCGCGAACCAAAGCGGGCCGCCGGGTCGGTTTGTAAACTTGTCAAATTAAAACTTCCCTAAATCAGTTATTTTTTCAGCAAACGTTAAATTTTTAAAACACCGCAAACTCATTTTATAAAACTTCTGTTACATATTTAAACAATAGTAAAAATAAAGTGTCCCGCCCGCGATCGAACCGATCGCATGGGTGACAGTTTGACTAGGTGGTCCGAGTAGACAGGCCGAAACGGGCCGGGCCCGAGGATTTTTTTTTTCAAGTCGGCCCGGCTCGTGAGAACTATGGGAATCACTGGAGTGATGTTAAGTGGAACATTTCCAATTTCCTGAGGCTGTGATGTCCCCGAAATACATAAAATGCTGGAAAAAAGGCCGTGTACAAACGTTAAACGTCCATTGGCTATGAAAATTCGCGATAAAATTTGATTTTAAAAAGTATTGCTAATAAAACTCACCAGAATTCCATGCACTGTTCCTTTTTCTATGTGCTGCACGGCGACCAGGCAGCCGTCCTTCACCACCACCTTCTCCTTGCTCAGCTCATTCGTCAACGCGTCGTTGCTGCTGGACGGGACTTGGTCATCTGGAAACCATGTATTTTTACTTAAATATAAAAGCTCCTATTGTACGGAACTTTTCAAACATAACCCTATTCTACAGTTAAAGCACATTCATAGCCAGCTCACAAATTTCACGGCAATAAACGGCCACTTCCATTTAAATTTATTAAATTAAATTTAAAAAAACAAACCCTCACTTTCAATATTCTTGTCCTGTTTAACCTTCCTCGATATAATCCTCGGAACCTTCCTCAGCGGTCCTCCGGACATTCTGAAAAATTCGAATTACCCGGCGATCGGGGAGAACCTGCGCATCCAACAACGGTCGCACGGTGGAGGGCAGGAAATTCAAAATCCGGCGGCAATTGCGTTGATTATTGATTTTCTTAATTTTTAGAGAAATTTTTCGGCCATTTTCAAGGATTTTCATAAAATAATAAAACAAAAAACTGGAGTTAGAAAGCATAAAGGGTTATTGATTCAACCGGCCGTTAGCGGTGGGGCACGAAAACTGCCAAAGCCATGAATTTCGGTTTAAAATGATTATTTTTACAATAAAGACATCAATAGGTGCAAAAGTTACGCTGTTGAAGTGGAATGCTCAGCCGAAACCGCCGTGTACCCGATTTTGGGCCAAAATAGTCACATTCCGACCATTTAAACGCGATTTTTCAACAAAAAGCGAGACACCGGATATTTATTTACTGAAATATTTGAATTCGAGCTAGAGATCTGAGGGAAAACAACAGACGCACTGGGAATAGTGATAAAACTGGGAACATATCAACAATGACAACAGAACTGGGAAAAGTAGAGGTGAAGGATTCAGGAAGCAACGGAGGAAGGCGTGGCGGCGGCTTCAGCGGTGGAGGAGGGAGTGGCCGCGTTGTCAACGTCGACGGCGGAGGAGCCAGTGTCGGTGGCCGGAGAGACGACGAGAGAGGGAGGCGCGGTGGAGGAGATAGAGGGAGTGGGCCTGGACGAGCCCGGAGGCGGCTTCACGTAGACGTCGATCGGGCGTTCGAAACCTGGAAAGGGAGAAATGAGAGAGAGAAAGAGAGAGAGAGAGAGAGAGAGAGAGAGAGCTCCAAAGGTCTTCGGCTAAGCCGTGCCAAAGATTTGATGTTGTTTAGTGTGGCAAATAAGATACTCCGGCATTGTATGCAGCCAAATCAACCGAAGTAGATTTGGCCGGGATTCTCAAATGACGGGCCGGGCAGAGAGATCTTTTGAGCGGTCCGCCCGTTGCAAAAACAATTTCGCTGGTCGGGATCGAACCTAGGTCGTGTGGGTGGCAGGTGGTGGTTCAGCGTGGACGGGCCGGGCCGAACAAAATTCTCCAAGTGGTCTGGCCCGTGAGAACCCCGGATTTGCCAAGGAATAATTCATGGAAAGTATCTAGAGAAAATTACAGTAAGATTCCAGGCAAAATCACTACCACACTGTAACATTCAGTAATGACCCCCCCCCCCCAAAAAAAAATATATATATTAGGAAAGTGGGACGGTAAGGGAGGGCTGACTGAATTGAACCCCCATAACGAATCTTGGGGGGAAGCTTCAGTTGACCCCCCCCCATAACCAGCTTCGTACAAATGGGGCTCAAGTGAATTTCGAATAGGGTGCGGTTCAAACCGTTGGCTGGGGGATAATTAGGTGTCCAGTTTGACTGAGTATCAAATTCAATTATGTGTCACCTTCAAACATTTCAAAGCACTGATTGGTTCCTCAAAGCCACAAAAGTAGAAACCAGTCAATGGGCCTTGCCTTTTCGAAGTTTTAATACAAAGGGTGGGTGCTTTAGCGCTGACAATGACGTCATTTTGTGCATAACTGACACCCGGTTGGCTTTATTTTTTTAACAAAAGAGGGTGCGCGCCGGATATATTGCAAAATTTCAGCCAATTTATAGTAGAAACCTCATCGCGGCAGTTTCTCCTCTCCACCAGAGAGAGAGATAGAGAGAGAGAGAGAGAGAGAGAGAGAGAGAGAGAGAGAGAAACTCACCCTTCGTCTTGGCGCAGGGTGCTCCCACGTGCTCGACCCTCTGGAACCCGACGGACTCCAGCAGGTACATCTCGAAATCCTCCGGCTTGAACTCGATCGCCTTGTAATTCGTCATCAACTCCGGCTACAATTAAACTCCTTTAAAAAAGTCAAATTTGAAAATTCACCAGCATTTTGGCGCGTTTCCTGTAGGAATCGAAGGGCTGCGGCTCCAGAATGAAGCGTCCGCCGGGAAGAAGCTGCTTGAAGGCACGGAGGAAGAACCGCCTCATGCCGTCATCGCCAAAGTTCAGGTGGATCCATTTGGTGATGGAGAGAGCGAGGATGACGTCAAACTCGGGCTCCACCTAAACAGAAACGTAGATTTTTGCATATGATGCCTGTTTAAGGGTCTAAAAGGAGTACTGTAGCAATCAGAATACGCAAACTAACCAATTCCAAGTCTTCGTCGCTGGGCAGTACGTAATTCTCCTTGCGGAACCACGTGTTGTCGGGGAACTTGCTGGAGAAGGAGAGCGAGTGTCCGGAAATGGGGCCGAACTGCTTGGCGAAGGAGGCGGGGAATTTTCCAGAAAACTGAAAAAGAGGTAATTATAGCTGCTACCACTAGTTTTTTAACATCGTACCATTGTTTCGATGTTGTTCATAGAGCGTGGTATATAGGATACTCAGGGAAGAAATAGTCAAAAGACTCAAAATTGTTTTGAAGCGGACCAAAGCATGGATTTAGACGTTTTGAGTGCCCAATGTGCGCGCCCACAAAGTGTACAGAACCCTGAGCTGAACCCAAAACAGGAATATTTTCGAGCCAGCCATTGCAAACATATTAAATACAACTTTAATGTACTTTTTGACAACAGTTTACAACGTAATTCATAATCCATTCACGCTAAATCTTCATTCACGCTAAATCTTCACCACCGAGCGGTCGGTTCTACCTTCGCTGCGCCGCCTAGCTGAATCCGGCCCCAGAACCTCGTCAAGGAGGGACCGTCATCGACACTACTCCCTGTTGCTGTGAGGGATCGACTGCAGAAACTCCTGCTAGACGTCTAGCTACACAAGAAGGCACTGGGATCCGCCGGCAGAGCAATAACATCCGCTCAAGATCTACTCTTATGATCCAGCCGTGATTCGGGAATAAAATTGAATTGAAATTGAATAATCCATTTGTGATGTATAACGACATACACTCCACACCTCACCGCAATCCCAATCTTATTCTTTTGTGATTCCAATGCCATTAGATGTACAAGCTGGTCCAGGATTTTGTACTTCGTATACGCCTTACCAAGGCTACTTCAGGCGATTTGGTTGCGTACATACCCCTGGCTAGCCAGGTATCCCCATTAAATTACCGGAACATAATCCAAACTTTGGCAAGTTGTCGTAAAGAAGTATTTTTGGTAGCCAATATATGAATTTCACGAAGTAAGGTTAATGGGGACAAGAATAGGAAAGCTCGACCGGCTCATTTCCCGACAAGCGCCATGGCTGGACAGGGAGCGTTTGGGGGGGGGGGGTCGATCATAGGTGGGCAGTACATCACGCCGATCCTGTGCGGATCCACATCCGATTGAAATTCCGATGGTTTCATGGGGCCAAAACCCGAAAAAAATTGCTCAATCACGACCGAAACGAAATTTTTTGGCTTCCCCTGTTCAAAAATCCCTTTCCCACAACTGAATTCCCAAAACCCCCTTCACTCCGAAGGAAGCCCCGCCCACCTATGGGGTCCATGCGTAAGTCTCATACATTGTCTGCCATAAGCGGCGGTGGGCCCGTCGTAATTTTAAGTGTTCGTCAAAACTTGTTAAAGAAGGGGGTCCGCGGCAAATTTTCGGTTATTCACCGTTTGTTTGATTGAAAAACGTAACAAATGAAAATGGGGATCACGTTGCTTCCCAAGGACGTGATGGGGGCAAAGGTGGGCGTCAGGTGCTTGTGAAACCTACGTAATTTGGCGTTTGGTTGAAAATGGTAACGAATGAACGGGAGGCTTACGTTCTCTCCGATACATCATTGGGGGGGGGGCTTATGCATTTTCAGCCCCCCACACGCTTCTGTAAAGCCATGCGAAACACTCGCAACTACTTCAGCCTCCCAGGCTATGCACATTGCCCGACTTATACCACGCAATAATAAGAAAACAACGACCGTAGGCAACGCTTCCAGATTTCGTTCTCATCAATTTCATATCAGCTCACTTCAAACACTTTCTACATTGTCGCTTCGTGCCCCTTTTGGCTCCTTCAACCACATTCTCCACATTTCAATGCAAAGATACAAACCTCGGTTCCAGCATCACAATAGTGCCGGATATTCTTCCTAGCCACTCCGATCAGATGTTCGTCGATGTCGATGCCGAGAATCCTGCGAGGGGCGAACTCCTTGGCAATCGATAGCGTTAAAAACCCGACGTTACACCCTAACAATACAAAATTAGCATAAAAAAGAAGTGATTTACATACCGATGTCCAAAATGCTCTTCTTCTCGAACCACTCCCTCTTCAACGACGAGATTCGCGGGTCCTTCTCGCCGGGACCCAGCCGCACACCGTAGTACTTGTCGAAGTTACCGTAGTGGTATCTGGAAAACGGTCCTTTAATTAACTCTCTACCCTGCATAATTGGGCAACAGGCCGGCCCGGAAAACCAACTCACTTCCTATTGAAGTACTCCTTTTTGTCCTTTTTCTTCTTCGCCTCCTCTTCGTTGGCCGTCGAAGTTTCAGGCTCCGGCTCGCCCTCCTTTTGCATTTTCTTGCTCGGCGACAGGCTCTCGTCCCCGTCTTCCTCGTGTTTTCTAAACAAAATTCTTTTGAAAAGACAAACATTTAAAAAATAATGATAATAACGAACCTCTTTTGAGCTGCCTTGGCCAGATTCAGAGGATCACGCTTGTTCTTCGGTATGAAAACCTGGAAAATAAAGATTAATTTGAGCATGAGTGGGGTATTTTAAAGGCTTTTTTGAGTTTAGACCAATATACAACAAAATAAATAAGGCAGAAAATGAAAATTCAAGCCCTTCGACAGTTTTTTTAATTCATTCCAAAAAAAACGAACCTCGACTTCCTCGACCTCGTCGGGCTCAATGCCGACATTGCTCAGGTTGAGGGGGTCTTCGGCGGTTCCTCCCTTATAGTAGTGCTCATTCGTGTACCGTCTCCCACCACGGACAGTATCTGAAGTTAATAAACATCATTTTTACAAATAAATATATTTAAAACTAAATTTTGGTAAACTTGAGCAACACTTTGTTAGAAATGGTGTAAAAACTCACTTTTTCCACGGAAACTGCCGCGTTCACGACGGGATGTGGCACGTTCACGTGCCATCGTAGTCAGGCTGGAAAGGAAAAATGAAGAAATGAAGCAACCAGAAGTGCCGCAAAGAATAGAGAATTGGGGAAATTCGAAAACACGACAAACGTCCCGCCGAAAATGTTGCGTACTTGAATTTGTTACCGTTTTTTGGAAGATTTGAACGGGATCAATTTGAACTTTTTGAAGCAGCGATTGAAAAAAACTATTTCCCGGAATAGGAGTTGTTGAAGAGCCAAAAATTGAATATTCGGAATAAGGAGAGGGCCCGACGCGTTGATAAGGGGACCCTTTGTGTCATCCGAATCCACTTAAGTTGAGGGGTACAAAATCTTCCTTATATAAAAGCGTGATAAATTCCCGGAGAGCGAAAAAGTGAGTACAGTACCAGGCTCATTTGACGTGTGGCCGAAAATTTACTACGTAATTTAGGTTTTTGGTTTCGCGCACTGTTGCGGGAATTCTGCGTTTTCGACGTCAGTTTTCATCCTTTTCCCTGTCTTTTTTCATGTTTTGCCTTGTTTTCTTATATTTTGGTGTGCATTTTTCGTTTGTGTATATTTGTTAAACGTTTCTTCAGTGTTAGAATGTAAGGTTGACGTGTGAGAGCTGTTTTTTGAAGCCCGGGGCGGTTTTATTCGACCGAAATGATAGACATTTGGTTTTCTACTGTTAGAGCTTGTCTTATTTACTTGATTGTTTACAATTTAGGGAGAGTACTCTAAATAAACGACGGAATTTACCCTCTGCGAGAAATCAGGGCGACGGGACGCATCTGCCTATCAAAATTTTGCGTTTGCCGTGTGTACACTGGTATATTTTCGAGTTTTTAAGCGGTACGAACGGTAGGTGCTTAAAGCATGGTTTTTGTATCGACAACTAAACTGTTTGGACATGAGAATCATTCAAGCATTTGTACCATGAAATTTCGTCATGTTCGTCAAAAATAGGTTCTTATTCTATCCTAGCTGTCTATTTGTGCGTTTTTCTCGTATACTTTGAAATGAAATATAAAGCGTAGTTTATGCTTGCGTTAACTCCTAAATTGTGATTTTTAAGCGGTGGCACCGCTGGCCGTCGGTTTTCTCATGCAGGGTACATTTTGTTCATTCTCTGTGTTTCTTATAATTTCCTGTTTTTATCCGGTCATTATTCTAAATATTTTTCAGAAGGCGGTCGCTTATGAAGCCACGTCGAAGTTCGACTCGACTTTCAAGATGACGAAGCTCCGAGCCAAGAAGCGGACGATGCTGCTCACGGGCTCTGTTTCATTAGGTTAGTCCCGGTGGTCAGATAAAAAAATGTTTTTGCTTACAACCATGAAAATAAAACTAACTGATAGGAGGGCGCATAGGGGTAGGGGGTCCTTGGGTTTTATAAAGCCAACGAAAAAAGGTAATCGCTCTCGGTCCACCATTCTCAGTCGGGGATCGAAGGTTCTTGGGATTCTTGATCACGCCAAAAAAGGAATAAATCCCCTCTTTCTCCCGCCCCCACTTTCTCATTTCCTAGCTTATGTCATACCACGCTTAGAATAAATCTGCGTTCGATTTATTAGAGTTACATGAATATCTATTTATGCATTCCCGGCAGCGTCGGTTCGGTTTACTTTTAGGGTTTGTTTTGTGCGATCACCACATGCGGGGATGAACGTGTAGCACAAGCCCCCTGCAAAGTAATAAATTGGACTCGACGCGACCTCACCCCAAAATTCACGGTCGATGTTTTTAACTGGTCACGCTGTCCCGGCGAGGTTCGTTCATGTATAGGTCTTGATTGATTGATTTATTTATTCATAATGACATTGATGAATTCGGACAACACTTCTTACATGGTTCAGGGGCATGAATTACCTCGAACATAGGTCACGGGGGTAGCACTCTCTCTCCCTCTTTCTCAGTCCCAAGCGGTCCAAGGGGCGAAACGTGTAAAACTAAAAAAAGGAATGTTTTCGTTAACATCTGACCACCGTGGATGACGTGATCTTATCATTGTGCTTTGTACAGTTTTTTTTCGTTATTGTATGATTTTTATCTATGTGTGTTATAAATTTCATACGTCATGGTCATGTGGGTGAGTTGTTGTGACATCGGCGAAGGGATACAATATGGGATGGCTTGAAAAGATGTATTTCAGGAGTGCAAAAGTAGCGACAAAGGTACCTAAGGGCGTTCGAGACTATGTGCCGAATTTTGGATCGATCTACGGGTACATTTTGTTGATAACTTGGCTTCACGGTAGGAAGAACTTTTCGCCAAACACGTCAATCATGATTAGTTTTCTTTTCGCGTTTATTATGTGCGCAAATGGATGATAATTCGAAAAGTTACTCTTTCATGAAACACGCTAGTTTTAAGAAACAGCCAGAGGGGTTACGAAATTTTAAAAAAAAAAACAGCCAACGTTCATGACAAACTATACATAATCATTAAAAACGCCCTCGTTGGGACACCAACATCGAAACCACGGTGAATGCCGCAATGCGGCAGCAAAGAAACATTGCCCGAAGTGCTTGACAAAGTGCAGGTAGTGGATTTCAATGGTCCTGACACGATGATACCAGAATTCCGATTTTTGATATTGGTTAAACAACTGTTAACAGCCAAATGGGCTCATCGTGTCGGAATCCGGTGATTTCCCTGGAATGTTACCAAGGACGTCGGCAACTGCCGCTCGGGACACATCGGGGAAACACCTTTAAACGAGAGGGCCTTTGAAGCCTGCCTCAGTGTCGTTTTCCTGCCACGACAGCGGGATTCGGAGCAGACCTGACATTCGGTTCAAGAGTTCGTTCGATGGTTACAGTTTGCGTCAAACTACGCACTCCGATGAGCAGGAGTTTAAAATTTATTCCAGTTTCGGAATCTCTTCTGCGCGCACACTTGAGCCAACCGGCTTCGGCTGGCAGAGAATCTAACCAAAAGAACGGTTGGCGCGCTTCGGAACCCTTTGTGGCATTCATATAGGCGCGTTTGATTGAGAATTTGGCAATTTTCAAGCAAAAAAGTCCTTTAAACGAGATCTTTTATGCAGCTCGTTCCCGCTATGAAATCGTAACAATCTCGAATACGTCACGTAAGTTAAAACTCCAAGTGAACTTTTTGACGCCCGATTTTGGTAGAAGGAACTCAACAATGCGGTAGGATGGGGGGATCAACAATGCGGTAGGATGGGGGGATTGACCGCCTGTAAGCAGTGGAACGGTGGAAATGCTCCGAACTTCAGGACAATAAAGTTTACGTTACGCGTTCGAGTATCGTGCGTTAACGCTAGCGTAGCTTAAGACATGACTGTCCCTACCCTTGTAAAGTCCAAGTATTCGAAAAGTTTGGCAGAGTCGTGGTCGTCAAATGAAATGCAATGGACTTTAGGTATCCCAATGAGGAACGAGACATTTCGAATTCAAAAACAAAGAGTGAAAGGCACGAGTTTATCAACAAATCTTACAAAACACGCGACAAAAAACGATGCATAAAATGCGGACCCTTAGGGAATCATGAAACAACTGACAACACCAATAACGGCCACTAGTAGGACGACGCGAAGTTGTCCTTGTCGTCTCTTCTGAACGTGCGGCGAGGGCGCTCTCCGAAACGGGCGACCTTCTCGGCGTGTTTCTCGGCCATGCGACGCAGGTCGTTGGGAACTTCCTGAAACATTAGATACTCAGCTGAAGCAAGAACAAAGATACCAAACATAAAGTTAAGTTTCTTAAGGAAAACATCAGCTGAAGCAAAAATAAAGGGTACCTGTCCGCTCTTCTCCAGGATTTCGATCAACTCCTTCGACTTGTAGCGATCGCGGTAGGACATAAAGCTCATCGCCTCTCCCTTCCGTCCGGCACGGCCAGTCCTTCCGACACGGTGCACGTACTCCTCGATGTCTCCGGGGAAGTCGTAGTTGCAGACATGGCTAGAAGGTTAACATCAGAAGATATGGGTAACAAAAACCAACGTGATGTCAGGAATGTCTATTCCACGGCTGGCGAGGTCGGTGGCGATGAGGATCTGGACGGCGCCGGTTCTCAGGTCCGCGAGCGAATTCTCCCTGTCCGTCTGGGAACGGCCTCCGTGAAGACCCTGGGAGCGGATTCCTTTCAGGCAGAAGTCGGACGAGAGATGGTCGGCCCTGAAGCGAAAATTGCATCACAGCTATAAAAGGTCAACTTACAGCACTTTGGACTTCACGAAGATGATCATCTTGTAGTTCATTCCGTAGGCCTTCGTGAGGAAGTGGACGATTTCGCAGATGCGCACGATCTTCTGCTCCTCCTCCATGAATTCGAAGTACTGCGTGACGGTCTTGCAAGCCTAAATTTACAGAATTAACACCGGGAAAAGAATTAAATATACCGTAAGGTCCAAGCTGCCTATGACAGCCATCACGGGGTCCTTGGTGTACTTCTGGGCGAGTTTCCTGACAGTCTCCGGCCAGGTGGCACTGGTCAGGGCGACGAGTCGATCGGGCCGGATCTCGAACATGATCCTCTTGATGGAAGGTTCGAAGCCTAAAGAACAACATTTAGAGTTTCTTAAAAGGAAAAGGTACCCATGTCGAGCATCCGGTCGGCTTCATCCAAAACCACGTAGGAAACGGAGGAGAGGGTGATGACGCCGACGCAGGCGAGGTCGGCGAGGCGGCCCGGAGTGGCAATGACTAAAAATATCGATTTAGATGATGCAATAATAAAAATCTTACTTATCTCGACGCCCTGGCTGCAAACGTCCATCTGATCGTTCCTGCTGCCTCCACCGTACACGCAGACGCTCTTGTAGCCATTATAGGAGTACTTGGCCACCTCCCTTTCGATCTGCTGGGCGAGTTCGCGGGTGGGAGTGAGGACGAGCACGGACGGGCAGGGTTTCTTCTCTCCGGGAGCGTATTTCCTAAAACATCGCATTAATGACGCAACTGAGACCACATACTTGTACTGGGCTTCGATGTGTAGGAAGGCGGGGAGCAGGAAGGCGAGCGTCTTGCCGGAGCCGGTCTGCGACACGCCGATGCAGTCGGTTCCGTTGAGCAGCGTGGACCACATCTGCGACTGGATCGGCGACGGCTTTATGAAGCCGTTCTTCTTGATCTCGCCGAGGATAGCGGCTAAAAATAAATAATTAACGAGAACGCAACAGGCAACTGACAATTATTGCCGAAGGCCTGTTCGAAAGACGAGAAGGGCGGGGTCAGTTCGACGCTGGATCCTTCGCGCAGCGGGTAGGCCTGGAGATCCGCCATCGTCTCCATCAGAGCCTTCAACTCCTCCTCGTTCTTGGGCGCGTCGGCCGGCCTGTTGTAGAGCTTCCTCTCGATGGGCTTCAACACTAAAAGTGGTTTTTATTTGGGAAAATTCGAAAATAACTCACTGTCAAAGCGATTGTCCTCCATGCGGGCTTTTATGGCGTCATCAATGGATTTGAAGGAGAAACAATTGTCGGTGGGGACCTCTGAAAAATGCAAAATTAATAGAACATCACTGGATTTGAAACGAACTATTTGAATCACATTTCTACGCAGAAATTCACGTAAAACCCGCACGAAAAAACACTTTTCTACGACTCAGCGCAAATAAAACGTTCCTTTTACACAAATTCAAAGCAAAACAAACATATGCAGCCCCTGGAACCAGTAAACGGAGTTTGGAAACACATTTCTAAGCAGAATTTCACGGAACGCCGCATTAAATTACTTCCGCACAAACCCGTCAAATCAAACACGTTTTTTACGAAAAATTCAATGCAAGACACCATCTGCAGTCTCAGGAACCATGAAACGGAGAAAATAACCTTACCTCCGTGCAGAAGGGCGTTATCTCCTGTGCATGTCGAGAACCTCGACACCATGGGTGTCGGATTCGGGGCGGGACACAAGTTCATCTTACCTAAATAAGCGATATGGTGTGAGAAATGAGAAAAAAAGAAACGGATAAAAATAAGGCACGAACATCAATACAAGACACCATCTCGAACATAAGTTCATCGACAATACCACAATACCACAAAATATACAATTCCGCCATGGTGTATTTGTGATTTTTCAATATTTCCGACGAAAAGACAATCGTACTTGATATATAAACCGATTTCAAACATAAAATAGCTTCAAAACGAACAAATCCCGGAAATCCAAAATTCCGGAAACTGAATCCCAAAAGGATTCCGGTGTGCCCGCTGTTTACGGCATTAAATGCATGTTAAGATGGTCCTGTCACGCCTGTGTTTTGGCGGGTTTTTTGAATTTGATTTTACTTTTTTTTTTTGCAAAAACGTTGAAACTTTATTTTAGTTTATTCCACACACACACGCAATTCTTTTCATAATTCAAAATGTTGACATTGTAGTTAGGAGAACCCAAAACCTAATTGCTATTTGAGCTGGCACAACGCTTTATTTTTTAAATGTGTTTCTTTCTCGTTTTCTTGTCTCCGTTCACAACCTCGCACTCCTTTTTCTCCCTTCATAATCCTTTGCGAACCCGGGAACAGCTGGCGCCGACGGCGCTCCCCAGGGAGGGATAGAGCGACGACACTGGTGACCGACATAATAACTTGTAATTTATAATCTGGGAACTCGAACCACTGGGGGAAACAAGTTGATATGCGACGATGAAATGAAACATTTGGCGATTAGAACAAAGAATTAAGGATAACAAAAGCTATGAAGAAAGTTGTTTGGCAGGGGACATGGGCAATATTCAGGCGGGAATATCGCTCATGGGAGTGGGTATCTCTACGAAGATGGGAGTAACCACATTGGGAAGGAAGAGAGGTCCATTTGATCTTGAGCATGTTGAAGATGGCCTCACGATTGCTGTGGAACATTCGACCGGAGATCTAAACCAGAGAATAAGAGGGAGAGAGAGAGAGAGAGAGAGAGAGAGAGAGAGAGAGAGACAGAGAGACAGAGAGACAGAAACCAGAGACAGAGAGGGGGTGAGAGACATAGACATAGACATAGACATAGACAGAGACAGAGACAGAGACAGAGAGGAAAACCAACTGTTTCCGACCGAATCCCACACAACCTCCCATGCTCTTGGGTAAAACAATTCGAAAATTTGTCATAGTCACTAAAACTCCAATTTATGTCATTTTCGCTGTCTAAATCTAACCTGCATATGTTCTGAATGTAAATCTCCGATTGATTCTTTGTCAGCTGAATCAGAGACTCCCTCAGTTGAATTGTATGAGGTCTACATGTCATCTGAAGCTCGTGCCCGTGCCTTTTCCAGCAGGTGAATTGGAACTGGACTTCTGAAACTAGATTAACTTTATTTCATTTCTAGGTTGGAATTCTATAAATTGCACTTACCATCTAGGTGATTACAACTGTCCACCCAGGATTTGGTGCCAGCTAACAAAATGGCTACCTCTTGTGACTTGTTGCACTTGGAAAGGCATTCTTCGAGCAGGTCGTTGCTTCTGAAATGACTGTTCACGGTGTTTCTTTCTTTCTTTTTTATGTCAAAAATAAGTCTCCCCTCACTCTTTTCGCTTTCTCGCTTCTTTTCTCGCGCCCTCCGAATCCAATAACGACGGTGATCCTGTTCAATTAGGCTCAGTCCAGGGTGCCTATCATTTTCCATCACATTCCATTACGCCGAGGCGCCTGGGGGCATATCCGAAAAGCGAAAGAGACTACTGTATCGCAAAGAAAACAACCCAAAAAAGGAAAACATGTGCGAATGAAGAAAGTGAGTGTGAGTGTGAGTGTGAGTGTGAGTGTGAGTGTGAGTGTGAGTGTGAGTGTGAGTGTGAGTGTGAGTGTGAGTGTGAGTGTGAGTGTGAGTGTGAGTGTGAGTGTGAGTGTGAGTGTGAGTGTGAGTGTGAGTGTGAGTGTGAGTGTGAGTGTGAGTGTGAGTTCCTCTTTTCCACCCAACTCTTGTTTTCCATTGAGAAAACCCGAATCTCGTTGCCATTTGAGTGCTGGATTTATGGAACGCCTATTGGTCTCTGCGTTGCGCGTGAGTGACAACATAGAAGAAAACAAGTTCATCTCGATATTGCTTTCCTTGTTTAGAATGCAAAAGTATGTCTTTAAAAGTGTAGAAAAATTATTTATCAACTGTAAAATTACCTGCAAATCGCTTGAAATTTGATGAGAGCTGCCGTCTCGTTCCCAGTGGCTTGCAAAAGGGAGAGCAGGGGCAGGGTGAAGTCCGTTGACCATTCATTATCCATCTGAAATTGAAATTCAAAGAGTTTTAAGTAAAATTAAAGGTACACAAAGGTAAAAACCTAGTTTGGACCGATCGCTTTTTCTTTCTGCGCTGTGAAAATTCTTTGACAGAGCAAAGTCGCTTTCGGCTTCGCTGACCCCACTTTTCTTATTCTGATTAATTTTCTCCCTCAACCAACTTACCATACTTTATTGATTCCCTTTATTCAAAAAATGCTATTTTTTATCTTAAATAACACTTTCATTAATAGGTTTTCCCTCTAAATCAGATGAGGAAAGGGCACCTGCACCCCGAATCCAATATGCACTCATGAGATTATGCCGCGTATAATTTGTCTACTCTTTCTTGCAGTAAAAAACCTGCGTCACCTTTTTTATGACATTTTCTTGAAGGAGCCCTTTAGGGGTTTTCCCTGTTAGGGATGCTGAAGAGATGAACATAACATTTTTGTGGAGCGGTGTTGGGAAATCATCTGGGTTAAAATGGTGGTTATTTGCTTTTCATTTCTAATTCGAAACGACGGTTCCTTTAAGAAATGTCTACTACAACCTTTTTCGGGGGATAAGTGAATTGCACTTATTCTTTGTTCATAAATGTGTTTCTCGTAAAATATCTTAATGTCAGCAAACATTGAATTCCGATACATTCTGTCTACAAGGCAACAATTGGTAAGAGAAAATACATATTTCTTTAAGGTTAGGTGATTTATGCATGCGATACTCAGACAACGGAGAAGCTAAACTTCGTTTGTGACGAAGCAAATCGCTGTGTTTTCCCGATCTATTGAATGCAAAATACAAAGCCCAAAAGATTTCGAACGACTGGAGCCAGCGAGAGATCACGAGAAACGAGAGATGCAGAGAAAGGAGAAAATGAGCCGGTCCGCTCAAGTTTTGCTATTGTTGCGGTCACATTTAGGCCAGAAGGGTATGTCAAACGATAACATCGCAAAATCCTACTTCAACTCCAACCCGGCTTCTTTCTTCAGAAAAAATCTATATATATTCTGAAAAACGGACCTAAATTTACGCTGTTCACTCGAAAATTTCTATTAAAGCACTAAAGCAGAAAAATACGCGATTCTTACGTTTTGTCTTTTGACCAACCTCTCTCCTAATTAGACCTATCTCCCTCCTACTTGTGATCTACCCCGCTTATGCGTCTGATCTAGAGCTCCTCTACTTTTGACATACCTGTCTCATACGTGTGAGGTACCTCTCTCCTCATTTGACCTACCTCTCTCATA
>OZ059903.1:6394871-6474871 GCA_964057215.1 Oscheius myriophilus | reverse complement strand
GTTGGAAATGGAGTATACATACACGAACGCATAGGTACAAGGACACAGAGACACAGAGACACAGATACACAGAGACACAGATATACAGAAACACTCAGACACCCGGAAACACGAACTCACGGACACACATATACACGTACACAAACGCACACTTACAAACATACACACAGACACACACACACAGACACACACACACACACACACGAAAAATGTATTTAAAATTGATTTTTTCCTTGAAGCAGGTTGAAATTTTCAGACAGCAGGGTTTCTTTCAGTTTTCAAATAAAAATGGATTCGATACAAACAATTTGAACATAATTATTATTCTGTGTTTTTACAAAACAATATGAAATCGATTTATAGCTGTCGCTACATGGGAATCCTGCCAAAAACGTCCCTAATGCAACATTTGTGCGATACGCACTTGAAAGCGTCCAAAAAGCGTAGACGCAGAGAAAAAGCGGTTTTTTTTCGCCGATTGGCGACGGCTATATATCGCATCAGCGCGGCTACAGTAACCGCGCCCGCCGCGCCGAATGAATTAATCGATAATAGGTGAAATTGCCCAAAACTGATTTTAATAGATTATAAGTAGCTTGTAAACATAATTTTAACAGGAATATCGATTTCCTATTGTAAAATGAATCGAAATTTGTGAAATTTAATAGACTTTTTGTATCCACAAAATTCACCCGTTTTTCCCACAAAGAAAGGAATTATATCTTTTGTGACTACTTTCGGGCATATCCCAAGGTTTCGCATAATAATGAAACCATTTTGATCAACTTTTCTATAAATAACCTCCCAGATCCCGAAATCGTTGTTAATCCTAAGTTTCTGTTGTGGCCAGTCAGAGTCACGCGCCGCATTCATGCCGGCTTACCAGGTGCTAGAGCAAACATTCGGTAGCATCTCATTGTCTCCTTGGGCATGTACTTGTCGCTGCTCTTTCTGACCATCACAAGCGCTGATTCTTATCAAAAACAAGTTAAAACTACCTTGAAATTGACAGGATCGAAGTGTTTGTTTCAAAAGAGTACATCTTTGAACTGTGAACTTTTAGACCTCTGCCCAGCTGGACAAGTCCCCTTCTTGAATTCCGACGATGCTACCCCGAAGAATTGTAACGAGGATAAGGTAGTTTATGAAGTTTTGTTACCATACAACGGCGTTTTTTAAAGGACTGTCCCTTTGGATTCCTGTGTGGAGATAACAAACTCTGCTGTGCTGAGCCGGGAACCTGTCCAAGTGGAAATATCGGTTTCAAGGACGCTTACGGTAAGTAAATTTAAACTTACTTGTGTTACTATAGTTTCTAAGGATAGGGAGTTTTACAATAACTTGTTTCTAACGCACCGATTAAGAAATCATAAATCGGCGGCGGTAATCGCGCCTAATTGGGATACCCACAACCAGTTACTTCTACCGCGTCTATAGCTCAGCGGTAGTGTGTCTGACTGCGAATCTGAAGGCGCTGGTTCGAATCCCCCTAGAGTCATTCTTTTCTGTCAACAATTAAATGATTAATTGGGTAACGAGCTACTACAAAGTTCCTTTTCTTTTTTTCTCTCCAAATTTAACTATTTTTCAGGCCGTCTGACAGCTTGTTCTGCCCGCCAAGGCAACACCTGTCCTTCTGGAACATCTTGCATGGCTTCATCGATCGCTTCTCAAAGACTCTGCTGCACTCAGGTTAGCTGGAAATACTTTAAAAAACAGCCAAAAGTTTGATTTTCCATGGGCAAATTTGGTTTTAGTCGGAGTTACGTTTCATTCTAATTTAAAAACCATAGAAAAGGAAAAAAATTACCTTTAACTCATGATTCCTATTCGTTGAACAATGCTAGCGCCGGGACAGAATTTTAGCAATGAGGCGCGCTTACTGTAGATTAGGAGTTGTTCCTTTTTTATAGAACTTTTTTGAAGAAAAAATTAGAATTGATTTTTAGACTTTTCAAACGGAAATTCTTGCTTTGTTTCAAGTGTACTTGATAAATTTGAGGCATATTTTCATTTGTAAAAGTAGATTTCGCACAGGCTGTTTTCTTCTTCTTATCAGTTTTGCATGAGTTTGAGAGAGAAATCGTTGAGATACATGCCAAACCTGCTTAAAAATTCCTAAAACTGGCCAAAAAACACCTTTAAAAATATGAAAACCCGGCTCCCAATGTGATCCAGCGTAGTTTTTTTTAAAGAGATCAATCAACTGTGCGCTTATTTCAAGACTCAGACAGCCAAATGAATGCTGATAAAGTGACAAATTTCCTGTTCGGCCTCCAAACTCCATTTTTCAGGAAGACTACATGTGCCCTGGTTTCGCCACCCCGGTCCCTTCGGCCCAAAACCCTTTGACCTGCAATTTCGGTGAGCCCAACACCTGTCCCGATGGAATCTGTATGCCAAGGTAATTTAAATTTCACATTTAATACTCAGCCGTCGTTTTCAGTAACTTCAAGGGAGTTTCAATCTGCTGTCGTTCCACGGTCGCTCCTCCCCCTCCTCCGCCAATCGTTGCCATTCCCAACCCTTGTCCTCCCGGATGGAATCCCCAGGACAACAGGATTACGGTAGTTTTTAAAATTCTAATTTTATTATAAATTCGACTTTCAGTTTTGTCTCCCATCTGCTCAGCAATCAACTTGCCCTGGTTTCTCCTCCTGCATCCGTTCCGCCAACACTGCTCAGCAGTTCGTCTGCTGTGTTCCAGGTAGCTTCCTGCCACAACCGCCTTGCCCACCCGGCTATCCCTACTGCTAATTAATAATTACTAATTTTTGTAATATTAATTGTTGTATATACATTGCACTTAATAAAGTTGTGGAATGAAGTAGTAATCGAATGGCTTGGGTGTAATGTAAGGGGTCTCTGTCTCTACGATTCTGCGTCTTTGCGTCTCTATATCTGCGTATCTGTGTTTCTCTGTCTCTGCGTCTCGGCCACAGTAACTCTGTTTCTGCGTCTCTGTATATGCGACTCCGTCTCTGTCTCGGCGTGTCTGCATCTCTGCGTCTTTATGTCTGCGTTTTTGCGTTTCTGCGTCTCTGTCTCTGCGTTTGTGTCTCTGCCTATGTACCTGCGTCTTTGTCTCTGCGTCTATGGCACTCGGTCTCGGCATATCCGCGTCTCTGCGTCTATGTATTCGTACTCTGTGTCTCTGAATTTCTAAGTCTTTGTGTGTGCGTATGTGTGTCTCCGTCTCTCAGTCTATGCTTGTCTGTGGATCTGCGTGCCCGTTTTCTTTCTGAGGTCACCGTTTAACCTAGATAATTAGCACTCACAAAGCACTACATCCAATTAATTTTGAAAGTTTTTCGCAGCTGTTTCTTCGCGATGCCAATCGCTTTGGTTTGCAGTGATCGTTTCGAAATATTAACAACCATATTGATTTCCTATTAAAGGGACCGTAAGGGGCCTTTTCAGATTGGAAATGAACCGTATGCAAATTGGCCCATTTCAATTGAAATCATTTTCCCGAACACCGCTCCAGACTACGGCCGTGCGCAAAATGCTTGCCAAGTCTTCATTAGCATACGATTCTGAAAAGGCCCCTTACGAGCCCTTTAATGCACTCGTTCAACACCTTTGCACTTCATTTAAAGTTCTATTTGCTGATGGGCACCTGTGATCACAATGTGTTTATACTTTTACGTCACTACGTAATGTATTTCTTTTCCGGTGTCACAAAGTTGCAATCGCACCCTCACACATTGCATAATTCAAGTTATTTTTTAAGTACACCTTTTATTTCTTTCAGGGCGTAGCCCATTGGCCGATCGATGCTCTCGTTCTGGTGCTCGTCCCCAGTTGATCAACGGTGTTGCGAAGAGATGCAGTGAAGGATGGTCGGATCAATGTTCAAAAGGGTGAGTGAAACAGAATTATAGATCAATAGCGAGCGTATAGTCTATTTCCAACGAAAAGTTGTTCACTTTTGAGCGACTTTGATGTCCTCTTGTATTTAACCACTAAAGATTTGAAACTTTGAAGTGAAAAATAAAATAATATATTACGCGAAATAACACAGTGAAAGGTGGAATGCACAGACAATTCAACGATCGTGGCGGGACCAAATGTAAATGTACCTAGTCCTTTAAGAAAATCCCATTTTTGCCAACTCTTTTTAGGAAACGCACTATAACACAGTATCTCTGGAAAATAAGGGTAGGCCACTTCTTAGACAACAGGCCATAGTCTCAGAGTCCGCTCGTATTTGGCCAAAAGTATTTGGTCAAAGTACGCGCAAAAAATCGTAAACTTTGTTTTTTTAAAACTAACTTGAACAATTATGAAATCGATGAAAAGAATCACTTTCAGCGCTTTTATGTAAAACGCTTTGTGACGCACCGTTTTTGAAGTTTTCTCTACAAAATGTTCGTTATTTAAGTGTTATACTTGAAGACTTCAAGTTGAAGTATGCGTGTTAACTTTATATAATTACAGTACGCTACCGTAACCCAAGTCAACAATCGATAAATCGATAAAAGAATGTTAAAAAATTCCGTATTTTGGTCCTAGAAAGATGCTTAATGAATATAAAACTAAAAATAGATGAACAATGCAGAAATAACCGTACGATGGCAAGTTTTTCTGCTAAAACACGTGGGAGCAGGGGCGACGGGAGCTCTCGATAGCTGTTCAAACACAAGGCGGCGGCTTGCTTGACCACACGAAACATGGTTGCCCTAGTCCTCGGACAATTCCTCACACTACCCCTCATTTTATATATTTTTCAACCGCTTGAGAATTATTTTCACCCTTTTTCATTGATAACCCGATTTTTCCATTTCACAGAAATTTTGGTGACAATTCGACAGCTGTTTGACCTATCAAAGGATTTCGAACGTCAACTTTGACTTGTCAACCTATTGAAATTCCCGATTCCCAGAAGAAAAGCTTCTGAAGCACCCGTTCACTTGTCTATTTGTACTTCTTTGACAAAAAAACAATTGTTGACCAGAGGGCTCGCCGCCGACGCGATGCAATGACTCCGACATGCTCCATCTCATCGCAGCACTGGTTATCAGGTTCTCAAATCAATTATCGATTTTTTACGCTTTTTATAAATAAATGCAATAAAAATGTATGAAACTTTCCACTTTGTCCACTTTGTAACTTATAAGTTTTAATATGTAGTTTAGTTTCACCTGCCAGCCGGCTAGGAGAGATGGATGGATTTGCTGTTCAACACCCCGAGCGCAGGTATTTTGAAAACTATCGATTTTTACGTTTGGTTATTTTAGGCTCAAGATTCATTTGCATGTCCTTCGAGTGCCCAGATTCCTTATATAATTCCCGCAACTGGACAATATTTATTCTGTAATAATGTGGGAGGCACGTCGGAATGTGTAGGAAAGTAAGAGACAGAGAGACAGAGAGATAAAGGGACGGAGAGACAGAGAGACGGAGAGACGGAGAGACAGAGAGACAGAAAGACAAAGAGATAGAGAGACAGAGATACAGAGAGATAGAGAGACAGAGAGACAGAGAGACAGAGCGACAGAGAGACAGAGGGACAGAGAGACAGAGAGACAGAGAGACAGAGAGACAGAGAGACAGAGAGACAGAGAGACAGAGAGACAGAGAGACAGAGAGACAGAGCGACAGAGAGACAGAGGGACAGAGAGACAGAGAGACAGAGAGACAGAGAGACAGAGCGACAGAGAGACAGAGGGACAGAGAGACAGAGAGACAGAGAGACAGAGCGACAGAGAGACAGAGGGACAGAGAGACAGAGAGACAGAGAGACAGAGAGACAGAGCGACAGAGAGACAGAGGGACAGAGAGACAGAGAGACAGAGAGACAGAGCGACAGAGAGACAGAGGGACAGAGAGACAGAGAGACAGAGAGACAGAGAGACAGAGAGACAGAGAGACAGAGAGACAGAGAGACAGAGAGACAGAGAGACAGAGAGACAGAGCGACAGAGAGACAGAGGGACAGAGAGACAGAGAGACAGAGAGACAGAGAGACAGAGCGACAGAGAGACAGAGGGACAGAGAGACAGAGAGACAGAGAGACAGAGCGACAGAGAGACAGAGGGACAGAGAGACAGAGAGACAGAGAGACAGAGAGACAGAGCGACAGAGAGACAGAGGGACAGAGAGACAGAGAGACAGAGAGACAGAGCGACAGAGAGACAGAGGGACAGAGAGACAGAGAGACAGAGAGACAGAGAGACAGAGAGACAGAGAGACAGAGAGACAGAGAGACAGAGAGACAGAGAGACAGAGAGACAGAGAGACAGAGAGACAGAGAGACAGAGAGACAGAGAGACAGAGCGACAGAGAGACAGAGGGACAGAGAGACAGAGAGACAGAGAGACAGAGAGACAGAGCGACAGAGAGACAGAGGGACAGAGAGACAGAGAGACAGAGAGAGGGAGAGACAGAAACGGAAATGTCAATTTCCAGTGCCGTTTGTCAACAAGCTGTAGGCCGATCTGAACGAATTTGCTGTATGAACCGCCAAACCACCAACCTCGTCTGCCCCAATAATGCCGTTCCCCAACCAGCCGTAATTGGTTATCTGGAGTGTACATCAAATCTGAATATCTGCGATCCGAGGTTGGAAACCCTTCATTCCTTTTTTCATTTTCGAATTCAGCTACTCCTGCGTAACTTCAACCAACATCCCTTCGAGGCGATTGTGCTGCAGTTCTGGAAATTCAGTTCAACCTATTTGTCCTAACAATGGTGTACCTCAATCAGCTGGTTCGGGGGTTCAAGAGTGCAACTCTAACCCGAATGTCTGTAACTTTGGGTGAGTTAAGAGAACTTAGGCCAAAATGAGCTTAAAGTCTTAAGGGTATAAAGGCACTTCTGCCCGACGAGATGAGATTAAGAGCGTCGTAAAGGTTTTCCTTATCTGCGAGCGGGTATGCTTACGAGTTTAAGGTCTTAAGGGAATTTGGCCTGAGAAGGTGGCGTTACTAGCTAAAGTATTAACCGCACTTGAGCCTAACCAGATTCAGATAGTAAGGTCTTAATGGGACTCGGGCATAACTATCTTAAGGCCTGAAGAAACCTTAAACTTTCAGATTTACCCGGGTTACGACTATTAACTCCTAGGAACACGGTTAAATTCTTAATGGCACTTGTTAACTAAAGAGTTTAAGGTCTTCATGTCGTAAAGGTCATTTAGTTTTAGAGCTCAAGGTCGCGTATAATTAGGAGATTAAGGCCCAAGTCATTTTGACCTGATTAGTTTTAATAGCTTAAGGTCTTAAGGCCATTTGGATCTAACGGTTTACGTTGTTAAGGTTTTGAGGGCGCGTGAGTTTGATCAGAACGGCACTTGGGCCTAACGAACTTAAGGGCATTTAGGCTTAAGAGCTTAAGGTCTTATGGACCTTGGAGCCTAGCGAAGTTTATGTCTTAAGGCCTTAAGAGCGCTTGGTCTGAAGAGCTTAGTGTGTTAAGGGTACTTGAGCTTAAGAAACAAAGGTCGTAAGTACACTTGGGCCTAAAAATCTTAAGATACCTCGAACTTTCAGATTTACCTGCGTCACGGCTATCAACTCCTTCACCAGAGTGTGCTGCACTTCCGGCACCACAACACAGCCAGTTTGCCCCAATAACCAGCGTCTCTTTCTAGTACTGCCCTAATTCTAATTAACTAATTAAGTAATTAAGGAAAACAACCTCCCCCGAAACTGTCTAGTCTCCCAGCCTTCTTCCTGTCCTGTTGGTTATTCGTGTCAGCAGCCACTCACCACGCCAAACCCCGTCTGCTGCACAACCCAAACCAACCCAATTTGCCCTGCTAATTTCGTTGCTTCGAAGAATCCTCAAGGAGATAATGTAAAGTTTACAAACTTGTAAAGTTATAAACCTTAAATTTAGATCTACTGTGCTGCTGGGAATTCTGTGGGCTGCCCTCAGGGGTCGGTTTGTCTCCAGGACGCCAACCCGAATCCACAAGGGTACCTCTGTTGTCGCCCTTCAGCTGCTCAAATGTAAGGTTGCATTTTGGGATTTTCGAATCGGATCATTGCAGAATTTGCCCTAATGGGTTAAATGCTCTATTGACGGCTGCAAACACTCCTACTTTTTGCAGTGGACCAGGAGTCGCCTGTCCTAGGGTGAGTTGCAAGGGGGGATAGAGCCTAACGGTAGAGGAAAGCGAGAGAGCGAGGGAAATAGAGAGACTCCAGAGTGGTGAGCTATTCAAACGACGAAATTTCGGCATCCCTCGAAGCATAACAAGCTTAAGAGCTGAAGGTCATAAACGCTCGTAGACTTAAGTGCCTAAGGTCTTTAGAGCGTTAGGGCATAACAAGCTCTACGTGTTAAGGTCTTAAGGGATTTTGGGCTAATAAACGTAGGACCATATCGGCACTTGGATATAACGAGCTGAGGCCTTAATGTCATCATACGTGTGTTTAAGAGCTTGACATGGGCATAATCACCTCAAGGCTTTAGGAGGCTTAAGTGTTAACATGGTTCTAATGAGCATAAATGTTAGGGTCTTAAAAGTACTTTGGAATGAGATGGGCTTAGAAGTTTCAAAACGTCTTGACTTCAAATCTCAACGGTGCTTGAGCCTAACGATCTTAAGGTATAAAGACCACTTGGGTTTAAGGTCTTAAGGATAATTGGGTCTAACGAGCCTAAATCCTTGAGGTCATAAGCTCTTGTGGTCTTAAGAGGTTAAGGCCTTAATGACGTTAGGGCATAACAAGATGAGCTTCAGAGCTTATGTCTTAACCGAGCATATAATGTTAAGGTCTAAAAATCTGTTGAACGAGATGGGTTCTTTAAAGAGCTTCATAAGGTTTTATCTTAAGGTTTTAAGGACATATAAGCAAATGAATTGGGCCTAACAGTTGAAATCTTAACGGCACTTGTGCTAAACGAGGCTAATATCTTAAGGTCTTAAGGTCACTTGGCCTTGAGAGCGTGTGCGGTTACAAAGCAGGCGAGAGACCGCTGGAAACTTAGAGACTCCAGAGTGGCGCGTTGTTCAAACGGCAAAACTTGTGCCCATTCTGTAACAAAAACGGAAAAGGTAATGCGTTTCTCAGAAAAATGTGGAACGCTTTCACAAATGTAGAGCAAACTCCCCTATTGACACAGTTATTCAGACTGGTTACTCCTGCCACTATTCAACATCCTTGGCAAGCTATGTGTGTTGCGGCCTGGAAACTTCCGCCGCCACCTGTGCTGATGGAAGGGAAACCTTCACTCAGGTTTCTGGTAAGACCTTATCTTTTACTTAACCTTAACGTTCTCATCTTTAGGCTCTACTTACACCTGCGACCCCCTTTCCTCCAACACTGGGTGTCCTTTCGGCTACGACTGTGCTTACTCTACCCAACCTGAAATTTCTGTCTGTTGTAGGCAGAACATTGGTAATTTGAGGCTATAATTATTGAAAAATTGAGTAATTTTTAGTTCCCACTACCACTCCTACTCCATTCTTGCAATGTCCCAATGGGTGGAACCCGTTTAGGAACACTTTCTCTCAACAGGTGCAGTACTGCTCTTCAACTTTGGATCAAAGGTTAAGATTCTAAAGCAAATTGAAGTTAACTTTGAAAATTTTAGTTGCCCTATTGGTTATTCTTGTACTCCTTCTTCCCAACCTGCCACGTACCTTTGCTGCCGTCTAGCTTCTTCTCTTACCTGCTCTTTGGGAAATACATTGTTGGCTAATGGGCAGCCAAGGCTTTGCAGCAGAAACATGCCGAATCAGTGCCCGAGGGGATATAGTTGTCAGCAGAGTTCAAATGTGAGTGAAAAAACCGCCCATCGACCTTGGAAGGTAGGCGCCGCAAAGGAAGCGTCGGCGCAGGTAGCCGGAATCCATAAGAAATTTTGGTTTTTAGGCGCGCGCGCACAATGTTAAGAAAACTGGATATGTAACTATTGACTATGGCGTATAAACGTGCGCGCAACACGCTGGTGCAAGTGGTTTTTGCGAATTTAAAGGTCTAACCTCTGAAAAATGCAATTAAAAACGAATTTTTGATTTAAAACATGTTTTTTTCAAGTTGGAAGGGATATCAGTTTACCAGCTCATCTAATGAGCTAAAGAGCGAGCGAAAAACGGAGATGAACCAATTTTCTGGCTGAATTGGGGAAAACGCCGCTGCTACAAACTCGGTGGACGAGGGGTATAATCATTATGGCTGCAGTTTGTGGCTAAAACTGTAGTTTTTATCCATACAAAAACTGCTCCTTTGGCACCTCAAAGGATTCTAAGCATATGGTCCCGCCGCGATACGTAATAGGTCGCAAAAAGAGCTAATTTAGGACGCAAGGCAGTTCGGTTAATCGAGAGGGCGCAGTTTTGCGCGCCAACTTAGCGTCTGAGCTATTTTGATTTTTGCATTGAATTGTAAGACACAGAAATTGTTGGTTGGACATGTACTGTATAGTCTTTGCCCATAGACCTTGGAAGGAGTGGTAATGAACCTGCGCATCTAACCGGCTAATGAGCGTGCAAAACATGGAGACGCAGACAATTTTCTGGGTCAAATGGGGACGCCGCTATTACCAGCTCTTTGGGCGACGGGTATATCGCAGTCGCCACACGGAAATCGGCGAGAAAAATCCGCTTTTTCTCTGCGTCTTCCCTTTTTCACGCTATTTTCGACGGAGTATCGCTTGAATGTTGCATTAAGGATGTTTTTCCAATTTAGCGAGCTGGACACAAATATATATATGTCTTCAATGCGCAAAGAAACGTAGAATTCAATGGTTAGGTCACTTTTTGCGCGTTTTTTAAAGTCAAAGGTCGAAAAATGCGAAAAACTGCATTTTCGAACGCAACATCACCTCTTTGACGTTTTTTGGGTCCTGTGCGGTAGAACACAAATTTATCGCTATGTAAGAATCAGATTTTGTGTATCTGGAAAGTCGACTGGAACATACTGGAAAATCGCTGTTTCCAATAATTTTGACCACTTTTACAGAAACACAGTACCCTACCGTAACCCGGGTAAAAAATTCGATATCGGCCTAAAACTGCCAAAATGTCGTATATTTGTCCTAGGAAGATTATTAGCCAAATTTGAACCTATTCTGAGACTATGACCAAATTTCTAAGACAGTGGCCTCACTGCGGCCGCCCGATTCATCCAGAGACGGATTGCCTAGGAGTGTATATATAGTTATACCACAAATCGAATTTCTACTAAAATGGCTTTATGAAGCGCAAATTCCATAGCCAGGCGAGCAAAGTATGCAGATCGCAAAGAAGCGAAGAAAAAGCGGATTGTTCTTTATAAAATGTCAAAACCCTGCGGTTCTGGCAGCTTTTATGGCTAAAGTCTATCCTCAGATTCCTTCATTTTCAGCCATCCGTGACAATCTGTTGCTCCTCCTTCGCCGATGAGGCAGTCCTCTGCCCCGACCGCTCCCGCCCAGCCATGATCGGTCCCAACCCCAGACACTGCCCTCTCTTGAACTCAAATGCCGGCTGCCCCGCCGGCTACGTTTGCCAGCTAAGCAACAAAGAGCTCAATGTGTGCTGTACAAAGTAAGCTATCAGTTTTTTCCCCATTCAAATTGGCATTATAGCACATTTTCTTCTTCCAACACACGTCTGGCTCCATCCTCCCTAGCCAAGTGTCCTTCTGGAGTCACACCTTCAAAGATCCATCAAGACTGTCGTTCCAACAAGGACTGTCCCAGAGACTCCTCTTGTGTAAAACTAAGCGGAAACTCCGTTTGCTGCTCGATTCCAGTGCCAATCGATACCAGATGCAAGGCTAGAAGAACCCTTCTTCATTCTGGAGACCCAGTCGAGTGCATTCTGGGAAGCACCTGTGATGCAGGTTAACGTGCCGAAGTTTCGCTGTAAAGTTAAATGTTTAGGGTATGAATGTAGCCAGGATACAACAAATGGGAGAGCAGTTTGTTGTGAGAACTCGGAGAAGGCACAGGAAACATGCCCTGAGAGCAGGTATTGAAGGATTAATTGAAATTCGGTAAAATGCATTTAGGGTTCCTTTTATCGTGGCTAGAACTGAAAGTGTGATGTTTTGTGATGCAACTGCTTATGTTTGCCCTCAAGGACATGTGAGTTTTGGAAATTTCCCCAACGGTCTCTTAAAGGGACTGTCAGGGGCCTTTTGCAAGTTTATTCTATTTGATTATTCATAATTTATTATTTCAGGATTCCATACCCATTTTTTATGCACCTATCTGATAAAAAAGTATTTTAATGATGAATAAGTGAAAAATTTTGTTCCAACGGCTTTCAGCCAACGGCCATGCGCAGAGGCGACGTCGCGGTGTTTACAGAAAAGTGTGCGCAAATCGGCAAGCTGGCACTTGGCCAAAATTTTCTTTGCAAAATTTCAAGCCCGGTTTTAATTTTAGCTCTAAAAAGTGTATTTTAATCGTTTTTCGGTTTTTACACTATTTAAAATAATTACACGCTAAATAACTGCCGTAAAATATATGAAAATGCATAAAAATATAGCTGGTAGCCGAGTGGGCTGTGGAAAAAGGCTCTCAGCGGCGTTTCTCGTTCTGTCTGCGTCTCTCAGCGAGAGGTTTGATCCTCGCAGCCAAATCAATTCAACAAATCCCAAAGGAGTAGTCGCGGGCAATCGTAATCACAGGTAGTGCCGCGTTGGTTTTTATTTCCGTGGGGGTCCTGTAGCATAAAAATGCCCCCAACAATCCCTTTAATTCGAAGTTCTAATTGGCGAGATGTACCCAACCATGAATGGATTTTGACTCTTAGATATTTGGTCATAGTCTCAGAATCGGCTAAAATTAAGTCAAAACCCTTCCTAGGACCAATGTGCGATATTTGAAAGTATTAGGTCGGTACCGATTTTTTGATCTGGCTTACGGTAGGGCACTGGAATCTCGTAAAAATAGTCAAATATATTGGAAACAGGGATTTTTCAGTAAGTTTACTCTTAGATACACCAAATATAATCAATAAAAAGCGATAAGTTTGTTTTCTTTCGCACAGGACCCAGAAAACCTCAAAAAAGTGACAATTTGGGTTTGAAATTGCTGTTTTTCACATTTTCGACCTTTAATTAAAAGACAAGCGAAAAGTGACCACAACCATTGACTTCTATATTTATTTGCAAATTTAAAACACATACTGAAGGTGAAATTATCTGAAGGCCATCATGACGAAAACCACCTTTGAAAAAAATTAGAATCGATGAAAAAGTTCACTTTCAAATGCAGCTTTCGGCATGACGGGCTCCAGAAAATTTCAAGATCAGTATATTTTTTTTCGTAAAATCTTGCGCGTCTTTTAGGCCTCTGCCTCTGTCATCTTTTTTTTTTAAATTTCCCTTTTCTGACGATTTTGGGTCCTGTGCAGAAGAATACAAACTTATCGCTATTTTAAGGTTAGATTTGATCTCACACTGAAGATGTTTGAAAAACCCCAATTTCCAATGAATTTGACAAAATTTTACAAAATTAAAGTACCCTACAGTAACCCAAGGTCCAAAAATCGATAACGACCTAAAACTTCGTATATTGGCCCTGAAACGATTATTGATCAAATCTGAGCCGATTCTGAGACTTTCACCTAATTTCTAAGACTTAATGGGACCGCTGCTTCATCCAGTGACTGATTTTTAACAGATTTGGTTCACGTTTGGTGGGACAGTCGTTCTTGCTCTATAAACTCATTTCTCTGACAATATAGCTGCCGCCCAAAGAGCATTCTGCCAAAAAAGGCCTTAAAGGGACAGTAAGGAGGGTTTTCATTTCATTTTTGATCGGTTACGGTCGGAAATTATGCGAATCAAAAATGCTAAATTGTCTCGCACCCTCCTCTTTTCCAGAGCTATTTTATCCAATTAGAATGAAATTCTGCTCATTAGCATGCCTTGTAAATGCCGGACACACCGGGCGTACTGCCCGTCTACAAATTTGTAGACAGAGAGCCGTTTTTGACGACTTTGAAGCGCATTTTCTCGAAAACGGTAAATTTTCGACCTATAGTCATATATATTTTCGTGATCAGCGAATTTGTCTCTCCCAATTGAGCCAATGTTGTGAAACCCGCCTGACTGTCCCTTTAATGCAGCAGCCGTGCGATACTCAAGCGAAAATAGTGTGCGAGCAGCGAAGACGCAGAGAAAAAGCGACTTTTAATAGCCGATGCTCGGTTGGTGACAGCTATATCTTTATGATTAATTTTTGCTCTCTGACCAAATTCAGCTCCGAAAGGTTTCTGTTCCAACAGTTCTTTTTAGGAGTGCATTCTAAACCGTGACGGCTCTCGCCACGTATGTTGCTCCCCTGCTCCCAAATGTCCTGCCGGTTCTCTGCCTCCTTCCAGAACCGTACATCCCACAAGGTTTGGAAATTTTCTGTTTTTGAGTGACAAAATTTTAGGTGCTTCTCCTCCGATGGTTGCTCCGAGGGCCTCAGTTGCGTATCGTCGACTCTGGATGATGTGAAAGTTTGCTGTACCCTGGTGTACTCTGATCAACCTCCGAAAGATGTAAGTTTACATAAAAGTGTCACAAAATATGCTTATTTTAAGGAGGACGACAATTGGGTAATCGTTGAAGGCTAAGGAGACGAAAACTCCTCCAATTCGCTCGAATCTCTGCGAAACCTGTGACCATCCTAATAGTTTATTTATGGTTATTTGTATATTTTGTTGTGTTGTTGAAATTAGTAAATATTGCGTTTTGTTTCTCTCTGCCTCTGCCTCTGCCTCTGCCTTTTCCCCCTTTCATTCTATCTTCTCTGCTACTTCATAAATTAAGAATATTTATTCCTGAGCAATTCTCTTCGTGGCTACCCGTGACTATACAAATTAAATACTGGCACAATATTAGAATGAGATCGTTGGATACCAAAAAGCACATTCCTCAGACTGAAGTTGGCGGTGGTAGTTTCTTCATTTCCACCGATTGCCGACTTTTCTGTCTCTGACTCCGAATCCAGCTCTCCACCCGAATGAGCATATGGCCGAAGGTCTGACGGTAACGGGAGCTCATGAAGCAGTAGAGAACGAAATCCACACTGCAGTTGACAAGAGAGAGAAGGTCAAAGAGCTCTCCAACATTTTGGTAGATGTAGTTGTTGATGTCAGAGGTGTAGACAGCTGAACAGATAGATTATGAGCGTGTGTGTGAGTGAGTGTGAGTGTGTATATGTGTGCGTGTGCGTGTGCTTGTGCGTGTGTGTCAATTTTTCAAATACTCACCATTAAGAAGAGCCAAAAAGCCCTGAGGCAGCTCCGTGACCAGAAACACAGCCAACATGATTATAAGCATGTAGGTGGTTCTATCAGGCACAGTTGTCTTCTTGATGTGTTTGCGGAAGCTCTTCGAGTACAAGTAGTTTCTCTTTTCATCTGTTGCTCGAAGCTTCATCACCAAGGCAACAGTGAACCAGAGGAGGAGGGCACAAGGGATCGCCTGAAAAACGACTTAACTTAACGTCAATACGGTTTTCTTATTTTAGTTGCTTCCCAATATACATTTATTTAATTGGTGGAGCCAGTATGACCAGTATGTCAATAGGGGTATTTTTGTCCTCATAGAGGTCCCGTTTTAGCGCTTCACCAATTTTATACGGGTGCAAGCCGCGGGCACTAGCACCGCAGTAACTGCAAAAGTTGGCGGGGTTGGGGACTGCCTAATTGAGTAAATATCAGGCGTATTAATCTGATTTTGTACATTGATACCAATAGGATTGGAACCAGCCTAAATTTTACCACTTTATGAGTGGGGACGTGTTTCTCTTTTGTCCTGTTTTACTGACTTGTGAGTGTTATCATCTCCAAAAGATTGAACACCTCCTATTGACAGGGAGAATCTCTGTTTCCTTCTCCTGATCAGCGAAACAAGCCCCATTTCCTCTGTTTTCTTCAATTCAAAGGGCAATTAGAGCTCTGACCTTTCTTGCCTCAATAGAATCGTGGGAAAGGAGCAGCTCATCCAGCATAAGTGGCCGCGTGCTTTGGTCTCAAGGGAAAAAGGATGTGCGGAGTTTGAATTTGAATGTAACAACGTGGTTTTTGTGATTTTCCAAATTCAGTTATTTCATAAGTGCCGCTGGGCGGAGAGTCGTGCCCGTGAAAAGCGACTGACGCACAACATGCAACAGTTGCAGCGTGGTGTACTGGTAAGTGCCTCGCTCGTTACGCGGATGGTTACTGGTTCAATTCCCCAGAGTTGTGTATTTTTGCTTTTTGTGTAAATAAATGTAAGAATAGGAGGATTTTTGTTCTAGAGTTGAAATTTTGACTCCATTTCTCACCTTCAGTGCAACTGCCAACATCCATAGATTAAATTTGAAGAAGGCACAAGAATAGTGAGCAAAGTTCAACGTGTAGTAGACCCTGCTGTCGCCAGCTGAACAAAATAGCTCTTTATGTAACTAAAAATTCTTACCAACAGAAGGCAGGGCAAAAATTTCATGTAGAATCAATGTAGGCACGCAAAGAATTGAGATTACTGCTGTTGTGATACCAAATAACGTCCTAAATGTACTAAATTTACAACAAATCAATAAAAATTTTTACCATGCGGTTTTTGGTTGAAGCCATCGGCAGTGTAGATTTCCTAGCGCCTGCCAGCGGATGAAGGCCAGAGCGGCTCCCATGTAGAGGGTTATTGCGTGGAGGGCGATAGAGAGGACCACGTGGACTTTGAGAAAAAGGGCCCAGTGGTAGGAGTAACCGTATTCTCCCTGAAAAAATAACTGAGTGAGAGAAGAAGTTATTTTGAACAATATATATTGCCATGCTTTTTGGGGCGTTATCGCGTGGAGGCAGGTAAAACAAATGAATAAAAGGCAAAACACAAAATGAAGGGTTATCGCGGAGAGATCTAAGAATGAAATGACAGAAACTTGGAAAAGTAAAATGCAGGGGTTATCGCGTGGAGGCCGCGAGAAAAAAAGACCGAAATCCGGGAAATTTTCGTGTAGAGGGTTGTGTGGGGGCCGACCAACAAAAGCTACCAAGATTTGGGGAAGTTAGAGGCAGAGGGGTATCGCGTGGAGGAAGGTAGGACAAATAGCAGACAAGCCGACAATTTTCAAAGCAGAGGGGTTATGGCGGGGAGACGTAAAAATGAAATAAACGAAACTCTAGAAAGTTAAATGCAAAGGTTATCGCGTGGAAATCGACGGGAAATGAACCGAATTTTCACGAAATTTGAATACAGAGGGATATCGCGTGCAGGTCGATGAAAAAAGGCTAAGATTTTGGGAAATTCGCGAAGGCAGACAGTACAACGTGCCACAATTGGGGTATCGCGTGGATGTCGAGGGAAAAGACAGAAATTTTAGAATCCTAAAAGTCAAAAGGATTATTGTGTGGATGCTGGTGGAACAAATATCGGTATTCGGGATTTTCCGAGCAGGGGTTATCGCGTGGAGGTCAAGGAAAAGGACAGAAGTTTTAGGAAATTTATTGGATGGGGATTTTGCGTGGCGGTCCATGAGAACAAGGCCGATATTTCTGACATATTTAATGAAATTCTGGCCGTTTTATACTCTTATTCATAAGAGAATTCAATCATTTTGACATACTTCCTTTTTTTGTAATCATAATTTCTCTGACACATCTCCTAATGCGATTTGTGCAAAAAGTCGGCATAAATATCTGATTGGCGTTGAAACCTTCTAATCCTACTCAAAGCATAATCCCACCTGATAAATTCGAAAACGGAAGAGATATATGATGTAGGAGATCATGGTGAAAACGTCGCAGAAGGCGACAGCGATTAAAACACAGTTGACGGCGCAGCGTCGCAGACGCGGTCGGGAAAGGACGAGAATGTGGACAAGGTTTGTGACAACGCCCACGAAACAGATGAAGAGACAGGCGTAGCGGTGGAAAACGGTGTAGACTCTGGAAATATGGAGGTTGAATTTTATTTTTGAATTCTTTGCGGACACAACTAATATTTTTTGCTGCCTTTGATCTGAACCTAAGGTTGTCTGACAATCACTGACGATGACCGCGCCGAAATCCAGAGGTTTATTGCGTGGAAGTGGCAAAAATGCTTTTTCCAAATACGGTTCGTTCAAAAGGATCAAAACATTTTTTGATTGCCACTACGGTACCTCGAGTGCTTGGACACCCTTTTGTACAAAGTTTTTCCACATTCCGGTCTTTTGTTTTACCTGCTACCACGCGATAACCCCCTGCCTCTATATTTCCCGAAATTTAGCTTTTTCTTCACGTTGACCTCCACGCGATAACCACCTGGAAGAAAATTTCCAGAGTTTTCGGTCATTTGTTCTAGCTACTTCCACGCGATAACCCTCAGGAAAATAATTATTGTTTTAACAGTTAAAACCACTACTTTTTCAGGACCCTTAACAATTGTTTTAAGGAAGGGGGGTCTCTGAAAATATTTTTATGACGGTGAAATTTGAATTTTATGTAGAAAAATTAAAATCGAATTAGAAAAAGACAGGCAGTTTGGGTTATCCATCCGGACGAAAATGGAGTTGAAAAAATAGTTTTCCATCGAATCGAAACGGAAACGTTCAATTTTTGTAAACTAAATTTTGTGGCCGAAATCTTTTGACCTACCAAAATTGAATTAAATTTTCTTTTTTTTTTGTGAACATGGGCATTTGGGTTATGGCCAGTTGTCCTAAAAATACTTTTTTTTTTTTTGGAAATTGTCAATTTGCCCCAAAATAAATTTTATAAGTATTATTTATTTTTTGAAAGATTAGAAAACCTACCGTACACCAGGGACCATATCTACAGTTAATTTTTTTCTTAAATTCTTGTTTGGGCATATGCCATGAATAAAAAATTCAGTGGAAATTCTATTTTTTTTTCAGCGAATGTTTCATGTTAGCAAATAATTAGGAACTTTTTCTTTCAAAATAAATTTTAAAGTTTAAAAAAAAAAACTCACGAATTAAACTTCTCCAGCCCGTTGACAAATGACAGGACCAGAGGGTCGTCCATGTCGAGCAGACCTCCCTGCTCATTGCACATGGCGCCAGCTGAAATTCAAAATTTAGGTATTTTATTTGACAGCAAGCAAACTACAAACTCTATGTGTTGCAAATGGGGTCGAAATGACGTTCCGGATGAGCGAGAGTGAAAAAAGTTCTGAGAATTGGCCCGAACCCCCGGAATCAGCCTGATTGCGAGTGCTCAAGTGAGGAAATGAGCCCTATTTGTTCCGTTTTCCAAATAAGGAAGTGCCCGCAAAGGGCCATGGGTCACTTTTATTTTGTTTACTAAATATCAAAGTTGAAGGAGATCTAAAGAATGGAGGCGGAAAGAAAGTGACTCTTTTATAGTGGCAAAGGCCGTAATCTGGAATTGGGGGTGAGTCAGGGCGTAAATCGCAGAGATTTACGTCTTCAGGAAACTTCAATTGCAAAGACAGGAAGTGAGAAAGAGGAAAAGTCTGGGAACGCATGAGGAAGGGTTCGAATTTCGAAGTTTGAGTGGGAGGCTAGGGAGAGCGAAGGTCAGAATGTGCAAAACAGCGGTGACGGAGGCTATAGAAGTAGACTGCTTTGAAAGAACAAAAGAGACACGTTTTGAGAGAGCTTGAGTATTCAGCAAGAGCTAAATGAGGAAAGAGGAAGAGAAAAGATTGGCAAAAAAGAAGAGATGAGAGACAAAAGAAAAGAAACGGGAGGAAAGGGAGAAGAAACGAGGGGGAGGAGAAACGGGAGAAAACAGAGGAGAGGCGGGAGGCGAAAGTGTTGAGGAAGCTTGTGTATCCACTAAGGAGACAAATGAGGAGAGAGAGAGAGTGAGTGAGAGAGAGAGAGAGAAAGAGAGAGAGAGAAAGAGGGAGAGAGAGAGAAAGAGATGGAGATAGAGAGAAAGAGCGAGAGAGAGAAAGAGAGAGAGAGTGAGAGAGAGAAAGAGAGAGAGAGGGAGAGAGAGAGAGAGAGAAAGAGGGAGAGAGAGAGAGAAAGAGATAGAGAGAGAGAGAGAGAGAGAGAGAGAGAGAGAGAATATCCAAGTAAGAGAGAGATTGAAGGCTAAAAAGGAGAAACTGGTAGTAAGAGAGACTTGACCGGAGGAAAAAGTGAGGAAAGGTGAGAAACGAAAAGAGAGACGGGAGACAAGAGATAAAAAAGGCAAAAGAGGAAAGAAGGGAGGCAAAAGATGAGAGCCAGGAGGTAAGAGAAGAGACATGAAAGGCGAAGGGGAACAAAAACGGGTGGTAAGATAGAGTTTACAAGAGGAAAAAGAGAAGAAAGGTAAAATAAGAAAAGAGAGACGCGACGAAAAGCGAAGTGAAGAGACCTGAGACAAGAAATGAGAAAGGCAAAAGATGAGAACCGGGAGGCGAGAAAGGAGAGACAACGTAACAAAGGAGACGGGGGCAAAAGAGAAGAAACCGGAGAGAAAATAGGAGCTACGGGAGCCAGCCCAGTGAGGAAAAACTGGAGTCAAAAGAAGGGAGAGAAGGAAGAGGGAGAGTAGCTCGAAGAGGCGATAGGAGAGAGAAAAGATGAAAGAGGAGAAAGAGGAAAAGTGAGACGGGAAGCAAGAGAAAAAAGATATGATGTGGATTAGAAAAAATCGGAAAACAGAGGAAGAAGGTGACAGACATGAGCCAAGTGATGAGAGTGAGGAGAGGGTGGTAAAAAAAAGAAACTTGCCGAGAGGCGAATAAGAAAAGAGGCCAGAGAGAAGAGGAGAACACCTTTTATAGGAGAAAGAACCGGTACAGTTGATAAAAATACCCCATCTAGTACGAAATCTTTGAAGAATGCTGAAGAAAACATGCCTCAGGGCGCAATGACGAAACCAAAGTGCGGCCTTTGCAGGGCTCATTCTCTGACAGGGCTTCGAAATGACTTAGAATGAGAGACATTTATAAGCCCCAGTTCAAAAAGAACATTTCTAAGTGGATTATGGTGAGGCACAGCTATTGTGTTCATTTGAATTGTTGAGGACGAACAGACTCATTAAAAGGACATTGCTCTGCTGGTCTCACTTAGAGTACGCCTCTCTCTCTCTCTCTCTCTCTCTCTCTCTCTCTCTCTCTCTGTGCATTTTGTCTGTGTTTCAAATTTTAATGAGTGGATTATATTTTTTGATAAATGTGCAGGTTAATACCAACAGACGTTGAACATTTGGAAAGAAAAAAACATCACAACAACTCGTAAATTTTTCTGTACAGAGAAACAGAGAGACAGAGAGACAGAGAAACAGAGAGACAGAGAGACAGAGAAACAGAGAGACAGAGAGACAGAGAGACAGAGAGACAGAGAGACAGAGAGACAGAGAGACAGAGAGACAGAGAGACAGAGAGACAGAGAGACAGAGAGACAGAGAGACAGAGAGACAGAGAGACAGAGAGACAGAGAGACAGAGAGACAGAGAGACAGAGAGACAGAGAGACAGAGAGACAGAGAGACAGAGAGACAGAGAGACAGAGAGACAGAGAGACAGAGAGACAGAGAGACAGAGAGACAGAGAGACAGAGAGACAGAGAGACAGAGAGACAGAGAGACAGAGAGACAGAGAGACAGAGAGACAGAGAGACAGAGAGACAGAGAGACAGAGAGACAGAGAGACAGAGAGACAGAGAGACAGAGAGACAGAGAGACAGAGAGACAGAGAGACAGAGAGACAGAGAAACAGAGAGACAGAGAGACAGAGAAACAGAGAGACAGAGAGACAGAGAGACAGAGAGACAGAGAGACAGAGAGACAGAGAGACAGAGAGACAGAGAGACAGAGAGACAGAGAGACAGAGAGACAGAGAGACAGAGAGACAGAGAGACAGAGAGACAGAGAGACAGAGAGACAGAGAGACAGAGAGACAGAGAGACAGAGAGACAGAGAGACAGAGAGACAGAGAGACAGAGAGACAGAGAGACAGAGAGACAGAGAGACAGAGAGACAGAGAGACAGAGAGACAGAGAGACAGAGAGACAGAGAGACAGAGAGACAGAGAGACAGAGAGACAGAGAGACAGAGAGACAGAGAGACAGAGAGACAGAGAGACAGAGAGACAGAGAGACAGAGAAACAGAGAGACAGAGAGACAGAGAGATAGAGAAACAGAGAGACAGAGAAACAGAGAGACAGAGAGACAGAGAGACAGAGAGAGAGGCAGAGAGAGACAGAGAGAGAGACAGAGAGAGATAGAGAGAGACAGAGAGAGACGGAGAGACAGTGAGGAAAAACTTTTGCAAAATGTTTGGATGTGTCAATTGTTTGGCGGAAATCACAATTCCAATAGAAGCGTCCAAATATCTCAACCATCGATCAGAAATCAGAGAAAATGCTCTAAAATCTCCTCTTCCTGTGAACCAGGAATTGAAAGAGGAACTAGCACGCGTGCTTATTATGCGGGAAGCCCCAGGGCTCGTAATTGTCGTCTTTAAGCGCATCCAAAGATCGAAAAGTCGCTTGGGGGTTGTGGCGTGGGAACCGTCTGAGTAGGCAGAGTGATTTACAACAGAAAAGTTAACGAAAATGATACAGCGATGAGAGAAATAGGGATTCGAGTGAATCAAGAGGTGTTCATTAAGACTTTGAGGGCGAAATCCGGGAGGAGGATGGACAACTGATCCGGATTAGGCGACTTGTCAACAAAAATGAGAAAAGAAATGATTTTTAAAGGCAATTTTCAGAAAATGGAGTTTGTTTACAAAGAGGGCAAAGAGATAAGCTAGAATTCTTGGAAATAGACATTTTCAAAAAATAGATGATCTTGATCTTAAATAGGGCAAAAGAGGAGAAAAGCACGAGGAAGTGAAGAAAAGAGAAATGGGGTCCCATCCTTACTCAAGCCCCCATACTTTTGTTCTAACACATATCTTTGCCCCCAACTCAAGCCCCCTAAAGTCATTAGTAGCCCCAGGTAAGTTTGGTCCCCCACTATATATTTAAGTCCCCATATTTGTTAGTTTATATTCAGTTTCGTTCCCACAATGTGTATGTAAGCCCCCCTTTCAGTCTTTGCATAAGTTACCCCCAGGTCTAATTAAGCCCCTAGATAATTATCATCGCCTAAACTTGGGCACACTACGATTTAGTTAAGTCCCCATACTGTTGGGTGTCTACTTAAGGTAACCCCCCCCCCCCCCAAAATACCCAAGTCCCCATACATATCCGTTTTCACCAACTTTTGTCCCCACAGCCGTGAGCCCCAGAAATGTAGTGTCCTCACTTTGGTTATATAACTAAAATGTAAATAAGCCATAATTAGGAAATCCATATAAATTTGGTCCCAATCGGTTTAGTTAAGTCCCCATTATTTGAAGCACTTAAGCTAATTTGGTCCTATAGTTAAGCCCCCATACTTTTGAAACATCTCGGATTGGCTCTAACTGCATATTCAAGCCCCCATACTCATTAGTTCTAAAGTTTGATCCACCTATATAAAGAAGCCCCCATACTAATTAGCCTCAGTTTGGTTCCCCACGGTTTAAAGAAGCTTATTTTGGAATATACTTTGGCTCTTATTGGCATGTTGTATAGTTAAGCCCCCATATACCTTTTAGATTCTCTTTGGCTCGATTCCCTAAGGTAGTGAAGCCCCATTTTTTAAGCTCTTAGGTACAAATAAAAAATCAGATCAATACTTATCAGACGGCCAGAGAAATAATATTCCTCAAAGCATTTGGCAAAGTTTGTCGGCCGACCTTTCTGTAAATGTGGGGGGCTTGATTGTAATTCAGTTTGGCGGGGGGGGGGGGGGGTTGGGGTTATGGGGGAATGTTTGGTTAAAATCTTTAACAAAAGCTCGCGAGAAGGAAAACAGTAAATAAAGGGAGAAAATTTGTAACTTTGATCTGGTAAAGTGCAAAAGTGCAAAATTACTTTAACTCATTGGAACATGTTTTCATGTCTAGTCATTTGTAATAATTAAAATTAACATATCATTACAGAAAAGTACGTTCCAATCAGAGTTATCTTTCATTCCGTAATGGTTGATTTAGTAGGGCACTTTTTCAATAAAGATCCATGGTGAAAGGGTGAAACGCGTTTTGAAAATCGACTTTTAGAATTCAAAATCAGAAACTTTTTTAGAAGACATCAAAAAACGGGCAATCTGTGGTCGTACAGCCTTTCTCTGACAAGGCAAGGCCCAATGCTAAGCGAATTATGAGGCGGTGAAAGGGCGATCAGTGGATTTCTTGTAGTCCCGCCCTGACGACCACCTGCAGCAGATGGCCGCACAGAGGGTGGGGCTGATTGGGCTTCGGAGAATTTGAAATTTCTGGAAAATTGGGTAGGGAAAATGTATTTTAATCTATTTTTTTTCTTCAAAAAGGCCAAGCTTCAATAATTGTACAAAAGTGTGCTTATGAGACATTTTCGTTCTTCTCTGAATTTTAACGCAAAACTGCGGGAGATGATAAATGGAATTAAGCTGCGAAGAATTTGACATTCGTTTAAAATTGGAGTTGAAAATGTATAATCAATAAATTTTTTTGTTGAAAAAAGCCAAAACTGCGGCCTTTTCAGGCAAACGTCGTTTTACTTTACGTATCTGTTTTAAGAACGGTTTTCGGACACGGTACGTAAAACAGCGTGAGACGGATAATATACTTTTTTAGCTGCGGAGAATGTGAAATTTCTTAAAAACTGGGTTTGAAAATTTTTTTTCAGTTGTTTTTCGTAAGAAAATCGTTTTGAGACAGGTATTTAGGCCTAGTACGCAAAACGGCGTGAGACGGAAAATGTTTCAAGTCAAGTGATTTCAGTGGTATCAACATGGTACCGTGGCCTTTTCAAAATGATAGGAATGAAAAAGAGTCAAAGAATTCGAGATCTAGAAAATTCTGGAAAAATGGGTCTGCCATTTTCAGTCAAACGCCATTCCTATGCATTGCAGTTTTGAGAACCCTGTTTGAACCGAGTACGTATTTTGAAAATATGATAAAAGTAGTCCGAAAGTCTTTCTCGGTGAACTAATTCATATAACATTTTAAGTAAAACGCTGTTTTCTGCGTTTCGTTTTTTTTTAGATTGGACTATTAAGGACCAAATACGCAATACGGCGTGAGGCGGAAAATGTTGTTTACTGAGACGGTTTTGATTTTGGCTAGCCTTTTTCCAAAAAGTCGGAAAACGTCTGGTGTATCGGTACTTTCATCATATTTTCAGGCAAACGCTGTTTTTTAACATTTCGTTCTCAAATAATTTTTTCGCACGGAGACTACGCAAAATGGCGCCAGGAGGAAAATGTCTCTCAGCGAGCATTGTGGAACTGTGCTGGCGACTTGGTGCATCGGTGAGGAAAATTTTCTTCTCACGCCATCTTACGTACTGGGCTAAAAGAAATGATCACATTCGGAGAAATCGAATTTTCTGGAAAATTGGGTGTTAGATTTGTATTTTCATTCTTTTTTCGTTTAGAAAAGTCTGAAATCTTCAAAATTTAGCGTAAATAATATCGATAAATGACATTTTCAAACGCCGTGTCTCCCGCCCGGAATTAGTACGCAAAACGGCGTTAGACGAAAAATAGTTCCAGTTAAAGCAATTTTAGCCACTTTTTTGTAATGTGAAGGCGTTTATCATTTTCCGTGTCACGCCAAATTGCGTACTGGGTCAAACAAACGGTTTCAAAATGGAGATGTTTTTTTTTACTATTGAGATCTCTTGATTTCTTAATCGTAGAGCTGATCTTTTATGTTTTCAAACCAGTTTTTCTCATAACTCCGTTCTTTAAGTCTCGCAGGAAATTGACATTTCAATGGTTTTGTGATTTGAGCAGGAATTTTGCTTTGTGCATAATGAAAAAAAAATTAATTTAGATTCATATTGTCACGTTTCACAAAAAAACCAAAACAGTTGTTTCAATTCAAAAAAGGCGTTTTTTCCACGAAAATTTCCTTTTATAGAGTTTTGTGGTTTGGGAAATGATTCTGGTTTGTACTTATTGTTAAACCCGAAATAGATTTCTATTGTAATTTTCTCTTAAATCCCTTTTTAAACATTTTCCCATTAAACTAAACAAATTAACTCACTATCAGTTGAATTTCAAAAATGTGATTTTCTGTGTCGGAAGTTCTATTTCCACCTGTCATTTGTTCACCGATCTCTCATCCATTTGCTCTCTCAAAGAGATAAGCTTCTCCATTCTAGTCTCCTAAGAAAGGCACAGCCTTGGATCAGAGAACGGCAGGTGATGGGCCTAATTTGACGCAGACAGCCCTTTAGGAGCAGTCTCCAATGCTTGGAAGGACGCAAGGTTGCAGCTAATGACCGAAGCTCTGCATAGGCGATCTTTTCTCTTTTGAAGATTTGGGCAAAGGGGTTGAGTGATCGAGCGATTTGCAAAAACGCCTTAGGGAATCAAAACTGCAAATTTCCTCATTCTGAAATCGGCAGGTGGTTTTTCAATACAAAGTCTAAACCACAACAGTTTGAAATTTGAAAAAATGCATTTTCACATTCAAATTAGCTGCTAAAAGTTTTTTCTGACTGGTTTTAGGGGTTTTCACAGGAATTCTATGACTCCTGCTGTTTACAGGACTCACACAAAATAACATGAAATGATTTCAACAGTTTTATAGAGAATTTAATTCTGAGTCGATCAGTAAAGTTCAAAATTCCTAATAATGCTGGTTTCCGAGTTATGATCGATTTTCTGCGCGTTTCTGCCGTCCTAAAAAAACACGCGCACTGCCGCAATCGTTTCTTGATGGTTCATTGCCAAGGTGCTCGCTTCATAAGCGAGAGGTCCATGGTTCGACTCCCCACTAAGGCGGTTTTTTTTTTTGCTTTGACGATTTTTACTGTGTTTCTGGGGTTTCATGAGGGAATATCCGACTGCCCGTTGTTTACGACTCAGACAGCCTAACGCGGGAGGAACTTGAAAATCGGGTTTGATGATTTCCTGGCAAGATTTTTTAATGAATAAAAAAACGAAGCACGTTACGAAAGTGTAAAGTGCTGGATTGTGCAGTTAAAATTGAATATTTGAAAAAGTGCGATGGTCCCATCAATAAAATAGCACCAAGTTAATTTCAGATTATACAAAAATACAATAATTCGAGAAAATTCGAGAAATGGGAATGGACGTCAGGGTTCTGCCATTCAAGACTCAAAGTCGGTCTGATCCATGTGAACTTTAAAGGAATGAAAATTTTAAACCGGCTTTAGGAAACTTTCATTTCTAGGTAGAATGAGTTAGTTCCCATGTACTTCCTATTACGCACGGCTTTTCTTAAAATCATATATGTGAGACGAGCCAAAGAGTAAAGATAGATGTTCAAAAAGGTAAAATTTTTCAATTTGGCTGCTAACATTGGCTGAGTATGTAACGTTAATGCAAGCAAAATGTTTTAAACGACACTGATGCTGTGAGGGGCATTATTAGAAAATATACTAATCAAGGATTTGGAAATAAATGCATATGAGGCCATTCATGGTAAAAAATCCAAAAATTTATGAGTTTTGGGCGGTACGCTATATTGTCGTTTCCAAAGGTGCGTACAGCGTTCCAATGTTTCGATATTGTTTCCTAGTAAAAATAAGAAAAATTTCATTTCTCTACCAAAAAAAGAAAACAGGGAAAAGGTAGATAACCCACATGTCAGAAATTTTTGAGGTACGCACATGGGAAAGGCGACAAAAGTTGTCCTAGGATCAAATACTTCTGTGTGGATGCAAACACTACCCACCGAGCAAAGAATGTTTTAAACAGAAGTGTGCGTGTGCGTGTACGTGTGCGTGTGCGTGTGCGTGTGCGTGTGCGTGTGCGTGTGCGTGTGCGTGTGCGTGTGCGTGTGCGTGTGCGTGTGCGTGTGCGTGTGCGTGTGCGTGTGCGTGTGCGTGTGCGTGTGCGTGTGCGTGTGCGTGTGCGTGTGCGTGTGCGTGTGCGTGTGCGTGTGCGTGTGCGTGTGCGTGTGCGTGTGCGTGTGCGTGTGCGTGTGCGTGTGCGTGTGCGTGTGCGTGTGCGTGTGCGTGTGCGTGTGCGTGTGCGTGTGCGTGTGCGTGTGCGTGTGCGTGTGCGTGTGCGTGTGCGTGTGCGTGTGCGTGTGCGTGTGCGTGTGCGTGTGCGTGTGCGTGTGCGTGTGCGTGTGCGTGTGCGTGTGCGTGTGCGTGTGCGTGTGCGTGTGCGTGTGCGTGTGCGTGTGCGTGTGCGTGTGCGTGTGCGTGTGCGTGTGCGTGTGCGTGTGCGTGTGCGTGTGCGTGTGCGTGTGCGTGTGCGTGTGCGTGTGCGTGTGCGTGTGCGTGTGCGTGTGCGTGTGCGTGTGCGTGTGCGTGTGCGTGTGCGTGTGCGTGTGCGTGTGCGTGTGCGTGTGCGTGTGCGTGTGCGTGTGCGTGTGCGTGTGCGTGTGCGTGTGCGTGTGCGTGTGCGTGTGCGTGTGCGTGTGCGTGTGCGTGTGCGTGTGCGTGTGCGTGTGCGTGTGCGTGTACGTGTGCGTGTGCGTGTGCGTGTACGTGTGCGTGTGTGTTTGAATATGTGTATGCATGAAAACACAGCGGAAACGTAAGTCATCAAAGACGAACTAGTGTGTCAAAGAGCTTTGCGTGGCCTGAAAATTTTCCAGACAGGTTCAATGTTCGTTTCTAAAAAAATCTCCTATCTCAGTTCTGAGACCAGGAACAACAAATTACCCAGGTGGTAGGAAATTTCAAACAGCTGGAGTGCTCTAACTCAATAGAATTTCAAGATTGAGCAGGTGCACTGCTTGCAAAGAAACTACGCCTCACGGTCTAGTAAAAGATAATTTTTTCTTTTCTCAGTAGACTAAGCTCGAAAAATTGTACCAAATCTACTTCAAATTCTCAGAAGAGGGAAATGAGAAAACACTTGTGAGAACTGTTGACACGCCGCTGCCAGCAACTACAATTTTCTGGGAACAAACAAATTTGCAGGTATTGTTTTGGAGGAAAAACACTGTGTAGGCGAGGAAAAAGGGATTGTCAGTTGGTCTCTCTCTCTCTCTCTCTCTCTCTCTCTCTCTCTCTCTGTCTCTCTGTCTCTCTCTCTCTGTCTATCTCTCTGTCTCTTTGTCTCTCTGTCTCTCTGTCTCTCTGTTTCTCTGTCTCTCTTCTCTCTGATTGAAAAAAAATGGAATGCTAAGATCTGTAACATCTGATTGTAAAATTTGTTGTTGTTGTCAGAATCGGAAAAACACCCTCAATGTCAGGTTAATTTACACTTTTCTTAAAACATTCAGCTACTTACGTAATTTAGCCTATTGTGAGTTTTATCAAAGTATGTATTTGAACAAAATATGTCATAATTGAGGTTCGTAAAACACAACTTGTCACAGAAAAATAACAAATCACAGTTATTAGGAGTGGGAGTGACATATACAACTAACGAGAGAGAGAGAGAGAGAGAGAGAGAGAGATCAGGGTATAGAGACATAAGAGACTGTTCGTAGATCTCCGAAACAAGGCCTCCCATCTCGAAAAAAGAGAACCCAATTTCCTCCTTGTGAGGTCCATAGGCTAGTCACGTTGTTAAGTGCGCGTCGTGTGAGGTGCAAAGCGTCTCCCAGGGGAGCATGTCCTTAATCTGAGCGCGTCTCCGCAAAAAGCTGTCACAGCCCCCGTGTGGCCCCGGTCTAATCCACGATTCAGCAGCCTGCTTCTGAATTTACGTGCGCAAGTGGTGGGAACCTCTTCAGGAAGCGAACGCCTCAGGAAAAAGCACACGTGGCTCCGGAAATTAACGTCAAAGTGGATGAGTGTGTCCGGAGGAGAAGATTAGTGTCGAATTCGAACACAGCACAAGTCCTCGATTGTTAAATTGAGGTTTAAAGGGAAATTTCGAAACTCATGCATTGGAGAATTAGAAAACATTTTGGTTCGACTGAGGCTTTCGTGATCTACCACGACTTACTCAAAAATACTGTATCAAGAAAATGGTAATTCGGGAAAGTAGGTCAAATGTTCCGCAAAGAAAGTTTTGTGAAAATGTTGGAAGCTTTTTTTGTGAGTGTGCAGATTTAGCACGTTCACAGAAGATGTGAAAATAGGATCTCGGGTAGACGGGTGACCTTGGTAAATTGGCCCAAACTTCAATGGGTCTCGTAGCGACAGTTCTGCTGTTGGAGGTTTTAATGGTGTTTCTGCGACTGTGCTAGTTTAGGACACTCACAGAAGAATTGGAACTCTTCCAGTTTCTGGAAAAAAGGGAGATCTTGGCGTTATCTTATGTCTTTGAACTCATCTCATCGAAACGCGGTCTAATTATAGATGCAAAGAGAATAACGCCGTTTTTTCACACTTTTTGGGAACTTTTTCATAAAAGAATTGGGTTTCTATTTATCTATCTTGATCTACTGTGCGAAAAAGTATATTAAGAAAATGGTATACTTGATGGAAAAAAAACGCAGACGGTCTTCTTCTTTAAAACATGAAATTCTGGTTTACCCAGAAAGTTAAAAATTGAGAATGCTTGATTTTTAAAGGGGTTGTGAGGTTATATCGTAAGATCGGAACTGAGAGAACGTGCATTAGCGATTAATTCAAATTATAAGCGAGGTGACGTTGATGGGGTCACAATATTGGACCTTCAGGCCAATTTCTATTTTCAGGGTAGTCTGGCACGTGCCAAATTTTCATTCGAAAGTGGGCCATTGGAACTTTTTTAGTGAACAATAATACAAGGATAAAAAGGAAAGTATGTCTTAGGAAAACGTATTCGATCAAGGCATGTGTGTGTGTGTGTGTGTGTGTGTCTGCGCGTTTTTCGCTTTTTCTCTAATTAATAAAAATCAAACTGCCGCCAAATATAGCAATATGCAGAATCGGTTCCAAATCCTAACTAGAAAGCGATCAAGGCTTTCAAACCTTAACACCCGCTGTTACATTAGTATGCGTTAACGTATGTTAAGTGTTAGCGTGTGCTCATTAACGTTTGTGTTACGTGGTTGCCCCCTGTCTGTCTCGGCGCATTTCTACTGTTCCACGGGTTGCAGGCGGTCATTAAGCTGTTTCGTTTGTTATGTTACGTTCTTACCACCTATATCCTACTTTAGAGTTAACCTGTGATTATAGCTGACAGTTTTATGCACATTTTCTATCCTCACTTTGTTTTGGAGAGGCTTACAATGCATAAACCTTGGAATACTGGTTGCCACGAAGAACGCCAAGCATGACAGGTTCGTTACTTTTTATACATATTCATATGTTTTAAATCCTGAAACTAAGCCTAATCATGAGTTTTAATGTTTAAACATATGCTCGAATTATAAACATACACAATACATCGCTTTTTGCTATCTGAAATTCCTAACTGTTCAATCTTAAGAACACCTGTGGCAACTAAAGTAGAGGACGTGCGCTTTCCCATGTTTAATCAAAATGTTCCAGTAACCAACTAGTGACATTTTCGTTTAAAAAAACTATCACATTTTCGAAATCGGCAGGCTGGACGATGCAAATTCAGCAAAAAGACCTGGTGCTCCATACAAAAATTTAATTAGGTTTTTCTTTTCTTTGATTTGCGATCGTCTTCTAAGAGAATCAAAAGAAACAGTTTTTTGATAGAGAAGGTTGAAAAATTTGATAGAGAAGGCCAAAAATTGAAACTCCGCTCAAAAAATTACATCTATCTCGTAAGTGGAACGCTTTCGGCACTTTTAAACTACATTGAACAATTGTCTTCTCGATTCTATATCGATTGAAATGGGTCTCATACGGAATCTCCACAAGACCCATGTGGATCACATTGTCCGACCATGAAATATACCAACGTATACTCCTTGCCAATCCTACTCTGGCCAAAAAGCAGCCACGCCCCTTTTGTAGCCCACTATTTTGATGTAATAACCGGCGATTCGACTTGTTTTCCAAATAACGTTGAAGATAAAATTTTGTGGATCCCTAGAAAAGCGCCAGGAACAAAACCTACTCATACTGATGACAGCAACGTTCAAGTTCGCTTCCCGCGTTGCCTGAGTATCATATGCACAACGCTAACCCCTCCGCAGTCACACTCACACGCATTCGTAGTCACAACGCATTGAAACGTTCGTCCCCGGCGAAAAGATTTAGAAATACGGCTTAACGGTAAGAAACGGACCAAATCGAATGTCCAGTAGGTCTGTTCACCCCTTCATAGCTAAACCGGAAGTGTAAAGACCCTCCCCGGAGATCAGATTCCTCCCCCCGCCATCATCACCAACCTCCGCACATTATCGAATTAGGAGGGATGTCGATTTCGGACATTTACTGGGGCAAAGACCTCCGAATGACGCCAACCACCATAAATAGCTGCGTTCATAGCCGTCCACAAATAGGAACTACTACGGTTGTTTTGCGAATCCAGGCACCAGTGCGGAGAGAGTGGAAAGTAGCAAAGGAAGAGGGGCTGCCCTTTTGCCCAAAAACAATAGCCGCAATTAAAGTGGTCATAATGAGTGAGGACCTTTCAGACTGAAGAGTCTCTCCCGAAGGAGGAGACGAACGGCCAAATGGGTGCTAATTGGGAATCCGCTTAGGGGAAACTATATTAGGCTGGAGACAATTCAGCGCGGATTGAAGAGATTGGCCAAACGAGGCGGCTCAAGGGAGAGAAAGAGAGAGGGCCCACAGATACGGTGGTTGAAGATTCATTCATGAAGCCGAATGATACAAAAAAGTTATCGAAGGGGGACTAATTTGGACTCACCTAAAGTATGGGGAATGGATTGAAATTTGGGGACTTGTTTGGACCTACCCATATGTATGGGGGGCTGGACTTCCAAAGGATATTGGTCTTAAAAAATATGGGGGCTGGATTGAACCGTTCCGAAAAGTATGGGGGCTTGAATTGGATTATTTTCCTAATGATAGGTGGTTTGATTAGGACCTACCTAAAATTATGGGGGCTGGATTGGATTGTTTTCCAGACAATTTGTGGCTTAGGTAGGATCTACCTAAACGTATCATCGAAGGGGGACTATTTTGGACCCAGCTAAAAGTTTTTGGCCCGAATGGGAAAGTTTTCCAAAGAATGTGGGGGTTAGTTTCGACCTACCTAAAAGTATAGGGGCTGGATTGAATTCTTAACCAAAATATATGAAGGTTAGTTTGAACCTACATGAAAGTATGAGGGGGGTTGGATTGTACCGTTTCCCAAAGATTATGGGGACTAGTCACTCACCTAAAAGTATGGGGGGTTGTTTTGGACTTTTATTCAAAGGATATGGGTGTTTGTTTGGCCCCACTAAAAGTATGTGGGGGGTTGGATTAGACCGTTCCTGAAAAAATGTGGATTGAGGCGTTTTTCAAAAAGAATGGAGGTTAGTTCAAAGTGTGTGGAAGGAGGCTGGATTGGACCAACCTAAAATTATGGGGGCTGGGATGAATCGTTTTCCAAAGAATATGGGGGTTGGTTTGGACACACTTAAAAATATGGGGAGGGGTAGATTGGATCGATTCACTAGTTTGGACCTGTCTAAAAATGTGGGGATTGAATTGGACAACCCTTATCCAAAAGATGTGGGGGGGGGTTAGGTTGGAGCGTTTTCCAAAGAATATGGGGAGTAGTTTGGACCTACTTAGAAGTATGAGGGAAGGGGTTGGATTGAAACGTTTTTCGAAAGTATGGGGGTTGCATTGGATCGTTTTATATGGGGGGTTCGGTTGAACTAGCCGAAAAGTATGGGATATGGGGGGTTAGTTTGGAAAGACCTGAAAATTTGTGTGTTGGATTGTACCGTCTTTCAAAGGTTCATTTGCATTCATCTAAAAGTATGGGGGTCTGGATTGGACCAGTGTCTCAAAGGGTGGGGGGGGGGGGGGGTTGAATGGAGCATTTCCCATTGGAAGAGGGTGATTGGGCCATCCGAAAAAAAAGCAGGGATCCATTGTCTTACCGAATTGGTATGGTGCCTGCTATGCTGAGGTTATATTGTTTCAGGCGGCGTTAGGCGCAAAAGCAAGTTTTTATGGAAACGTCGGTTTCTGGATTGAAATATCTTATACTTTGTTCAGGAAGTTCAAAAGAAGCCTTATTGTTTTTGAAATTAAGCCCAAAATAACATAGCATTTGAAACCAAAAGATGACTGCCACAACAGGAAAACTTCCTTGTTTTGTTTAAAACAGTGGACTTTAAGCACAGGCAGCGGCCTTATAGAAGTGTTGCCGTCAACAGATCGCTGGAAATGCGATTTTCAGGATATTCGAAGTGAACTATGTAGGAAAACGCCAAAATTCATTGCACAAAGGGGAAACAATGAAAAATTCACCAATATTGCGATACCAACTTTCCGCTATCTAAATTGAATGAAAACATTTGCTATAAACACAAAGTTTAGTGGTTTTGGAACGGATAGGTTCGAAAATGCTGGGAAGAAAAGGAGTTAGAGAGAGAAAATACTATTAACAAACGTTACACTTAAGCCCTCATACAAATCTGCCCCCCTTGTTTGAGTCTGCTCCGAAGCCCACCCCCTCCCCCCGCCCCTTTTCCTTCGCCCCCAGCATTTGAGCCCCATCCAAAGTAGCCCACCCCCCCCCCCCAACCCAAAATACCGCACTCTGGGGGGGGGGGTACTTTTGCGAGTCCCTCATCATCTTTAAAAAAAATGAAGCCGCCATTCTAATTGAGCCCCCACCTATATAAAAACAGATCCTCACCATTTCAATTGAGCCCCCCACATATGCTAAATGTACTCCCCAACCGAACCGATTAAGTCCCCATCTTTCCTAAGTGCCCCCCCCCGTATTTCATACATTTCAAATGTGCCCTCCATATTTGAATGGAGTCCCCCACCTATCCTAGCTTTGCCCATACTTCATTTGAGTCCCCCTTTCTCCTAAGAGTATCCCGACCATTCCAATTGAGTCCCCCACATATGCCGAATGTGCCCCCACCATACCGATTGAGTCTCCCATTGAGTCCCAATTTATCCTAAAAGTACCCCCCATCCATTCAAATTGAGTCCCCCATCAATCCTAAACATACGCAATCATTTCAAAAGTCCCCTACCTATCGTGACAAAAAACGCCACCAATCAATTTTAGTCCCCCATCATTTCTGAAAGTAACCCCCACCATTAAAATTGATTCCCCTATATATTCTAAACATATCCACGCCATTCCAGTCGAGTCCCCCTATGTATCCTAAATGTTCCCACCACATTTCGTTTGACCCCCCCCCCCCACCTAACCTAAAAAAATAGCCCCACCATTCCAATTAAGTCTATTCAAAAAAAAAGACCAAGCTTTTTTACATTTGATTGAATTAAATTAGACCTAGTAGCTTATAGCCTTTTTCCAAAAGTAGAGTTAGAGAGTCGGAGCCTTAACCCTCCACTGATTTCCTGGTCGCATTTCCGTCGGCCCGAAAAGCCCCGTCTAGTCAGAAGGTCAAAAATCTGCGATTTTCCGGTCGGGATCCCCCAAATCAGGTATTACTGACAATAGGTCAGATTCATCTCTAATCTCTTGCACATCACGCTAAGGCTCACACGCGAGAGATCAGATTCACGGCGTGGGAAAGAAGGTTTTGAATTGTTTGACGACGAAATGACGAAGGCATCGGAAATTGAAAAGGAAAACAATTGGAGAGGTGAATTAGTTGTGAATAATGGGAAACTGGGTTCAGAAAAACAGAACCAAAGGATATTAACTACCAAAACTACCTAACCTACTTTAACTACGCCACTTAATTACCAACCTTAATTACTTTAATTACGTTTACCTATCTTAACAACATTACCTACCTTAACTGTCTTAAATACCTTACTTGTCTTTTATACTTCACCTAAATTACCTTAAACACCGTACGTTGGTTAACTATATTAACTTCCTTAGAGACATTCACAAACTTACCTACCTTAACACCCCTACTTACCTTAACGACCATTTACCTACCTTAACTACATTACCTACTTTAACTGACTTAAGTACCTTAAGCTGTCTCAACTACCTTAGTTGCCTTATATACCTTACGTAAATTGCCTTAACTACCTTATCAACCTTAACTGCATCAACTACATTACCTACCTTCACTACCTTACTTATCTCAGATACCATGCCTTCATTACATTATCGGCCCTCATAACCTTACGTACCTTAACTAACTTACGAACTTACCTACTTATACTAATTGAACTATCTTAGCTACCTTAACTACCTTAAAATACCATAACACGTTACTCAGCTAAACGAAGTAACTTACCGACCTTAATTATTTTGCTTACTTTAACTAGCTTACCCACCTTAACAACCTTTATTACGCTGCTGACCTTACCTACCTTATCGATGGAACATAAAGCTAGATATAATGAGCGAGACAGAGAGAGAGAAAAAATAGAACACTTAAGAATTTCAATTATGGGCAATACTACAATGGGAAGCACAAAGCCAAAAGGAAGAATAAAGGAAAGTAATGAATCTAAAATGAAAACAAGATAGTTCATTTTATTTGAAACATAAGAATATTTAAGAACTAATTTTGTAACTTTAAGAACGTTAAGTAAGAAAGTTTAGAAGAACTCTATATGAAAAAGGTTCAGCCACAGTACATCATTCGAAAAGTAAGATTTATTTTCAAAGTTAGATTTTACAGACACAAACGAACAGACGCAATACCCAATTATGCGCATTGAAGAATGTGTACATCAGGACTTTCTCACTTTAGGTGCGAATGGGGGAAAGAGGGAAACAATTGGGATGTTTTTCCTTTTTGACTTTTGTAAGACTCTTGCACTGAAGATGAGAAAGGTCCTTCAGAATGATCAAACACCTTCAACAATAGGTGAGGAAAAGAGAAAACAGAGAAATAGAGGTGGAAGTGACGTGTGTGCGTGTGCGTGTGCGTGTGCGTGTGCGTGTGCGTGTGCGTGTGCGTGTGCGTGTGCGTTAGTGTGCGCTAGTGTGCGCTTTTCCGCCATACTCGTAACCGTTTTTCAGTCCTTCAATACTCCAAAACCCTTTTCAACTTTATTTTAACAAAAAATAATTACAAAACATAAATTAATTTAAAATAAAACTACTCACCCTGCTCAATCTGCGCCGTAACATTAGAAGAAAGTGAAGAATTCATTGTCGGCAGCCGAGATCCATAGAAATATTCCTAGAACGGGTAAAATCAGGTCGAATCCCAAAAAAGTGGCAAAGGGACAATTAATTAACCATTCCACGGAGGGATTACGATGGGATTAAAAGAGGGCAAAAGGGCGGGAAATCAACATTCGAACGGGGAAATCCGGGTTTTCATTACAAATTGCACTCTTAGACAATATTAAAATGTTTTATATTTAGAAATACCCTTAATAACAATAAGAATATTTTTTTCATAGGCAAACTTTTCTTGGTTGACTGAGTATTAAACGTAAAATGTTTCGAAAGTCCTAGCGGGGGTTGTAAGCACCACAACATTAGGGAAGTTCCTGTTTCCTGTTTATGTTTATAACAAAATTGTTGTTGTTTATTTAAAAGAACTACCGTAACCTTAAGGGAAAGTTTGTAACGCAAATTACTTAACAATGACGAAATGTTTCGTTTGGGTTCCGAATCGGAAATAACCGCGGGTGTCGGAAACAGAAGCAGTGGGGCATGCAGGAACGGCTAAATGTCGTCTACGCCAGATTTTCTTAATTATAAAAATGAACCGTAGTTTACATAATTTTATAAGTACGCAATTAAGTACATAATTAAGCTCTCTGGCTTGGTTTTCTTTGTAACAATCGTAGCATCGGTATTTTAAGGTATTTTAACAAGCTGGGTGGAGATTAACGTAAATTAAGTTTCTGAAATTAAATGGATAATAAATTTTACAACGAAATTGTTGCATTTGTGAGGTTCAAATCACAATTTGCTCAAAATTAAAATAGTTTTTTTTTTCGAATAAAAAATTTATCTCTGTCATCATCATGACGGAAATCGTCTTAGAAACTTAATTTTCTTAAGACATTTCGATAAAAAGTTCAATTTAAGTTTCTCCAAATTTATCCAAACTTCTAAAAAATAGCTGAAATATAATTTTTAATCAACGGAATAATTAATTTACATCTGTTCTTTTCCTGATTCAATCGATGGAAATTTTCGTTTCCAAGAAAAACATAATAACATTTTCTCACTTTTCTGTTCCCCACAAGATAAAATTTTCAAATAGATAATTACTGTTTTGCTTATGAGCCAAAAGTGGAAAAAACTATTTTAAGCGCCAATTTTCATTTTTCAGGTTTTCGAACAGTAAGTATTTTTTCATTCCCATTTTCGACAAAAACAAAAGACCATTACTTCCAACAATTTTTTCGAATAATGAAAAATTACAGTACCCTACCGTAACCGGCAATAATTTATTACGGCCGAAAACGTAGGCCAAACATAGGCATATTCTCTGATTAGGAACTAAATTCTGACCTCCTTGGGTAAAAGGTAAATTGTTTTTTTAAAAACATTTATTTTGGGCCGCAAAACAGTAATTATCTATGTGAATACTTTATCTTGTGGGGAACCGAAAAGTGAGAAAATGTTATTAAGTTTTTCTTCGAAACGAAAATTTCCATCGATTGAATCAGAAAAAGTTCAATTTTGGTAGATTAAACATTTTATAGTTGGAAAATTTTATTTGTCGAACAGATGAAGAAGAATATTTGTCACAATTCGAAGAAAGAGAATCAGATCAAAAGAGCGAAAAACTATTTAAAAAATTTCACAAATGGGAAAAGATTTCAACGCCAACCTATTTTGCAGCTCTTCCTTGGAAGTTCCAGCAAAAGAACTACTTGTTTGGAAAATTGGCTTAGTTTTTCCAAAAAAAAAAATACTATGTATAGATGAAATAGATAAAAGCTAGTCATGTTTTCCCCCTAATTGCCCTAAATCTCAGAACGGCAAGGGCATAAAGTTATGATTATAACGCACTTTCACTAACGAGGAATTCTATTTTCGTCAGGGAAGCGGAGTGCGAACTTGGGAAAAAATCTTTCAGAAGTCACTCATCCTCGAAATTGTATAAAAAATGTTAAAGGGCTCGTAAGGGGCCTTTTCCACATCGTATGCTAATGAAGACTTGGCAAGAATTTTGCGCACGGTCGTTGGCTGGAGCGGTGTTGGGGGAAATGATTTCAATTGAAATGACTCGATTAGCATACCATTCATTTCCAATCCGAAAAGGCCCCTGACGGTGCCTTTAACATTGTAACAAAGCAGCTTTTTTTAGCAGGCTATGGGGCAGTTTGTAAGAATCCAACAATGAGAAAATGATCTCTGGTTCGACTCCCCGCCTGTTCCAAAAACAAAAACCAAAAATTTCCAATCCTCGTCTCGCCAGCCCGCGGCGTTTCTGATCTTTCAAATACAAGCTACGCAAAATGTTTGTCGTTGCTTAGTGAATTTGCATGCAACAAATGAGCTGAATTTCTAATGAATGGCGTGTTTCTGGGAGCGGAAGTTAAAAACGAAGACCATCAATGTTTTGATCTCGGCCTTAATTTAGTAGCGTTCAAATGTGCAATGGAAGTCGTAATTAAAAACAAGCATCATTTTATGGGTAAACAGGACAAAATATTTAGTAAACCGACTGAAAATGAAGTCGGAAGGGCAATTTTTAGTTTGAAAATGCGAGAAATCCACGAGAAATGTTGCTTGAGGAAGCAAGAGAGCATAGAAAAACAAGAGGAACCAGGGAAATAGCGTTTGTCAAAGAGATTTGAATTTATTTCGAAAAAGATTTTTTTGTGTAAATTTTTTAAAATTATCCTTTTTTTAAACGATTTTTCAACAGCTTAATGTGCTACTGGTAAACTACTGGTTCTCAAATATTAGACACAAGAAAAATGTTTTCTCCTACGAAAAAAATATTATCCGATTGAACGTCTCTTGACATTTTATTCAATTATATAATGGTTTGAAGTGAATATTCAAAAATTTGCTGAAAGTCAGGAAAGAAATTGATTTTTTCCGACGTGCTTACATATATAAAATTTAAAAAAAGTCAAGCAGTTTAACATTTTTCAGGAGACTCAAAAAACAAAGTTTCAAAATAAATAAGCTCTATTGACATTTTTCTGATAAGAACAAAATCAAAAAAAAACCAAGCGATTTTTGGATCACTATTGATTTTTCTTATCTTTGGACATAATGGGCCAAATACTCTATTGACACTTTAGGATATATTGGCACAGACTCTATTGGCATTTATCAGTTTTGACTTCTACATTTTCATATGGTTAGATAGATCTATTGCTTGTATTGGTTTAGCTATAGGGGATAGAATGCTCTATAAAACACGCTCTATTGACACTCGAAGGTTAAGTAGTGAATACTGTAGGTCAAAATAGATGTAATCTTTGGGGGCCGAACTTTGGGGAAAAACGAGCCTCTATTTAATTTTACGTTTAAAGTTGGTTTTTCAAAATGCAATTTTGGGTAAGCGATCAATCGATAATTCACTACGATTACTTTTTTTTTAATGAAATCCACAATTAATTCAGTTATATTATGGGCAACAACACAAATTGAGTAAACATTGTAATCAATCGATAATCGTCAGAATACGTAATTTTTTGATACGTAACGTAGCATGCTATTGACATTCTGACTTGAAACAATATAATAGTTAAATTTGACGTTTTAGTCGATTGGGGGCCGAACCCGGGTTTTATGGGCTCAAATAGGTCCCCAAATAGTAGAGGCGATTTAATATTACGCTTAAAATGGTTTTTAAAAAATGCCATTTGAGGTAGACCTTGCAATCAATCGATAATTGTCTGAATTTTAAAAAATACGCAATTCAGTCACAGTTTGGTTTCACTTTCCACTTCCCCCCGATTTCCGATGTCTCCTGCGCCCCTCCTTATAAAGACTCGGTCTTCGACCTCAAGTAGCCTCCGTGGGATTCCAATTTAGGGTGCATTTCGGCCCTTTCTCGCCAGATTAATAAACCGAGAGCGCGAGAGCCACGCCATCCCGGATCAAAAAAGTGCGAGAGCCACGCCATCCCGGATCAAAAAGGAAGCAAAACCCGGTGGTGGTGGCCACTCGGAACAATTGGAAAAATTAGATTTTGGATGGCTAAATACCCAAAATTGACAGACGATCGCCGGTGGAATTCGGAATTGGGGGAAAGAAAACAATTGGTTTACAAATAGCGCGACGCGAGGAGGAAGTGGTCGAATGACACCCGTCTGGAGGTAAGCCGAGAGCTTAGAAGATGAGGATTAGAAGGTGACGGGTCATATTTTTAAAAGGGACCGAGGGAGCTATACGATTTTGGCGAAAAGAAGTCTGAAGGTCAGGAAAATTAACAAAAAATACCCAAAAGGTTATACAAGTTTTTTGATTCCCCTTCTATGACCAGAGAAGTAATTTTCAAATCAAGCTAAATTCAAGAAAAATTGTCGATAGAGGGTTATCGCGTGGAGGCGGTTGACAGTAATTAGGTCCTATCCAACCCAAGCACTGTCAACAGGCCCCCACGCGATAACCCTCTATCGACAATTTAAAACCTCCTTGAATTATTCGTCTTTGCAGAATAGCGTACTTGTTTTGATTCAAATGGAAATTTTGATCTATGGTATTTCACCGTTTTTGCCCAAATAATTTTTTAAAATAAAATTGTTGTTTATATTTTTTGAAAAATCATAAATTACAAGAGTACGACGTAATTACAAAAGTATCAGTAATTAAAAGTGATCCACAACAGAACTAAATTTAACAAAAAAACTGTCGTAAGACCCAAAATACAGTACGCAATAAAGAAAATGTGCTAATTAGAAATAGAGTTGTTGTTGGTCTTAAAAAAAGGTTTTTATTGGGGAAGTTGCGTCTCAAAATAGAATATTGTTCAAAATTGGTGTATACTCCTCGCCCAGCGAGCATTTTGAAGCGGCTGACAATTTTTCTCTGCGTCTTTCAATTACGTGACCTATTTCGCTCATTAGATGCGCAGGTTGTTTAAAAATGACCCTTTTTGTAGCCATGCTCGGTGGGCAGCGACTATATGATGTTTCCCAAGCATTTTTTTTTCAATTTTTTGAATTACAACGCATAAAGTCGTTGATGTGACATTTTAGACGATTCTACTGAATCTTTTTAAAAGTAAACAGCAATAACATTTGCAGACTATTTTGAATTTTAAGAAAGTGTCTTGGTTTTGGCTGAAATGATTTTGCCGACACTTTTATAGGACCTTATTGATTTTTACATATATTTTTACATATACCACTATTTATATATTCTATTATGTTGGTAAGTGACACCATAATACATTATAACTTAGATTTAATTTATAAAATGTATTTAACTAATAAACGAATTTCAGACAGCTTATTTCTCTTATGAAAATTGGTTTCTTTAAAAATAATGTACTGCAGAGATCTTTCGATTCGGCGAAACCGAACAAAATGGCCAAAATTAAACGCGCTCCAGCTGCTATTAAAATTGAACGCCTGGGTTCTGGATATTACATTTTGTTGTTCGTACAAAGTCTATTACTTCTTGCCAAACGACCTTGAAAGCTCTGACCACCTGCAAATTTAATAGCTGAATACGCAAAAGTACGACTGCGTACACGTATTTTTGCGTAAACGACAAACCACTTAACCTATGTAAGATATGGACAACTGGTTTGACTAATCGGTTAAATTGTTGAGTGATTCAGTTTAGGAATTTGAACCAAAATCATCTGGTTGAAAAAGTAAATATGCCAAAAAACCTGCAAGTTGTTGCACTAAAGCATGCGATTTTTGCACGGTCTGTTAATGTTTCAGTGTTTCTTAAGATTTTTTTAGATTCTGGCAAAAAATTTGAAAAACGGATCGTTTTCCACACCGTTTCTATCTTTTAAGCTTTTACGTTTTACATATTTTACTCAATTAAAGCCTGCAGCAAATTTTTGTATATAAATAAAAAACAGCAAAAATCAAAGAGTACTGCTAACTCCGCGTAACGCAACCAATTGAAACAAACTATATTACTCGAACTCTTGATGTCACTCTGATTGGCTGCGAAATTCAATTGACCAACCGAAACCCAAACATTTCGGGCTAGTTTTGAAATTTAAAAGCGCATAATCTCATTTTGAGACTTCTTTTGACACGGGAAAAGAGCAGGTTCGTAGACTGAAAAACAGAGTTCTTTGAAAACTGAGCCAAACTTAGGTTGTCAAAACTCGAAATTGCATTTTTTTTCTAGTGGCCACTTTTCTCAAGAATTCCAGATCCCATCAAGTGATGAACAAAAATCAAAACACCACTTTTGAATTTTTGAAGAATTTTTGAAATTGAGAATTGAAGAAAAGGAGAATTTTTGAAATTTCTGAAATTTTCAGGGAATATTTTCATACCTATACAAATATTTGCGTAAATTAAGAAACTTAATTGAATAATTAATTAAGGTAATTAAGAAATTTCAAATCGATTCAGGTTGCAAATACAGATTTAGAAACATTTAAAACAAGAAACGGGTATTGGGCAAAACGAAGTGGGGGTGAAATAAAATTGTTTGGGGTAAAATTTGAATCATCTTTTTTTCAATCTTTACATATTTTTCTTTTTATAATTGGTCTTCAGTAGAAATAAGTGAAGAAGACAACGTAATTTGAGGAAATACGCGTTTGCCGCACGGTTTTCGGTAAAGTGTGCAATCGGGGCGCGCTTTTACAACTTTTCGTGTCGAGAAAAACAAGCTGCCGAGGAAAATTTGGAAAACGTTCAACAACGTTAAATGATTGTGTTTTCGTAAGCTAAAGGTGTGCTTTTTGCAATAAGTGTTAAAAAACGAAAAGAAGGTTTTTGTTTTTATTTTTCTAACAAAGTACACAGTTATTTTTAGTAACTTGTGTTGGAATAGGATTATAAATAGTGTAAGGAAGCCTGAAGTTAAGAAACCTCACAGAACATTGAATAAAGCAACTTTCCAATCTATGATCCACAGCTAAATTGGGAATAACATTTGTCTGAAAAATATTGGCGTAGGAAAACTTTTGTTTTCAAAAAGTGTACTGAATTATATATTTAGCAAATTTGAAAGTGTTTCCTGAAAAAGTAGGAATACACATTACAACAGCGAAACTTTGGCACGTTAGGCAAACTGAACAACGTGCCAATGTTTCGATGTTGCCTTAAGAGTTGTACGAGGTTTAGTTTGTATATTGAATACTCAATCAATGATAGCAGCCAAATATAACTTTTTGGTGTTATATTAAAAAATGTTAAGGAATGTTGAAAATGAGGTGAAATCGGTATATAAATAGAGTTTTGCGATGTTTCAGGACTCGAAACGAGCCTATTGTTTTTAAAAACAGAATTTCTAAGAACCATAGTAGGAGTAATGTCCTGAGTAGCTATATTCATTTAGGTAGAGTAAATAAAAACGGCATGGGTGCATTGCCGGAGGCGTGTCCCCGCGTGGTCCGCCCCCCCCCCCCCCTTATGGAATCAAAGACCCGTGGTAAATATGGAAGATTGGGAAGAATTTGGTTTTATTAGTTGAAGTTTTGGAAAACTTATAGACAGAAATCGCTTTGCAGTTGAGAAACAACCAATCTAAATTCATGTGCATACGATTTCACGACCAATCACTCACTCATGACTCTGCCCCGCTCACTCTGTGTACTGGTAATCTCATCGTCAGTAGCTCAGGGGCAAAACGGTGTTTTTATCGAATTTACTTTCTTTTTTGCACCTATCTCGTTCACCTACAGGTTCTTTTTGCTACTACCTGTTTCTCATATTTTCTTATCACTCACTCACTCACTCACTCACTCACTCACTCACTCACTCACTCACTCACTCACTCACTCACTCACTCACTCACTCACTCACTCACTCACTCACTCACTCACTCACTCACTCACTCACTCACTCACTCACTCACTCACTCACTCACTCACTCACTCACTCACTCACTCATTCACTCACTCACTCACTCACTCACTCACTCACTCACTCACTCACTCACTCACTCACTCACTCACTCACTCACTCACTCACTCACTCACTCACTCACTCACTCACTCACTCACTCACTCACTCACTCACTCACTCACTCACTCACTCACTCACTCACTCACTCACTCACTCACTCACTCACTCACTCACTCACTCATTCACTCACTCACTCACTCACTCACTCACTCACTCACTCACTCACTCACTCACTCACTCACTCACTCACTCACTCACTCACTCACTCACTCACTCACTCACTCACTCACTCACTCACTCACTCACTCACTCACTCACTCACTCACTCATTCACTCACTCACTCACTCACTCACTCACTCACTCACTCACTCACTCACTCACTCACTCACTCACTCACTCACTCACTCACTCACTCACTCACTCACTCACTCACTCACTCACTCACTCACTCACTCACTCACTCACTCACTCATTCACTCACTCACTCACTCACTCACTCACTCACTCACTCACTCACTCACTCACTCACTCACTCACTCACTCACTCACTCACTCACTCACTCACTCACTCACTCACTCACTCACTCACTCACTCACTCACTCACTCACTCACCACAAGCCTAAGCAATCTTTTTCTGTTTTGTTTGTCTTAAAAGATGTTGCCAAGTGGGAATGGATTGCGCTTTTCAAGAACATCGAAAACAAGTCGTTCGTTTTTCAGTGTTGACAAGTATGTAAGAAAACACGTGGAACCACTTGAATCAACAATTCTGGCGAGAGCTTTTCGCAAGCTGAAGTTCCGATTGGACCAAAGGCGTGAAAATTCGAGAGTCACGGGTTTATGACCCGGGTCAGTTGGTACGTCATTGTGTTATTTATGAGGCGTAAAAGTCTCTATGTCTCTTTATCTCTCTCTCTCTCTCTCTCTCTTTCTCTCCCTCTCTCTGGTACCACAAACCATAGGTGAAACACAACGCTGAAAAGCGTAATTTCAGTGGGTGGTCATTTCAGCTTTGTTTGCAAAACCCGCTTTTTGAAGCTTAATTTCGCCGTTCGCTGAAAAACAGCTCATAAACTGTCTCTCCTAAATGACTTTTCCCTCTCTTTGCCTCTTTTTTGATCTTTGTTGTCCTCTTTCTGCCACTCTTCGACCTTTCCCCCACCAAATTGCCCAAATCTGCACACCATCCTCCAAATTGGTACGAGTTTCAGCCAAATGGCGCCGAAAGCTGTGTTTCACCACTGATGCCATACGCGGGAGGCAGCGATCTTCGTTTTTCGGACCAAGACAAATGTGGATTTTTGGTCGAATCCCTCTGCAGTCCGAGGGACAAGGCTAATCCACTGAATTAGCCGTTGGGCCGACGAGGCCATAGGGAAAGGGGGGAAGCGACCTGTTTACAAATGACGAAGGCAGGGGGAAGTAGACGGAAACGCGCAAACAAGACAAACAAAACCAACCCATTTGAGGGGATGAGACAAACAAATCAGGCTCACACTTGTCTCAAACAAATCAAACCTGATGTTATCAAAATCTGGCGCGCGGAATGCTGGTCATGTTGGATATGTCGACTAAAAAACTTGTCGAGACCAGCAAGATTACTATTATTGGCTTTCCATAAGTGCCCCAGTAATGGGCTACATGGGCTACAGTGACCTAACTTTTTTTTTCAAAATTTTTAAAGTACGCGCGCCTACGCACACTCCTGGCTTGCGGCCTGCGGCCGTACCTACGCGCTCTTTGGCCGCTCAATAAGGTGGAATGCGTACGTCCGCAACAAAACGCGGCCTTCGCCCGAACAGTTAGGTGACCTATGGCCGCAAAATTCTTGGCCTGGGCCAATCATTCTTCGGTCTACCGTGACAATAGCCGGAAGAACGTTTATAGTGCGTTTCCAAGAAAGAGTCGAGGAAAAGGGGATTTTCCTAAGGACAGGTACATTTGGCCCCGCCGCGATTTATAAATTGTCGGCGCACTCCTCTTTTACTGTGCTGTTTCGCTTGTTGAAGTTTTATTCACTTCTTTGTTTCAAGCTGCTAGTGGTTAAATACCAATGAAAATCAAGGTCTGTGGAAAGTCGTCGACTCTTCGTTGGAAATGGACTATAATATATATATGGAATATAACTACGGCCGATTTTCCCCTCTTAAGAAATGAACACGTGTGCCTACTGATATACCACACACATATACTCTTTGCCAATCCTACTTTAGCCAAAAAGCGGACACGCCCCTTTTGTCGCCCACTATTTTGATGTAATAATGGGTAATTCGAATATCAACATCAGAATAATCTCACTCATTTCCAAAAACCACCCAAATTGAATAGGGTTGACGGGCACTATATATACAGTCTTCGCCAAATTTTACTTCTGGGCTGATTCGCCTTGACGCATTGCGTGCGTATCCTAAAACACAGGATTTTCGTACGCAAATTCGCGTCTGGCGTCATTTGCACAGAGCTAAGCGCGAAATTGAGCGAAGTAGCATTGGCGACGACTATACAACATAGCGTTCTGTTAAATGAGGGGATGCTACACTCTGAAACTACATCGATGTTCGAATAAGAATGACCGTGGGGGAGTTTGTCACAGACTGAATCCAAAGAGTTTCAGCGATAGCCATTTTCAATCAGATTGAACTCAATGTCCCAAATGTTCATCAGGAGGGTGGGATATTGAGACTGTAGACCTGTAAAATTACAATCCCATCCCGTACACGATTTGGTCCCCCGCGGTGCAGTTGAACCCCCCCCCCCCCTCAACTGGGGGTTCGGTTGGCGCATCTGATACGGGTGAGTGGAGGTGCTATTGCCTTTGAACGTTCCTTGGGGGGCTCGATTTACATTGGTGGGGTATCATTAAGATACAACCTCTCTGGCCCATATTCAATCCGAATTGACCAGCGACTGTGCGGAATGATACCAGAAGCATTTTGACCAAGTGGTCTATGGCGCCTGCTGTGGATAAGTATATTTAGTGTGGTTAATGTTTCGTTTTTTTTGGTTTTAATTTGTCCCGGAAAGTAGTGATTTTGGATTGACAATAAATCCTTGACTTACAACCCTCGCCCAAACAGCTTGTAATAGCGGCGTGCGCATTTGACCCAGAAAATTGTCTGCGTCTCCATGTTTTGCACCCTCATCAGCCCGTTAGATGCGCAGGTTCATTATAACTACTTTCAAGGTCCATAGGCGAAGAATATATAGATATTCAAGAAACAAAATATGTAGTCAGCTATGAGTGAGTGACCTTGAGTACTATAAGGGCGTTTGATGGAAAAGAACCCACCTCTCATACGTTTCTACCAATCGGCTCATTTTTCAAAGAAAATAAAGTCTTCAAAAAAATGTAAGCTTGTCCACGTTTGTTTTGTTTTTTTTGTCGTTTTTTCGTTTTTTTTGGGGTTTGTTTTATAAAATCTTTTAGAATCCCAAAATTATATATTTCCTACTGTAGCACTTGTTCGGTTGGAAATATTCAAACGCCTTCCAAGTAAATCTCATAAAAATGTTATTCTCAGAATTACGTTTTGAATGAAATATTCAGCCCGTATAAATTCATGTAACTTATAAACAACGAATAAGAGACGCATAAAGATGTATTTTAAAAAGTGGCTCTAAACCCCATCATAACAAAAACATTACGACGGCAAACTTCAATTGCGTCAATTTCATATTTTTATGAAGAGTACAAGTGAAAGTACAACGTATTGAAAGCAGCGCGCCAAAATCTTTTGTTTGCTAAAACAGATACTTTTTTCTCGGCTTTGGCACCATGGCTACGGGGCGCTAAAGTCCTAAACGTCTCAGAAAACCAGTTTGGATGTTTGAGCTTTGAGCTTAAGGCAGTAAAAGATTAGTAAAAAAACATATTTTGAAAAATCCAAAAGATTATGTCAATAAAGGTTGCTATAGATCAAAATACACCTAAAATCGAATGACCAAGCCTCAAAATTACAACAAATGCGTATTGTTTCTATGGAAAATATTAAAAATAGCGAGGTTAAGGTTAAAGTTAAGGCACTAGTGCCAATAGAGCCTTTGCAAGAAAATATGTCAATGGAGCATTTTACTATAAAACTTTACAATTTTGGCCATTTTCATTGAACTTTTCAAATATAAATCGCCGCCCATCTCGATGTGTCTGAACCCGTGTCTACTCGGACAATTTTGCTAAAATTATACCCAGAAAACAGAGGTTCGGCCCCCAACTTTTTCAATACATTTTGGCCTTTTGTTAAAACTCAAACGATAATTTTTGTAGGACATTGCTCAAATCCAGGGTGTCAATAGAGCATCCTATACATATAGGGTACCATCCAATAAAGCTAGAAAATTTGTTACAATCAAATTAGAAAATGCAGTATTTAACACTAAAAATTACAAAATGTAACACAAACTACAGAAAATGCAAGATGAAAGGAAGAAATCCAATCAAGCCCTATTAATAAAAACATCTGCCCAAATTACTATAAATCACCTGTCCAATTTCCGGTCACAAAACGGTTTCCGGCCTTGTCACTTTGTGGTTTACAATTAACTACAACACAATAAAGAACATAAAAACGTAAACTATAAAAAAATACCAATAGAAAAAATAAGGTGTAATGTTTCGCGTTGTTGTACCCGCGGTCTTTGATTCCCGCGGGAGTTCGAGATGAGTTCTTTGTTTTTAATCGAATCTATTAATAAAGGGATAAGATCCGCTTGAGAAAACAGAGAAGGTTAATTCTAAGTGACAGAAATGATTCTATAACGGAGATAATTAAGAATGACGAGCCTAAAAGAAGGAGGGAAAACAGTTTTTTTTTCGTGTTTTTGTGTAACATAACTCTCACTCTCTCTCTCTCTCTCTCTCTCTCTCTCTCTCTCTCTCTCTCTCTCTTTCTCTGTCTCCCTGTCTCTCTCTTTCTCTAAATCTCTTCAACATTCTCTCTCTTTCTCAGACGACTCTATAGGCAATATTTGCTTGGTTATTGTCTGCCATGTATGTCAAAATGTAGACACAACTCATTTCCCCAGTTATTGTGACATCTGATATTCTAAAAACAATTTCGTGTTTTCCCTTTTTACAAAGCGTGGGGTGAGTTTTCAACAACCCTTCGTTGCCCCCGGAGGCACATTTCACTGACATTCTGTCGGTTTTTAAGCGAAAGTACGGAAAACAAAATGTTTTGCGTTGCTCTTGGAAAACCAAAGAACCGAAAAAGAAAAAAAAAGAAAGAAGCATTTGAGGGAAGGCCGTGTTTTTACAGAAGTAGCGTTTTCTAAATTGAAATAAAAATGACGCAATTGGATTATGATTTGTGTGTTTGTGTGTGTGTGAGAAACACATTAAGGAAAATTAGTACCGCTGTTGGGAAAAAGAAAAAAATCTCCTCCTGGCTTGCAGAGGCGCCGAATCGTGAGAAAACGGCACTTTGGAAGAAAAAGTGCGGAAGTAAACAATTGTTGAGAGAAAAATTGCGTCAAACAGTGAGATTTCATAAGAATACATTTAAAAAAAAATCTACTAGCAGAAAGAGAGAGAGAGAGAGAGAGAGAGAGAGAGAGGGAGAGAGAGGGAGAGATATTGAGAGGATTTCCTAAACTGCTAGTTAGGGTGGCCGTTAAATTTTCAACCAGTGTTCATCTGAAAACCGAGTCGCTTCAAAAGAACGTCTACTTTTTCATGTAATTAGGTGTCGTCTGTTCGCCCCCTCTCTACCCATATGACACGCACACAGCCAAAGAGTAAATGTCCATGGGAAATAAGCAATCAGCTAGGGTATCATAGCCGACACGTGGGTTAGGGGATTGAAAGGGCAAGGTGAGCAAAATGTGTTAATTTGAGGGAAAACAGAGATTATAGAAAGAAATATGGGGATCTGAAATACAGAGAGAGAATGAGAAAGAGACACAGAGACACAGAGACACAGAGACATAGAGACACAGAGACACAGAGAGAGAATTAAAGAGATATAGAGAGAGATAGGGGGCAAACGCGGAACACCGTTTTTGAAAATCACCCTCCCAATTAGAAACCTCAGATTTCGAGAGTGTTAGCGGGAATCCCATTGGTCGTAATTGTTAGGCAGCCGTCAGCTGGTGGCTAATTGAAATGTTTGCACTTGCCATCCACTTAATGAATGTTTGCAAAACAAAAACGAACACCCAAACCTTTATGGGCATCAAAGGTTGTGGAAAACAGAGGGAAAGCTGTAAAACGTCTGCAGAAGTGTATACTTCTTGCCAAAACTAATACGACCGATTTGACTGAGTACCCAGCCGGAGTATCCTATGTTGCACGCATTACTCTTGGAACAACATCAAATCATTGACACTTTGTTCAGAATTAGTTTTGGCTTCAACTATAGATAATTTTACAAATCAAGTCTTTCAAAGTGCATTGAGATTCGCCAGATGCATTTGTCAACCTGCTCACTCTTGGGAATGTCAACAGGAACGTATCGAGTGTCCTGTGGGAGGATACTGCTGTCTGTCTCTTTGAATAGGTGACAAGGGGTGAAAACAGACAAATGCTGCATTTTTATACCTAAAACTGCATAAAAATAACAATAAACACGTTAATTCCTAAAATATAAGCGTATTTCATTATTTTATCTTTCGAACTGGCTAAACAAAATTCAGGGTATCTGGCTCCGCTAGATACCAATATGAGGTGCTGCTGTGATACGGGTTTGATATTTACACTTCACTGGAAAAGTTCTTCTTTCCGTCTAAACAAATTGAGCCAAAACACGTAAATCATCGGTTTTGCGGTCAGGCAGACTTATGGTTTCGTACATTAACATACAGAGGTATAAAGGTGTTCACCCACATAGACACACAGAGAGACTGAGCCAAACCGAGCGAACAAGACAGTTAACTTGGAAATATAACCATTCTAAAGGAAATACTGTGCCTTAGAAATAGGGTGAATAATGGAAAGCATGGGAAGGAGAGAATTTGACTAACGAAAAGGGATGGGCAGAGTATGCTAACGAGGAGGGTCACTACATTTAGATTATGGCGGACATGCTAACGATTCATTGTAGCGAAATTTTTTATGAAAACCACAAATCTAATTTTGAAAACAATATTGAAGAGGTGGGGTTAGAGAGAGAGAGAGAGAGAGAGAGAGAGAGAGCACTGCGTAGAGGGAGGGAGCGAAAGAGACTTTATGGCACTGAGTGGAGGACATATAGATATGGAGTTCGGAAAGCAGGAAGAGCAGGAGGAGCGGGAACAAGAAGGTATTTGGGAGGGAATCAGGAGAGTACAAGGACTGATGGAAAGAAAGAGACATGGAGACAGATAGATAGATAGAGAGAGAGACAGAGACAGAGAGACAGATATACAGAAGCCACGGAGAAGGCGAAAATGGGGGAAGAGGGTGAGAGGGTTAAAGTTACAGTCAGGCGGGTTTCACAACATTGGCTCAAAACAGAGAGAAATATTCGCTGATCATGAAAACGTATATGACTTTAAGTAGAAATTTACCATTTTCAAAAAAAAATACGCTGCAAAGTCGTCAAACACGGGTGTCCGTCTACAGATTTGTAGACAGAGAGAGAGAGAGAGAGAGAGAGAGAGAGAGAGAGAGAGAGAGAGAGAACAAGAAAAAAGTGAAGAAATAGCCACAAGTTGAAGTGAGAATATAGGTTACGATTCAAGCAATTTTAAAAAGTGTGATGAGTGAGAAGGCGCATAAGTCCTATAGAACGAAAAAGTAACCTACCAGAAGAAATGAAATACAAGACGTTAGCTACAATATGAATCTAGACACAACAAGAGTGAATTAGAAAGGGCTTAGGTAGGTGATCATAGACCGCGACAGTGCGAAGGACGACACGGCAAACACGGCGTTCTTTAGAGGGACAGCTGTTGCAGTGGAAAAATGAATGATTGAGGGATGGGAAGATAGACGACAATCACAACATGTGTTTAGCGGAGACTGGCAAAGAACAACACTTAGCGAAGCGTTGATGAAGAAAACGAGGTAAATACGAGGCAATTACGGCTTTGGAAAGGGAATTATGACACAATTAAGAGGGTGAAGAAAAACAAGCACATAACTAACATCTGTGTCAATTTTGTTGATTAGGAACGTGTTAGGGTATAGTTTAGTTATTTAGGGAGATGATTGTAATGTTAGGGCACTTTTAGGCAACACTTTTGCACGCAATGTTAGCCAAAGATCGCAAAGTGATACGATATTCTATGCATAGCTATGTTACACTAAATACAAAAGTACGAGTGCATGCAATCCTCGCCAAACCTGGGGCCCTTGGAGTGAAAAGGTTTTGCAGTTTTACGTACTCTATTTTGGGACACACGTCAGATTATGAAATACTAATTTAATTGTAGATAACCTTTACTAAACTTTACTGACTTATTCCACCAATTTTTAAAATTTAGTGATTGGTGCTACTATACAAAACAACTATACTCCTCGCCAAACCTACTTCGGTGAAAAAGTGGCCACGCCCCTTTTGTAGCGCATTATTTTCATGTAATAATGAATCATTCGAAAATCAACATTAGAATAATCTCACTTAAATCCAAAAAACGGCCAAAGTAGGCTTGGCGGGTGGAATAACTTATGAAACATGAAAAAAAAACCTAGGAAAGAAAGTGGAAACTTTCTTTTCAAAAATGGATTGTGAATAAAAAAACAGTACGCAAATGGGGAAAACGTTACTGGGATATAGGATTTGGATGGAGCAACCGTCGCAAAAAAAATATTCGGAGAGCGGGCCGGCCCGGGTCAGCCCTCTGTGATTATTGAGGTGGATTATGGTCATATTTATGCGTATAAAAGGAAGTTTCCGCTGTGAGTTCCTAGTTTCTTATGAACAGAGTGAAATCCAAAGTAAAAGGTATGCTAGAGTTCGTTGGACGGAAAAAAGTGTTTTAAGTGGAAAAGTCATATAGCTTGTTCAAAAAGGAGACTTTTTTTTTAGCAAAGCACTTTTTACAAAACAGTTGGTGTAATCCATTGTAATGTCCGTGTCTGTCTCTCTGTCTGCTGGTATAGGTATAAAGTAAAATCGTTATAAGGAAAGCCATAGAACAGCAAAAGTTATATCGCAAACTGTTTTAGGTAATGATCAACTGTTTGAAATTAAAAAAAAACCCACCGGATATTCTGCAGACGATTGTTTCACGAAATTTGGAACAATTTTAGCATCGTAATTGAAAAAAATGAAAAGGCAGGATCTTAATTACGATTTGCGAGGTGTTGAATTGAAATCTCACGGTAAGAAAAAGTTGGTAGATGACCGCCAGCCAACCAAGAATGGGGGGAAATGACCAAACTTGCCACAGATGACGAAAATCAAAATGTCTAATGAAGGACGTGAGCGTGACCTGCCTTTTGGGAACTCCGCTTTTTCTTTTCTGCATGTAGGGTCGCTTTGTTTGCGGTCTTATAGCTGTCGCCAAACGAGCATCGGCTATTAAAAGTCGCTTTTTCTCTGCGTCTTCGCTTCTCGCACACTATTTCCGCATGACTATCGCACGACTGCTGCATCAAGGCTGTTTTTGGCAGGATGCCCGTTTGGCGCCAGCTATATTCGTTTTTGTGTCTAGTTATTGAGAAAGGGTTTTTAGGTCGGCCTACCGTAACCCGTGTGTGCTGGGTTACAGAAGGTCGCCCTAATAACGAAAAAAAAATTTCAATGTTGTCGAACTCCCACAACTAATTTCGAAAAATATAATTTCCAAAAATATAATTTCGAAAAATATAATTTCCAGAAACTACCGTAATTGCCCAAAACCCGAGTTCCCATGGTCAAGTAGATACAATGCGACGCAGTGATTTGCGGTCAAAAAACTGAAAAATGCCTTTTAAATTTTTAGGCCATAGAAAGGAAAATTTTCAGATCCATCGAAATTTATTGAAAAGTTCTGACAGAAATTGCAATGTTTTAGAGAGGACGTCTGAATTAAGACCACCTTACAATATTTAAAAAAAAATAATTTAAATTAAATTACTAAAATATATTAAATAGAGTTAACTGCAGCTTGTAACATTAACGCATTCCCAGTTTTACAATTGTAAGGATGAGGTTTCTTTAGTCAATTTTTCTTACAAATGGTCATTTCGGGGAAGAAACAATAAGTTCCAATGTTTCAAAGGTGATAAGTGCAATGATATGGCGAAACGGTGTGTTGTTCTGCAGCTGTTTGCACAGTATAAAAGAGGAGCCAACAGGGTACAAGTGGCTGGGCGCGGTCGGAGGAACAAACCACACGAATGCGCCTTTTATCCAATCTCGTTTTTTGTTTTATTGTAGCATTAAACACAATTATACACTGATTGAGTTTTATTCTATTATTTCTCCATAGAATTATGAAGGTGGCCAAATTAGTTCCATGCACTTGGGTTTACAGAATGCACAAGGAGAACACGTTTTGGAGCAGTAGAATACAAAGAGTACAAGGCAATCAAGTCATTCAAGCGAAAATATACGGAAATAGATGTATAAGGTAATTGAAAAGCTTCTGAGAAAAGAGTTTACGAGAAAGACGGAAGCCATTGGGAGTTTGAAAACAGGAGAAGATATAAAATAAAGGGAGTAAGGCGATAAAAAAACAAAATGAAAGAGGAAATAGTGAAGTTGACCTTATTGGGGGGAAAATTGTTCATTAATCAAGTTTCGGAGTTGAAATTTTGTAATTGGCCCAAACGCCGGATTCTGCTTTTTCCCGACTGGGGCGCCAAAAAAAATTTTAAAAAAAAGTAGGGCTGCTAACAACTTTGATTTGTTACGCATTTAATGAAAGCTTCGTTTGGGATGAAATTTGGCGAACAGCCCCTTTTTGACCTAAAGTGCCTTAAAATTAAACGTTTAGAGTGATATAGAGGTGCCCAAAGTGTATTGTAAAAATTTCAACATGAACCAAATTTCAATTTGAAAAATGGCATTTTATAGACAATCACATTTCCAAAAACTTTAACTCTCGGAAATTGTACGACTTGTCATCCAGAAAAAGTTAGCCTTCAAAAACCTTCGAAAAAGTTGATATTTTGTAATTAAAGGGGCAGTAAGGGGCATTTTCATTTCATTTTCGATCGTCTACGGTCGGAAATTATGCGAATGAACTATGCAAAATTGTCTCGCACCTTCCTTGTTTCCAACGTTCTCTCAGCCAATTAGAATGAATTCGGTTCATTAGCATCCCCTGTAAATACCGGACACGCAGGGCGTACTGGCCATCCGCACAATCTGCAGTTGGTCGGCCGTTTTTGGACACTTTAAAGCCAGGTCTATCGAAAACGGTACATTTCCGACCCATAGTCATATACATTTTCTTGATCAGCGAATTTTTCTCTCCTAGATGAGCCAATGTTGTAAAACCCGCCTGACTGTCCCTTTAACCCAAACACCGAATTCTGCTTTTTCCCGACGAGCGCCAAAAAAATTAAAAATAAAAGTAGGGCTGCTAACAACTACGGTTTGTTACTCAGTGAGTTATGAATTTCTTTAATTACGTGTTGCAACACTTACAAAGACTTTTACAAATACATTTTACATACACTATTGTATTTTTTATTGAAAACCTTGCGAAATACACTGCAAGAAGCTAAATTTGCTGAAATAAAACCCGTCTTTGCAAATTTCTAGCAATCGGGTGACATGAAAAATCGAATTTTTTTGAAATTATAAAAAAATATCCAAAATTTCAACGATTTTTTGTTTTTCGATCATAACTCTTTTCTCTTGGAGAATTCGGGTTTTTCCCATTTAAAAATGTATTTGGAAATTGAATTTTCCACAAAATGAATGTTTTGTATGTGCAATTTTGAAAACTTTAAATTTAGATGTACTGTTTTAGGACCGCCTACCGTAATCAGACACACGAAAATAGGCGTGGCCAATTTTTTTCAGAAAAAAGTCATTCAGGGAACATTCATACTGGGGTAAAATTATCAGCAAACTCGGCGTCTACAATACATATTGGGCCGGAAAGAGACGGAGGGAGAGAGAGAGAGAGAGAGAGAGAGAGAGAGAGCGAGAGAGAGCGAGAGAGATAAAGAGGCAGGGCGAAAAGGGATATAAATTCCAAATTGTAATATCAAGGTTTTGGAATTACCGTCATAAAACAGGAATTCCAAAATCTCAACAATTTCCTGAAAACAAATGCGTCCTTGTCAACATCTCGCACTCGGAAAAATATTTTCGCGGGTTGTTTCGGAAACGTGGACGCGTGAGTCCGAACAGTTGTAGTGGCCCCCGTCGAAAACAACAAAAACAGGGAATTTCCTTGCTGAACTGAGTCACGTGGATGATAGCAAGTTGCTATCATTTATAGGCTTCAGTTTATAGACGACAGCTGCTTCCGGAGGCGCCAACCAACTGGTGCGCCGGAATTAGGGGGGCCGCACTCTTAGAACACCGATGATCCAGGCAATTATCCCGTCTCCGGGCTGCCCGCTGCAAAACGTTCCTTGGAAGTGATTATTCAGCCAAATATAGCTGACGGGATGTGTTTATTCCGTTGACGTAGACAAGCGAAAGGATGAGGATTGAGGGAGGTCAGGAATCATGCCAAAACAGATAGAGAGAGAGAGAGAGAGAGAGAGAGAGAGAGAGAGAGAAAGAGTGAGTGAGTGAGTGAGTGAGTGAGTGAGTGAGTGAGTGAGTGAGTGAGTGAGTGAGTGAGTGAGTGAGTGAGTGAATGAGTGAGTGAGTGAGTGAGTGAGTGAGTGAGTGAGTGTGTGAGTGTGTGAGTGAGTGAGTGTGTGAGTGAGTGATAGAGTGAGGGAGCCTACAAAAGTGAGAACGTGCTCTAGAGGAGAGAATCTTTCTTCCGCCGTTTTTTTGAAGATATGTGCATATGAATTGGGTTATTACAGAGCCTGTGCAAAATGGGTTTCTAGAAAAGAAGAGGAACGCTTCCGCGTTATTAGACGTTCCGTTTCGTAGACATAGAACGAAGAAAGTTTGAAGACGCCATTTTATAATGATTAATGTTTTGTTCATAAAGACAGAGACAAGATAAAAGTAGCACAAATGAATAAAATGACTTACCATAAGAGAATAGATCTCCCGTTCCATCCGTTGCAAAAGATACGATAGATGTCATGTTAGAAACAGGTTCCTGATGTGTGAAAGCGCTTCTTGTGAAAGAGGATACTTCGTTTCTTTAACCCGTTTTCTGAAGCATAATTTATTAACCAAAGTGAAAAGTTCTTCCTAATTTTGTGAGGAAGAGAGTATAGTGGAAGGAAAAATAGAACGACCAGCGTGAGTGGAAAAACAAAAAATGCTCCACTTTTAACAAAATAGAAAAGTGCGGTGGTGTGTGTAACGATTTAAAATTACATATGAAACGGGAGTAAGTAAAACGGGTAGGTTGTACACGTGTAGGCGTGAGAACACTACGACACACTGATAAACAACATAAAAATAAACTCTAGGATTGAGGATAAGCGCTGCGTCATAACATAACAAAGTGATATATGAAAGAAGTGTGTTTCTGTGTGCGTGTGCGTGTGCGTGTGCGCGTTTGTAGTCTGATTATTCTACCTAGACGAAAGCGGAACTCCAGAAACTGCGTGATTCCTCCCATTTGCCCTTGCAACCTTCGTTTGTAGCTGCCCCTTCGTGCAAAGCCTAATTGTCTCCCGGTCACTTGACAAATCTCCCAATAAAGGGCCAAAAGCCATTGCTGGCTTATACTTCCAGGTGTGGACTTAGAAAACGTCGAAGATCGGATGGAATGTCGCGTGAAGGAGGGTAATTTGGGATTGCAACTCATCACGTTTGACACCCGACAATTTTAATTTGGAGGGCAGGTCAAAGATGAAATAGGAGACGAAGTGGGGGTGTTTTGGGGTCTTAGAATTGACCAAAAACATTATAACGTGACAAACCTGATAAAAGCAAAATAATTGCCCATGGGTGGATCCGAACCCTCGACCTTCAGTTTACAAAACGATCACCTTCCCGCCTGCGCTACACAGTCTAAACAGTCACATTGTAGGCTTCGCGCGCGCCTCTCGATTAAGTGTGCAAAAAGCGCCGCTGCTATTTTTGGCGCGTTTTTGTTTACAAAGGCAACTTTATTAAAGAAATACAAAATACAAATTTATATAAAATTCTGAGTCGGTTTCGTCGAGTTCCTCGGAATAAAAATAATCGTATGATCTCTCCTCAGTCGTAAAAGTATCAACACCCTCCCTCTAACAGTGGTGTTTATGGTCAGAAATTGGAACAAATTACTGGCTAAAATGACTAGTTACCCGTGTAATTAAAGGCAATTAACCTGAATTAAGTTGCCAAAAGAGCAGCCCTGCGTAATTCCTCCAAGTCCCTGCTTCTACGAAAAGATAGGAGACGAATATTGCGGCTTCTATGCAATGCGTTGTGCTGATTAGTGCACTAGCGGCGAACATCTGAATGTAAAATTTCTGAGTCTTCTGAAGTCTTCTGAGGAAGAAGAACAGCCTTCTTAAGATTTTCCGTACCTGTTTCTGAGACTTCGATAGTTTGAACTCATAGAAGTGAAATTTGTAGATAAAACATAAGATAAATGTCAAGTTGAAGAGTAAAGTTAGTGTGACAGTGACTTCGTTGTTAAGAAGGGTCAACATGCTTACATAGTCCTAAATTCATTGATAATTAAAGTTGTATTAGATGATAGAGTTTTTTGGACTTTAATTTTTCAAACTGTGCGCAAAAAACGTAAAATTTAAAGCGTATTTCGCCGTTTTGGACAACTTTTATGTCGAAAGTCGAAAAATGCAAAAAAAAAACTACAACTTTTGACACAAAATTTTACGTTTTTGAGGTTTTCGGTCTCCTGTGTGGAAATGCACGATTTTTTCGTCATTTAAGTGATAAATTTTATATATTCAAGGGATAGTGTTTCAAACACGATTTTCATTCATTTCGGTGTCGACTAATTTTGAATAATTACAGTACCCTACCGCAACCCGGGCAAAAGTTTTAAAATGGCTTATCAAACATGTGCGCTAGGAAGGTTATATACCAAATTGGGCTCTTAATTCCATTCGCTGGTTACTAAAATTTTGATAAAATATTTTTCTTAAATTTGAATTGCAGTCTCCATTCAACATTTTTATGTTATGTTAATATTTAATTTTTGGTTAAAAAAGGAAGTTTCTTTTTTACTTTTTAAAGTTCCTGGACGCGCTAATTGGTGAGTATTTACTCAAATTTCCTGAAAATACTAAATAAAGCACATCTGTACAGTATAAAAGAACTTATCGAGTTTTCAACTTCTTTACAAAATAGCCTTACCATTCCGTGACTCCCATCAGGATATACAAGTGGATCAAATCCCCAAGACATTCGTCTAGAGTTGAAAACAACTGGCTTCGCGTATAACAAAAACACAATCATATAGACAGAGATCAAGGTGAACCAAATAATAGCACGTCTTTCTTAAAAGGACACATTTTTTTAACAATTAAACTGAACTTACTGCCAAACACCTTTTTGTGTAGTTTAGGACTCCAGAGATCAATTACTCTAGAAAATCCTAGAACGAAGCAGCCAGCACAGTTTCCTGAGTATCCCACTAAAGATACAGTTTAGTGACAGGATAAGGCGGCTTAATTGAGCGGCCGAAGGCTGTGTGCCAGTGCGGCCGTAGGCCGCCTAATTGCGTGGCCGCAGGCCGCAAGGCGGGCCCCTCATGGTTGAACTTACAAAAAGCAAAACATCCGGAAATGTAAATAAAGTTCGGATAGTTGCAGAAAACTGCGCCCTGGATGAAAAGAATTCCGGAGATGATGGAATTCAAAGTTAGGCCAATCATGGAACACAGTGAAAGGAAGAAAAGCAGTTTGTAAACAGTTAGTTTTATAAGATCTGCTTCGGAGATAACCTTGCAACAGGGAATGTAAAGGAGCTAAAAAAAACATTGCTTTGTGGCAGAATTCTTAGATCTTGTAAAAAAATTAAAGGTTTTCAGAACCGTGAATAACGTCCCTATTGCGTATTAAAGGGACCATCAGGGACCTTTTTTTTCTACAATTAAAACCAACGTCAGAATACAACAGTACGATTTTATCTGTTTTCTTTTTGCCAGCAAAAACCATTTGCACGAGACTGGAACCGAACCCGGGACCATTTGGTTACCAGCTGCGGCTTTCACATTGGACAGCGGGCAGATGATGTGAAAAAACGTAAGCTGGACACGTTGGAAAAAATTAATTTTGAGTTTTGCTTTGAAATTACGGTTTTTTAGGAAAAAGGAGTTGAAAATGATAAATTGATCAACTAAATTAAATTAATTAATTAAACTAAACTTTAAAAAGGAGCCTGATGGTCCCTTTAAGCGACTTTGTGAAACTGGGTATTTTAACGAAAATGTCTTGTTTAATGTTCCTTTAAGCAAAAACTATCGATTGTTTGGTTACGGAATACCCTATTTTGATTTTGATTCACGGAAAATATACACCTTTCCAAAAACATTTTTCAGACTGTTACAGGGAAAAATCTGTTTCATGAAAAAAGCGAATACATCATTTATCTTCAATTAAAAATATTTAAAACAGTGGATTGAGGGACTATTAATTTCCGCTCGCACCGAATCCGTACTTTGTTGAAAAAACGTCACAATGCATTCGCTTCAATTACGAGATTTAAAGCAAATTTTGTTAGCTTTTTATCACCATTTTTTTTCAAAATAGTGAAATTAACGGGCTTTCAAGACGAGAGAGAGAGAGAGAGAGAGAGAGAGAGAGAGAAAGGGGGAGAGAGAGAGAGAGGGAGAGAGAGAGAGAGAGAGAGAAAGGGAGAGTTAGAGAGAGAGAGAGAGAGAGAGAGAGAGAGAGAGAGAAAGGGAGAGTGAGCCAAACTTACAATGCATACAGTCCCAAAAATCAAATCAAAAGTACCAATTCCAATTCTTTTATCTCCTTCTATTAACCATTCATTGAAGCTTTGATTGACCACCCTTAAAGAAAACTAAATAAATTTAAGATATAAGAAAAACGGACAATTCGCAGTTGTAAGAAGAAGGTAGTCTTCCGTCTCGAATAAACGCTTCCATTTGACAATTGAACGGGCGTCAATTGAATTACGTTTTTCATATGAAAATTGAGTACAATGCTCAAATTACGGAAATTTGTAGCCTTGATGAATAGAGACGAAATTAGAAAAACAATATTTCCCCCGACTGACACTCCCACTCTTGTTACGATTCCGACAACATTTTTTGTAGACGGCGGCGGCTACAAATGGGTCCGAAGGATCAAAAATCTGTTTTAAAACAAAACACGTCTGCGTATGCTTCTGCGTGGGCGTGTGCGTTTCTGAATAAACCGTTCGATTCTTCTGAATAAACCGTTCGATTTACACACACACAAATTCACGCACACGCACACGCACACGCACACGCACACGCACACGCACACGCACACGCACACGCACACGCACACGCACACGCACACGCACACGCACACGCACACGCACACGCACACGCACACGCACACGCACACGCACACGCACACGTACACGCACACGCACACGCACACGCACACGCACACGCACACGCACAGAGGCAGAGAGGCAGAGACACTATTTTGATGTTATAATAAATAATTCGAATATCAACTACTTTATTCTGGAACCAAAATCAATAGCTAGGTCCCTCATAGCCATATCCCTTGTGGAAGCCCTCCTTTCCCGGGAATCCCTCCCAATCTCCCTTAGTTCGGTCGAATCCAGGGTATCCGTAGTAGGGAGTGTAGCTACCATATCCGTGTTGGTGGCCGTAGCTACCGTATCCCTTGGGATGACCGTAACCAAAAGGAGCCGCTCCGAAGTGGGGTCCCACCGGCCCTCCGAAATGGTGAAGGGGTTCGTAGGAGGCATACGTGGGAGAGTATCCGAAAGCGGAGACCACAGCAAGGAGGAGGACGGAGGAGATGAGGAATGAGCGCATATTGAGGTGAGGGAAAGAGGGCTTTTGTAGGCTGAAAGTAGGCCCCCCGGGAGGCAGCCGGGTGACAAGAAGGTGCCGCGGTCATTTTCCTGTTTGCGTTCTATTATTTCTAATTTATTTGTTTTTAATACATTTATTTTTAAAATATGTAAATTCATTATTCTGAATTTAACTGTGATTATACATATATTTTTAAAATATGTAAACGAACACAACACCGAAGACAGCGATATCCCGGCACGAATGGCCAAAAAAGCCCTGACCCGCTTGCTTTCGGCATTTTAAATCGCCACGCGGCCCTACCATATTTTCCCGCTCTCTCAATTATTCGTCTGTGCCAAACGAAAATATTAAAGTTTTCATAAAAAAGCGCAAAATTCATAATAAAAAGCGGAATATCAGCCACATTTAAGCTTGAAATTTGTTTTTCTGAGATTATATTACTGTTTTTTTATTTTGAAAGTCATATTTACGCTTTCAAACGTGAAAATGGGAAATTTGAGCGCTATAAATAAAAAAGATAAAATAATTTCAAAAAATATAGTGTGTACGTTGGGTCCCGCAACGACAACCCTGGCAATCACAGGCGCGCTTTTTGTAGTGCCAGAAAAAGCATCACAAATCCCAAATTTGGCTTTCTCCGCTTGTTTGGCTTGTTTTTTGTTTTTCTGCAAACCTGTTCCATACTTATAATATTTCTCTGTGTAAAATGTCAAATTTGTCGAAAACTTTAGTTTTTTTTTTTTGGAAATATTCATAGGTTGTGTTAGTTTTCATGGTGAGATGCTGTTTTATTGCCGCAATTCCGATGTTTCAGTTTTATTGTCGCGCTGTTCGTTCGTTGCATTCGAAAATGGTTCGTGTAAGGGGCTTTCTAGTAAGCGCAGCCAATTTTAAGCCCTCTTCGATGTTACATCTGTTAGATGTCGGTTTGCTAGGTACATATTATTTGATTTTCACTTGTTTTAATGTTCTTGGTCGCACTTCTTTGCCGTTTTTGATAAAATCTGTTATTAATTTGTCTTGTTTAAGGTATAAAATCGCAGCAATGGCCGCCGTCCGTCACTCCGTTTACGTCGGCAACCTGCCCTACAACTGCAACGAGAACGACATCGGAAACTTCTTCTCCAACGCCGGCCAGGTGACTATTATCTTTTTTACTCGTTTCGATTTCCCAGGCTGTGTTTTTGAGTTCCATGGAGTAATGCGTAGGCACCGCTTGTCGGACATGTAGTCTAATCGGACCTTGCTGCAGAACCCAAGTTGGTCAACGGATTTCAGCATGTTTCGCAACTTGTTCACTGTATTCGGTGGATTTGGTTCGTTCACTGTATTCGGTGGATTTGGTTCTCACAGTAAAATTCGTTTACAATTTCAAGTCAACATGGCGGGAGAGCCAGCTTCGTTGGAATTCTTGTGGTGCGAGAGATTTTCTTTAATGAATCATGTTAGATTCTGCCTGCGTATAGCTAGATTTAGCGAATTCACGCGTATAGTATCGTATAGTAGATGATGTCGTATAGGCGCTAATGAATCTGGTCGTTCTAAGCTCTAGGGTCTGTATTTTAAGAGAATTTAAGCTGTTAGTATTACCCCTAAGATCTAGTAGGCTTGGCTTCTAAAGTTGGGTACCATTAGGAATTATACTCAACGAGCAGGCGTAGGGTTGTACGGCTGAGACACACCCCACGTTCTGCAAATGGTGGACCTTGCGCTAGTTCTTCCCATGTTTTTGGCCGTATCTTACTTAGTTTCCATTTCTGATAATATTCCCATATTTCAGGTTACCAACGTCCGCATCGTCTACGATCGCGAGACCGGCCGCGCCAAGGGATTCGGATTCTGCGAATTCGCCGATGCCGCCGGAGTCGAGGCCGCCTGCGCCACCCTCAACGGAGCCGACTTCATGGGACGTGCCCTCCGCGTCAACCCCGCCAACCAGAAGTAAACGCCTGTCACGGCTCCAGCATGTAAAGCTCGGTCTCCTCCACCCCTCATTTAATGACTTCTTTGTCCCCCGCTAACGATCTCCTTATGGCGCTACAACGACATTCCCCGATCATGTTCTCTTGCGGATAAAGCTTTTTTGTTCAACAATTTTGTTCCTTGTGGGGGGGGGGGTAATGTCATCTGAGTCTTCTTGGTTTTCCATCGCATCTGAACTATTTCCATGGGTTGCAGCTTGCTAACATACATGTCGCCCCTTCGGAGCTACACTGCTTTGTCCCCCCCAATGAATACACCGTGCAGGGGTGTTAATCGGTGATGCCACTTGTTCATTTGGAGGCACAACCCTTTGAACGTGACTCGAGAGTGATGAAGGCCATCTTCTGTGGGACTGAGCATGATAGGTTCCCGTAGTGTCTGGAACGCTGTTCTCACCCCATCCTCCCGCCATTGCAAGTTTAAGGGGGGGGGCTTTTCATTTTCAATCGGGTACGGTCGAAAATTATACCGATCAACTGCTAAAATGTCTCGCACCTTCCTCGTTTCGACCGCTCTCTCAGCCAATTAGAATGAAATTTTTGGTTCATTCGCGTGCCGTGTAAGTCCCAGACACGCAGGGCGTACGGTCGTCTACAAATCTGTAGACAGGCCTGTTTTTGACGGCTTTGAAGCGTATTTTCTCGAAAAACGGAACTTTTTCGGCCCATAGTCATATCTATTTTCATGATCAGCCAATTTGGCTCTCCCAACTGAGCCAATGTTGTAAACCCGCCTGATTCTCCCTTTAATTACCGTTTGGCAACGTACGCTCATATCCTTTCCAGTAGTGGTCGCACCGGGACTGGGGTGGGGTGATAAGATTTGGTTAATTCACCGGAAACCACTTTCGTTCGACACTGGTATTGACCCCATAGTTCTCACGGGCCGGGCCGATTTGAAAAAAATCCTCGGCCCGTCTTGGCCCGGCCCGGACCGCTTACACCCGTCCAGTCGGACCACCCAGTCAAACTGTCACCCACACGACCAAGGTTCGATCCCGGTCGGGACACTTTATTTTTGCTAACTTAAAATTAGTTTGAATGTGTAATAGAAGTATAATGAAAGTGTTTCCGGGGTTTAAAAAAATTGGCGTAAGCTAAAATAACTATTTAAAGAATTTTTTATTTGACAAATTTACAAAACGGGCCGGGCCGACACATTTCTCGGCCCGTCATTTGAGAACTATGCTGTTTTTAACGGCTTTGAAGCGTATTTTCTCGAAAACGAAACATTTTCGGCCCATAGTCATATCTATTTTCATGATCAGCCAATTTGGCTCTCCCAACTGAGCCAATGTTGTAAACCCGTCTGATTCTCCCTTTAATCACCGTTTGACAACGTAGGCTCATATCCTTTCCAGTAGTGGTCGCACCGGGACTGGGGTGGGGTGATAAGATTTGATTAATTCACCGGAAACCATCTCCGTTCGAGACTGGTATTACGAGTAGTCTGTGGTCCCACCCGAAATGCATCCCCTCACATTCACATGCCCAGCGATTCCTGCCTTTTCCCTCCCTTTCTCTCGACGCTGTTCTCACGGGCTATTTGGAAAATTTTGGCAGACCCGGACCTGAACGGCCCAGTCGATCAGCTTACTCACGGACAGGGGTGGCTGATCAGCGGGCCGGCTCGGGCCGGGCCAAGAGAATCTGAGGAACGGGCCGGCCCCTCTTTTTTTTTGAAAATCTATTTTTAAATGTCTTTTGAAAGTCATTATTTTTAAGTTCTTTTTGTTGCAAAACATAGTTCTAATTGTGCAAAACATACTGTGTGAAGGAGGATTCGAACTACCCTATATAAATTTTGTATGTTTTTCATGGCCGAGTGGCTAAGAGGTCGGACTGGTAATCCGAAGTTGCCCCAGTTCGATCCTCCTTTTTTGCCATGTTGTTTTATACATTAGGTACAATAGAAACGTAATTCCTGCATATAAATCGTGAAAAACTATTTTTTTCAATTTTTGGATTTTTTGACCTCGGGCAGCGGGCCGGGCCGTGAATTTTTGGAGAGCGGGCCGGCCCGCCCGGCCCGTAGCCACCCTTGCTCATGGACCACCCAGCTTATTTTCTAATAGATTTGAATGTCAGCGAGAGATTTCTTTTTGAAAATTGCTTACCGAATACCGCCCTTATAAAAACAGTTTATTTATTACAAACTTTATTTACAAATGTACATAAAAATGTAATCTTTCCTTTAATAAATCTCTTCAATTCGTAGAATGTCGCGACAAAAATGTGACCGCAATCGAAGACGATTTTTGCCGCCTCAGCCTCAAAAGTACCAAAACCCTGCCCCTCACTGTGCTGTTTATAGCCATAAATTGAAAGAGATTACTAGCTGTACAAAGAAAACTAATTTTCTCTTATAATTAAAGGCAATTAACCTGAATTTAATTGCCAAAAGAGCAGCCCTGCGTAGTTTCTCCAAGCTCCTGCTTCCACAAAAAGATAAGAGACGAATATAGCGGCTTCTATGCAATGAGTCATACTGATTAAGGCACTAGCCGCGAACATCTGAAGATTTCGGATAGAAGAATGTCTTCTGAAGATTCTGAAGATACCTGTTTCTGTCCCCTTGACAATTTAAAGCCGTAAAAGTGAGATTTGTAGAAGAAGGAAAGAATGAATGCAATGGTGAAGAGTAAAGTTAGAGAGACGGTAACTTCATTGTTAAGTACGGTAAGCATGCTTACGTAATCCTGAAAATCGATAGAAACTGAAAACACTCTCTGAAAGAATCGATCGGTCGGGTTACGGTAGGGTACAGTAATTTTGTAAAATTGGTCAAATTCATGGGAAAAGAAGTTTTCAAAAATAGCCCTCAAACAGAGCAGAGCAAGAGAAAACCACAAAAAAGTGAAAAATAGTTCGAACAACTTTTGACCCAGTGCAATTTTAATATTTCTCACGTGGAATATTCAAAATTCCACTACAATTGATGTTTCTGGATACAATAGAAGTTTCTGAAACCTTTAAAGGGACAGTCAGGCGGTTTTCACAACATTGGCTCAATTAGGAGAGAAAAACTCGCTGATCATGAAAATGTATATGACTATGGGTCGAAAATTTACCGTTTTTGAGAAAATACGCTTCAAAGTCGTGAAAAACGGGTCTCCGTCTACAGATTTGTACACGGGCAGTACGCCCTGCGTGTCCTGCTTTTACAAGACATGCTAATGAGCCGAATTTCATTCTAATTGGATGAGATAGCTCTAGAAAAGAGGAGGGTGCGAGACAATTTAGCATTTTTGATTCGCATAATTTCCGATCGTATACGATCAAAAATGAAATGAAAACCCTCCTTACTCTCCCTTTAACAAGGTGACGCCAAAAAGTTATTGAATCCAGTAATGACGAAACCTAAACGGGGCGCCGAAGGTTTTTCTACTATAATGAAAATCATAACCCAACGTGAATCTTGATAGGTATTTTGCGAACAACCGTTTTCTGGAGCGGCGTTGGAAAAAAATATGAATTGAATTCTACTCACTCTAAATTTAAAGAAAGCCCCCTAACGGTTCCTTAAAAACCATGCCGCCATTTTGTTTTTGTAACATCGTTTGGCTGAACATAGGGATAAACATAAAGGGTTGGAGAGGGTCTTACGTTGCCTCCTCGGCACCATTTGGGGGGCTCACTCATCGAGCCCCCCAAACGCTTTCTGTCCAGTCACGGTGTTAACGCTTACCATTCCATGACTCCCATCAGGATAAACAAGTGGATCAAATCCCCAACTCATAAGTCGAGAATTGAACACTATTGGTTTCGCAAATAGGAAAAACACAGCCGTATATAAGAAAATCAACAAGAACCAAATTAGAGCACGACTTTCTGAAATCATATAAAAAATTTTGCATAAATCTAAGAAAACCTACTTGAAAACACTTTATTATGAATCTTGGGGCTCCACAGATCCACAACTCGTGAGAATCCCAAAACGAAGCACCCGGCGCATGTTCCAGCATAACCCACTAAAAGTCATTTGTTTCTATTTTGAATTACAAAAATCAAACATACAAAAGGAAATACAGCCTGCAAGGTAGATAAAGTGGGGGTAGTTGCAGAAAACCGCCCCTTGGATGAAGAAAATTCCGGAGACTAAGGAATTCGATGTGAGACTGAGAATGGCACAGAGGGATAGGAGGAAAAGGAGTTTGTAGACAGTTAGTTTGATAAGATCGGGTTGGGTAATTACCAAACAGCAGGGAATGTAGAGAAGCTGAAATTGTGTGTGTGTGTGTGTGTGTGTGTGTGTGTGTGTGTGTGTGTGTGTGTGTGTGTGTGTGTGTGTGTGTGTGTGTGTGTGTGTGTGTGTGTGTGTGTGTGTGTGTGTGTGTGTGTGTGTGTGTGTGTTCCCAACTTACAATGCAAAAAACTCCGAAAACCAAATCAGCGATCCCAACTCCAACCCTCTGAGAACCTTCTCCCAGCCATCGGTCAAACGTCCAGTTGTTCACCCTATTTATAATTAATCTAATTTAATACAAACAACTTACAAATTGCAATTATAAGAAGGAGGCAGCCCATGACGAATGAAAGCCTCCATGTGATGAAGAACAGAAAAAAGAAAACTGTGTAACAAAATCAGCAAATTATGACTGAAAGCATGACATGTGAACCGAGTGAACCGGTAATGAGGCTATGAAGGGAGTCTGATTGTAGAATTGAATTATATCTCGAACAACTAGTAGTGCAAATACGCAAAATTGGCGAAAGTTCAGAGGAACTTGGGGAAGACTCTTTATGACTCTTTTGTTATTCGTGTTTGTGAGTGAGTGAGTGAGTGAGTGAGTGAGTGAGTGAGCGAGTGAGCGAGTGAGTGAGTGAGTGAGCGAGTGAGTGAGTGAGTGAGTGAGTGAGTGAGTGAGTGAGTGAGTGAGTGAGTGAGTGAGTGAGTGAGTGAGTGAGTGAGTGAGTGAGTGAGTGAGTGAGTGAGTGAGTGAGTGAGTGAGTGAGTGAGTGAGTGAGTGAGTGAGTGAGTGAGTGAGTGAGTGAGTGAGTGAGTGAGTGAGTGAGTGAGTGAGTGAGTGAGTGAGTGAGTGAGTGAGTGAGTGAGTGAGTGAGTGAGTGAGTGAGTGAGTGAGTGAGTGAGAGTGAGTGAGTGAGTGAGTGAGTGACTGAGTGAGTGACTGAGTGAGTGAGTGAGAGAGTGACTGAGTGAGTGAGTGAGAGAGTGACTGAGTGAGTGAATGAGAGAGTGACTGAGTGAGTGAGTGAGAGAGTGAAAGGAGGCAATAAATATCTTTTATCATTTGATCACGGTACAAAAATTGTTCTTCACATCTCTTTGTCATCAAAATGTGTAATTACATCTTCAAACTCTCTATTACTCGGTCAATTGGTCATACGCCTCAAACTACAAGCTATTATCCATTTAAGGTCAATTTTTGCAGTAAATATCAAAAACAAACATATAAAATATGAAATTTATCTGAAAGTGAACCAGACTGTTATTCTAAAATTGAAGTACCGTAGTTACAACAATAGTTCATAATTTGAGAATGTTATTGTTTGAAGTTCGTTATATTTTGTTTAAAATCATGTTTGATTCAATCAAAAGGGAAAAGTTTCTTTTTCAACAGTACAATGTTTTCAGGGATCGTGGGAAACAATACTAAAACAAAATGACAATTGAGGCATTTTTAATTAACATGTCGGGTTTTAGAATTGAAACGTATTTGTCCAAAAGAGTCCCCAGACTGTCCCTGAAAACAAAACAAACTGTACGAATAACATCGAATCGAAGAATCAAAGAACATTTTTTCTTTTATATACATTTTTTTCAAAAATATATTATTTATAAGCAGTGATTTTTCATCGCGTTCCCCAAAATCAAGGTCACTCGGTTTTGCGCAATCCTCTTCAAAAAGATGCGCCGAAGAGTCTTTCAGGGGAATGAGAGCCAATTGAAAAAAACGAGATTTCAATCTCTTCTCAATCTGATAATTGAACTTTATGGCTAAAATTTCATTTCTTTAAAGTTTTCCAATAACTTAAAGAGAATTTGTGGCCCTGAACACATACAATTTTCTGAACCCAATCAAGTTTTGCCACTTCTAGTAAATGTAATCGTGTTGCGAGCTTTTGCAAATTTTCACGTGACAAAACGAGTTTACGACTGAAAATCATATTATTCAAATTTAATTATTTTAATGTGAAACTTTATTATTACTGCAATTAGTCTGAAAGAATGACAATGTATTGCTGTTGCGAAACTTTTTTCTTCGTTTTTTTTTCGGTTTTTCAAGATTTTTTATTATCTGCCCTACTCAAGCTTTTTTGGCGTTATGCACAAACACGCAGACCACAATTTTGAAAAAGCGTCAGGGTTTGTATAAAAAAAAGATTTTTGAAAAAAAGAATAAAGATGTGACACTGTCGATCTCAGAAACGTGATATATTTTCTGATTTTACACTAAAAAGCTTATAAATAAATTTATTTACAATAAGATGACAGTGCTAACGAAGTCCGCGCCATCTTCTCTAAAAACTCGGTTCACGGAGAAAATTTCGCCAAAGCGGTTCCAGGCTAGCATTTTCTGAAGAAAACCTCCAGTTTAGCATCATAGAGCTTTTATGAAAAATGACATCCAGAAAAAGAAAATGAACTTTAAACAACCTCATAGAAATCATCAGCGTTAGACCAATAAAATGGTTGTTTCAGAGCAGAATTAAGAGCAGAATCGGATGCTTCAATACACGATCCTCAGAGAAACCGTGTCTGAAGAAGAGAGAGAGACAGAGACAGAGAGAGAGAGAGAGAGAGAGAGAAAGGGAGAGAGAGAGAGAGAGAGAGAGAGAGACAGAGACAGAGCGAGAGAAGCATCTATCCATGATTCAAAACCTGTGTGTGTGTGTGTGTGTGTGTGTGTGTGTGTGTGTGTGTGTGTGTGTGTGTGTAAATTTTTCATCCAATTGGTTTTGCTTAACGTTCATGTCTCTTCAAGTGCGCGCTAACCATGCCGAAACCCGCCTTCTTTCCTCAATTCCACTTCATTCCTAGATTTTTCGGCCTTGAAGGGGCGGCCTTAGCCTATAAAAGGCTCTTCCCTAACCATTAGATATACCATCATGTTCGAGGAAAAGCTGATTGTGGGCGTGGCTTCGGCCTCCTCCATCGTGGCCGTCCTCGCCTGCTTGGTAACTATTCCCCAGTTTTACAATGTCATCAACGAGCTTCATGATGAGGTGAGAGATTTCGACTTTTAGACCTTTAAATTTTCAGGTTCTCGATGGAGTTTCCGTTTTCCGGGCTGAAACTGACGCGGCATGGGTTGACATGATGGAGGTCCAGGTGGTCGTTAGCCCGCCTTCAAAACCCAAGCCAAATCCCTTCAACTCAATTTTCCGTCAGAAACGTCAAGATTACTCCGCTCTGCCTGCCTGGTGCCAGTGTGAGCCAACCAAGCCCACTTGCCCTCCGGGGCCACCGGGACCACCCGGAGAGGCGGGAACCGCGGGACCACCCGGGACGCCAGGACCTCCCGGAGAGGACAACACCGTCACCTACGCGCCAATCACTTGTCCTCCCCAGTATGAAGCATGCGTTCAGTGCCCAGCAGGGCCTCCTGGGTCCCCAGGACCCGATGGGTCTCCAGGGCCCCTCGGGCCAAATGGGCAGCCGGGTAACCCCGGCCCCTCTGGGGGTGAAGGGCAGCCGGGACCTGTTGGTCCCCCAGGAGATGCTGGAAGCCCGGGAGGTCCCGGACCCAATGGGCAGCCAGGAGCCCCTGGAAAAGATGGACAGAGTGGAAAAGGAGGGCCTGGAAGTCCGGGACCACCTGGTCCCCCGGGCCCTGCGGGACCCAATGGGGGACCGGGTACCCCGGGTGAAGATGGAGGTCCCGGGCTTGGGGGACCTCCTGGAGGAAATGGAAATAACGGCAACCCGGGGACAGATGGAAAGCCTGGAGGAGCGGGAGGGCCTGGATTGTGAGTTTTATTAACAGATTTTGAAAATATTGGCAATTTTCAGACCTGGAGGTGACGCGGCCTACTGTCCTTGTCCTCCTCGATCTGCTGTTTTCATCAGCAGATTTGCTCATTAGATACTCAGTCTTTGCAAAAAGTAAACTTCGTAGGAAGTGAAGCTTTCTGTATCTTCTGGATGGGGGTGAGAGTGACAGAGAGAGACAGAGAGACAGAAAGACAGAAAGACAGAGGGACAGAGAGACAGAGAGACAGAGAGGCAGAGAGGCAGAGAGACACATACACAAACATACAGAGGGACAAAGAGACAGAGAGACAGAGAGACAGAGAGACTTAGAGACAGAGAGACTTACAGACAGAGAGACAGAGAGACAGAGAGACAGAGAGACAGAGAGACAGAGAGACAGAGAGACAGAGAGACAGAGAGACAGAGAGACAGAGAGACAGAGAGACAGAGAGACAGAGAGACAGAGAGACAGAGAGACAGAGAGACAGAGAGACAGAGAGACAGAGAGACAGAGAGACAGAGAGACAGAGAGACAGAGAGACAGAGAGACAGAGAGACAGAGAGACAGAAAGACAGAGGGACAGAGAGACACAGAGACACAGAGACAGAGAGACAGAGAGACAGAGAGACAGAGAGACAGAGAGACAGAGAGACAGAGAGACAGAGAGACAGAGAGACAGAGAGACAGAGAGACAGAGAGACAGAGAGACAGAGAGACAGAGAGACAGAGAGACACAGAGACAGAGAGACAGAGAGACTTACAGACAGAGAGACAGAGAGACAGAGAGACAGAGAGACAGAGAGACAGAGAGACAGAGAGACAGAGAGACAGAGAGACAGAGAGACAGAGAGACAGAGAGACAGAGAGACAGAGAGACAGAGAGACAGAGAGACAGAGAGACAGAGAGACAGAGAGACAGAGAGACAGAGAGACAGAGAGACAGAGAGACAGAGAGACAGAGAGACAGAGAGACAGAGAGACAGAGAGACAGAGAGACAGAGAGACAGAGAGACAGAGAGACAGAGAGACAGAGAGACAGAGAGACAGAGAGACAGAGAGACAGAGAGACAGAGAGATAGAGAGACAGAGAGACAGAGAGACAGAGAGACAGAGAGACAGAGAGACAGAGAGACAGAGAGACAGAGAGACAGAGAGACAGAGAGACAGAGAGACAGAGAGACAGAGAGACAGAGAGACAGAGAGACAGAGAGACAGAAAGACAGAGGGACAGAGAGACAGAGAGACACAGAGACAGAGAGACACAGAGACAGAGAGACAGAGAGACAGAGAGACAGAGAGACAGAGAGACAGAGAGACAGAGAGACAGAGAGACAGAGAGACACAGAGACAGAGAGACAGAGAGACTTACAGACAGAGAGACAGAGAGACAGAGAGACAGAGAGACAGAGAGACAGAGAGACAGAGAGACAGAGAGACAGAGAGACAGAGAGACAGAGAGACTTACAGACAGAGAGACAGAGAGACAGAGAGACAGAGAGACAGAGAGACAGAGAGACAGAGAGACAGAGAGACAGAGAGACAGAGAGACAGAGAGACAGAGAGACAGAGAGACAGAGAGACAGAGAGACAGAGAGACAGAGAGACAGAGAGACAGAGAGACAGAGAGACAGAGAGACACAGAGACAGAGAGACACAGAGACAGAGAGACAGAAAGACAGAGGGACAGAGAGACAGAGAGGCAGAGAGGCAGAGAGACACATACACAAACATACAGAGGGACAAAGAGACAGAGAGACAGAGAGACAGAGAGACTTAGAGACAGAGAGACTTACAGACAGAGAGACAGAGAGACAGAGAGACAGAGAGACAGAGAGACAGAGAGACAGAGAGACAGAGAGACAGAGAGACAGAGAGACAGAGAGACAGAGAGACAGAGAGACAGAGAGACAGAGAGACAGAGAGACAGAGAGACAGAGAGACAGAGAGACAGAGAGACAGAGAGACAGAGAGACAGAGAGACAGAGAGACAGAGAGACAGAGAGACAGAGAGACAGAGAGACAGAGAGACAGAAAGACAGAGGGACAGAGAGACAGAGAGACAGAGAGACAGAGAGACAGAGAGACAGAGAGACAGAGAGACAGAGAGACAGAGAGACAGAGAGACAGAGAGACAGAGAGACAGAGAGACAGAGAGACAGAGAGACAGAGAGACAGAGAGACAGAGAGACAGAGAGACAGAGAGACAGAGAGACAGAGAGACAGAGAGACAGAGAGACAGAGAGACAGAAAGACAGAGGGACAGAGAGACACAGAGACAGAGAGACACAGAGACAGAGAGACAGAGAGACAGAGAGACAGAGAGACAGAGAGACAGAGAGACAGAGAGACAGAGAGACAGAGAGACAGAGAGACACAGAGACAGAGAGACAGAGAGACTTACAGACAGAGAGACAGAGAGACAGAGAGACAGAGAGACAGAGAGACAGAGAGACAGAGAGACAGAGAGACAGAGAGACAGAGAGACAGAGAGACAGAGAGACTTACAGACAGAGAGACAGAGAGACAGAGAGACAGAGAGACAGAGAGACAGAGAGACAGAGAGACAGAGAGACAGAGAGACAGAGAGACAGAGAGACAGAGAGACAGAGAGACAGAGAGACAGAGAGACAGAGAGACACAGAGACAGAGAGACAGAGAGACACAGAGACAGAGAGACACAGAGACAGAGAGACAGAAAGACAGAGGGACAGAGAGACAGAGAGGCAGAGAGGCAGAGAGACACATACACAAACATACAGAGGGACAAAGAGACAGAGAGACAGAGAGACAGAGAGACTTAGAGACAGAGAGACTTACAGACAGAGAGACAGAGAGACAGAGAGACAGAGAGACAGAGAGACAGAGAGACAGAGAGACAGAGAGACAGAGAGACAGAGAGACAGAGAGACAGAGAGACAGAGAGACAGAGAGACAGAGAGACAGAGAGACAGAGAGACAGAGAGACAGAGAGACAGAGAGACAGAGAGACAGAGAGACAGAGAGACAGAGAGACAGAGAGACAGAGAGACAGAGAGACAGAGAGACAGAGAGACAGAGAGACAGAGAGACAGAGAGACAGAAAGACAGAGGGACAGAGAGACACAGAGACACAGAGACAGAGAGACAGAGAGACAGAGAGACAGAGAGACAGAGAGACAGAGAGACAGAGAGACAGAGAGACAGAGAGACAGAGAGACAGAGAGACAGAGAGACACAGAGACAGAGAGACAGAGAGACTTACAGACAGAGAGACAGAGAGACAGAGAGACAGAGAGACAGAGAGACAGAGAGACAGAGAGACAGAGAGACAGAAAGACAGAGAGACAGAGAGACAGAGAGACAGAGAGACAGAGAGACACAGAGACAGAGAGACAGAAAGACAGAGGGACAGAGAGACAGAGAGGCAGAGAGGCAGAGAGACACATACACAAACATACAGAGGGACAAAGAGACAGAGAGACAGAGAGACAGAGAGACTTAGAGACAGAGAGACTTACAGACAGAGAGACAGAGAGACAGAGAGACAGAGAGACAGAGAGACAGAGAGACAGAGAGACAGAGAGACAGAGAGACAGAGAGACAGAGAGACAGAGAGACAGAGAGACAGAGAGACAGAGAGACAGAGAGACAGAGAGACAGAGAGACAGAGAGACAGAGAGACAGAGAGACAGAGAGACAGAGAGACAGAGAGACAGAGAGACAGAGAGACAGAGAGACAGAGAGACAGAGAGACAGAGAGACAGAGAGACAGAGAGACAGAGAGACAGAGAGACAGAGAGACAGAAAGACAGAGGGACAGAGAGACACAGAGACACAGAGACAGAGAGACAGAGAGACAGAGAGACAGAGAGACAGAGAGACAGAGAGACAGAGAGACAGAGAGACAGAGAGACAGAGAGACAGAGAGACAGAGAGACAGAGAGACAGAGAGACAGAGAGACAGAGAGACAGAGAGACAGAGAGACAGAGAGACAGAGAGACAGAAAGACAGAAGGACAGAGAGACAGAGAGACAGAGAGACAGAGAGACAGAGAGACAGAGAGACAGAGAGACAGAGAGACAGAGAGACAGAGAGACAGAGAGACAGAGAGACAGAGAGACAGAGAGACAGAGAGACAGAGAGACAGAGAGACAGAGAGACAGAGAGACAGAGAGACACAGAGACAGAGAGACACAGAGACAGAGAGACAGAGAGACTTACAGACAGAGAGACAGAGAGACAGAGAGACAGAGAGACAGAGAGACAGAGAGACAGAGAGACAGAGAGACAGAGAGACAGAGAGACAGAGAGACAGAGAGACAGAGAGACAGAGAGACAGAGAGACAGAGAGACAGAGAGACAGAGAGACAGAGAGACAGAGAGACAGAAAGACAGAAGGACAGAGAGACACAGAGACAGAGAGACAGAGAGACAGAGAGACAGAGAGACAGAGAGACAGAGAGGCACAGAGACAGAGAGACAGAGAGACTTACAGACAGAGAGACAGAGAGACAGAGAGACAGAGAGACAGAGAGACAGAGAGACAGAGAGACAGAGAGACAGAGAGACAGAGAGACAGAGAGACAGAGAGACAGAGAGACAGAGAGACAGAGAGACAGAAAGACAGAGGGACAGAGAGACACAGAGGCAGAGAGGCAGAGAGACAGAGAGACTTACAGACAGAGAGACAGAGAGACAGAGAGACAGAGAGACAGAGAGACAGAGAGACAGAAAGACAGAGGGACAGAGAGACACAGAGACAGAGAGACAGAGAGACAGAGAGACAGACAGACAGAGAGACAGAGAGACAGAGAGACAGAGAGACAGAGAGACTTACAGACAGAGAGACAGAGAGACAGAGAGACAGAGAGACAGAGAGACAGAGAGACAGAGAGACAGAGAGACAGAGAGACAGATAGAGAGAGAGAGACAGAGAGACAGAGAGACAGAGAGACAGAGAGACAGAGAGACAGAGAGACAGAGAGACAGAGAGACAGAGAGACACAGAGACACAGAGACAGAAAGACAGAGGGACAGAGAGACAGAGAGGCAGAGAGGCAGAGAGACACATACACAAACATACAGAGGGACAAAGAGACAGAGAGACAGAGAGACAGAGAGACTTAGAGACAGAGAGACTTACAGACAGAGAGACAGAGAGACAGAGAGACAGAGAGACAGAGAGACAGAGAGACAGAGAGACAGAGAGACAGAGAGACAGAGAGACAGAGAGACAGAGAGACAGAGAGACAGAGAGACAGAGAGACAGAGAGACAGAGAGACAGAGAGACAGAGACACAGAGAGACACAGAGAGACACAGAGACAGAGAGACAGAAAGACAGAGGGACAGAGAGACAGAGAGGCAGAGAGGCAGAGAGACACAGACACAGAGAGACAGAGAGACAGAGAGACAGAGAGACAGAGAGACAGAGAGACAGAGAGACAGAGAGACAGAGAGACAGAGAGACAGAGAGACAGAGAGACAGAGAGACAGAGAGACAGAGAGACAGAGAGACAGAGAGACAGAGATACAAATATACAGAGAGACAGAGAGACACATACACAAATATACAGAGACACAGAGACATAAGAATCTCCGTTCATTTTCAATGTATTCACAGCCTTGGCATTCGGTGACCAAAACTAGCGCATAATTCCAGTTTTTTCTTACAACACGAGTTTTTCTTATTTTTCCATAACTTCACAGCACTTTGCTGACTAGTTGACTATATAATTGAGCAGACTGCAGTTTTTGTAATCCGTTGTTTTATTGCGCAAACCGGGCGATTTTCCAACGTGGCGATGGTCCGAATCCAGCGGTTCGACCGGGCGAGTTACGGTCCAACCGGTCCTCCCGGGGGCGTTGCGTCATGACGCGACCACACCCGCTTCCGATTACTGCGCTACTTACTGTCAATCAACTATCTTTTTGATCTTTGAGTAGAATGTTAATGGAACCATCAGATAGCTTTCTTTATAATTTCCTAGGTCACAGTACAACATAACGAATTCAAAGTTTAAAATTTTTGTTAAGGGGAAAGGACCGCGTAAAAAAAGTTGCTCCGTTTTTGTGATAAATGGGTTGATCTCATGCTCCTAATTCCGAACAGTGCCCCAGTTTCTCTTTTTGGAACAAAATGAACCAAATTAGGAGCGCCTGAAGTTATGTCGAAAATATCGTTTGAATTTTGCGTCTCGCTTTTTCCTGTCGCCTTTCTCTGCCTGCAGGTTATTATAGCCGTCGCCACACGGAAATCGGCGTGAAAAAGCCGCTTTTTCTCTGCGTCTTCGATTTTTGCATGCTATTTTCGCCTGCGTATCTCACGAATGCTGTTTTTGGCCGGATTCCAAATTGGCGACAGCTATATGTAACTTTTTTCTTACCAGGAGCGTAAGCGCGGATGTAACTTTTTCCTTATGACACCGCTTCAATTGAGCGCTACTATTGTTGTTAAAATCGCGTTTGAAAATGTTTTGCTACGTGGCGTTTTGTGGTTTCCCTGCCATATTGTGCTTTCAAAATGAACCAACAGTGACAGGAGACTTTATTAATTGGTTCTGTAGTTCACTTTGATAAGGTGAAACAAAAAACTGCAGAACGGATTCGAACCCGGATCGCTAGAGTTCCAAGCAAGAACACTACCACTCGGCTGCCGGGGTACGCCAAGTAAATGTATTGCAGGCGGCTGAGGAGTAAATTCGTGGCGAAGTGGAAGCGCGCTCGCTTGCAAATCTACTAAGCCTGGTTCGAATCCACCCTCCAATTTCAGTGAACTTCAGAAAAACTTCACTTCTAAACAATGGGAGCTGGAGCTCGTTGGGAATAACTATTTTTGGTTAGAAAATTGGAATCACGACATTTTGGGAAATCGAATTCAACTGATCGTTTGAAATCGAATAAACAAAGTCTCTGGTCATTCGAATGGTTAGGAGATCTCTTACGGTCCCTTAAATGGATAAAAATGGCGTTCCAAGTTAGAAAGCCGAAAAGACGCGTTGTTCCATTAGCCGCTGGGAGGGAAATGGAACATTAGCTTTCCGCAGAATCAGCGCAGCAGATATAATTGCGGCCAGTTTGTCGTTCGGTGTCAAGAGTGACCACTTTCGCCGGCCTACCACCGTTCTTTTTCCGTTTGTTTTTGAATTACAGCCATGGAGGTCTCTACAACTCGTTACAACATAACTTTTTGTACAAAAGTACAGCTTAGGCACGAAAAATTGCACTTTTGACTTTGAGACCCCTTTTGCAAGTGTAAAACACTCTTCTATGATCTTTTGATGCTTTCTCCCTTTCTTAATGGTCGTCTAGATGTTTACAACCGCTGCGATCATGGCTGATATTGTCTGGGAAGCCCGACACTTTCGTTTGGCCAACAGATACCACAAGGTCATCGGTGACCGTTCGAGAATCACCCCGCAGCTACGTATTTTACCACGCCCTAGCCCGTATGTGTGCGTGTGCGTGTGCGTGTGCGTGTGCGTGTGCGTGTGCG